>JBAMCF010000072.1:0-1200000 GCA_037075285.1 Drosophila lutescens | reverse complement strand
CCCCCCCACACACACAGACTCCCTCCCACACACACACACTCACTCAGAAGAAAAAGAAGCAGATATGCGAGGGGGAGGGATGCTGGGCTGCCTTTATTAAAGTTTTATCGCATTATAAATTTTGCCGCCCAACTTTCGCCTGCTTTTTGCCAGGGAAAACACATTTTTCGTGAGCCGAAAACGCAGTTACCAAAAATGGAGAAAGAGGGCTGAAAAGGGGGCGGGGCAGAGACAATGATGTCGTTTCATGTACACCTGTTTCGAGTCGTTTTTATTGTTGTTTCTCCTTGCATATTTGAATACACTTTTGCGTTTGGTCGCTTAACTTTAAATCCCTTTTCGTTTCGAAAGTTTGCCAGTTGGACAAGCTAATGACAGTTTTGTCAATAAGTTTTCAGCCAGGTCCTATATCCCTATATCCCTGTACCACCTACTACCTACTACTACCCACACACTCACAGAGAAAAGCTCACTTAAAATGCAGCCTAATGCAGCAAAAGTTTTTATTGTTTTACCCAAAAAAAATAAAATAGAAAAGGAAAAACAGCAGACAGAGGGAAAAATAATGAAAAAGTCTTGCACATATGAATATAATATTTGTCTGAAAGGGCTTTTGGCTTTGTGAAGTTTGCAATTCATAAAATATGAAGAGGGGGAATTTCTGTTTGTATGCGCATAGCATTCATTAAATTTAGTTTTCAGTTTTTCGGATCTCTCGGCTCGCCAAACTTTTTGCACTTGTCTCGTATTTAAGTAGCAAATTTTTGTGCTTTTTCAAATATTTGTGCAACGCTTCAGCTCAGTCTGTCAATCGGGCAGTTTGTCAGTTGGCCAGTTTGTCAGTCTGTCAGTTAGGCAGTCACTCACTCACTTTGGGCCATTCAGGTGCTATCTTGCAGCTGACCACCGCCTCCCTTTTTTCTGCTGCCCACTCTACAACAATTTCAATTTCAAGAGCACTCACCAAACAATTTCACAAAAATTTCTCTGCCTGCCAGAGATACGCAAAAAATGGCAGGAAATGCTTGGCATACACATGGAGAAATGGCGATCGCTTATCAGATTGCGAAGTTGATTGACATGTGTTCGTTGTGCTTGGTAGACAGAAAAATCAAGTCGGTTTTGAAATCACTCAAAATAATGTCTAAAAGTATGCAGTGAAAAATCAAACTTTTAGTTTGGAAATTAATCATTGCATACTTAAAGAAACTTCTATCAAGGATTTATGAATCAAATAAAATCACATTAAAATCACTCAAAAAGAAGTCTAAAAGTATGAAAAATCAAACTTTTGGGTTTGAAATAAATTATTGCATACTTTTAGGCACCTTTGTAAAATATTTCACCATCAAATAAAATTAACTGTTGTTTTTCTATTCTTTTCATCTATTTTATTTTTATTTTATTATATTTATTAGGCTTACATTTATTGGACTTAAATATAAATATACTTTTACCCCACTTAGTAATTATTTTCTGACACTACATTTATAATTATTTTCTGTGCGTGTACTTTCTATTTTTCTCCATACTTTTCCTTTATTTTCATGCAAACCGAATTTATGGGCCCTCTTTACTGGCCTTTTTCGTGTAGCTCGCTACAAAAAGCGCAACATTTATGCAATTAAAGCCAAATTAGCAATGAATGCAAGTCGAGTGCTTTGGCTCTACAAAAGTTGCCATCAAACTTTTGGCCTTTTGTAAAGTTTTCGCCTTTCAGCTTTTTAGCCGACTGGGCTCCCCCTTTTCATTGGGGGCTGTGCTATTTTGAGCATAGTTTTGCAGCTTCAGCTTCCAATTAATTTAATGCCAGGCCGTCTAATGAGCGTTTAAGCTTCGGCTTCAGCGCCCCATTAAGCGATGGATAAAGGTCTGGGTGAAAATCGTGTCACCCAGTTTCAGATTCAGGATTTAGCAGGAAGGATGAAGGATGAAGGACTATGGCTCACCTGGCCAACAATGCAGTCCAGCTAATAAGCTGCTAAGACCCTTGGCTACCACTTGGCCCCTACTCTTACAACATAATCAGCTGCTGCGATTAAAGCACTTGTCCCATTGTTTATTATTACAATATTAGCCCAGCTTTTGTGGCCGCATAAGCGTCTTACCAACTTGACTTGGCCAACAAGCAGCATTGTGTTTGCACGGACTTCAAAGGCCTTTGTGCTGCAGTCTAGAGAGGCCCTTGGATCCATCTACTTTAGATCCCCGGATCCGGATATGGATCGTTCATCAATAATCACATGCCCGAAGGGCTCAGAGCTCAAAGTGAGGCCACAAAAATGTTGCCCCTGCTTTCCTCCTCTTGCTTTGCGAAACTAATTTATGCCAGACTAATGACACTTTACAAACGGGCTAAAAGGGGGTGGTGCTCAAAGGGGGTGGTGCTAAGGGGGGTGGAAAATTGGCAAGGCAAAAGTTTTCGGTTCGCTTTTTGGGAGCCCGAGAGCCCGGCTGTCAGGCCGCGGAATGTTGGAACTCGAGCGCGAAATGATAAATACGCTTAGACCTAATTAACTGGCGACTTTAATTAATTTTTAATGAAAAAGTTAATGAGCCGCGAACATATTAAAGCAACTAACTCAACCTGCGCAAGGGTTCAGTTCAAAACTCTGGCTAAATCAACAAAGTTGGCGGGATATTTTGAGGATATTTTATGCTCTTTAGTTCAGGATTTGAATTTATTGTATTTATTGCCGGGCAATAAAATATTATTATTCACAATAAATTTTAAAAACATAAATCAACAACATATTTTATAATAACAATCCTAAATATTTTACTTCAAGGTTTTTTGAAACCATCTATTTTAAAATATTTTAGTCAGACAAATTTATTTCAAGTTTATTTTAAGCTTTTTGGAACCACCTTCCTATGATTATTATTAATATTTGTAATATTTTCGTAAGACTTATTTTCATTTTTTATTTTTCCGAAGTTTTTAGGACTCATTTGACCTTATTTGAATTATTAAGTTATTTATTATTCAAACGTAACTTATAAAAATTCAATGCTCAAAGTCTGATTTTAATAAAATGCTAAATAAATCATCAAAAATTAATAATTCTTGAGTGACTCCTAAAAACAATATAAACATAATAAACTGAACTCTTTATGGACTTTTTAAATTCTTAAACCAATTACCAGTGACTTCAACTCGTTTCCTTGTAATCCTCAAAAAACATCCAATTACGAAGCGACATGCAACTACCGAGTGCCTTTTATTTTTCGCTGCGAGTGCCACGAATGTAAGGAATATGGAATATGAAATTTTTGACAAAGGATATTTCAGCTCGAAGAAGACTTTTCCATCTTTCCGCTCGGCTAAGCTAAACAATCTCCGCTTTATTACACATACACATCGCAGCAGAGGGCGACTGACATTCAATCAGGGTGAGTCGTGAGTCCTGATCCCGGTTTTCCTTATATCCTTTAGCTGCCCCTCCGCCCCCGAAATGCCACGCCCACCCAGCGACAGGGGCTTTAATTGGATTTTCGTTACTGCGGCCGCAGAACAAAAGAAGAAAAAAAGTAGAGTAGAGAATTGAAGGGAAAACTCGCGAAAGGAGAATTGCAATTTTCGACAGGCGTCTGTCGCTTTGGTTTCGATTCGCATTTTGCTTCCCTTTCCCCATTTTTTTGGTTTTTCCACCATCCCCAGCAGAACTGAGAACTGAGAACTGTTATTCCTCGGTAACAAAGTTTACATTTCACACATTCATCACTTCTGGCAGCTGCAACTAATAGTGTGCAATGCTGGCTCAAATGGGCGGCCCCATTTAAGAAGCTACAGGATATAAAGAGGATAGGAGATACATATAGCCAAAGCCTGCCCGCTTTTATTGCCCTTTTTGCCAAGCGGACCTTGCCAACTTCGGGGACCCGGGCACTTGCCAAAAACGGATTAGTGTCTTACCAATCAATGTTCGCACTTAAAGCCTTAACGGGGGATTGCCAGTTATCCTCGTACCCATGGCACTTTTTAAAATAAAATGGATCTGCTTGAAGAGAGTGAACTTTCTGATTTATGGAGTAGTCTGCTAAGTGGTTTTCTGCATTAAATGCGTTATAAAATTCTGCATTTTATTTAATTAATAGCTGAAATATTCCAGATATAATTTAGATAAATTGTATTAATGAAAAATGCATTTTAATATTTTTATATTCAATATTAATTCCCAATTTAAATGGAAAAGTATAATGGAAATAAATAAGAATCTTATTTTGCCAAAAAAATGAATTTATTTAGGATAAACTAATTGGCAATACATTTAAATTATTGGAAATATTTATTTTCGATGTTTCTTTGATATTCTTGTATTTGTTATTAATTTCGAATGTACTTTCATAGTTTTATACTTTATAAGCAATTCTGAATGCATTTTAATATTTTACCGCATTAAATAAATTAATTTAAAATTAATTAGCAATACAATTAAATATAATATTTTTATATACAATATTTAATATTTTACCCCAACTCAAAACTTAAATCAGTGTAAAATATCCAAGAGCAAGTAATTTAAAAGTCTCAAAGTCGACTTTTGTTTTATCACTCTGCAGATTGTTTGTTATATTTGCCATGCCATAAATGCCAACCCCTGACACCTCGACGACCCCCCCGTTTTTCCCCTAACTCCCCCACTTTTCCACCGGAAAACACACACACTCCATGATGAAGCTGTTGGCTCGACACTTTGTTGCCCCTTCTGCAATGGAAGGATACCCTCATCCCCATTTCCATTCCCATCCTCTTCATTCATCGTCCTCGATACGTGCCTTCAATCTCCCTCAATCGCCAGTCATTGATCATCGGAGAAGCCGTCGACTCGACTCGGATACTGATTTATGGAGCTGGCATTAAGCTTGAATTTCTCATCGCCGCCTTGGGAGCAACTCATAACTCATCTTAATTTTAATTTGCAAGTGATGGAGTGGCTGCTGCCACTGCAGTCAACTCATCCGGCCTCTTGAACCGAAAAACCTTCTAGTAGTAGGAGAAGAGCGCCTCTCTAAGCTTCCGCTTCATTATCTTAATCTACTCCTTTTTTCAGGAGGTTGGGAAGGGGTTGGTAAGGGGTTGGGGAGAGGTGGAGAAGGGGGTTTCCACAAAAGTTTGCCCAGCCCAAACAGAGGTTGCAAATTTGCGCCCAATTGCACTTTGGGTCCAGTTTAATCTGCGAAATTGCCAGCAATTTCCGCAAATTGCTTGCATTACGTAAATGAAGAGGCGAAATGCAGCCGTATCCATTGTCCTGTCTCCTTGTTCCGTTTTCTATCGCGGCATGTCATCAAGCAGCGCTAGAATATTACGTATACGCAGCGTTTGCCCAGGCAACAGTACAATTAATTTATGACACTGTACTATAGCTGTGGACCGGATAATGCCGCCAGAGTCACGTTTTGTCTCACTGGCAATGTGCGAAATTTTTAATTAAAATAAAATATTAAATCAATGCCAAATTACTGTTTTACTGTTTAGTTTCAGAGGCTGGGGCTCGGAGAATTCGTAGCAAAGAGAGCCCAGAGAACTAAGAGCAGGGACACATAATTCATTTGGCACAGAAAGTCGCTTAATTACCAAACGCCGTCGCTGTCGACGTCGCATTAACCCATTAATTAAGGTGACGTCAAAGGCAGCACAGCGCCAAAAGGCGATAAAGGCGAGCGAAATGTGAAATGCGAATGGAGAAAGGGGAAAGGAGAAAGTAGAAAGCCCAAGGAGGCAGCCTCCACCACACACTGAAGGATTCCAGAACGGGAGAGAGGAGAACTGGAGAAAGGAGAAAGGAGAAAGCAGAAAGGCGATGCTTTCTCCGCTGCCAGCCGCATATTTATGGCCATTTTCTTTTCTGAAGCTGCAGCCGGAGACGCAGCATATGGGGCGCACCAAGCGATTCGATATGATCTCTAAATCAACCGAGAACACTTGGCCGGAAAAGGGGTATTAACCCGAAAAGGACTAATTTTTTTACCGGAAAGTGGATAAAAACATAATACTTCTTATTCATGGAACTTTGTAGGATTTAACCCATTTTTACTTATTTATGAAGTAAAAAAAAGCAACCGGAGATAAACAAAAAAAATGATGATCAAATCATTGATTAAATATTTATTAATTAAATTAATATTTTACAATCTGACAATGTAATTATAAATCCGTAAATCACTGCCATGATAGAAAAACTAAATAAAATCGAAATGGAAAAAAATGTTTAAAAACATGGAAAAAATTTAAACAAACTAAAATCACGTTTTTTGCTTTCAAAATATACAATGTACAAAAACTAACTGATTTGATTAACTTTAAATAGCACATTATAAAATCATTAAATTAAGTTCCTGGCTTTGAGTAAATACAATATGTGCCCCTTCCTTCTATACTCTCTGATTTTCTACATTTTAAATACAAATTGACACTCTTCCAATTCTATTATAAAATTAAATATTATAAAATGATATATAAATCATTATTATAATAAAAATGTTTTGCTAGGAATTTAAGTAGCTACATATTCGTATATATTTCTTATAAATCTCTATAATTTCCTACATTTAAAATACCAACCATTAGAACACCAAAAAAAATCCCGCTGCACAGTGCAATCAGAGCCCACTTAGTGAACCACATCTGTGCGCCGTTTCGCTTGCCATCCACTGCATTATTAACTGCTTTGTTAGTTGGCTGCCATTAAGGCCAAAAATTGGATGTCAGCGGACAAAGTTTTGTGACCACTTAATGGTCACCGCCCCCGCAAAATCACCGCCCCCCTTTACCCACCACCCCCTTTTCCACTGACCAATCACCGTTCAATGCCAAATAATTCGAAATTAGTTTTAGCCTTGCGCTTTCAAAATTAAACCAACTAAAAAATCAATGCAGCGGAGGACAGTGGCAATCGCATTTTTCAGTTTAGTTGAGTTTGGTTTTGGGTTTCGCCAGTTGGCCATTTGGCCATTTTTGCCCATTTAGCCCACTTTGCCCACTTTGGTCGCCTTCTCATGGCGTTTGGCGTGTGTCAGGCCAAACTGGCAGTTCAATAATGAATAATAACGGGGCCGAGTTAAAAACTTCTGCCCCCCGTTCTCAGTTTTCCCAGTTTTTTTCACAGTTTTCCCGCTGTGCTGTCACAACAACAAACAACAGCACAGCGAATGGCACAAAAAAACTTTGGCAATATATTTGCAACGCATTACGTGGCATGTCAAGCATTTTATCGCGCGTATTTTTCAATTTTGCTGCAAACTGGAGACTGGAGACATGGGTGGCGAAAGGGGGCGAGGGGCGTGCAGTCAGCCGTAGGGGGTCTGCCAATGA
The DNA here is from genome assembly GCA_037075285.1 of Drosophila lutescens. Taxonomy (NCBI): domain Eukaryota; kingdom Metazoa; phylum Arthropoda; class Insecta; order Diptera; family Drosophilidae; genus Drosophila; species Drosophila lutescens. The sequence goes on along the minus strand of JBAMCF010000072.1, from coordinate 1,192,682 downwards.
CAACGACAGGATGCAGGGATGCAAGGAGACAGAGGAAGCAGGATGCTGGCAATATGCTAGCTGCAAAAATTAAAAAGGGGCAAAAAGCAAAGCGGTACAAACACTGGATAGTTGTCGCCGCTTTATGTGGCACCTCCACATTACTTGCTTCATGTTGACTCATTCCACTTTTTTGACACCCACAATTCTCAGGCATGCACTAAGAAAAATGAATAAGTTTTTTAAGGAATTTTACTCATTTTGTGTTGTCTAAGAAGGTGTCCAAAAGTATGCAACAGAATTAAAAGCTCCATGTTTCTGTTTTCGGCTGCATACTTTTAGGACCCATTTATAATTAATTTTTCTCTGGTAATTTTTCCCTTAGTTTCATAACATAATTTTTTAAAATAATTAATTTAATAATAATTTAATTTAATGCTGGATTTTTAAAGCAAAACTTGTTTCTAGGATTTTTCTCCTCGTGCACTCGTTTTTTCTAATGGCCACCGTGGGTGCCTGGTCATATATTTCTTGGTCGCCCGCAAAGATAAGAGGACGCCCTGCAAGTCAAGTGCTCCTCCGTGGCCGGCAAATGCAACCTTGCCTCGTTACCCACAAAAAACAGCTCGAAATATGGAAAAAATTCGGAACAAGAAGGGCAGGGATCAGGGGGCCAGAAAACACCCATTGAAACACATTTCCGATGGACGCCTCATATCCGGTGGTGTGTGAGCGCTGAGCACAAACAGGAAACACATTATAGCAGCTGGTAGACAGACTTATGTGTGGCACTGTTTGAGAAATTGTTACACACGCTGGTTGCTGTCAGTGACACAGAGTAGTTGTTGTTGCTTTGGCCAGGACTCGGGATTCAAGGATTGTTGCTTGTTTTGCTTGCTCTCTCGCCTGTTGTTATTGCACCATTTTTTACTCGAATTTTTTACATTTTTGGGTAAATAAGCAAGCAGTGAGCAATGTGAGTTATGCCAAAAGAACCGCACAAACACATACAGCACACACAGTAAACAGACAGATAAACGAGGCAGCATGTGCATGTGTATGTGTTGCATAATGGCCGCCAGGACTCATCTATCAAAATGCGCGACTGGCGAAGTGCAAAAAGTGTTGCATACTTTGGAGCGCAACGAGCTTGAGCCCGAAAAAAGTGTGCTGTGTTCGAAGCCACAGAAAAAAAGAAACAGTGGAAACCTTTGGACAATTCGAGATGACAAAGCAGACAAAAACATCGCCAGCAACCGCAAAAAGTGTCGACTGCCCACTGAGGAATTGGTAAATCGCAAGGATAACAAGGCAAACAGGATTCGAACAGCAGTTAGGACACATCCAAAACGGGGTCAACTCGTCTTAATTACTTTAAGGCCATTAGATGGACAGTTTGAAGTGTTTTAGTGCCACAAATAGCAAGGGGGCATTTCCATAATTGCATTTCTTCATAAGTTGACGATGTCAGAGGAAGACTTTATGATTTAAAATATATTTAAGAGATTTCTAGTCAAATGATATCAGCCTTGGGTAATATTAAATAATTTGCAATTGATGTTGAAATATTTAAACCACAAAATTCTATTAATTATAATTTTTGTTGGTATAAAATAAGTAATTTTTATTAATTTGCAAAGAAAATTCAAATATTTCTTGGTATAAAATGGGTAATATTTTATACATTTTAATTGTAACTAAAATAGTTTGAACACAAAATGATATAATAAAAATCGTTAAATATAATCTACAATCTATAAAAGTCTACTAAGCTTCAATAACAATTAATAGAATTTTGTAGCTTAATTATTTATTATATAAACCATTATTATTACCCAATCAAATTAATCTTTTAGTCGAAAAATGGTTCAAATTCTTTGTACTTTCACTGCCAATTATCCCTTCCGCCCAAAATTAGGCACATAAATAATATTATAAAATTTATTGATATTCAGAAATCAATGGCCATCAATTGTAATACGTAAATATTTACTGTTTATGCGTAACTTCTTGGCAAACACAACAGAAAATTCCCCTGCAAAAATTTCAGCCTGAAGAATGCTAAATTTAGCACAGGCAAGCAAAGAAAATGGCCCCCGGTAAATTGCTCATTTATTTGCAGCTGTCAATATCAATAACAAATGGCTGTTCTGCCTCGAACAAGGGTATGTGGGAATACCCGTATAGAGGGAAAAACCGACACACTTACTAATTTCGGGGCCCCGGAAAATGGGCCACTATCAACGAGGCGAATTTGCCTTTCGCAAAACACTCGCTTTTCTGCTTCTGCTTTTGCTGGTAACTTTAGCCTTTGGCCGCACTTGACAGGACCAGTAATAAAATAAATGAGCCGCCATTCTTTTAAATTGAGTTTAATAAACGTCACACTTCATCGACACAAGAGGACCGAGGACCAAGGATCCCGAAACATAATATGGAACCCGAAACACACGCTTGACTGACCTATGCGAGAAAGGGAGGCTGCCCAAATGAACTATGAAAACGCCGGGACAACATGCATATTTTTTCTATTTTCTGGCACAAAGACCCCGCACACCCATACACATACTTATTTATTATTCCCCAAGCGTTTGACCAACAACTAACCCCAAACAAAAAAGGAAAAAAATAGAAAATATTGAAAGAACTTTTGGGCCAAGTAGAAAGGACGAGCCGCATTCAAATGCCGTCTAATTTAGTTGCCTGCTGCATTGTGCGGCTGTTCCTCCTATGCTACACTATATATATGCCCATATCCATATCTATATCTGGCCGAAAAGTAGCCCAACTTTATGACCTCAGAGTTGTGCAACAGCATCGCGCGAATCGCTTACATGAGATTGTAATTACGATAAGCGAACCAGCGAACGGCTAGGAGCTTCGAGATGTTTTTGCCCATAAACAGGCAAATGAGCCAAATAAATGTTATTTATAAAATCAGGGGAAATGCTAAAGGAACAGGGGAGAAGCATAGTTCGACTATATGATACCCAGTAATCATCTAAAAAAATAAAAAACATTATTTGGGAAATATATTCTACATTCCTGCTAGAAAAATTTAATAGTTTTTAAAAGCTTACTTTATAAATAAAATCTTTAAAAAATCTAAAGAGGTCGAAAGTTCTTCTTAATTGTCACATTTTGTTGTGGGAAGAAATATTCATTTTTTTGTTCTAATGTTAAATGTTATAAATATAGTGACTGGTGCCATAATTAAAAGGCTTCACCTTGCCTGTAGCACCAGGATAAAACTAAAATAAATAAATAAAAATAAATTTTTTGATAATTAACAATTATTTGAATATTATTTAAAAAATTGTAAACTGTGTTTTAGATATTCTTTTTAAATCTCTTGTTATGAGAAAGTCTATTAATTATATAATGATATTATAAATAGATTGTCAAGAATACGTAGAATGCCCAATTACTTCCAATTTAATGGGTATAAAAAGAAGAAGTGCTGAGCGCGCCAATCGTTCGACTTTTGTGTGGAAGCCAATTGCGATTTATGTTTATATTTATATTTATTTTTATATAAAATTCATGCGATATCAAATCATGCTCGCATATAGGTAACTAAATATGCCACAAACACATACAGACACTCATAAGCTCATACAGACAGTCAGACAGACACACAGACAGACACAAGCACACACACAGACAGATGGCGACCATTCAGGCATTCGACTTTTGGTTTTGGCTTACAGCTTTTGTGCCACGGCGTTATGTAAACATTCAGGGCATCGGATCGCTTGCCAGCAATGAGCAGGCATGCCATGCATAGATTTATATACATATATATCTGTATAAAAGGAAGGAGGCAGAGGGCGGGGGGCGTGGCAGGTTGGCGGGAGGACAGGCGCCGCCGTTTGCCGCGTTTAAACGATTGAGATATATTTATTAAGCGAAGCCCAGAGTCCCAGAGACTCAGTAAAGAAGGCTTGTTTATGGCCAAAAGCGAATCTCGCCAGCGAAAAAAGGGGTAGATCTCAAGCTGGAGAAAGTGAAGAAGGGGTGAAAAAGAAAGGGAGAAACGCACCTTGTGCAAAACACATAAATAAAGAGACAATTTAAACGGATTCGAGGAGCAAAAATGGCATATTTATTTATGGTCAAGAAGGAGCAAGTTACACTGGCATAAATATCTGGATTACGAATAGGTATATTTGAGAGTACTACGAATATTTGGTTTTAAACATTTCCTTTTACTTTACAACAGATTTTATTGTAAAATTAAGTATGAAAACTTTCCTAAGTATCGAATTATTTTGTAAAAAATAAGTATAAAATAAGTATTATGTTGAAATCTAAGATTAACTGTATATTCTATTAATATCTAGTTCATGTGAAAAAATATCTTCAGTAAAATATACATTTAGGTAGATTTTTATATGAATGGTTTAAATAATATAAAAACAAACCCCTAAAAATATGAAAAATAAATTTTAGTAAAATATATGTTTAGTTCGTTTTTAAAATGTTTTGCATGAAAAAAAATCTGTAAAAAACACAACAAATATTTCCGAAATATTATATTGAAATCTCTGGTAATACAAAGTCATCTAAAAAACTAATAGAAAGTATATTAGTAAATCAGAAGGCTCAAAATTTGTATTTCTTAATCATAATTTAATGCTTTGTAACCTATCTTCCCATCTCGACCTCCTGTAAAATTCTGAATAGCCCTACTTCTGGCAGGACACTTGGACCTTTGATTGGTGGCTAATTAAAATGGCAAATCAAAGGCCGTTTGGCCGAGTAAATGTTGACACAGCCCAGTCACAATGGCGAGTCCTGTGTTGGCGGCGGTGTCGCTGTTTTCGGGGCCCCACAAAGCGCCATTAATAGAGCGTGAATTTTAGCGCAAACACACACAGTCACTCAAAAGCACATACATTCACCCATATACACACACACTGGGGGGCGCATTTATAGCCCGCAATGTTTTGCCAATCAAAACCCCAAAGTCATTTCATTATTGGCTTTGCGTAATCGACGTCAAAGCGTCCCGTTCCGTTCCCCCACCGACCAAAAGTCAACAGCGGAGAAAAGGAGACCCAATCCAATCGAATCGAATGGAATCCGCGGTGGATAACCGAGGGGTTAGGGCTAGGGTTAGGGCGTCCTGCAGCCTGTGGAGGGAACTAAGGGAACCTATGGATCCTTTTGGAACCGTTGGAACCTCGGAAAGTGCATGCAGTCAAGCGAATTGAAGGCAAATATTTTTACTTTGAAACGGCGACCCAAAGGGAAGGATTCGGATTCAGGGGCCTCGTCCTCCTGCTCCTCCTCGTTTATTGTCAAAAAGTGTAAATGACACAGTTCGTTAAACGCGACATCGAGACGCTAGATACAAAGATATATAGATAGATGGATGGATGGCCTGCGACAGATGGTGGGTTATTTTTCAGATTCGTGGATTATGCACGCTGGGGCGTGGCCCCAAAAAGGATTGCAGGCAAAACATTAATGGGGAGGTCATATAAGTCCGGAGCCTCCAGATTTTTGTCAGGAATGTATGACAAATATTTTATGCGCCCCATCATAAAGGAACCGCAAAAGGGGCTCCGCAAAAAGGAGCACCGAAAAGCGGATAACTGCAGCCAAGCGGAGGGCAGAAGATGGCGAGTATCTCGCAGATAGCCAGATACAAATCGCAGGACCCAAAAACATACAACACACACACAAACGAAATAAGGCAGAAGGCTGAGTAAAGGCAGCAGCATAAAAGGCAACAACGAAGGTACTAAATAACAACAAAAGGGAGGCGTATACGGAGAGAAAATCTCAGCAAAATAAAAAAGTTAGTTTATGTTACAAAAAAAATATTTTTAAAAAATTATTGAATCAATAATATCAAAACTAAAGCAAAACTTGTTTTTATATATACAATATAAGGATAAGAATCATATATAATATTTAAAATACTTTGCGATTATCAAGAGACAAGAATTAAATATAGCCCTAAAAATTAGAAAGCTAATGTCTTTTAAGTTAAGGATAATATTTCGAAGGAGCACTCTAACAGATTAACATTTTTTTTAATAATATTTTGGATTAATCAATTGTTATTTCAATTTTTAATTTGTTAATGTTATTAATTCATCTAAAATTTCTCGTAGTGCCGAAAATAAAGCTTTGAAGTTGGCAGGGAAACCCCGAAAAGGAGAGTGCGTAAAATAAGAAGAATAAAGATGGCAGAGGATGGCAAAGAGCGGAGAGATAACAACAGAAGCGAAAAGGAAAGGAAAGGCGAAAGGTGCAAATAATGCCAGGCCCCAAAAAGTGTGCTACACATGTTGACATTGCCCGTGCGTTTCAGTGTGTGTGTGTGTGTGTGTGCGTAAGCTGTATCCCTGTGTGTGTTTTGCGATTTGCTTTATGTATGTGTTGACATGAGAATTTGCACGTCCTTTGTTATGCACGCGTGTAAATGTTTCGCCGTATTCAGATTCAGATTCCAAATTCAGATTCCGATTCCATTTTCCAAAAAAACCGAAAGAAAGAATTGAAAAACTAAACAAACTTTGTGAGTGAGCAAATGTTTTATTTGCCAGCCGCACACAAACAAACAGGCACACACACATGCGAAGATGTCAGGGAGATACCCACAAATGCACTGCGATTTCTGCTCCAAATTCGTTTCGATGGCAAAGGGTTTTCCCCGAATTTTCCCCCGTCTCTGTTTTCCGTGTGCACACAAACTTTGCGGCCTCCTTTAGTTGTTATAATATAACGAAAAAATACCATATACCATATATAAACAGGACTCTGCGAGTGTGTGTGTGCTTGAGGTCGAGTTGATTGCTTAAGTAAACGCAAAAACGCTTCTTGGCCAACTTGATTCGCTGAATTCTGAGTTTTGCTGGCCGGAGAAAATTGCTCGCTGGCTTTTCCTCTACTTTCGGGTCAATTTTCGGACGCCCAGTGATTTTTGCTTATTTTTATTAATAGACTTTTGTTGTAAAATGCCGAAGAATAATTTTTTCGGAAGTGTGTGTGCACTTCAAATTATGCTACATGCTGGAGAGAAAAACCCTTTTTTTGTGCAGGACCAGCGGCTGTTTATAAAGGATAAATTTGCTGGCAAGGATACTCAGAACTCAGATGCCGTTGCCTAATCCGCAAATGGATATTTTGGCAGGGGGATGGAGTTCACAACTTTTTATTCCCGCTGATTGCTGATTGAAAACCGAACGGAGACCCAAATTCGGGTTTATTTTTGGTGCGGACTGAAGGTCCTGGCAAGTGAGTAATTAATTCTTGTGTTTGGCTTTCAGTGGGCGGTCGAAATGAGGTCTATATTTCCTTCTATATGGGTTGCCATTAAAAAAAATCGTAATACGGTTGCTTTACACTTTGAATAAGTTATTTAAAGGTCTTTAAAAGTACATATGTACAGCTCATTAATTAGATTTCTATTCTGTATAACATTAATAAATTAAAGAATATATTTAAATGGATTTAACTCTTTTTAAAATAATTATTAGTTTAATTAAAACCATTTAATTTTGTAATATAAGTAATAGGAAAGATCTTTAAAGATTGATAAATTAAAAATTATTATTATATAATCAAATCCATTTTATTTTGCAATAGAAAAGATCTTTTAATTTTTTAAACATTTGTTACCAATTTTTTTCTGGTACCAAATATTTAAAGTGAAGTAGAAACTGTTAAATTTTTAGTGTAAAGACATCCTTGAAATATTTTAAAGGCTGAAATAGGACGTAAGATGGTTAAACAAATCTTCTAGAAAGATTTATAACTTTTAATAAGGGGTCTATAAATATAATAATAACATTACTATTGTAATAATAATATTTATTTATGAAAGCAAAGAAAACATTATCTTAAAATATACTGTAGTCTAATATATAATATCAAAATATACAAGAAGTAATAAAATATTAAAGACGCATGATCTTAAGTTGATATAATAATATTAACCATTCAAAGATATTTGTTTAGATTCCTTGACATGAAGACTTCGAAGACTGGTTGACCAACAATTTCCCTGCACTCTAGCTGCCAAAGCCAGCTATTTTTCCATCTTAGTTTTCCCCGCAGCTTTCCCCTTTCGAATCTTAATATAAACAGACAGTCAGTCGGTTGACTCACCTTTTTCCAGGCAGCGGAGACTCCTTTTCCTTCGTCGCTTTTCTACTCGCTCAATTCGGCAGCCAATTGGGCACACACATCAATCAAGTACTTCAACAAGTTTTTCTCTATTTTGTTTGGTCTCTGGCTTGGTTTAGTTTGGATTAGTTGGGTTTAGTTTGGTTGAGTTTAGTTTAGTTTAGAGCGAACTGCAGTTGGCATAGTTATTGTTAAGGAATTTATTGATATTATTGCGGCTCACTCACGCGAATTAATGGGTTAACTTTCGAGCTGGAAATTAACACAGGAATTTCATATCAGAATGCAGAGGAATTTTCAAGGCAGTCGGAATGGCAGGACAATCAAAGGATATATGTGGCAAGTTTCTCTCTGGTTCTCCGCCCGAGTGAGCATTTAAGACCGAGAGACAGGATAGATAAATGTCAGAAGGTTATGGGTGTTAATGTCGCTTTTATTTAAAACGGATATTGGGGGCGCAAGAGAACAAAGGCGGTCCTGTTTTATTTTTCGAGTAATAAAAAATAAATTAAATGGAAATGAGAGGTCCTGCGAGAGAGCGAAGGCGCGAATGTGTCACGGATTTCATTGCTCATTGAATACGCATTCATTTCCACAAAGGGAAAAAGGAGAAAGGAAAATGGAAAAAGGAAAAACGAAACGGAAAAAGCGGAGCACAGGACCTGCCAGCCATTCAGGCAGCCGCCTCAATCGAGTCACTCAGTCTGCGTACGTAAGCAGCGAAGGACATTCACACAGATACAGGAGAGACACGCATACTATGACAGACCAAAGAGTAAGCCACAGAGCCCGCAGAGAAAATCAAAACTACGCGCACACACTGGCCAAATTTTCGTGTCTTCGTTCTGACAAATTTCTGGCCAAATGTGTATGTGCGCGCATTTTGTTGTAGTTTTGCCATTTTTGGCAATTGCAATTCTTCGCATTTTATTGAATTTTACAAACACAAAGGAGCCAAACACACACACACACACACTCTGGTTTAAAAGCAGGCCACACACTCAAACAATAACAACACACTTTTTGTCATAATATTTTCATATTCATTATCCTTCCAGACTTTCATTTTCCATATTTTTTGCCGCTTAATGTCTGTGTTTAACTTCGCCTATTTTATTTGATTTCATTTTTGGTTAATATATTTCTGTCGGAATTTTCATACGCGTTCGAGTGGAGCACACTTAAATCGCAGGATTCGCTGCTGCTTGCGGAACCGCCCTAAAACAGTCGGGAGAAAAACTGAAAATGAAAATTGCTGAAAAATTCACCCAAGGCAAGCAGCAGTGCCAGCGGGAAAACGGACAGAAAGCTTTTCCGAAATACCAGTATTTTTCAGAGAGCGAAAGAGAGAGCGGGGAAAGCTCAATCAATAAGTCGAGCTGCTCTCGAATGTCAGGACATCCCCAAACCAGCGGAACACCCACCCACCCATTCGCCACCCCCCGGGGGCCAAAGCACATGCTGTGACTTCTAAACGCTGAGTTTTCTCTGTGTGGTTTTCCCATTTTCCCTGCCATTAAACACCAAGCTGCTCTGCTTGAAAATCACACTCACTTTTAAGCGGAAAAACCCGTTAACGCGAACCGCAAACCGTAATTGTAAACCGTTCACGAACGGAGCAACTTTTCCTCCACTTTGCACTTGGGGGGCTCTCGGGTTCTCGGCTCGGCTTGGGTTTTCCGGATTTTTCCGATCCACACGTCTGACTGCCAGAATGGCCACAACATGAATGTCAGGTGTGCGATTCCGGCTGAGTTTCCTTCGCAGGACTTCTCTATGTAGGCGTCTCTCCGCCGGAGAAAAAGTCCCCGATAACCGTTATTTGTGTGGCGCTGCCAACTTGGCGCAGGGTTGCTTTTCGATAGTAGCCAGGTCCTGCTAAATCGCAGGGTTGCATGCGGGCGCTTTTCCAATCAAGCTTTGGAAGCTTTTAAGGCTTTATACGCACTTTTGTTATTTTTTAAATAAGTTAGGCATTAACGGGGATCATAAGCTTGAGATTTTCTAGAGAAAAGTAGAAAATAAACTTACGATCTCAAACGTTAGCAAAGATTTTAAGTGATTTTATATACTTTAAGTAAAACGTTTTGTACGTTTTATGATTACTGTACTATTTGCGTTTCATCAATATTTTAATAATTTAATTTTCAAAATGTTAGCGAAATGGATAAAGAACATTTTAAATAAAAATTTTAATTAATTAAAGTTACTTTAGTTATAAGTTTTATTATTTTTGTACAAATTAAGATTTTTATTAATATTTTATCACTTTAAATTTGTAAAATATTAAAACAAAAAGATGTGTTAAAATTTAAAATAACATTTTTATTTTCGCGCAATTTTTTAAAATTTTTATACGATTTTCAAGATGCTATATTCCAAATTTAAATTTACATAATAAACTCCATTGAAATTTCATAAATAATTACCCAGCATGTTGCGTTTAAGTTTTTCCTTGCATATCAGCTGCAGGATCTTCAGAGCAAATCAACTACCTTCATAATCGCAATTTGCATGTTGAATAACCCCTTGGGGCAGAGGCAATATTCTGAGAGGACTGCCAATGATGATGGTAATCAAATGGATTACTCGAGTGGCCGGCACTTGAAATCTGCCAATCGGGCTCATCAATCTGTCAACTCCTTTCGGAGGAGTGCCATTAGAACGAACACATGGCCACTTGGACGAACAAAGGACCTGCATAAGGTGGGTTCTCTCAAAAAGCGGACTTTCAAACAGCCTCTCAAGGTGCAAATTAGCAGAGCAGCAGGATAATAACCCAGAGGATCTCGAAAGGTATTGGTACTGAGATCCTTACAGCAGCTGTTAGGAACCCGCAGAAACTTAAACTTGTTGGACATTCAGCTAAGCCACCTTATGCGGGTACCACTGTACAGGAATGCCCCGTGCCAAGGTGCCAAAAGCAAGCCGTATCGGTTTTCGAGATCATTTTATTAGTATATTTTATACTTTTTGTTTACTCTGCGTTTTTGGGGCACAGATGTTGCTGCTGCATCACTCCCTTAGAAATTATACGATAGGGGGTAGTTTTTGCGGGCATGATTTTACACAATTTTATGGGAAGGACGAGGAAAGGACATTCTGCTTAAATGCTATATGGCTCTTTTGACGCTTTAAATTGATTCACACCGCGCACGCAACCCCAGCCACCCCCGCATCCTTCCTCCTTCGATTCCTTTTTTTTTGTTTTATCCTGCTGCACCCTCGCATCCTAGGAATATCCTAGCACATCCTGTTCGCCTTTTTTCCGTGCTGTCATGCATTTGTATTTGATTAAACATTTTTTACGCGCGTTTCCGTTGAGGGCCGGGCCATCATTAGTTTGCCCCGTTTAGGGTTTCACTTTTGGACCAGGAGACTGGGCTCGAAAAACACCCTGGAAATACCACCCCCATCATCATCAAGTTTCTCATGTTCACCCAAATGCATCTGTCCGATTCCAAAAGTCCGAATCCACTTCCACACTTCCGCTTTTCCATCTTGTGTGTGCTTTGGTATTTGGTATTTGTTTTAGTCGGTCCTCTGGATCGATGGACCATGTCAATGGCCCTTAATGGCATTTCATTACCCAAACTGCAGCGTTATTTGGGCAGCATGATTATGAGGAATCACCCAAAGAAACAAAACACTCATCATTATTGTTTACTATTTACAGGACTTGCAACCCCCGCAGATAGATGATATATGAGCACCTCGCCGCAATTATAAAACAATCATTTTTGGGGGTTTGTTTGCTTTCCCTGACAACCCAAAGAACAAGAGGTTTCCATTTTCAGTTTTTCCTTTTTATTCAAGAGTTTTTTTTTAAATTTACAATTTTTATGGTTTTTATTTTGTATAAAAATATGGGATTTTTAGAAAAATATATTTCCTTTTAATTAAATTTTTTTGGAATTTTTTTTGAATTTACAAATTTTATGGTTTTTATTTTGTATAAAAATATGGGATTTTTAGAAAAATATTATTTATATTCTTATAACCTAATTTCCAAACTTTCTTTCTTTCTTTTTGTATAAAAATATTTATTTGTGTATATTACGTATAAAAATATTTGGTACAAAATTCTCTTTTTTCTTTTAGCTTATTGTTAATTTCACTTGTAAACTTTAAGCTTATTTATTTAGTATCACAAGATCTCAACCGATATGGTTTCATATATATGATATAGCTTACAGTTAGTTAATTCCTAGATTGAGCGAAAGTTTCCCTTTTCGTTGTACTCTGCGGTTACAACCATTTACATTTACAGATGCTAAGGAACAATAGCGCTGTGATATTGTCCCGATATTTCGATATTTCGGGGGATTTTCTTATAAGTTATTGCTTTAAGTACACAACCGCCGGTTTCGAAGCCTGTGGCCTTTCTGTATAGCTAGGTTGTACTGTTTTAAATACTTTGACTGGTAGTGAGACGCTGGTTCAATGTCCGTTTTTTAATGACTAACTAAACTAACTAAATTAAAGTGAGAATTAAATAATTTCCCTTTTTCAACTTAGGTGGCTAAAAATGACTAGAGCTCACACTCGACTTTGGTTTACCAAAACACTGGGTCTGGATTTTTGGTTTAAACTAGGATTTGGTTTTGCTTTTTGGTTTGGTTTTTGTTAAGATAAGAACTTAAGAACTATTACTGCACAATTTTGCCTGAATTTTGGTTTCGGTATAAGAACCTGAATATAATGACTAAAGCTGTATCCGAAATTGAAGAATGATATATATGATTTGTACAAACTTAGTAAGACCGAAATGAAGCTGACTTATAGAAATTATTTACCTAAAAAGACTAGTGACTAGAAGGAATGCAAGAACTTGTGACTAGAATGACACGAAAAATTGTGGATAGGATGGGAAAAGTGCGAAAAAGGGTTGGAATTTGGCAGGGAGATGATATGCGATAAGGTAGAACCTGATATGGAAGGAAAAGTAAGTGAATGAGTCATGAAAAATTCAGTTTTTATGGTGTAAGGGGGGAAGGTATGAGATGAGAGGGGGATTGATGAAAGGAGTGATGAATGATAGATGAAAGATGATATAGGATTATAGTTAGTATGAAATGAAGTGTTAGTATGGAGTCTTTGGTATTTCAGTTATGATAAATGACTAGATGATTGAGTTGATATTATAATATATTTTCTTTGGCTTTCCTATTTAGTTCATTGCACTCCCAAAAGTTCCTAAACTATCTAAAAACTAAGGACTAGCTATCGAGATCGTATTGAAGCTGACTGAGTGCCAAGTATCTTTGGTTTCACTGACTAGAACTAAATGGTAAACGGAATGTAAGCCGAAGTACGGATACAAATTAGAGAGTCTGACTAGAATTGAACTCATTTTGCGAAGGAAACTAAAACTTAAACTAAACTTAGGATACGAAAAGGAAACTGAAATTTCCCTGTGAATAAAACTAATTCTTTGGTCTGTTTCAGCTGCATAGAGAGGGTGTCTCCACCATAAAACTAAACTTAACTTTAAAAATTAACTGTAACTGTAAACTTTAAGGTTTTTTAAACTTAATTCTCACTCTATTTTTCTTTCAGTGTGCCATGGTGGTGTGTTGAATGACGGAGGCGCAGTTCCTCAAGTTTGTTAGAGCCGCAGCAGCAATACTTTCCTCCTCCGTGAGACCATGTTCCACAATCTGCAGACGACCATAGCCAGCGGATGAGGCGGATGAACTGGAGTCCGAGAGGTAATCATTGTCGTAATCATAGTTGCTGCTCCTGGTGGTGGCCCCCACCACATAGACGCCTTCGTCGGAATGGGAACTGCTTCGTGAAGAGGAGGATGAGGTTACCGAGGAGCCCTCCTTGAAGTGGAAACTCCCTGTGATGGTGGCCTTTACCTCCACTTGCTTTTCCACCGGCTTTCCCTCCTTTTCCTTCTTCTGATGCGTCAGTTGGTGTTTCCTCAGGTAGGCAGCCCTCTTGAACTTCTTTCCGCACTCCTGGCAATCAAAGGCCAGTTCTTCAACAGCTTTCTTCTCCACCTGCGACGATTGCTTCTCCACTTGATTGATGGTATTGCGATTCTCCTTCTTGGCCGCCTCTTTCCTCGGCTTATGCCATCTTCTATGGGAAGCCAGATTGGCAGGACAATTGAACTGCTTTCCACACTCAGGACACCGGTATTCGAGGAGCACTATACAAGCACATCGATGACGGGCTAAGCCGAAGGCATCCTCGAACTTGATCTTGCACAAACGGCACACATAGTCCCCAATCACATTCTTTATAGCAGCCAACTCAGCCTTGGTTTCCTCGGTGATCTCTACTATATTGTACTTCGGGTCTATATCGCCATTGCTGTACTGCATCGAACCATCGGTGATGTCCTCCAGAGGTCGTATAATGGTTCCCGAAACTGGGGAACTGGTCTCCTCGTCGAACTTTAGCTTGCGAGTGGCCTTCTGGCGGTTGGGTTTCGCCGAAGAGGTGGAAGCCTTGCTGGTTCTGGGCGCAGAATCTGAGATCTTGATGGGTTTTGCAGGGGTGGCTTCTGTGGATGGCTGCTCCTCCTTTTTCTGAATTTTAGCAGGTTGTTCGGCGTGTCCTTCCTCATCACCACTTTCCGCCTGAAATTTGCGCTTTCCCGATGGACTTTGTGGTGGCGTGGGGGGTTTTTCAGCCACGGGTGGAGGAGAAACCTCTGCTGGAACCTCCTCCTCAGCCCGAGTTTCACTGTAGACCTCCGCAAATGTGGCCGCCATGGGCACATCGCCGTGGGGCAGCGGCGAGGGCAGCTTCAGCGTTAGATCCAGGGGAATTTCGCACCTGGTTTTCAGGTTCAGGTAGCGACTGCGGTATTTGGGGGGCAGCGAGGCCACCGTGGTCAGCAGACCCAGGCCATGGGGCATGCCCTTGTGCTGCAGCTGGATGCCAATGCTGTGCGGATGGCTGAGTTGTTCTTGTATTTGAGCCATGGCATGAAGGATTTTTGTAGGATTTTTTTAAACGATTTTTTAAACTTAAAACTTGAACTGAGCGAAACGGGAAACTGGAAACTGGAACTAAGCAAACTTAACAACAAACTGATAACGCTGATCCTTGCGGACTGGGACTCTATATAAAGAGAAGACCTCCAGTCGGCTCGACGTTTGTGCTGCGAATGAGGTTCGTTGGTTTAAGAGGCGGCTATTTATGTGTGCCACACACCACACAGTCCAAAGGAAAGCGAAAACGAAACCGAAACCGAAAACGAAACTCGAAAATCATTGTGTTTGGTGCCGGCGTCCTGTGGAAATTTCTGTTTTCAACCCCCTTCGACTGAAGTCGTTGTCCTTTTTCCACGACGCCGGCAGAGCTGCCGCAAAAGCCGGAATCTTTTGTTAGCAATCACACACACACATTAGTCACCCTTTTTTCCCCAAAGCCAAACACAAACACACGCACACATTTTGCTGCCAGGACAATGCACTCGAAGAAAAAATCAATGTGCGACAGCTGTTGTTTGGCACGCACCAAAATCACAGCACCTTCCTGGGCAAATATTATTTTGAATATAATTTCTGCGGAAACCGGAGCTGCTTATTGTCCTTATTTTTGGCCAAAAACAGCTGACATCCATGAAGTCGTTAATTGAGCGTGTAACCATAAGGCCAGCGGGGAAGAATCCTCAATGGTTCGGGATCTGAAAGGTATCCCTATCCTATCTTACGACCCGAAAGGTGAATTGTTTCTTTGTTGCCATTTGGTGCAAAACAGCTGTTGGCATTTGGCAGCAAGATGGTTAAGGAACGTAAACAATGTAACAAGTTTAAACGAGCTAGGAAGTATTTATTTTCATTATATTGCAGGTAAAACATGGCTAGTATATGTCCAAAATAATGATATTTTAAGGAAAATATTTGATACCAAATTTAATTAATTAAGTTATTTAACATAAAAGAAATACATTTTTACTTTTTTTGTAAGGAATAGTTTTAATATATTTTTTAAGTGCATTTTTTATGGGGTTCATACCTAAAAAAGATTTTATGAAACCTTTTTTTCTTAAGTAAGTGGTTCTATATTTATCAACGCTTAATTTATCATAAATTTCTAAAGAAAACGATTTGAAAAGAATTGCCTTTGTACCTTTAAGAACTTTAATGGGGGGAAGTTTGGTTAAAAAATAAATATAAATACAGAAATTGTGACTAACGCAATAAATATGTATAAGATCTTTAAGCGTTAAGACATAAATGAAGTAAATAAATGAAAAGAGATAAATAGAAATTAATCATATAAGGGTTTAAATACCAAAATAGTTTTTAAAAGCAAAACCATTAAAAAATAAATCAGAACCAATGAAACATTTTAAAACTAATAAAAAATTAAAAAAAATTAAGAAGCGATCTGTTTTTACACCTAAAACTTTAGATAGTTTTCCCTGTGTATTTATAGCAGTTAAAGCTCCTATTAAAATTGAATTAAACCAACATTTCTTGTTGTGTACTTTGCGGCACTGCATTTATCAGCCTCAGACGACTAAGCTCGTCAAGTTTGCTTTTGGTGGGGTAGGTAGCAGACCGAGAGACTAGCAGACTAAACAGGCTGGCAGACACAACTTGGGTTCGAACTTCGAACTTCACCACCGCGAAACAAGGCGCACAATCGCTTGTATCCTTGTACTCTTGTATCCTTGTGTCAGTGGCTGCGTTTTTCTATGTGTGCGAGTATCCTGTGTGAGTGCTTTGCATTAATGTAATCGAAATGCGAAGCCGACTGAGCCGGCGACAGTGGTTGCCATGAAAGGAATGCACTTTCGATTCCCGTCGAGGGCTTTCGTCGCAGGATTCGCCCGATTCTCCCGATTCGCAGGACTCTCGCTCCTGCAAATATGGCATATTATGTTGAACACGCCGCCATTGTTGTTGTTCTTGTATTACGGTAGGCACGTGCATGGCAACGATTGCCACCCCAAACCGGGCTGACAAAGTAAAAGGCACTGAGAGAAAATGTTACCAAGTAAATTGTAAAATCGAGTAAATGTCTTTCATATTGTATGCGATTACTTAAAAAAACGATTTTAAAATATTTATGGTATTATTCTAACATTTAAAATTAGGGATTTTAAGGAAAATTTTATAAAGGATTTGACATTAATACATTTAATTTGTAGATCAGAGTAACAAAATATTTAACTAAAATAATTATCTTTTATCAAAGACTTTTGAAACCTTCAATTATGAACCTACAAGTAAACCTTCAATAGTAATAGATTGCATATCATGTTTACGATCTTAACTTGTATTTTTTTAAAATATTTTTTGTAAGGTTTCATATTTGTATTGAACGTTTACTTAAATCAGACTTTCTTTTTGTTACAAATTTTGTTTAAGAGTTGAAAATTGTTTGAAAGAAACATTTCAAATTTATTTATTTTTATACAATAATATACAATTTTCTCCCAGTGCACAGTTGAAAGTGCAGAGAGTATTCCCAACGCGATCCCGTCGCAGCAGGGTGGCCATTCGGTGGCTGGGGAATCGATGTTTGCCATGCAGCTTAGAATTAAAATAGCGCACGCATCCGAGGCCAAATCCAAGCACAAACTTGGGATCGAATGAATCGGAGAAGGCAACAAAAGTCTCAGAAGTGCGCCAGCCACGCGAGCATTGTCCTGAAGGTCCTGTCGTTCAGTCATCCTTTGGTCCTGCCATCCTGAAAGTCCTGAAAGGCCACGCAGATACATGGATGCTGCGAGTTCCAACCCTGAGTTCCCCTTCTTCCCTCGAAAGCCCTGCCAACTTATCCCTGTCACTCACAAATGCCGCCTTATTTGCGATTCGATAAAGTGAGAGAAAAAGGAAGCGAGAAATCAAGCCATCAAAAGGAATGAAGGTTGATTAATCTGAGACAAGCCTATTGAAACGGATTAGTGCGTGTTGGTTGGAGGTTTCTCTACGCCTATCAACATCCATCAGTTCAGAGTGCACTTTTATTATTTCTTATGATTATGAATATGATCTCTGCACTTCCGAACAATAGGGAAGTTTGTGTTTTGAATTACCAATTATTGTTAATCTGTGTCTGAGTATATGATAGTAAGATAGTGGAATTTATTTTAACGCCTCTTTAAAAATAACAGATCAGTCACAAAGTTTTTAAGATTATAATAAAATAACCTTTATTGCATTGTTTGGGTCACATTTTTGTATAACTTGGCTAATGGGACGCTCATCAAAAATGTTTATTATTTTTTACGGTTAATAATATAAGGTTAAAAACCATATCACATATGGTCTGATTTCCAAAATAATGCGCACATTTTTGGATTTTTTAAATTTTTTGCTAAAATTTGTAAAAAATAAAAAAATTTTGGTTACAATGCAAATCGATTGGAAATCCTTTAACAAATTTAATGAGATATAATATTATATATTTAAAAAGTACTCCGAATTATTCTCGAATTTCCGATAATTTGCTTTCACCCCTTCAAGGGACCTCACATTTCTCAGCGTGTAGCGATTGAAATCTCCTTTGACTGCTCTGATTTCTGCGCTTCAAGGCGTTCTTGGCACAAATTTGCACTCGACAAACACCCACGACAACCCATCAAATTTATCGTCCCACCGACAAGTCACCCACATACTCACGAGCCCCTGCAGAGCGGTACGCATTTTGTTTGTTGTTTGTTCCATTGCTAACCCTTAAGTGCATCTTTTTATGGTAATTTCAAGTGCACGGCCTGTCTGCATGTCCTGGCCATAGGTATCCTTTTTGCTCCCTCTGGCGGCTCCTTGGCAATAATTAATGTTCGAAAATTCATCGTTTATGCGGCATAATGCATTTTCATTTCCATTCTCGTTTTCATCTGACTGAGCTGTGTGTGTGTTTCTGTGTCTCAAAAGGCTTTTCAGAAAGCCGCGTGCACTTTTGCTTGGGCAGCTCCTCAAGGATCCACTCCACTTGTAGCACATGTTGCCCATTGTGGAGAGATGAGGCTGCCTTTTTGGGGTTCAGCTCCAGGTCCTGTCAATCCTTTCCTTTCCTTTTTCGCCCGCCACTGAGCTGTAATTAAATTTTTCGCTTTCATAATTTCATGCAATTTCTGCTGCTGATTCGGTTTCCAGGGCGCGAAGGTTTTTTAATTGCATTTCGTTTGGTTTCGTCTGAAGGGAGAAGGAAAGGGAAATCGGGAAATCTGCTACCAATTTGCATTACTCCATTGGGTATTATAAATTGAAAGCTCCAAATTTGCCGGATCTCCGGGAGATTGAGCTGCCAATAAGCCAAACGCAGCATGTGTGGCTTAATAAAAATATATCCCATTGAGTTTGGGGTTTTTCGGTCATCTTATGCTTATTAAAAAGAGCAGGTAGTTTAAAATTGAAGGAGTAAATAAGCTGGAATTTTAAACTTAAGCTATATTTTTTAGACAAAAATATTTTTTTAAATAGTTAAATTTTTAGCCAGCCAATAACATTTTTTAAAATAATTCAATTTTTAGACAGCAAAAAATATTTCATTTAATAATTAAAAAATACCCTTGCAAAGGTATTATAATTTTGGTCAGAAGTTTGTTTTTTTAAATAAAATTGTTCAAAAAAAATTGCTTCATGAAAAACTTGGGAAAATTCTGCAATATTTCTTGAAAAGCATAACAAAACTCTCCTCTTATTTGAAATAAAAAAATAAGGAAGATCCTGCGTTAATTATAATAATAGTCCTTCATCCCTACGTCATGCACAAATTTAAATAAAAACAATTATAATTTTTTAGCTGCCATAATCATATGCAATTTGCAACTGCAGCCTTGCGTTTTTAGGGGTGTGAATATTTTTAATTGCATTTCAGATGAGTGATGAAAGGGATGTTAAATTTACTCGATTTAGCTTTAACTTAAATTGAAATTCTAATAAGCCAATTGCAGCATGTGTGTGGGGCTTATAACTAAGACTATCCACTAAGCTTAAGGAATTTGCTCTCAAATCCTAGTGAGCAGTAAACAAAACTCCCCGAAAAATTGGCGAGTGACTAACCCCGGGAAAGCCTGGCATAATTATGGTCGTATTCGTATTCGAAATCGTATTCCTCCAGTTGTGCAGCATGCATAAATATAAGTACACACAATAAATTTGCGCCGCAGGACACAGAAACCCACAGAGTGAGTTCGATGGAAATGGGAATTTCTAAACAAAGAGAAGGGGGAGCCAAAAAAAACAATCACAATTCACAATTCTGTCGGGTGTCGAAGTGCTCCGGGCACGCGACCGGCGACCAACGTTCATTTGTATTCGCCGCTGCTGCTAATGTCCTGTGCCCAGGATTCTAAACTGCGAATTGGTCCGCTGCACATATATATTTGTACGTACGTACCGTAGATACGACGGCATGTGCGACGAGGAAATCACAATGCAACCACCACAGTCCACAATCCATAACCCAGACCGAACTGCGAGCTGCGAGTTCCTAGTTCCCTCCCCAAAAAGTCAAAGTGCTGGCAATCGAAGCCGAAAATTTAGCCAGGTGCATTTTCAAACACCAAAACACAGCACACGAGCCGCATAGCAGCACCACTATGAAAAGGTCGGCAGGGGCAGACAGTGAACTCTGGCTAAAGGAAAAGTAAGGAAAATCACAGATTGTGGCCTAGAATCCTTATCACAAATTTTCTTAGTCGGTATTTTAAAATCTTCAAGTCGAGAATAATTTCCTCTTGAAAAATTAAGAATGTTTTGCCTTGAAAAATGAGAGTTGGATATAGATAGGGGTAACATTAAGTCCCTCTTCTACAATTTTAAAATCAAGAATAATTTCTTCTTGAAAAATAAAGAAAATTTCGTCTTGAAAACCGAGATCATAATCTAAAACCTTAAAATCTTAAAGTCGACATTAATTTCTTCTTGAAAAATTAGATGAACTGATTTTCAAGAATTTCCACTTAACATTACATCTTAAAATAAATTATATTTAAAATCAAAATTATCAAATTATAAAAAGACCACCCATTTTAAAATATTCTTTTTCATCAATCCCTTTTCACTGTAAACGCTATAAAGCAGAGCTCAAGCGTGGCGCGATTTCGATACCGCTAAAGTCTGAGGCTGTTGCTGATTTCGAATAGGGTTTTTTAAAGCGTTGCGCCCTTAGGGGTGGCAAAATGCAACCAGATTGGAAGGAGGGCGCTCCGCCGCTCGCATATCCGCATGTCAGTCACAGTGCATGAACGTCTAGGGAGGGTTTTAGGTTTTACGTTTACGTTTACGTTACGGCGGCAGCGAAATATAAAATATTTCATTTTTACCCCTTGGCTCACTTATCAGACTATGCATATAAAATTCCAATTGGACGCGTTCACCGCAAAAGGACGAAGGACAAAAAGAGAAGGAGGAGGAGGGGTGGGCCGGAATTCTCCCTTCGCGTTTTATGCCTAAGCCTGCCAAGATCCTGTGCAGGATTCCCCTTCAAGCTGATGCTGCACAATAAAAAATGATATACAATTAATTTTAAACCAGAATTTTAAAATCGTTTCTAAAATATTTTAAAGTCGAGAATAATTTCTTCTTGAAAATTGAAGAAAATTTCGTCTTGAAAAGTGATAGTTAGTTAAAGGTTAATGGGACACTAAAACCCTCTTCTAATATTTTTTTAATATGAAATTCAGGAACAATTACTTCTCGAATAAAAAAAATATATATATCAAAAGTTTAGGTAGGAATATAAATTATTTAGAAAAAAGTTCGAATTTTATTCCTAAATTTAATTTTCATCTTTAGCTAATATTTTCTCTCAGTGTCCCTCTGCTGCTGTGTGAAAATTGCACGACTTGCGCTTCTGCTTTTGACAATAGCCTCACATTAACTAGTTTCCGCTGCACTCGCAGTCGCAATCCCAGTGCCCCGAACCCAATCCCAATGCCAGTTCCACTTTTAATGAGTAACTGAGCGAAATGGGAACTTCATTACAAAAGCACCCCATTCGCAGGACCCCTTACCATGCCCATTCCGCTTAACCATCTCCCTGCAACGCTTCCTGTTTGGTTTGTTTCAATTAAATCGCATGTGCGGCCCACGAAACGCGGGCGAAACAGGCGCAGGACACCGAGGAGGCCGAGGCCAGGACACATTGCAGGACACATGGCTCATCTGTTACTTAATCATGGCATTGCCATGGATACGCGTACCTTGAATTGCGAGGGTGTCCTTGTATTTGAGCTCGACCTTTGAGCAGCCAGTAC
This sequence comes from Drosophila lutescens, assembly GCA_037075285.1. Taxonomy (NCBI): domain Eukaryota; kingdom Metazoa; phylum Arthropoda; class Insecta; order Diptera; family Drosophilidae; genus Drosophila; species Drosophila lutescens. The sequence continues at coordinate 1,170,379 of JBAMCF010000072.1, read as the reverse complement.
GGATATTTATTGTTATTGCCCTGGGGGGAGAACGAGATTTCTCTTTGCCTGCTTTGTGGAGGACAGGAACCCCGTCTTAAAGCCCTGCTGAGATTCTGATTCGATGGTATTTCTCAGGTCTTGAATATACGCTCGTACCATTCATGTGGAAATGTTTTTCATGATTGATTTATAGTTGCTTATGACAGAACTGATTGGGGTGTTCACAGGGTATAAAAGCTTCTGTCTCAAAATGATTAATAGATGGGAAACAGAATTTTGTTTTCCATTGGTATTGTTTTAGATAGTTTCTATATTTTCAAGATCATAATAAATTACTAAATAAGTGAAACGAAATACTTTTAATGTTCTTCCATGTGTATATGTATTTTAAATAGGTATAAGAATAAATATATATTGCACAAGACCAGAGTTGCCACACTTATTAAAATAAATATGATTTGGTAACTTTACTTTTCGGGAATTCCTTTGGTAATACTTGAAAGGTATTTATACTAGGTCCATAAACTTCCGTCTCTTGCTGTCCATATTCCGTATCCAGTTCCATAACATATTTCTAGTATAGGTAATCCGCGTAGTCGTAGTTGGGAAATGTGTTGCCCACAGTGACGTTGCTCCAGCCGAATTGGTACCGAATAAGGGCATCCAAGCCACCCACATCCACTCCTAGTCGTTGAAGTTCAGCTGCGATGACCTTGCCGGGGGGAGTGGCCAAAACCCTTTCGTAAACTGGACGCAAGGCCACCAGACGACGCCAAAGTTCGGATAGCAGAGGACTTGTTTGGCTGGCACTGGGTTCCAAAAGAGTTCGAATCAGTTGCACCGGGTAAATCTGCACGAACTCCGTTTGGAATCCACGGATTCCATTCACAATCTGCGACCAGTAGGGATACTTATTGAAGATCTTGATCTCCAGTTCCAGGTACTCGAAAATCTTGGCCGATCCACCGGACAAGATCAACTGTTGGGTGATCCATTGCTGCAGTTGTCGCACTTCGGGTTGGTTGATGAACTGTCGATAGAGTCGATAGGCGGGCACAGAGTTCACTGCCCTGATGAGACCTTGGAATTCGATGTCATTCAGGAGATAGGTCTGAATTAGCTTCTCGATTTTGTCCTTGGGCACCGAACGAATCACTGCCCTCAGTTCCAAGGCAAAGTTGCTCGGAGGAGCAAGGGTTCCATTATAAGGACGAATGGGAGCCAATATAACAGGCGTGACACTTGGAAAAACCGCCATGCAAGTGAAAGCCAACAAAGCACAACCGATGAAACGCATCCTGATCTGTTATGATCTGATCTTCTAGAACTAGTGGACTATTCTGAATTACTCCCGCTTTTATAGCGAAATGCGAATTTCGTTATCTGACTTTCTGTTTGTGGCTTAGCTTCCACAGTGGACACTCCTCTTATCGGAGACAGTTTGCTTTACAATATCTGACGTGGTCCCCACAGGTGGAAAACAAGAAGATCTGACAAGATAAAGGAAATCTATTTACAACCCTTAGTCATTCCGGTTTGCTAAGCAGACATCACGCTTAATTTTAGACCACAAAGATGGTCAAAGGGTTCTGAGAAACAAATGATATTTAGATATAATTACTTTATATCCAGACCATCAAAGATAATTTAAAAATAAAAATTATATGATTAATTTTAGACCACAAAGATGGTCAAAGGGTTCAGAGAAACAAATGATATTTAGATATAAAATAATTCCAGACCATCAAACAAAATTAAAAAAAAAATTGTATGATTATATTATATTATACAAGGGAAAACAATCCAATAATAAGGTAACTATGATCATCAAATTAGTTATAGTGAATTAACCTTTAATAAAATGCTCAACATATTACAAACAGATGTATAAAGACAAACAAATTTCATTCATACCTCTGGAAAACCAAAAAAAAAAAATCATTCAAAACAAAGCAATCTTATTTGCATGTAAAAACAGCTTCTGTTAAATTTAAGTAAATCCCAAAAAGATTTAAATATGACAGCGGTTCTCCTACACGTACTTGAGATAAGACGGGGGAAAGACACAAATATCAACCAAGTTATTCCAACTATTCAAGGCAGACGACTTCACAGTCAATAAATCGCGTTAGTCTCACCTGGCGAAATTTGGTCAGGTTGGACAGCTTTTTATGGAGCACATCAGACTTATGAATAAGCAAGAAAGTGACAGTGCAGATAAGGAAATAACCAAAATTCTACATAATTCTACAATTGTCAAAGTAAAAAGTTTGCAAATATAACAAAAATAATGATATCATTTTTAAAAGAAATTGTGGATAAGAAGTGATTACTGATTACTGAGAAATATAAGCAATCAAACTTGAGTTTTAAATAAAGATTGACAAATTCAAATATTATAAAAGTCCATAAAAAGTAATATATAAAATGCACAGAAATATAAAAAAGTTACTTACCCGCAAACTGATGATCGATACAAATATAAAAGGATTTATCAAATAAAACTCTGAAAAAAAAACAAAGAAAAAATGAAAATCTATTTCGGTAGTTTTTTAATAATTATAATATGTTCGGCTATATTGTAAAATTTACAGGCAAACATAAATTTTTTGTATATTAAAAAAAAGTTCTACGGAATTTTTTGAAACATTAGATCGATTCAGTTTTTGTTTTTGTTCTTATAGAACCAATATTTTTTTAAACAAAAGTTATTCGATGTGAATATTTTCCGATTAAAAGAAAATATAACAAAGAGAAAAATGAAGTCCAACTGTCTGATGAACACATCAAAGCTAAAAAGTATTGACAATCTGCAGCTGAGATCTCCAAGGCAACTCTTGAAGGACGCTTTTTTGGTCAAGTGCAGTAGCCCTTGGATTTTGGTAGGAAAATAAACAGCCGGGCATGTAAATAGACAGATGTGAGTGGATAATTAGTTAGTTAGTTACCTTCACCCGATCGCATATCCGGTCCAGCCGACATTAGTTCCACTCGAAGGGAGTCCTGCAGGAATGTTACATGCATGGTAATTAGGATTGGCCGGGAAACTCCTCCTCTGCCTCTGCCTGAAAAAAGAAACAAAGGAGAAAATTCCAATTGAGCAGGAAACTCTGACAGATTTGCTGTATAATTTGGAAATTATCAAAAACTTTTCAGAGAGAATCTGTAGAACTGAAGAATCCACATAAATAGAGATGCAGGGCGAAGCCACCCCAAAAAGAAAATAAAACTGGGAGGATAGGGAGATTTAGGGTGATTTCGGTTTTAGGGGGTTGGTTTTAGTTCGACCGAGCATAAGTATTTTTGGTGGCCAGGGGCGATCGCATGTTTGGTTATCGGAATTGTAAGGGGAGTTGGGCTGAAAGGCAGCTGCAAAAAAAATATACTCTCTATACCTATAAACCCCCTTTTGCAGTGCTTGATAAATCATGTGTAAAGGTATTTGTACAAAAGTTTTTTTCGGTTTATATTTTCTATCTTGTATGTTCGATTGGCGGCAGCTGCAAAAATCCTGATGCTGTTGGAAAAGCGGAAAAGCCAGTGTTGCCATGGAATGTGTGTAAAAACTAAAAAACAATTCGTCGACAGGACGAAGAAAATATATTTCGTTTTTAATTGATTTGGCATGCTTCAATTTAACGCTTCGCTGCCACTTCCTCTTTTGCATGCGAGTCCTGCACGTGTCCTTTTTAGTTTTCTCTTCTATAAATTTCAATATTTTTTACATATACATATGTGAAATGCACTTCCGTTTCAGGACATGCCAATATGAGTCAGAGCTGCGAAACTAGAGGTCCTTTTAGCTACAGGTATGTCTTAAGTCCTTATTCCTTTCCCCTTCCCCTTTTTGGCACGCTTCAAAAAAGCAAAAGGGGCGAGAGAAGTCAGTGGATAATTTTTTAGGGGTTGCTCATTGGGTTTTTCTTATAAGAAGCATTCTTCCTCTCGGCCGGAAGAAGCAAAGCAACACGTTCAAGACATTGTTGAGTCACCACTGAAAATTATTATTACCCCCGTCGACGTCTTTGCAGTCCTCACTTTACCCCTCAGTGTGCTGGCATTTATATTCCATACCATTCAGAAAAGGAACCTTCGGGATCAGCTTTCTTATCGCCGGCGCCTTTTAGGGTCCTTTCATTCATTCATTCCTTCACTTAATTGAGATATGGAGGCGAGGGAAAAAGGAGAAGAACGACAAACCAGAACGAGACCATAAAAGGGGCAATTCCTTTTGCCAGCCAAGTGCCAATTGTAGGTTTCACTTTAGGCTACAAATTGAAACGCCCCTTGCCAGGACTTCTCGTCCTTTTTCCCTCCTTGTTTACCTTTTTTCCTGGTCTGTCTGTGGGCTTCCCCTGAGGAGAAGCCATTAAATTGATTATAAGACATTGTTGAAATGTGTAAACTGTTCCGTCTCAGACATTCGGTCGCCGAGGGAAGTCCCTCCCTCCCTTTTTTGTCTCCTTTTCTCTGTCTCAATGCCATTTCTCACATTCTCAGTTTCTCCCTATTGGTATGTGAGCATTTCGTAGGGCGTGGCATTTTTGACTTAAGTCAAAGCCGAGGAGTTCAACTAATTAGAGGGGAAGAACACGGAATTACTCTCAAAAAAATAGGTGTTGAGGGACCATTTGGGTAGGTAATGGATTCAGGTTCACCTCAAGGGGTTAATGAAGCTAACGGAGTCATTGCTGTTTTATTGAGGAAGAAAGGTGTGTCTGGGCTGGTTACCAAGGAGTTCCCCCCGAAGAAGGCAGCCAAAACCACAGCTTATAGGGTATTGTTCTCGGGGTTAATGCTCGGAAATGACTCAAGGTGTCTATAAAGATTGCTGTAGGGCTTTTTGAAATAAAACTAATGGGATAAGAATAAAAAAGGAAAGAAAAAGGTGTCAATAAAGATTTTTGTAAGGATTTTGGGCAATTAAAAATGGGTTAAGGTATTAGTAAAGCATCAAAAGGATTTTTATAAGATATAAAATTTTATCAGGAAATAAATTAATTTGAGTAAGACAGATTTTGTTAAAGGCCTAAAAAGGAGAAACTGTTTAAAAAAAATATATTCACTTCGTAACTACAATATCATATGAAACTAAGTATTTCAATAATTACTTTTAGATAATATATTTTGTATTTTGATAGAAGAAATTGATTAAAAATATACCCTGTATAGAGCAAAATAAGTTTATTTTTTTAATATTTATATTAAAATAATATTTAATTTATTTAATCTTAGAAACTAGTTATTTTGATAATTTTGATTTTGGTAATCTAATTAAGGAAATAGCAAAATTGGTTGTATAACTATTTTTTCAAAGCTAAACAATCGAACAAATAGAAAATCAAATGCAAATTCTAAACAAAGGTCCAATGACTTTTCCCCGCCCCTAACATCCTGTTTGGCTGGAAAAGTCAGCAGCTGTCGTAGCTGCCGAACCTTTATCGCAATCAATGATAGGGAGTTACAACCCAGAAATCTGTCGGGAGTCCCGTTTTACGGCCCGTTAACCAGGACACGTGTGTCGCTGCATTAGCATATATGTATGAGGATATATAAAAAAGGCATAGGAGCTGCACAAAGAAAGCTCCCTCTATTAAAAAAACCCAACCAAATGCGCGACTATTAGGGGAAACAAAGCAAACAGCGCAGGCGCAACTGGGGTTCAACATTTTCAGATACCGAAACTGGGTTGGGCACGTTCCAAAGGTTTTACCCCTGGCTTAGATAGCTGCACATACAGGGATATAGGATATACTCCTCCAGCTGCCTGGCCGAAAACACCGAAACTCGTTTATCCTTATCCGAGACAGAAATTCTGAGCTCGCGTGCCGTCAGTCCGGTTTTAACTCCCCTTCGAGAGCTCATTTCGTTGCTCATAAATAACAATGCAATGATCCCCAGGTATTTTTCACGTGTTTGGCACGTTTCACTCGATTTTCCGGTTCTCGATTCCCTCAATTCGCTCTCTCCACTAATCCCCCCGTGGAAAAAGGGCACGCGTCCCTTTTGATAAATTGTGCTTAAAAGCGCAGGGTTACTGGTTTCCAGGATTCTGTGCTTCTGGAGCAGCCTGAACGAAGGCCTTTGACAAATGGCCAAAGCAACTCCCGAGGACAGGCCACTTCGGCCTTCGAGGAGGAGACGAACCATTGTCTGCCTTATTGCCGGGAATAAATCTTCATCTGGTTTATTTATCAAGGTGTAGCAATTACATTAAGTCGAGTCAGTCAGCCATGGTTATCGGACACGACCCGGGACCAATAGCGCAGCTGGGCATGCATCTCCCGGAAGTTGAGACGGGGCGGCAGCTTCAGTGGCCTCATCGGGTAGCCAAAAACACTTACGCGATGCAGGAGGAACTCCCAGAGGTCGAACTCACTCGCACTGCCCGCCGGGCGAAGGGTGATCAGGGAACTGGAGCAGCAGGCGCGGGTCTGAAATACAAGAAATATTTATTAAATAACAAATAAGAAAAATTAAATTAATGAAAGATACAATTGACTTTCCGCAAGGAAACATTTTTATCTAATTAACTTTAAGTACAAATCAAAACATTTTATTTAGAATAAAAATATATTTAAATTAGAGTCCCCAACTCTAATTTAATTTAAAAGTACATTATTCCAAAACTTGAAGATTTAAAATGAGAACGATCTTACCGTTGCTTTGAAGTACAGCGACTTTGAGTACTGTTGCCATACATCCATTCCGGGTCCTATCAATTGCGGCATTAGTGGAAGAAAGCGCTCCTGACCGACGCCATCTCGGGACTCTCCTGCAATCACTCCAACATTTTTCAGACAGATACCAATCTCCCGATCCTCAAATTCAAAGGAAGAGTTCAAGTCATTCCCGCATAACTGGAAGTCTTTAAAGGCGAATAGGTTGAGGCGACGTAGGGCTGCTCTGCTAAGAACATAGCCTGCTTCCCCAGACATATAGCCTTGGGCGAAGTCCGATTTCAGGCGGTGACCAAAGTATATCGATGATTCCGGATCGTAGCGGTAGAGAAAGCGTCGTAAGTTCTCCATTATTACAAAGCTGGCGAGAAGATGATAATAACTTTAATTATTTTTTCTGAGAAATTATATTTTTAATATTTAACATTTTTAAGAGATGTATTAAACATACGTATCTGCATCCGCCCGAAGAAACCAATCGTGTCCGTTGAAATGGTTTCTAAAAATATTTTTAAATCCTTGTCGAACTGCAGCAAAAGTATTATTATCCTTTTTGTTGTCCTTCCAAAAAATAAGCTTATTGCATCGCCTGCCCCATGTCGATTTCACCTTGGCCTCCTTTTTGCCAAAATCCACGGGATCTATTAAAACCATGCAAAGGATTCGAGTCTGATTGTAGAGTCTCTTAGCTGGACTATCCGTTTTAAGATTATTCCTTTCCAAAATAGTCGCTTGCATATAGTTCCTGAAGTTCCAGTACTCCGTCAGTTGGATGCCTATTATTAGGCCCAGTACCAGAGCCAGTGCATCGCGAGGCATTGGAGGTGTGCCATACAACTGACGTCAAAAGACATCTTTTAAAGCTCTTAGCAAGCGAGGAAAATTAATTTTCCGGTTCTTAATATAAACAAGAGGGAGAAGAAGTTTAATAAATATTTTAGAGCGGTCCAGTTTATCATTTTCGTAAGTATAAAAACACCTATTTTCAAAACTTTTAAGGAATATACAGTTAAAACAATTTTTAAATATTCTATTGATAGACTAGGTAAGTAATTCCTTGTCATATTAGTAGGAATATCACTAAATATACAGATAAAAATATACTGAGGCATGCTATTAGTATTTAATTTTTTAGTTCTAACCATTTATTGTTTATAAGTTGATCCGTTTTGACGGGTTTTTTGACTGGATTATCTGTAGTTATCACTTGTTGTCGGTGACTTGCTGGGCCCAATGTTGCAGTCGTTCGTTCATCTGATGGAAACCCAAACGAGATGGGAGAGCTCTTTGCGACCTATGCACTCCAAAGACTCTCAAATGGTACAGAAAGAATTCGAAAAAATCAAACTCGATGTCCTTGACATAGTGAAAGGATATGGCCGAAGGAGAGCAGCAGTCGCTTCTCTTAAAAGAAAAATACATTAATTACAAGATAGGAAAATATATACTGAAAGGAAATCTCACATTTGGTTTGTGGAAGAAGTAAGTATCCGTCCATGAACCGATGTCGATGAAAGGGATCACTTTATACGGACTGACGGGAAGAAAGCGATGATGTCCTTGGAAGTCCCGCGTATCGCCCGCTATTACACCTACATCCTGCAGGCAATGGCCGATCTGAAGGTCCTCGGAATCTGAGGGATTTTATGTGAAAAACATTTTTTGAAGCCGAACTTTAGCCCTCCTACCCCCGTTCAACTTGCAAGTGGTGGTGCTGTTCAAGGCGAACAAGTTAAGACGACGTAGTGCATCTCTACTGAGCACATAGCCACCGCCACCGGACATATAACCATGGGAAAACCAGGCTTTAAAGCGACAGCCAAAGTACACAGACGATTCAGGATCGTAGGGATAGAGGAACAGACGCAGGTTTTCCATCACAATGTAACTGCAAGGGTATAATCATTACATATCATTGCATAACAACATAAGCAATCCACTTACGTGTCATCATCGGCCTTCAGAAACCAGTCGTACTCATTAAGGTAATGCTTGTGCACATGGGCCATTCCGGTGCGAACTTTGGCATACAGATTCTTGCGCGATTCGGATATGTTTATCTTGAGAATGTTCAGATGCGGATCTGTTTCGGTGCTCATAAAGATCAGCTTATTGCAGCGCGATCCCCATGTGCGATTCACCCGGGCAGCCTTTGTGCTGTGCGAAGATGGCATGGTGAGCACCAGGCAGAGAATTCGTACCTCCCGTCTCAGCCAGATGGCCAGGTGGTCTTCCGAGGCCACTGGATACTTGAGCAGCGCCGCCTTTTCACTCGCCTGCAAGTCGTTGTCCCGCCACAGTTTGAGGTAGCCTATGATATCTGTGAGTCGAATGCCCAACATGATGCCTAATACTAAGAAGAGAGTATTCCGAACCATTACCAGGATCATTGTAAACTAAGATAGCTGTAATATGTAAATGGGGAGATCCCACGCTGTGTCTGATTGGCGAACCGAATTTATTATAATCATATTAGAGAGTCCATGACTTTTTTCTAGCAATGAATCATACTTCGTTATGAAAGTTTTACTCTGCATATATTTTTCTTTACTTAAAACTGCTCTCTTTAAAATTAACCATACCTTTCCTTATTTGGTTAACAAGAATATATTTAATATTTTATATTGTAAGCTTCAAAAAAATTTAAAAAGCTAAGAATGAAAAATGAAAACCAAAATTGCAATGAGATGATAAATAAAATAAGTCGCTTAAAGATTGATAGCAAAAGCGAGAAATGTAAAACAAAATAAGAATGGCTACTATTTTGTATGAAATTCTAAAACTATTTCTATACGACTAAGCATACGTCTAAAATGAGTCTTAAATATCTCCTAATGATATAGAGGAATCTGTTAATTTTGTTTTAGCCAGGCATTAGGATTAGTGCTATTTTGTTGTGACCAGTGATAAAGCTGGTTCTGCAGTTGTTTGGGATCCAATCTGGGTGGCAGCGATCTCTGGGAAAGTGGAGTTCCAAAAACGTGCAGTCGATAGAGCAGAAACTCATACATTTCGAACTCGTGGTTCTTCACATAGTGAAAGCTAATCCCCGAGGTCGAACCAGTTTCATTAGTCTGAAAAGAATATAAATATTAATATTCTACACATAAATCTTCGGTCTCTTGTACTTACTGGTTCATAAAAGGTCAGTTTGATTAGCCAGTTTTCGGTGGGAAATTTGGGCAGCATAGCTTTGAGGGACAAGGGCAGAAATCGCTCCCGACCTTCCTCATCTCGCGAATCTCCAGCCACCACTCCCACGTTCTGCAGACAGAAGCCAAGCTGTCTGTCCTCTGACTGGTTGTTCAATGGGCAGAATTGGCTGTTGTTAAAGGCAAAGAGATTTAGACGACGCAGTGCATCCCGACTTATTGCGTAGCCAGCTCCTCCGGACATGTAGCCCTGTGGGTAGGTAGTCCGGAATCTGTAGCCAAAGTAGAGAGCTGCCTCGGGATCATAGGGATAGAGCATGAAGCGCAGGTTTTCCATTATCACAAAGCTAAACAAGACAGGAATTAAGCTATTAATAATGAAATATACTTACAATTTTAATATACACTTAATAATACTTACGTATCGTCGTCTGCCTTGAAGAACCAGTCGTAATCCTCTCCATAGTTCTGGTACACATACTCCAGGGCCTTCCTCATCTTTAGGTACAGATTATTCCGATCCTCGGCCACGCCCACATCGATGGCGCCCAGTTCCGGATCCTCCTGGCTGCTGATGAAGACCAGCTTGTTGCAGCGCTTTCCCCACGTTTCCTTTATCCGCTTGACCCTTGTTGGGTGATTCTTCGGCATGGTCAGCACCATGCAGAGCACGCGTGTCTCGTTGTGTAGCCATCGGGCCAGCTCCTCCTCCGTCTGCAGCTGGGGCGTGGCCTCATCCTCGAGCTGCGTTGTCGCTGTGCTCCCAAAGTGCGTTTCGGTGAGCTGCAAATACTCGAAGAAATCCGTCAGCCGAATGCCGATGATGAGGCCCAGTGCCAGGCAGAGCACATTGCGATACATGGCGAGTGCGTTCCAGGCAGCAACTAACCAGCACCAGCTGGCATTTGGCGATTCTCTGGCGTGGAGCTCTTACAAAATTAGCCGGGGGCACAGCGAATGCATTTCGCGGTGTCGCTCATCGCCGCCAGCTGATCGACTACTGCTCGATGGGCTCACTTTGCAAACAGCTCAAAGAGTCTCCCCCAACAGAGAAAGAAATTGGTAATTAAAGTCACTGAAAAAAATAATAATTTCGATTTTATAAAAATATCCAACCAATTAAATTATTGAACAGTTAGAAAATACATTTTAGAATTTAAAAAATAATAAAAACCGACAGATAAAAATTTTTAATTTGTAAAAATAAATTAAATTAAAATTATAATTTAAAAAAACTACAAATACAATACTTATACTTAGTATTAAATAAAATACAATTATTAAAGTGGAAAATGCTTTACTGGAAAATAAAAATATTTTATTAAAAATTATTTAACTGAAATAATTCTTAAATTGAAATTTAGTGAGCAAGATTTAAGATTTTCGCAATGTCATCAGCATTTTGAAGTCTATCAAAACCATTAATCATTGAATTTAATATTTAGCTTCCTACAAAGTCAGTTTTTAAGAAAACCTTTAATCATATTCAGCTCTTAAAATACCAAAATACATCCGGAACCAATTTGCTGAAGGTTTTATTAAAACAATAAATTAATAAAGAAAAAAAAAATTACCTATTATATCGAGTAGTGTTTCTTTTAAGTGCACTTCTCTCCGCCCGGCTGAAACAAGTTTTCGAGTTTGGCTTGTGATTGGCATTTGTAATGAGTCACACGTGGTGCGTTCATCTTCGCTCTCGGGTCGACCGTTGAATATTTCAGCAAATCTTTCAAAAAGTCAACAATAGGAAATCAAAACAACACTTACGTTGGTCCAAAACCGATGACAATCATCGACTGATGGTTTCCCTTTCCCTTTTCTTGAACGAAGATCATCCAGAGCATCGCATCGCATCGCTTTGCCAGCTATTTTTGGGACCAACCGGTTCTTGGAGCCTCCTCTTGACCCACTCTGGTATAAATTAACGCCTCTCGCCCACTGTAATCCAATTGAATCCGAATCCATCGATCCAAACCGCTTTGCTTTTGTGGCAATGAAATCACTCGTTTTATTTTATTGCTAGATAATGTTTCATTTCATTTCGCTTGTTTATGTTTTAGCTTTCCATGGTACAATATTATCCGTTTGTTATATTTACTTAGTACAACTGAATTCGTTTTAATTTGTAGATTTACTTTAGCATGGTTTCTTTAGACTAAATGTGGACTAATTATTTCGCTTCAGTTTGTGTGTTTTCTTGTTTGTTAATCATTTCGCATTGTTAAACATCTAGTGTCTTGTTATATTCTTTATCGCTTTTTGGCCATTGCATTTCGAATCCATGCCATCTCATCCGTGGCCTTAGAAAACTTGGTTACAAAACGTTGTTTAATATTAGTTTGTCTGCTGGCTAAACGTATTTATAGAGCTGCTCTATTATTCCGATTTCCGATTTCCACCCCGATTACACGCTAATCCTCGTTATACGTTTAGTAAGTGCACTTGCCAATTTCTGTTTATCAAAAAGTAGGAGAACGGGTTGCGAAATAAACAAAAATTGTCCGGCAAACTGAGTTACAACAATCGGGGGCTAATAATGATCCCTCTCCCATCGCCTGGCCGTACGCAAAAATGTGTTAGTACTTATTTTTAGTTAGTTACACAGCCTTAGAAACTACTTAAGAACTAAAACATACATAAATCGGGGACAACAAAATGTCAAAAGGATGTTACAAAAATTATCAAAAGATACAGAGAAAATCGTGTGTTTGGTTATACAAAAAATAGGACATAGGAACAGTGCGTTTTAAGACCATTTTAGGCAGTTAGAGGCTTACAAAAAATAAAAGTTACATGGTTACATTCAAAGTTACATATGAAATAAATTCAGTTTCAGTTGTTGATTCCGTTGTTTTCTAAATAGCTTTAAAACACACTCTTCGGATTGGACAATAACAATAAGTGCTGGTACATAATTGGTAAATTAGTTTTAAAATAAGAATAAACAATTCTTTTTTGGAGTATTCCATAAATTATATAACAATTATGACAGAAAAAAAATAATATTTGCATATAAGCGATAATGCTACAATTTACGTCTTTAGTTGTATTTTTAATCCTACTTCTTGTTTCATTCGTTTATGTTCGACATTATAATTTCGCTTGCAAAAATATATGTTAATGGTAATTCAACTTGTTTCAATCTTTTCATTCTTCTTTGCTTTGCTTTGCTTGGTTTTTGTTTTTTTTCTATAAATTGGATTTATAAATTTATATGTATTGTATGTTTGTTTGTTTTCAGTTTAATTGTTTACTGTTTATGATTTCAGCTTGGCTTTAGACTACATTATATCAGTTTTAATATTATTGTTTTTCAATATTCCTTTGCTTCAACATTTCGTTACGTTTTGTGGTTGTATCAAGTATTATATATATTTTTTTTTGCTTTTTTCGTATAGTTTTAGGAACCTATTTGTAACTAGCAAAACGCAGACGCGTACAAGTTTCTATAAAAATGTTTTCCTATAATTTGGCTTACAATTAGTTCATATTTGTATAACATCAAAATATATATATATTTAGATTTATATTTATGGTTTCGCTTTTGTGTCCTATTCATAATATATACGTCATATATGTCAATGCATTAGTTTTGATGAGCTTCGCACTTTGGTTTGTCAGATTGCGTCAATCATTAACTCTCGCCCCTTGCTATCCATTTCAGAGAATCCAGGTGATCTCGATGTTTTGACTCCTGCCCACCTACTTTTTGGTGGCCCTTCTACTACTATCATTGAGCCCGATCTAACCAAGCTCAATTATAACCGCTTGGATGGCTGGCAGCGTGTAACATATCTGCAGCAACTATTTTGGTCCCGATGGGAGAAGGAGTACCTTACTCTTCTGCAACAACGCACCAAATGGCGGTCTCCTGAACGAATGCTGAAGGTCAACGACGTAGTTCTGATAAAGGATGAAAATCTACCTCCCATGAGGTGGCCCTTAGCTAGGGTGAGCGCACTTATTCCTGGACGAGATGGCGTTTGCCGAGTTGCTGATCTGAAGACGTCCACGTGTGACATCAGGAGAGCTGTCAATAAGTTGTGCCTGCTGCCCATCAATGATGAAGTTGAAAGACAGGCTTCCAACGGGGGGAGTATGTTGAGCGCAGCGGCAAACCACTCCAACTAAAGAGAGAGTCAGAATCACTCATTTCTAAGCGGCTCCTCTTATCTCTCTATTAATTGGACTTCTCAGTCTGAGCCCCCCTCTCAACGCCTACGGTCCGTCGCCAGCGCATACATTTCGTTGTTGTTGTAGATTGCAAGCTGCGGTGTTCGAAAGGCCCGTAGCCCTTGCACATTCATAAAGCTAATAAACTGAAGTATTGAATTGAATTTATCTCGCCCTGTGATTTATTTAAAATAGCTGACAAAAAGGCTTGTTAGCTCAACAATCTCTATAAATCATAAATCCCTTCCTTTCAGGAATCGAAGTTCCGTGAGACGGGCGTTCTTACGCCGGAGGAGTTTGTAGCCGCCGGAGATCACCTGGTGCACCATTGTCCCACCTGGCAGTGGGCCGCCGGCGACGAGACCAAGACAAAACCCTACCTTCCCAAGGGTAAGTGCTGCGATTTGACATTAATCACTGGCCAATTTACTCATTAAAATCATTTGGCCCCCAATTAGATAAGCAATTCCTGATAACACGCAATGTGCCGTGCTATCGTCGCTGCAAGCAGATGGAGTACGTCGGCGAGGAGACGCTGGTGGAGGAGGAGTCCGGCGATGGTGGGTGGGTGGAGACCCATCAGCTGAACGACGACGGCACTACCCAGCTGGAGGACAAGATCTGTGAATTGACAATGGAGGAGACAAAGGTGAATACAGGTCAAACTGAAGGTCACGGTTCTCTAAGATCTCGAAGTTCGAGATGGAGAAGTTTATAGATATTCTCATTCTATGAACTTAAATCTTTAAAAGCTAAAACTAATCAATCAATTCTGTTTTACAGGATGAAATGCACACTCCAGATAGCGACAAATCAGCCCCAGGCGCTGGAGCCGAGGCTGAGGACGAGGACGATGACGAGGCCATTGACATGGACGACTTCGAGGAGAGCGGCATGCTGGAGCTGGTCGACCCGGCCGTGGCGACCACCACGCGCAAGCCGGAGACGGAAGATAAGGCCAGCCCAGTGGCTAGCGCATCTGGGGCGGAGGCCAGCGGTGACTCAGTGCTGCACACACGCACCTATGACCTGCACATAAGCTATGACAAGTACTATCAAACGCCACGCCTTTGGGTGGTGGGATATGACGAGCAGCGCAAGCCGCTGACCGTGGAGCAGATGTACGAGGATGTCTCGCAGGATCACGCCAAGAAAACGGTCACCATGGAGTCGCATCCGCATCTCCCTGGCCCGAACATGGCCTCGGTGCATCCGTGTCGGCATGCCGATATTATGAAGAAGATCATCCAGACGGTGGAGGAGGGCGGCGGTCAGCTGGGAGTGCATTTATACTTGATCATATTCCTGAAATTCGTTCAGACCGTCATACCAACCATCGAGTACGATTTTACGCAAAACTTCAACATGTCTTAAGATCCGCCATGCTTTTCACTATTGACGCAATAAAATATAACTCATTAAACGGAAGTTTGTGAACCAATAATCAAATAAAGATTTGGGCAAACAGCTAAACACATGGACACCTCTGATTCGTTTTTATAATTACTTTTTATTTCACTTTGCTTTTGTTGTTGTTGGTTGCATGTTTGAAACATCTCTGAGATGAAATTGTATGTTAACATAATAATAAAGCATATTAAATCAATTGATCAAATATGCATTGTAGTTTTAGGTAGTTTTGTTTCTAGTTAAATGATTTTTTTTTGCATTTTTAACAGTTTCTCAAACTTAAAATGTGTGTGTTGCTTGCATTTATATTAATCATTAAATGTATAACTGTTAGATCCTTTTTTATTTTTATCGGTTTATAGCAAAGCATGCAAATAACTGTTAACCGTTTTTTTCCTTACGCTCTACTCCCGAGAACAACCGAAAAAAAGCATGCCCCTTCGTTCTCTCTCTGCGCAGCACACTTCGTTTCCTTTCGTTTTGGTTTTCGGTTGAGCCTTTTACGTTGAGCTGTTCGTGAGACGCTCTGTTACGAACCTCGTTCAATGAGAGATACGAATGTCGCTCGCACAGGGAGACTTATTAAAAGACCGATTGACTGAAAAAGTCATCCCAAAAAGTCTTTTCACTAATACAACTATACAATGTATTCCCTTTGAAAGTACGTGCGAGTGAAAGGGAGAGCAATATCGCCCAAGCACGTTAACGAACTACCTTGTTTACCTTGTTTCGTGTCACTTGGCTTGGTGAATTTGGCGAGTGAGCAGTGCTCCAATGTACCACTGTGCACAGAAGTGAGAAGAAATTCTTTATTAGCGCCACGGTACAATTTTAGTTTGGCTTTTAGTTACCGTGCTCGTGCGATATCTCCCTTTCACTCGCACGTACTATCAGTGTAGGTAACAGTTTACTACCGACGGGACTACCTTGTAAAATTGAACTATGCACACACACATGCGCAAAAGACTTTTTGAAACGTCGTTCAGGAGCAATCGGTCTGTAAGCGAGCCGAGCAAAAGAAAGCCGAAAAAACTGTTCGTCGGCTGAGTGCGAGCAAAATTTCAGTACGAACAATTCAATCGGTTGCTCTCTGATTGTTTGCTCAAAGTCTCAGAGAAAAACAGTTATTTGGGGACCGCACGAATCGGTCAACAGTTATTTGCGAGCTATGGTTTATAGTATATATAGATTTTCTTAAAAGTTAAAATCACTTTTCATTTGCAATAACAGGTTCACATCGTAATCAATTTTACAATAAACATACATTACAGTTATTACGGTTATGGCTTAAAAGCTCCAGAGCGGAGCGGTGAGTTGCGGGAGAGGGGAGCGAAGGGCAGTGCAAGCAAGCGACACTGCCAACACAAATTAGCGACACTGCCAACACAAATTAAAATCTAAAGAAACAACACGAAATGGATCTATCAAAGATTTCTTATTTCAAAGAAAAAATGGGGATGCACTCGGTGACCCAAACTCTAAATTACTTGGGTGGCAAGGAGGAGGCCATGAAGAAGGGGAGCGCGCTGATGACCAGCGCGCTGAGCGAAATTAACGAGCCCTTCTTCATCATCTACGATGAGTACCACCTGCCACTGCTCCAGCACAGCGTTTTCACCGACTGGAGGGTGCTGGTGGTTGCCTTCACCACCTTGAGCGGGTCAAATTACAGGGTGATCTACGTGAGACCGGTAAGTACAATACGATCGTTGCCCATACGGTCTTTTTCAGTGCATTTTTTTCCATTGCCAGATGTGCACCGGCCTTGGTATATTGGGCGGCGAAGAAATTAAGGAGGGAGTGCGTGAGGTGGCGCACTACATCTTTGACGTGCCCAAACTGAAGAAGATGTTCCTCGGCGCCGTCGCCGACAATTGCCAAGCCAACAACCTTGCGAAGGATTACCTCCTGGGCCTGGGAATTCCCGTGTTGTACGACCACGAGCACCTGTGTGGCCGATTCGCGCTGAGGAGCCTGAGGGACGTGCGCCTCAGATGGGTGTATGAGGACGCAGCGTTCCGGAAGGCGTCGTACAAGGCGGTGATGACCCAGCTCAGGAGCGCACCGGCCTTGGATGGCCAAGCGGCGGAGTATTCCGTCCAGTTAGAACGGATAGAGTCCTTCCTGGATAGGGCCTTGGCTGCGACGGATCCATCCAAGGTCCGGTTGCGAAAAGTCAATGCTCGGTTGTATGAGAGCATAGGGAAGGTCTGGAAGGAGCTGCTCGCGCCCGCCTTCGACGAGGCATTTCTGTTGTGGGAGGCGGACAGCGCAAATGTTATTCAATTCGCTACCATAATTGTGGCCGCTTTCGCCTACCTGGAGAGGCCCATGGACGAAATGCCAAAGTAAGTAATTTTCATATTCTTGCGAACATTTAATAAATAAATTTCTATAATACAGGCTAGTTTTCCCACCCGAGAGCTCTGGAGAGCCTGGCGCCAAACGAAGAAAAAATTAAAAACAGTCAAGCAGTTGTTTTTAAAATAAATTTCGAAAAAAATGCCTAAAATGTTTTTCTCAGGTGCGGATCGTGTATTGGTTAAAAAAAATCACGAAAAACATCCCCCCCTTAGGGGCGCGATGAATTTTTGAAGTAAGAACTTAAAAAATGTTCTCAAACTTCTAATTAGTATATTTCGGGAACGGCTTAGAGGAACACTTTACAACTTTACACTTTTTTAAAGGTGTACTAGGGAATTAGGAAATATTTTCTTAAATTTTTTGTTGTCCAAAAAGGATGAATTTTAATTATTTGAATTTTTCTATCGCGGTATTTTTTTTTTAAATGCATTTAAATTGTTTAAAGGGCTGGCTTTGAAAATTTCAGGGACCGAAAATAATGAAAAATAGTAGAAAAATATAACAATTGAATTTTAATCATTACCAAGTAATTTTATTATTTATTTACGGTCCCTGGAAGCCTACCTTCTAAGCAATAAGAAAATACATCCAAAATTCAGCCTGAAAGTTAATTTTTTGTCCAAAAATCTGTGATATTTCTCCTACACTGATAAAAAATCGCGATGGGTTAGATGCAAAGTGGCCAGCGGCCAGCCAGCAATCGCAATTTGGAACTTACTTTTGGTCTTGCCACGTTTTCCTCGGTTAGATTTTTTTAGACCTAACCGAGAAAAACGTGGCAAGGCGGAAAGTAAGTTCCAAATTGCTGGCCGTGCAGCGAAGAGAGAGAGAGCACACTGGGCCAGGAGATTCGATTTTTGGCCGTCTGGTCCGTTTCTATGCGAACTAGTCTCTCAGTTTTGAAGCTATCACAATGAATCTTCCCAAAAGTCTTCTTTCTATTGCAGATAGTAGAAAACCAGAACCGGAACCAGCCGTATCGGACAACTACATTCTATAGCTCCCATAGGAATAATCGGAAAAATAATGGGGGAAAATTCTAGTTTCGGTGTTTTTTTAAATATTACCTTTTTTATATATTTCTGAATTTCGGATTAAATTTTTAAAAAATCGGACAACTATATCATATAGCTGCCATAGGAAGGACAGAAAAAATAATGTCAAAATAATAGGAAACTTAACATTTTGCGACTTCTAAATTAATAGGAATGATCTGCAAGTCGAAATGAAATAAAAGGATGCCGAAATGGACGTAAATTTATGCAAAAAACTGAAAAAAACTGCATGCATTTTGGCTGAAAAAGTAACTTTCTGGCCCAGTGTGCGTCGTCAAATCCAAATAGCCAAAGCAGAATCCGCGAAGGAATCTCACATGTGTGTGTGTGTCGCCCAATTCAAATCGACAAAGCAGAATCCGCGAAGGAATCTCACATGTATGTGTTTGTCGCCTTATTGGCTGCCGCAGAATCCGAGCGTGTGCCTGTCTCTCAGGAAAGAGCACGGCGAATAAGAATTCGAAAAAATTTGGAAAAATGCTTATTTTTTAATGATTTTTATGATTTTTTGATGCAGGACTTTATTATTTGTATGTTATTAATATCTCTGATTCTTATATCGAGTTTTCATGGCTTAAAATAATGAACTCGGACATTATTTTCCATTTCCATTTTGGATGGAGATCTATCATTCTCTTTCTATTGCATTTGTGTTGGTTCGAGCTTCTGATGGTTTTTCGCGCTTGCATTTGTGTTGGTGCGAATTTTTCATTAATCGGTTTCCTCGTTCATTTCAATTTCGGCAGCACAGCAGCAATGTCGCAAACTAATAAATATTATGGCACTGTCAACGTGAATAATAATTATAATTATTCGGTAAGTGTTTTTTTGTAATTTTTGCTAAAATGATTTTAAATATTTGCTTTAGCAAATATTTAATTTCTACACGAAAGTTTTCTGTTGTAGCGTGCCGAAGGAGTAAATTTTAGGTCGCGTACTTATTAGTCGCATTTAAAATCATTTTTCGTCACAAAAGTGCGATCGTCACTATTTTTACACCTCGTTAAGAGGTGTTTTTGTTTGATATCAGAAGTTTTTGTTTTGACCATAGTCAAAGTACCCCAATACAATAACATACATTTTTGACATTTTAGCTGTGTGAAAAACACGTCGTGTTCTAACATGTTAAAAGCCTAATACCCCATTCCCACAGAGCACCATCCACCTTCCCCCATCTCTTTGACGGATGTTCCAAAGGAATTTTCTATTCAAAAATTATTCCAGTTATTCCCCCATCCACAACTATCGTTCCAAATCCAACCGTTCCTAGGCGATATTAAGCCGATAGTTTTCCAAATTTTGACACTGTCAGTGAAAAAAAAAAATAACGACGAAAAATCAGGAAAATGGAAGCAGAAGCTGGTAGGTCAATATTATTTTGATAATATTTATGTGTAATAATACTTGTAGCCAACACAGAAAGAACTACCACGGGAAGGTTAAAGTGGACCACAAACATGGAATGTCTCCTGGTTGATTTGTGGCAGGACAGCATTGCTGAATTGCGCGGTCCTAGAAAAAACTCGCATATATACTTGGAGATGGCCCAATCCATGAAAGAGGCTGGGTTCAATATTTCTTTCCGAGATGTCAGGACCAAGCTTGAAAATATGACCAAGAAGTACAGGTAATAAGTAAAATTACTTTGCAAATATTGGCAACAATGAAATATAATATCCTTTTCACTTTGAAGATTAGAAAAAAATAAAATAGGTCCAAGCGGCGGAACTCCTTCTTCCTGGCAGCATTTCGACAAGGTGCACTCATTTCTCGGCCCGTTTCGCATACACAGCATGGAGGCGAATACTTTGGACAACGAGAGTATGTTAGCAGATTAATATATTTATTTGCTTTTTTATTTATTAATTAAATAAACTGTGTTCATTGCAGATGTTGAGGAATACTTAGAGGAGACCATTGAACTAAACCCCGAGAATTCCGAATCGCCAAGCTGTAGCGCTCGTGGGATCTCTACCACCACATCAGAAATATCTGTAATCTCTGCCAGCGGTGCCTCTTCTGCAAAGCGGGCAAAGCAAGACCATCTTGCCGAGCTTGTAGAGGTCGCTCGGGACAGACTAGAGCTCACAAGGGAGCAGCAGAAGTCCTACGACGAGCATCAAAAAAACCAAACCGCAATCCTTGAACGAGTTGCAAAAAGCCAGGAAAAATTCCAATCCGAACTACTTAAGTTCTTGAGAGAATCAAAATAAAATTGTATTTAAAAATTTTTTAAGTAATGAAATAAATTATTTTAATTAAATGGAAGCATAAATTTATGTCTGAATATTTTATTGGTTTCTGTTTAAACAGTAATTTGCAATAGCTGATCTTATTTGTTCAGCTGGATGGTTGAAATCTGCGGACATATTAATTTGACTTGGCTGCTCTCTTAAGTTGGTGCTTGTCAGATTCCAGTTTTCATTTATAGCGCTGTTGTGCTCATTCAGAATGTTGTGCAATATGCAACAAGCTAAAATAACCGCATTGTTCTTCTTGTATTGGCTATCAAGTCCTTTCCCTATGAAGCGAAACCTCGCCTTCAGGTGCCCAAATGCGTTTTCTACAACTCGTCTAGCCTTCGACAAATTATAATTAAAACATCGCTGTTCTGCAGACGCGGTCGTGGAAAATGGGTATGGCTTCATCAGAGTTTGGGAAAATCGAAAAGCCGAGTCTCCAATAAGAACAATGGGAACTTGTACGCCACAGATGTTCCGAGATTTTTCTCGAAGGATCGGGGTTGTAGCAATTTTCCTTGCCAGGCTAGACTTTTGAAAAATCGTGGAATCGTTGCATCGCCCTGCAGAGCCGATATTCACATAGCTAAATCTATATCTGTAATAAATTAAAAATATTTAAAATATTTATAAGATACTTAAGTGAAGGTAACTTGCCTGTAGTCTACGAGAGCAAATAGTACCGTTGAGTACCAGCCTTTGTAGTTGTGATAGTCGACTGCTTCTGCTGCTGGCGGTTTTATTTCGATGTGGCACCCATCTTAAAATATATCGTTTTTTAACACATATTTTGTATTAAGTAGATAAGTTAGAATTTATTTCTTACCAATTGCACCGATACATTGAGGAAACCCAATTTCTTCAAAACCCTTAACGCACTCCTCCACCTTTTCAGGTGTAAGGTAATTGGGAGTCATAAATTCGCTTGCAAACTCCGCGATGACTGCCCGACAAAATTCATGGAGTATTTTGCAGACAGTGTTGTGTGCAACTCCAAAAAGCCTTGCAACAGCCCGATACTCCGCAGAGGAACCTAAAGTATACAAGGCAATAGCAATCCGCTTTTCAAGAGGAATCGCGTCTCGCCAGTTGGTATTCCTCTTTCGCAAAACTTCTAGTCGACCCACCAAAAATAAAAAGGTTGCCTTCTCCATCCGAAAGCTCTCCTTAAAAAATGAGTCGCTGTTTTCGGGAACATCCTTTTCCCAAAAAGATCCATACCGCTTCTATGAATCTTAAAATAAAACCTGCCTTATTAATTGGTATTTCTTACCTTCATCCACACTCTTCTTGGCATTTTAGACTTGAAAGCTGAAAACCATCTGACCATCTCCAATTCATCTTCTTCGTCAATTGAATTGTTTGGCTGTTTGGACTTAACCGCCACCATTAGCTGCTGCAACATCAAGCTTTGTTCTTGAACCACAGTCATAATCATTGCCAAATTATCCATTCTTGCCCCTTGGAATTATAATAAATTCAATAGAATATTTGTAATTTTTTTACTAACGTCTACTATATTTGAATGGGGGATGGTAGATTATGAAAGGGGTTCTATGGGACCATGTGTTTCACATCTTTCAAAAATTCCAACCGTTCCCCCGTTACGTGCTCTGTGGGACTGGGCTATAAGGTACTCAATAGTAAACATATGTCGATTAAATCACTAATAAATTTATTATTTATTTATTTATTTATTCTATTTCTTTGCAGAGCGCTCATGACAGGAGCCGGGAGAGGATCCCAAGCCGCAGCAGGAGCAACAGGAGCAGCCGTAGCACAGGGCGTCGTTCGCGACCTGATCTGGTCGGACGGAACGGCGCCCAGGATAGAAGCCGCAGCAGGAGCAACAGGCACAGACGCAGCCGCAGCACAGGGCGTCGTTCGCGACCTGATCTGGTCGGACGGAACGGCGCCCAGGATAGAAGCCGCAGCAGGAGCAACAGGCACAGACGCAGCCGCAGCACAGGGCGTCGTTCGCGACCTGATCTGGTCGGACGGAACGGCGCCCAGGATAGAAGCCGCAGCAGGAGCAACAGGCACAGACGCAGCCGCAGCACAGGGCGTCGTTCGCGACCTGATCTGGTCGGACGGAACGGCGCCCAGGATAGAAGCCGCAGCAGGAGCAACAGGCACAGACGCAGCCGCAGCACAGGGCGTCGTTCGCGACCTGATCTGGTCGGACGGAACGGCGCCCAGGATAGAAGCCGCAGCAGGAGCAACAGGCACAGACGCAGCCGCAGCGCAGGGCGTGGCCTCATCCTCGAGCTGCGTTGTCGCTGTGCTCCCAAAGTGCGTTTCGGTGAGCTGCAAATACTCGAAGAAATCCGTCAGCCGAATGCCGATGATGAGGCCCAGTGCCAGGCAGAGCACATTGCGATACATGGCGAGTGCGTTCCAGGCAGCAACTAACCAGCACCAGCTGGCATTTGGCGATTCTCTGGCGTGGAGCTCCTACAAAATTAGCCGGGGGCACAGCGAATGCATTTCGCGGTGTCGCTCATCGCCGCCAGCTGATCGACTACTGCTCGATGGGCTCACTTTGCAAACAGCTCAAAGAGTCTCCTCCAACAGAGAAAGAAATTGGTAATTAAAGTCACTGAAAAAAATAATAAGCTAGATTTTATAAAAATATCCAACCAATTAAATTATTGAATAGTTAGAAAATATATTTTAGAATTTAAAAAATAATAAAAACTGCTGGATACAAATTTTTAAATTTTGTAAAAATAAATTAAATTAAAATTATAATTTAAATTAACTTAAGAATTTAAGGAAACTGAAAATACAATACTTAGTATTAAATAAAATACAATTATTAAAATGGAAAATGCTTTACAGGAAAATAAATATATTTTATTAAAAATTATTTTACTGAAATTGAAATTTAGCGAGCAAGATATACGATTTTTCGCAAAATCATCAGCAATATCAAAACCATTAATCATTGAATTTAATATTTAGCTTCCTACAAAGTCAGTTTTTAAGAAAACCTTTAATCATATTCAGCTCTTAAAATACCAAAATACATCCGGAACCAATTTGCTGAAGGTTTTATTAAAACAATAAATAATAAAGAACAAAAAATTACCTATTATATCGAGTAGTGTTTCTTTTAAGTGCACTTCTCTCCGCCCGGCTGAAACAAGTTTTCGAGTTTGGCTTGTGATTGGCATTTGTAATGAGTCACACGTGGTGCGTTCATCTTCGCTCTCGGGTCGACCGTTGAATATTTCAGCAAATCTTTCAAAAAGTCAACAATAGGAAATCAAAACAACACTTACGTTGGTCCAAAACCGATGACAATCATCGACTGATGGTTTCCCTTTCCCTTTTCTTGAACGAAGATCATCCAGAGCATCGCATCGCATCGCTTTGCCAGCTATTTTTGGGACCAACCGGTTTTTGGAGCCTCCTCTTGACCCACTCTGGTATAAATTAGCGCCTCTCGCCCACTGTAATCCAATTCAATCCGAATCCATCGATCCAAACCGCTTTGCTTTTGTGGCAATGAAATCACTCGTTTTATTTTATTGCTAGATAATGTTTCATTTCATTTCGCTTGTTTATGCTATAGCTTTCCATGGTACAATATTATCCGTTTGTTATATTTACTTAGTACAACTGAATTCGTTTTAATTTGTAGATTTACTTTAGCATGGTTTCTTTAGACTAAATGTGGACTAATTATTTCGCTTCAGTTTGTGTGTTTTCTTGTTTGTTAATCATTTCGCATTGTTAAACATCTAGTGTCTTGTTATATTCTTTATCGCTTTTTGGCCATTGCATTTCGAATCCATGCCATCTCATCCGTGGCCTTAGAAAACTTGGTTACAAAACGTTGTTTAATATTAGTTTGTCTGCTGGCTAAACGTATTTATAGAGCTGCTCTATTATTCCGATTTCCGATTTCCACCCCGATTACACGCTAATCCTCGTTATACGTTTAGTAAGTGCACTTGCCAATTTCTGTTTATCGGAGGAGCCTCTGCCTCTGGCCAGAGGCCTCAAAAAGTAGGAGAACGGGTTGCGAAAAAAACAAAAATTGTCCGGCAAACTGAGTTACACCAATCGGGGGCTAATAATGATCCCTCTCCCATCGCCTGGCCGTACGCAAAAATGTGTTAGTACTTATTTTTAGTTAGTTACACAGCCTTAGAAACTACTTAAGAACTAAAACATACATAAATCGGGGACAACAAAATGTCAAAAGGATGTTACAAAAATTATCAAAAGATACAGAGAAAATCGTGTGTTTGGTTATACAAAAAATAGGACATAGGAACAGTGCGTTTTAAGACCATTTTAGGCAGTTAGAGGCTTACAAAAAATAAAAGTTACATGGTTCAAAGTTACATATGAAATAAATTCAGTTTCAGTTTTCGATTCCGTTGTTGTCTAAATAGCTTTAAAACACACTCTTCGGATTGGACAATAACAATAAGTGCTGGTACATAATTGGTAAATTAGTTTTAAAATAAGAATAAACAATTCTTTTTTGGAGTATTCCATAAATTATATAACAATTATGACAGAAAAAAAATAATATTTGCATATAAGCGATAATGCTACAATTTACGTCTTTAGTTGTATTTTTAATCCTACATGTTTTCCTTCGTTTATGTTCGACATTATAATTTCGCTTGCAAAAATATATGTTAATGGTAATTCAACTTGTTTCAATCTTTTCATTCTTCTTTGCTTTGCTTTGCTTGGTTTTTGTTTTTCTATAAATTGGATTTATAAATTTATATGTATTGTATGTTTGTTTGTTTTCAGTTTAATTGTTTACTGTTTATGATTTCAGCTTGGCTTTAGACTACATTATATCAGTTTTAATATTATTGTTTTTCAATATTCCTTTGCTTCAACATTTCGTTACGTTTTGTGGTTGTATCAAGTATTATATATATTTTTTTTTGCTTTTTTCGTATAGTTTTAGGAACCTATTTGTAACTAGCAAAACGCAGACGCGTACAAGTTTCTATAAAAATGTTTTCCTATAATTTGGCTTACAATTAGTTCATATTTGTATAACATCAAAATATATATATATTTAGATTTATATTTATGGTTTCGCTTTTGTGTCCTATTCATAATATATACGTCATATATGTCAATGCATTCCTCTAGTATACGATAAGCTTAAGAATATTTCCATATTTTTCGGCCTGTTCCCTCACCAGTGAAGTACTGGAACTCAAGAAGATTGCAGGATTGCCATCCATTTGAGAACGAGTACTTTTTTCTGTTGGATCAGCACGCATATCAATGATCAATGGAGATTTCTAAAATTTTCAAACTCATAAAAGTCATAGCAAGGCTGTCTAAAAGCATGCAATGAATTTTTCCATATGTTCTAGAGTCGGAAAAGTTTAGTCCCCAAATAGATGATTAGATAAGTTATTCTTAGTTAATTGATCGTATATATATATTCCTTTCTTTTTTAGCCGCTGACTATACAAAGCATTGACAAGTTATTAGCTTTCCTTATACAAATTCCTTTCTTTCTTTTTTTTTTCAAATTTTTAGATGTTTTAACATTGGCACGATATCTATAAATAATATATATGCGTTTTTATATAGCTTAAGAAAATATATATGGGTGTATACGTTTGTTAGATAGTTATTAACTAGTATGATTGATTAGTTTTAGTTCTGACCCGATTACACGTAATTATTTTTCCCTTTCAAATCTATCGTTTCGCTTCGTTGCGATCCCAACACAATTCTCTAACATGATGTACAAACTAAATGCTCTAGACCTAGGAAAAAAGTAAGTTATGAAGAACTCGAATATCATGAAGGCAAACAACGAATCCAAAAAAGTTTCACTAACTATGAATAACAAGTTCCGTATATATATGCATAATATGAATCTGCCTGCCTAACTGATTGCGTGTAAAACTAAACAACATATAAAATAAATTACAAATTGAACGCGCTTTTAACTTATTTAGCTGCTTATAAAACATGTACGAAATAATGCAATGCACAGTTGTGGTCCAAGTAATAGCCCTAAAGATTATACATTTTTAGCTCTTTATTTTATTTAACATATTGGCGGTTGATCGACCTGAGCAAAAAATAGTTTATTAAACGAAGATTCTACCTGATTTTTTGGTCTTCGAGACCATAATTCAAAGTAACTCAATTTGGCTTGTAGATTTTGTTGAGATTTTTGCGGCTATTACTGTGACCACCACTGCCTGTATTTATTAACTCTTTGTGTCGAAGAGACCTTGGTTCTAAATGTAATGTATATTTCTTTAAAGCATATTCAAAGCATTCGATATATTGCTGCTGGGTTGTTGGTTTGTTTAAATGCATGCTGCATGATCATCAACTACAATATATGATTATTTGTGTATATTTACAGCTCTAAGCGTTTGTCATAACATATCGAGAAGAGGAGTCCTAGCATATTTGGGGGCATTCCTAACACTCACTACGAGAGCTTTTTGTGCCACCGATTTAATTGGGGGGATTTTGTAGATTTAGCACTAGGTTATATGATAATTTACTCGCTGTTTAGTTTACAGAGCCCCTTCTTCTTCGTTTCGCCCACTCTTTGTACAATGTTTTTTCGTTCCAACGAGTTTGTTTGTTTGTTGCTGCTTATGTTTCTGCTTGATCTTAATTCTAGTCTAGCTTAGAGCTAATTATCTTTCTCACACAATCGCACTTCTTCTAACACACGGACATGCGCTTTGGACTTTGGGCTTAAATATATACCGCTCGAATATATCTAATTGTTAATTTGTATATGTATGTTGCATATAAAACCAAACTCGCACTCTCGCACTTTCGCTCACACGCACGGACACAGGAAAAATATGTATGTATATCGCTAACACTTAAAGTTCTGATGTATTTTTACAAGCGCTCCTCCTTCACTTGTTGTCCCCGGCATTCGATGACGAGGAGCTGCTGCCCACCACTCCACCACCAGATCCTCCTCCTCCATTGGCGGTCTGCTGCTGGGATTGCTGGTGCTGCTGCTGCGGTGGCAAGGTGTCCGAGCGGCGGTAGTAGAGAAGGTAAGGAACCCGTGGGGTGTGCGGCTGGAGAACGTGCTTCTCGCTGACCGGCTTCACCGAGCTGTCGTCGTAGCGCAGCCAGCTGCTGTAGCCGGTGTGGAAAACGTCTGTGATGTAATGGCCCTTGGAGGCCTCCTTGCCATCGTGATAGACAACCGCAAACAGGCGGTAGGCGCGCTGCTTCTGCGACGTCTTCTTCGAGCCGAGGATTTCTGTAAAAAATAAGGTTTATTAATAGAGATACTATTTAAATGACTTTATAGCAACATACTGGCATCGATCTTCAGTTCCACGGGGAACTCCACCTTCTTCAAGATCTTTGTGCACCCATCTGAGCGGTAGTCAAAGTACTTTAAATGCAATATCAGGACGACGGGCAGTTTCTCCAGCGTCATCTGCTGCCAGGCCACCACCTCCTGTTTGGTCTTGCTGCCGGTGACGCCCTCCAGCTGATCGCGACCCACCAGGATCTCTAGCGCTTCCTTCACAGAGGCAGCTTTCTGTAAGGAAAAATAAGTTGAGATTTAATTTTATTTAACTAAATGCTTTTTAAACATCTTATAATATAGTATGTGTAATTGTTTGTGCCCACTGTTGGAGAGAAATCCTATTGAATAGCAAATTCTCTAATGGAAAGCGAAGCACGTGCATCAGCCCCAACGTCTGGTGACTGTCGCCAGAACGGAGGCAATCACCAAATGTGGGCGAGGCCAATGGCGTTTCATCTTCCACGAACGTAACACAGACGCCGGCTGGTTAATGGTGCCGAAGTGTCTGTTGACTTGTCTGTGGCTGTGCTTTGAGTGATTTAATACCCATAAACAAATGACGAAGGCAAAAGTAGCTGTTTAGTACCAACAGGCTTTAGAGTAACTTAATTTTTATAGGTAAAACCACCTCCTTATCAAAGCTAGTTATCTTATTTCCACAACCACTCACTTCGATGTTCAATTGAAGGGTAAAGAAGGGCTGAATGACATCCGTGGAGTGTTCTCCCTCGCGTTGCAGCCGAGAACGCAGTTCTCCCCGGAAGATATCGCTGACGGGAGTGCGTCCAAAGTCAGTTTGGCGGGTGACACTGCCCTTGTTGCGATTGTTGCAAATCATCTGGGTGGGGAAAACAAGCAATTAGCTGAAATTCCATCACATTAAAAGCAACTAACATACCTGCCAGACATCACCGCCATCCTCTGGTTCCGCCGGCTCCTGTCCATTTTGCTGGGTTGTGGGTTTGTCAATCAGTTTAATGACCTAAAGCAAAGGTAGAAACCAAAAATGAGTAACAGTTTAACTTTAATAACTTTACAGTACTCACCTCCAGCATCTCATCGTTGAGCTTATTGAGCACATAGCCCAGGAATTCCTCGGCATCCTCCTGGCGACCTTCGACATGCTCCTCGCGACTGTCGTTCCACAACTTGTAGATCTCTGTGGGCTCAAAGGCCATGTCGCACTGCAAATCGGAACCCACAAACTCATCCTTGCCCTTGCTTTGAGATCCCTTGTTGAGGTTGTTCAGGCGCAGGCGTAGACCGCTGGGCAGCGATGAAAAGTTGGTCATAAAGGACATCCTAAGGGGAAGCAGAATGGGGATTTAAAATTAGAATCTGTATACTATTCAACAGGTAGTAAAAGCAGAGAATTAACAAAGATTTCCTTGTTCTATATTAACATAGTAAAAATTAAAAGGAAATGTTTGTGCCCGCTTTGGCATAGGAAATACATTGATAGGTAGACCCTCGTCTTAAAAACGGAGCACGTGCACCAACCCCAACGCTCAGCAATCACCTCCAAAACGGAGGTAACCAAAGAACGTAGACGGAGCTGGTGGCATTTAATCTTCCACGAACGTAACACAGACGCCGGCTGGCTATTAGGGCCGAAGTGTCTGTTGACTTGCCAGTGGGGCTTGGTATTTTACTTATCTAGTATTCCCAACTTACATGGCGTTCACCGTGGGCGTTTTCACCTCACTCAGGACAGCCGCCTGCTTGGGAATGGAGCGCAGCAGGTTGTAGAACGGCGAGCAGCCGAGCAGCGCCTGCAGGATCGAGTTGATGTAGCAGTAGTTGGACCGGTTGGTCAATCCCCGAGGACGCAGACTGATCGCCGCCAAATTGGTCTTGTGGCGGGTGAGATACTCGGCGTACCTGTTGGTCCACTCATCCAGTTGCTGCTGCACCGGACGCGGTGGCTCCGGCTTCAGCGGCTTGACGGAGGCAGAAACTGTACTGGCTGGAACCGCCTGAGCAGATGCAGCCGAATAGGACAGGGCTCCCGGGGTGATCAACGGAGCTGTGGGCGCCGGCACGGGAGCTGGCAACTGCGATTGCTGGTGAGCCGTGGGCAGGGGTATGTTTTGGCTGGGCGCTGCCACATGCTGAACAATTGGAGGAGGAGCTGTTGCTACAGCTGGCTGAGGGGGAGCCAATTGGAGCACTGGATGTGGTATCGGATGCTGCTGCTGCTGCTGAGGCTTGTTGGCCTCATAGGGCGCCACCTTGGCCACCGGCTTGTTGCTGGCAAACAGACTGGCCCACGAAAGCTGCGCACTGTCGCTGCTGCTCTGCGAAGCTGGTGGCGCAGGTGGGGCAAGATTCAGCTGTGGTTGCGCGCTGCCCGATGATGAACTGGAGGCCACCACGGAGCTTAGGACAACGGGCTCATAGCTCTGTTGGAATTGATTCGGGGTAGCCGTAATGCTGGCCGTTGAGGTAGTTGCTGTTGTAATGGCCACAGGCGTTGCCGGTGTTGCTGTTGCTGTCGGTGTTGCTGCTGCTGCCTGTTGACTGTTTTTACGCTCCAACGTGGGTGCTGTGCTGGCCACTGGTGATGAGGGCACCTTCATCGTCCCATAGTTGCGAACCTGCGGCTGCTGATTGCTGCTGCTGCTGCTTGAGATGCTGCTGTTGCTGTTGTTGCTGTTGCTGCCGACGCTGTTGTTGTTGTTATAGTTGTTGTTCTGATTCTGCTGCTGGTAGTGTTGCTGCTGCTGCTGGTAGTGCTGCTGGTTTGTAAACGTCTTTGTGGTGTGACTATAGTTCGGTTTTGCAGCCGGTCCACTAGCAACATTCACTCCCACCGATCCATTGTTCACATTATTGGGCGAAGCCGTGACAGAAACCGATTGTGTGGACTTTTTGTGCTGAGCTGAATTGGTCCAGGACATGGTCTTGGTGGTCTGGATGCCCGTATCGCTGCTGCCGTGCTGGTGGTGATGGTGATTGTACTCCGAGGAGTACTTGCGACGCACCTGTTGCTGCTGGGATTGATTGTATTGCTGCGATGGCTTGCGCTGTGGCTGCGGCTGTTGTTGTTGCTGCTGTTGTTGGCTGCTGTTGTTGCTGTGGCAAATGATGCTGCTGATCATGGTAGCTAGTCTGCTGCTGCTGCTGTGGCGGCACCACCACCGGCGATGTTTGCTGTTGCTGATGTTGCTGCGGTGCTGGCTGATGCTGCTGCTGTGGCTGTGGCTGTATCTCCTGCTGCTGATGGAACTCCAATTCAATTTTCTGCTGCTTCTCGTTGGCCAACTTTTCACCCAAGGTCACCACCACCACTTCGTTGTTGTTGTTGGTTGTCAAACTCTTGTCAACTGGAAAAGGCAAAGAAGAAGGCAAATTACAATCAATAAAAGCTTTTACTTTGACCTCAAAATATGAATTTCCCAGCAGCTGAGCCGCTTTTGAAATATGAGAAGAAATTCAATTGCTGCATACAAACTAATTTACAAAATCAACATAATTGATGCCAATTGATGCCAAATGCTTATAACTTCAACAAGCAATGAGAAGGAATGTCACATTTCGATAAAAAACGGGAATTTTTGGAAGCCACGGGCAATTAAGGCTTTTAATTAAGCCCTTAATTGATTTGTTATTATGAGTGAAGAACTGGAAAATGTAACCAATAATATTCAGATAATCTGTATACATATTTTATACTTCATATAATTATAATATTATTATAAATATTATTAAATTGTAAATGCCATTTTGTTGTGCTTAGTAATACCTATCGAAATGAAGAAGAAAATTTTAAAATCGGACCATTTATTAAAAAGTTATGAGCAAAGCAAATAATGGAATTCAAGCAGTGCAAGCAGTTGAAATTCTGCTTGCTTAATAAAGGGTATCTGATGGTCGAGGAGCTCGACTATAGCGTTCTCTCTTGTTTCGTATCGGTTATTCACATATAGATGGTCCAATAACTGCCGAAAGGCATTGTTCTGCTTTATTTGTGCTGGTACTGATAAAGCCGACCATCGATTGCAGCTATCAGTGCAAATAGAAAACATAACTAATCCATGTCAAACTCAAGTAGGGAAAAAACAACACGAGAGTGAAGTAGAGTGGAGAGTATAGACCCCATTTACGGGGCAAATTGTTATTAAATCACTAGTCGATTGGCCTGTTGCTAGGTGTTTGAACTTCGCACTCGACCCTGATATGGGGCAAAAGATAAACGGCCGTCCGATTCGATAAGGGCCACACACAAAGTAAAGCCGGAAAAAGGTTAACCCAACAAAACGAAACAGGGGAATGGCAGTCAACATCCATATGATCATCTCACATCCCATCCCAGATTAAATTCAAACAGATCGCTCCCTAAATTAAACAAAGACGATGGGAAAAAAGGCGAATCTGGGACGGGATTAATATGGAAATTAAATGAGAAATAAGAAGAATGTTTACTTATGATATTAAGATCTCTGATTCAGTTACAAAATAATTGAAGTTCTCATAGAGACTTAAAAATAAATATTATTATTTATTTTGATCAGTCTACATGAATACTTTATTATTATAATTTATTATTTTAAAAGTGAATCAGATATCTTAATATTATGACAAAACAGAACACTCCTTTGCTGTAATATTTGAGATATAATATTAAAATATACTTTATAAGTTTTGTGTCATATTGTGTGGTAATAAATTTGAACCATACTTAATAATGATATATTGCAAAAATTCAAAAAACAATCTTATATCAAAAGTACCACATTTCCTTTTTTAAACTTATACAAAACGTAGAAAATCTCTAAACTCGAAGAACTGGCAAAAATCCTTATAAGCCTTTAAGAGTTTAAATTATATTTATTTTCTACATACCTTCCTCGCTTTCCTTCACGACCTCAAATTATTTTCAGGGATTTCTTAAAAAACTAGTAATTTATTCCTCGATTGAATATCTCCGTCTCACAAGACAACTTTCCCAGGGCAGCCTGTACTTGTTGTTATCATAATTATTTATATCCATCTATTGGTCATTTTAAACGTGCTAAAACTGGATTGATTCTATTCCCTCACAAGGGTTATACTTAAACGTGGAATTAGCGAACGAGCTCTAACTAAGTGCTCTTCAATTCGGAATTTGGCAATTGGTAGGCGGTGTTAAACGCCCATTTATTGGAGATATCATATGTGATACATATCCACCCCATCATCATCATTTGACAATGAGACTCCCGCACTCCTCCCTCTGTGGAATTTGAATTTCGAGTGCGCTAATTAATTTCAATTAGCGACTAACAAGCCGAGAGAACTAAATGTGTGCGGCTGTGTTATTCAATAAATATAAATATAGGTGAAATCGAGCGAATCGAGTGCAAATATTGTATGGAATATGGAAATGTGTGGAGCGGCAGCTGAGATTAATGCATTAAAAATAGTGGCAAATATTATATGGGGGAAAATCTGTGCCAGGGTGTCGGTTTGTCAGTTCCAGTTTGGGTGCAATAACAACAGCTTTTCGAACGTGTTGCCATAACGATTCAATAGAGAGGGACGCACTGAGTGGGGATAGTGCGAGAGAGAGCGATAGATAGATCGGCACTGTCACAAGGTTGGATGGATAATTACAGACATGAGTGCACAGGTAAATTGCAATAAGTTGACTGCAGCAGCAGCAACAAATGCAACAAAAGCAAACAAGGAAATTGTCAGGCACGAAACAACAATATAATACGCAAACGCAACGAGACTGTACTTAATTTCCATTTGTTATTCCATGTCCCATGTGATAAATGAAAAATCAACGGGGTTCGGGGGCTTGCAACAATGTCAATCCATTAGAATACAGTTCTGTATTCCCCCCCTCATTCACTTTCAAACAAAAAAGATAGAAAAAACCAACTTGTCTTGAAAATTCCACTTTCAGTTTCATTTGTACAACGCTTCATTAATTCAAATGAATTTGTTTTCCATATATTCTTAGTGAAATTAAATGAGATTTTCTAATTGTTTCCCCTTCCTTAAATTGGAAACGTAAATATCCAATGAAAATGGGTCAACTTTTGGTTCATTCACTGGCATTCCGAACGAAAGCCTCCCCCTTTTTTCCAATATTCATTTGCTGCTGTTATTGAACGCGCGATTTTATTCAATTTTTTATTAGCTAGCAACAGAAATCGGTGGATAGGAAGGGGGAAGGGGTCGTCTGAGACCCGGTCTATGAGTAATTTACGCTTATTGAGCTTCGATTCGATCTAAAAGAGAAAGACCTACAAATTGTAAACACGATATGGGCGCCTTTTAATTGAGAGAATCTTCAACAAGCTAAATGCAGAAAACAGAAACATTCCCGCTTCTATGATATCAAACATTATAAAAGCAGACCACAAATAAATTATCATTATGTAAATACGATGTGATAAATGTGAAAAAGAAATAAAGATTTAATTTTTATTCTCACTTAACAGAAGCTTAATATTTTTTTTGATATTAACACACAAAAAATAAATACAACATGTACAGCTTTCTTAAAGTCTTCCTTCAAAGATATTAGCACAATTAAACTGTCCACAAAGAAACTCGAACAAAATAATCACTTTCATAATGTAATTCTTTGCCTACATTCCCCTTCCATAACAAATTATTCATTTTGTTGATTAGTTGCCTTGATCAGTTTCCTGAGTCACAAAACAAAAATAAACGCAAACCAAAGTGCGAGGCGGCTGGAGTTTATTTTGGAGAACAAAGAAAAAGAATAAAGAATACTGCAATATATGCAATTATGACACGAATAGATAGCATGAAATTGTCTTTCTTGTACTTCAATTATACAAACTTTGCACTTCTTGAGCGAGTTATTAATCTTTATAAGCAGAATAAAATGTATATATTTTATTTTCTTAATGTACAATCCTTTTGAAGCATATGAAATTAAGCAAGCAGTAAATTGACTACTTGCACTGCTTGCATTCCATTATTTGCTTTGCCCATAACTTCTTAATAATTGGTCCGATTTTACAGTTTCTTCTGCATTTCGATAGGTATTAATAAACGCAACAAATTGGCATTTACACTTTTACAAAATCTGTAAGGATATGTGCACCAGGCTTTTTTTAAGTTCCCATATTCATTTTCTTCCTTTGTCACACTGTTTTCTTTCTGTGCCTTGAAAGCAAAAGCATGTTAAAGAAAGAAGAAGCAGGCTTGCAGAGAACAGGAGTCTTTTTCATTTTGCAGCCCACGAGGCGTATGCGTAATGTGAGTCACACCCATTCCCCGGGCTTCAATATTGATTGAACTGACCCGTATGCGATTTAACGAGTGGTCTTCCCATAATGAAACTTGTTCCCGGCACTTTAACGGACGCTTTAGCTTCAGTTGCCCCATTGAAATTGATAAGTAATCTGCTCAAGCGTTGGATCATTAAAGGGGGTAAACAATTATAAACGGAATACAAAACAATGTACAAAACAAAGAAGAATGAGCACAGTTTCAATCGCCTGGCAACAGGGCCAAAAACGAATTGTAGCAGACAATTCAATTGAATTCATTTGTGTCAATTTACAATAAATAATACCGAGAGCAGAGGGGAGGGGGGAAGTGGGTGGTGGGTGGAAAAGCTAAGAACAATAAGTGAAATTGAGTGCGAACGAAAATTGCATAATTCTATGAGCCACGCGACCTTCGCCGCAGAAGAAAAACAAACAAACTATAAAGTTTTTCGGCGCGGATAGAGGTTAAGGAGTTGAGTTCTGTTGAGTTGAGGTTCCGCCACCTTATCGCCGAATTATTTACGAGTGGACGACGGTTTATATTTCGAAGTGGCTTTAAAGCATCTACTGATAAACATCAATGGTGCCATGAAAAAGCCCAAAGAAGTGATGTTAAGGTGAACTGACAGACGAGGAACCCAAGGACACGCGCTGAAATGTATCCTTTTCATCCACCACCACCCACCGACACTCGCCTACATCCATCTGCCGCCCACATTAACATATAAATGCGTGTAACAGATTAAAAAGGACAAGAGAGCTCGCTCCAATGGAACCCGTACATACAGTCCAACTTCTTTAAATTTGTGTAGGTACGAAAAAGTTAAAGAAAAAAAATTTAACTTCAAATATATTTATAAGCAACTACAGTCGTTAAAGTTGTCAGAAAAAATTGTTGTACAAGAAAACCTAGTTTAAAAATCTTAAAAGGCTGATTTGGAGAACTGAACAATTTAATGAAAGAACAAATTGTATTATATAGATATCAAATGTTAAAAAATATAATTTTTTTAAATAATTTATTTGTAGAATAGCCCATAAAAATCTTTAAAATAAATATTATAAAAATGTTGACCTAATTTGAATTCTTATTTAATTCCGAAATTAAAATGTTAATTCATTAAATTTTAGAAAATCGAAATATTTAAAAATGACTTCAGCAAATCAAAGTCTCCTTAAGTCATTTTTCATAACAAGTTGAAATAACTACCGTCCAAGTTCGACTGTAGCTGCCTGATAGTACAGCGATGTATCTTTATCTGTCAGATACAGAGGCCAGGCTCATCGGGAAAAACAGGCGCTGCATACCAAGCAACGCAACAAGTTGAACGGGCATAAAAAACAGCAAGGTAAAACAGTCGCAGCGACACAAACTGAACTGCGTCATTTTGAAAACACAATATTCTACAAGCTGTATTTTTGTTGTTATTCGTATCTGTCGCCGTGTATCTGTATCTGAGTATCTGAATCGGAGCAATGGCAATGGCAAGGAAAGCGTTGTCAGCGTAAAAAAAAACATAAACGCTTAGCGGCCAAACAAAGCGAGAAAAGCATTGACTGCACAACACGGCGTATGCGCAATTTTCATTTTCATTAACAAAGAAAGCAGGGAAGATCTAGGAATCAAGGGGGTTGGGTGGGTGAGATATCAAAAGGGGGTGCTCTTAATGGGGTGCTGCAAAGGAGGTGGGGCTGCAGTAATTGAAGAGTCATCGCTGGTTCATTCAACCTTTCACAGCAACGAGGAAATAAAGAAAGAAAGAAAGCTCTGGGCCAGCTGGAGAAAATCTTTTTATCTTCTTGCATTTTGCAAAGCTCTCTTTTCTCTCAGCAAAGAAACAAGAAAAAAGATGAATAGTTCAAGGATAGTTTATTCATTACTCAAAGTGAGCAACTGTGACAGTGAAACAAACTGTTACACGGTTATCTCTATACAGGTTTTAATTGTTAAATTTAAGATTAATCAGTAACGTTTAATAAAACTTTACTCAAACTTTGTTTTAAAATTTAATAAAATAATTAACTCTGTTTATAACCAGTTTTTATATTTTTGTGGTGAAGTAAACTAAGAAAAATAATTGAATGGTACTTAGGGTGCGTGTCATAACGCCTGCGGATGTAATAACACTCGGAAAAGTGTCATAAGGCCCACTGGCCTTTTGAGAGTGTCATAACATCAGTGTCATTTGCAGCATTTCATTTTACAATAAAAAAGTTTTTTAATTTAAATATAATGCTTTTCTTTATATTTTGACTATTTTTTCCCAGTGCATTGCCCTATCTCACCAACATTTCACTCGGTTGCACTTGATTTTTGGCACAGAAAGCCTTCCGAATTCTGTTTTAAATGGGGCAGCTAATTTCACAAAGACACCTGGTGGAAAGCGCCCATTCACGTTTAACCCCCTGAAAATGGAAAAACTTTATACCACGTGTCGGGATGTCGGGATATCGGGTGTCCTTACACCAACACCAACCTCCTCCTCATTTTCCCAAAGTCCCCCTATGCAGTTTGCATTTTCCGCTCCATGCATTTTTAATGAAAACTCAACCACACGCATTGCGGTATAACAGTTTTGTTGCGAAGATTACCGCTATTTTCGTCTTTCGTATTATATTTCATTTATAAGGTTAAGTTTAGTTAAGTGTAATTTGCAGGCGAAACACAGATTGTTGGCCAAGATTGGAGGCGTTGGCCATTTGAGCACCAACGTAATGCTTTAATAACAGAGCAAACAAATCGAGTTAGGAAAACGGAACACAAAAAAAACAGAAGAAAAAACCAAACAGTAGGAAGAGCCAAAGTGGCGCCCTCTAGCGTTGACCCACA
The DNA here is from genome assembly GCA_037075285.1 of Drosophila lutescens. NCBI lineage: Eukaryota > Metazoa > Arthropoda > Insecta > Diptera > Drosophilidae > Drosophila > Drosophila lutescens. Next base: position 1,131,946 of record JBAMCF010000072.1, on the reverse strand, counting down.
ATATCGGAGGGGTTTTTTTTTTTTTTGTATTCTCCATGTGTGTGCGTGTGTTTGACATGGAATTTTTATGAATGACATTGACCAACCACCCAAGAAGAAGAAGAAAAAGAACTGCACACATCCCTTCCCCTAAAGAAATAAACAAAAGAGAGAGCCAAAGAGAAGCGAATCTCTTAAGAATTCTCACCGCAACAACTAACAAAAGAAAAAAGTGCTAACCAAGCCGAAAAAAACTGTTATAAACCAGAAGGCGAAACATCACATTTTTACGTTTTTACGACCTGGCAACAGACGAAAAAAGGTTGATAAACAATATATAACTACAAATATCTCAAAAGACCCGCTTATCAGCTGCGTGTCGAATGCATTTTATTATTTAGGTGAGCCAACTGTTAAGATAATGCGCGGATTATACAATTGGTCGGCGCCTAAAAGGCGGCAGACGAAAATAACACTTTCACCCAAACACGCACTTAAGGTGACAGTACGACTCCAGTAACTGAAACTTTAAAGAAAGTATTGGATTAGTAAGTATTTTGACGCATTTATCATAAGAATCATGTTTTGATCACTTATAGGGTCTTTATAGTGATTTTATAAGAACTTGAATGGTGGCTTTAGGCAAGAAAATAAATGTATCGAGTTATAAAGGTGTCTCAGGGTATGTAGGGCATTTCTTTACATTATTGGAAAATTTCTAAGGAATTTTGTAAATAAAGTACACTTTTTATTACTCTGAACAAAATTAACTTTCCTATCTGGACTTTCACTCTTATATAGATAATGTTTAAAATAATTTCAAGAAACTTCCATTCTTAGAGTCTCCAGAAGGTGTCCTGTTCCAAATAGCGTGAGTTTTAAAAAGTAAAAGTCTTTTTGGGGGCGAAATACAGTTAACCTTTAACCTAAATCGCCAGTAAAGAGCAACAGTTTCGGCGCTCTTTGATGCTCGCACTGTTCTACAGACCGTTATACCATATTACAGTTAGAACTGTTACAGTAGCCATGTGGCAAAAGGCGGTTACCGGTTTTTCAGGCTTTGCTTTTTCAAATTCAAATCAAAGAAAATCAAAAGGTGATACAAAAAAAACACAACGAAGGGAGAAAGACAAAAAGACAACCCTTGGGCAAACAAAGAGGGGTTGTTTGTCTTGTCTCTCTCTGCCTCTCGCCCTCTCCCTCGCTCTCTTTCTCCCTCTCGCCACCCAGCCATTTGTTTTTGTCGCAATCAGCTGTTTTTTGGGGCACAAGAGCAAGCGAGAGGGAGAGAGCACAAGTGGAGCTTGCGCTCTGTGAGCTTGAACTTCAAATGCAACGAGAGAGGGAGAGAGGAGAGAGCGAGCGACAGAGAGAGAGAGAAGAGTGTTTTTACAGAATTTTAGAATTTGTCTTTGTATATCGTATAACAGTCGCTTTTTGCTGCCGTTACGAGGAATTTTCATTTTCATTTCGCACCGAACGGCGCAGCAGTCCAGAACAAAAGTCGGGAAATTCAAAATCGGCATCGGAGATTGTTATTTTTTCGCCAGATTCGCAAAAAATCAAAGGGAAAGGAAAGAAATGAAAATGTCGCTAAAATGCAAATGCAGCTAAAAGTTATCGAGTAGTTGTGTGCGAGAGTGTGTGTGCCCCCGTCGATAGAGCGAGTGTGTGTGAGTGGGCTTTTTATCGATCACACTCCGCCGCTCTTCTTCCGCTTCCTTTCTTCCCCCGCCCTCTCCTCTGCCCGCTCACCAATTAAATTTCAAAGCTGAAAATCGGAAAATTATACAATTGCATTCGCAAATTACGACGTATACACGTACGTACGTACGTACAGCACCCCCGAAAATCTCGCCAAAACGCAAAATCAAAGTCAACAGAAAAAGCAAAAAGAAAAACAAAAAACAAAAAAAGGCAAGGAAAATCTAAGAAGGAAAACAAACATTTTCTAGTGACCTCAGCTGCAGCTGCAAGTGCAAGTTAAAAATACACAAACAAAGCGGAAATGGGCGAAAAATAACTAGAAAAAAGCACAAATAGTAACGGTTAAGTTAAAGCCGCCGTAGCACAAAAAACTAATATTTATTTACTAGTATTTACTCGAATACAGGCAGCCCACGCCTTTTATCGCTAGTGAATTTATGAATTTATCAAACTAAAACGAAAACAAAAACAAAAACTCAATAACAATTACACACACCAACGCACACACACACACAGTCGGTGATACTTCAAGTGCAGTGGGAGAACCCAAACCCAAACCCAAACCCCAAGAGAGTGTGGCCAAAAAGAGAGCGCGAGATAAACAGTTAAGCTCTCTCCCCTTTGCTTCTGGCATTCGCACGCGGGCAGCGAATCTAAGCGGACGTTCCTCCTACTCCTCCTTCTTATTTCAACTCCACCTAAGAAAAACCGCGTGTGTTGGTTAAAGGTTAAGCCCTACAAACCTTAACCCTTAGGCCCGCCACCATGGTGGATATCAACAGTTCAAATCCTGGGAATGTGGGTGGAAATTCCGCCTCCTCGGCGAGATTAAGGCGATTCGAGAGGACAGATAGTGAGCTGGCCTGCGAAGAGGCAGCTAGGCTGACGGCGGAACAGAGTCCCGAGGATGAGGACAACCAGGATAACGAAGACGACGAGGATGAGGATGAGGAGAGTGTCTATGGGGAGCTGCCGCCTCCGCCGGACGGAGGCTACGGGTGGGTCATCTGCTTCGCCAGCTTCATGTGCAACATGATTGTGGACGGCATAGCCTACACATTTGGCATCTTCCTGGAGGAATTCGTGGCCTACTTCCACGAAGGGAAAGGCACAGTGGCCTGGGTGGGCAGTCTCCTCTCGGGAGTCTATCTAAGTGCCGGTCCCATCGTCTCCGCCCTGGCCAACAAGTACGGCTGCCGGGCGGTCTGCATAGCCGGGAGCATCATCGCCTGCATCGCCTTCGTTTTGAGCACCTTCAGCAGCAGTGTCAGCATGCTGATGGCCACCTACGGTTTCATGGGAGGATTCGGCTTCGGGATGATCTACCTCCCGGCCGTCGTGGCCGTGGGTTACTACTTTGAAACCAAGAGAAGTCTCGCCACTGGCATCGCCGTTTGTGGCTCTGGCTTCGGCACCTTTGCCTTTGCTCCTCTGGCCACCTATCTCCTGGAGGAATACGGCTGGAAGAACGCCCTGCTCATCTTTGCCGGTCTAATCTTGAACTGTGCCATCTTTGGAGCCATGATGAGACCTCTGACCTACCCAAAAAAGAAGAAGCAGAAGCCTTTGATGCAGCGGATGTACGAGGAGAAGCAGCTGCAGTTGGAAAGGGGATCCTTTGCTGGTTCCCACTTCATGGTGCAGCTGCCCGATGGAACCATGGAGCGCAAGATGAAGATGCCTCTGAATGCCGATCCCGGCGTGCATTCCAGCTTGAATCTGGAACTCCTCGCTCAACAGGCGGCCGGTGGCGGTGGTCTGCATCCCGTTTCTACTCTCCCCACCATCACCGAATCCAAGGTAGTCGATGTCCATCGTCAGAATGGCGCACAGTCGCCTCCAAATGGTGACAGCAATGGCCAGCTGTCCGCTCGTTCGGCACGTCGTCCGCACAGGAACTCCGAGTCGGAGAACAGTCCGTACCACTCGCAGGATGCCATGACCAGGAATGCCTCACAGCCCGCCTTCCTTGCCGGCGATCATCAGAGTTTGCCCAAGAATGGTTCGGTGCCCGCCTTTAACACGAGGGTGAGGAAGACCTCCGCCTCGGAGCGCTATCAACCTTCGCTGGCCGCCATTCGTGCCTCTTCTCGTGGCGATTTGGAGGCCGGAGCTGGCGGGGATTTCGCCTCCTCCAAGCTATCCCTCTCGCAGAGGGCGGGCGGCAGTCAAACGGGCAGCGGGCGGATGGTGCGACCCATGTCCCGCAAGGATATCTTCTACTCGGGATCCGTGACGAATCTGCCGCAATATCAGTCCCAGAAATCCTTGACCAACTACAGGAACTCGGTGCTTTCCCTTACGAAGTACGAGAAGAGCATGCAGAGCGTGGCCAAGCTGGATCCCCTGGCGGAGGCGGAGAAGCATCGCGAGGAGTACGACCTGTGCCCGTGCCTGGGCATCCCGGACTCGGTGAAGTCCGTCATCAACACCATGTTGGATGTGAGCCTCCTCAAGGATCCCGTCTTTATGCTCATTGGTGTCTCCAACATCTTTGGCATGGCTGGGTTGTATGTGCCCTTCGTTTACCTCGTGGACGCCGCTAAGGAGCATAATATTGCCAAAAACGATGCCGCCATGCTGATCTCCATTATCGGCATTACCAACACAGTGGGTCGTGTGTTCTGCGGATGGGTTGCGGATCTGCCACAGGTCAACTCGCTGCTGCTCAACAATTGTTGCTTGCTAGTGTCCACCATTGCAGTCACCTTAACACCTTTGTGCTACAGCTACACGTCCTACATCATCATGTCCATTTTCTTTGGACTGGCCATCTCCGGCTACATCTCGCTGACGTCAATTATCCTGGTCGACTTGCTCGGCCTGGAGAAGCTAACAAATGCCTTCGGTCTGCTGATCCTGTTCAGGGGTTTCGCCGCCTTAATCGGAACGCCTTTGGCGGGAGCCATCTACGATCTGACGCACACCTACGACCTGCCCTTTTACATGGCTGGTGCTCTGTTCGGCATCTCGACGATAACCAGCTTTTTGGCGCCCTGCCTCAAGCGCTGCAGTCCGTCGGAGGAGACGCCCGTGCATGTGGAGACGCTGACTCCGATCGACGAGGAGCAGGGCGAGGAGGATGCCGAGGATGAGGACGAGGATCAGCCCATCACCATTGTGCCCAAGATCATCAAGACGCTGGCAAGTCCACAGCAAGAGGAGGGACATCCGCAGTTCCCCTTGACGCAGAGAACGACGAACGAATCGAAGCTCTAAATCTAAATCGAGGGGATCTTCAGATGATGATCAGATGAATTTACAAGAGGGGCATTACAACACAAGCGGAGCTCAAAGAAGATCCGGTGAGATATTTTTCTATTTACTTATACAGCAGAGAAAGGATGAAAGGAGAAGGAGGAGGAGATCAGAGATCGAGCACACCTATATACAAAAAACGTGGAGAAGAGAGCCCCCATACCACATATATACAATATATATATATTTAAGCCTAGGCAAACAGCGGAGGAGGATTCGGAAAATTCACTTTTCTACCCAGGAGCAAGGAGAACTCAACTCAGCTTAGCTTGCGATAAGATGTATCGGCTATATATATAAATTATACTACGCTCATAAATTACCGATCGAAAAACTGATACCGATCGCTGGTAGATTGCAACTGTTATACAGCAACCACAAAATATATTGTAAAGTAACTTCTATTATTATTACTATTATTATTTGTTTGTTAAACCCTACGATTACTATGATTACCATTATGATTACTATTAAAGATTATTGTGTACTACTATCTACTACATAGTTGTTGGCCAGGCGTTATAAATGTGTCATACTGTCATACTGTAGGCGATAAAGCGATATAGCGATATATAGCGTGTGTGTAAACTGTAAACTGTAGCTAAGTAGAGAAGTGGGCCGATTAACTTAAAAACAAGAGAGCAGCAAACAGCAAGCATCAACAACTATTTCGAAAAACTAGTAAATTGTATATTTTTTAAGGAAAGAACACACAAATGAACCGCATTACAAGAACTAAAATTGTTTTCAATTTTACACTAATCATTTAGGTGGCGAAACCAAACTCAAAATACAAATTTACGGCTCATTTTTGTAAGTTACCAAACTAAACTAAACTAAAACCAAAAGTCCAGCAACAGCAACTAAGAATCCAAAAGAGTAAATGAATTTTTAAGGCTTGTGTGTGTCTGTTTTTAAATCTATCCAAATATATATATGCCCTACATAGCCTAGTAGCTACGAACCATAAGCAATACGGCAAGTGCAGTTGATATACAAACGAAATTGTTCACGCGGCTAAAAACTAACTACAACAGTATATTATATTATGTAATATGTACCACAAACAATATTCTAAATCTGTTATACGCATAAGGACAGCAGGACAGGGGCAACAACAAACGTGGAACGAGTGGAAAACACATCAAAAAGTAACATTTAGAACAATAAGTGTTGAAGGAATGAGAAAAGCAGCCAGAATAGTAATAAAAATAAAAGAAATTGCCATACATTTTAAAAACTGTCAAAAGATAAGTGTTTTCGTGGGTTATTTGGGGATGTGGTTTATAAGATTTAAGTTTATGAGTTCCAAATCGATTTGAAACAGAACTACAAATCAACTTCATTGAACGCTGATTGATGGCCTACAATCATTTCAAAATAATAATCTCAAGATATGGAATAATACCTTATAGACATGATCTGACTAAATTCATAATCCGTTGACATATCACATTTAGATTTTTAAAATCAATCAGTATTTCTTTCTTTCCCTTAAAAACTCTAATTTCACGACCTTCACAACGTTCGGTTAACAGAACTACAAACACGGACTCTATAGATTTTCGCTTCTATTTGAATAAGTACTTATTTGAAGAGGTAACTCGTGAAAGCCTAAGCACAATTATAATCTCCCGGGGGAAAAGTCGTGTGGCGCTCTAAAAACCATCGATCAAAAGTTCGCCTTGGACTTAAAATAATTCGTTTATCAGGGAATTTCAAACCCCCCTTGTTCGATGTAGCGGAAAATCAGATCATAACGTGCTTACTCGCCAAAACCCATAAAACTTGCCCCAAATGATTAGGCTAATCAATTTGCCAGGGGTGAGAGTAAGTTAAGTTATGGCTGCACTTGGGCAACATTTCTAATTGTACGCGGAGACCCAGGGGAAATAATGCCGCCTATCAATCTAGTCTGTGTGGACAAACACTTGGCGATATCGCCATATGAAATACCGTCTGCACACGACGAGTGCTACGAAAACAGCCATAAAAGTAAAACCTCTCGACTAGACGGAGGAGCTCGTTGTTCCACCAGACACTATAGACATAAAGATACGGTTAGAAAACCAACTGGAACTCAATCAGTTTGCCTTGTTAAGAGCTTCTTCATTACTTGCGAGATTCTCTGCAGTTCCATGTGCATTCAAAAGCACAAGAGGTAATAAAAATAACGCTAGAATAGCACTTAGTGATATTTAAGTGCTGGAAAAAGGCTATAAATCAATCAAAATCTTGTAATCTGCTATTTTGTTGAGCTTCAGGTGAAATCAATGAAGTAATCTTTATAATTGTCTGTAATAAATGAATAATTTACGGTTTTTTCTAAGAACAAGTAAGAGCTATTAAAGAATAATGTGAATTATACAGCCATTTATAAGATATTTATATTTCTTATTTTATTTCTGTTAATTTGATCCTATCCTAAGTAATTTCTGTCATTATTAATATATTTTTATCTTCTACTTTTATTTAAGTAAAAATTATTATTACCTATAAATAGAATCAAAACCAAGTACTAATGTATTTTACTAAATACCACTGAAAAATTCTATAAATCAATCGAAATCTAGTAATCGTTATAATTGTCTGTTATAATTTAAAAATGTATATTTTTCTAAAAAAAAAATAACAGTTTTTGTAGAATTATGTAAAATGATTTCTGATTTGATTCCAGTAATTTTAGTAATCCTAAATTCAATTCTTCTACTTTAATTTTACTAAAAATTCGTATTAAAAATTTAACAAAAATCTGAACAATTCAAGTATTAATGTATTTTATTAACAATTCTATTATTTATTATATTATTATCTAACCTAAGATAATGATCAAATAACTTATAAAAAGAATTTACAACCAATCCATCATCCATTTTAAAAAATTCTCTTCTCTAATATGTTCTACTAAAACTTTCAATAGTCACACATTTAATCCTCTTTTTCCCTGCCCATTTGGCCTTTTGTCTAGCAATTAAGCATTGACACCAGGCAAATAGAATACGCCCAGTCCCTGGGCTTAGATGAAAAAGAACCCCCCTCTGGAGACCCGACACACTCAATTACGATTGGTATGCAAGTGGTCGAGAGATGTCTACTCCGGCTTTTCCACTTGGAATCCGAATCCGAGTACGAGTCCGAGACCATTCGATTGATAAGCGTGAACAATGCACACACAGCCCAGCCAGCGGACAAACAAAAATAATAACAAAGAACTGGACGGAAGCCACTTGTGCTGTGTGCTGATTAGAGAGAGTGGGTGGGTGACTATGGGTGGGTAGATGAATGGGTAGCAGCAAAGTGGTCAACACAGGTTCAACACCTGTTGGAGGCTCCACGAGCGTTGGATGAAACCCAAAGCCAAAACGAAAGAAAAATCCCAACCGAAAACAATTGGGGGCCTGGCAACAGGCAGTCCGATAATTAAGGGCCAGAAACTATGGCAAAATGTGTTGACATCAACACACGTTGTTTCTTCCGCCCCCCTCGAGACATTTGCAGCTATATACATCGGGTGACACCTGAGCAGTGGTCCGAGTATAAGCCAAGTGGAGAGAATATAGAGTGAAAGAGAGCGCGTGTGGAAAGGCAAAAGTAAGCAAAAACTGCATATGTACACGAGGGACAGCAGGCAGGCGACGCTATCGAAGGCACGCCATGACGAATTCCAAAATACAACATGGAAAACGCTATTAAATAAGTGTAGAGCAAGAACGTAGCCCTCACGAACCCCAGATACTCTGGACATGGCGGGGTCGAAAGTCCGCAAACTGCTCTCGTCGGCTTTATCTTGGGGCCTTGCGTCAAAACAATAACAAGATAAATCGAAAGTTATTCCATAGCGCCGATAATATGTGGTGCTATAACGATCAGTGAACTTATGTTCTCATTAGAAAGGGTATACAATAGTTGGAACACTCAGCATATATTTAAATTGGGAATAATTATTCGAATTCTAATTAGAATTGAATTATCAAGAGATTTTTTGATGATGAAGTGGTTCCAAGAAGATAAATCGAACATTCTTTTATAACGCCGATAAATACGTGGCGCTATTACGATCAGTGAACTTAAGTTATACAATTTTAGGGTATACAATATCATAAAGATGTAAATAACTCAGTCAATAAAAACTGCAGACCCTGCACTGATAAGTTTCTGAAGTCTAAAATCTGTTAGCATTATTATCACACGATCAGCAATCTGATTATTTTTGAAATATTAGTAAAAGTCGTTGACCTACAACAAAAAGATAATTCAAACAATTTAGCTAAAGTGGAAATGAAATATATGTATTAATCAACTGCTGTTCAAAGTCAAAGTTTTCATTCATTCAATGAATAATTATTCCCTATCAACTGGCATCGAACGAAACGAGATTTAACGAGAAAATAGGAAATTAGACAAAGTGCAACTCAGCTGGAATTATGAATTCCAATACCCAAATGAATCACTAATCGATATTGTGCACGAGACCACTTACCCATTTGCTCCTGATGCGGTTGTTGTAGCTGTTGCTGAGGAGGAGTGGGCGTTGGCGGCTGTGGAGGAGGTTGAGCCTGCACCAACTGCGTCGGCTGTTCGATTAACACGGGCGATGTTTGCTGCAAGATGTGATGCGGCGGTGGGGGCAGCAGCGCTGGCTGGACGCCGGCATCCGGTGGCAGAGGCATGGCAGCAGTCCAGGCCACTGGGATGGCGCCAGGTGGCGGAGCCACGCACTCGGCGAGCTCGTCATCGTACTATTAGGGATACAGAATAATTATTAGTATTATTAGCTCTATTTTGGTTATCACAGGATTCTTATCATATCTTATCATGTATTTTACAAATTATTTATAACTATTTTACTCCTTTACGACACCCACCTGGGGCACGGGACCTGCTCCCGGATGAATTGGCTGCAGGGCGGCCATCTGACCATCGTCGTAGATCTGCATCACGCCCATTTGCTGCTGCATTTCGTGCAACTGCGGATCGTAGATGGGGTAACTCGGACTGAGCATGCTAGACGTCTCCGACGACGGCAGCGATGAGCTGTTCTGGTTGAGCTCATCGCCCACATTGATGACTCCTCCTCCATTGGGATGCACGGCCACCTGTTGTTGCTGCTGCTGTTGTTGTTGCTGCTGCTGCTGTTGCAGCACCTCGAAATCCTCCGCGTACATGGGAGCCGTATGCCAGATCTGTGTCATTCCTGGATCGGGCTGAGCGACCCTTTCATCTACTCCCTGCTGACCAGCATCTTCGGGAACGTACTGATACTCGGCCGGATGCATCATGGGGTAGATGTAGCCGCCGGGATTGAACCAACCCGGGTTGTACATAACCGGGCCGGAGATGAAAACGGGTGTTCCGGTGGCCTGCTGGGCAGCAGTGGGATTCGGCGGAGGCTGCAGGTTCGCATGCTGCGGCGTGAAGTAGGGCGGAGGATAGCCGTAGGCGTAGGTGGGCGGAGCAGCGGCATAGTACTGCTGCAGATGCTGCATATGCGCCTCGGGCGGCGGCAGCTGTTGGCCCATCTGATCCTGCGGCTGCAGTTGCAGTCCGGGATTGGCTCCATCCGGCGGCTGAAGCTGCTGCTGCGGCGGCAGGCTGATCAGTTGCTGCTGCTGCTGCTGGAGGTGACGTGGTCCATGGTAGTCATTGCGTCGCGGGCCACCGCCTCCACGTGGTCCACGTCCGCGTCCACGTCCTCGGCCACCGCCCATTCCAGGGGTGTGGGGATTGGGAGAGCCACCCTGGGGAGCCAAGTTGATGGGCAGGGGCTGCAGATGCGGCATCACGTTGTTGCCCTGGTTGGATAAACAAGTTGGGTGGTTAGTAATGAAGGTTAAGAGGGTTTAACTAGGTTTGTTCAGTTTTTAGTGCATGTTTTTGCATGTTTTTTAGTAAATAAGTCATCTAATAAAATAATATTTTAATAATTTAATGCTTAATTTCAATGAATTGGGTAAGAAGGATAACTCTAAGTAAAATAGATCGCGGTTTTAGGTTTTTCTTAGTCAGTTTCAAATATACTTCTAAGCGTATTAAAAACAGGTCACAAAATAATGAACTTTTCATAATGATTTCAATACTAGAATACTTAAAAGATGAATTAGAATGATTTAGTCATCTAAAACTATAATTTGTCATTAAAGTAAATGCCTATTTTGAAAGATAGGACCTACGTAAACCCGTTTCAAGGAGCTAAATTCCATTTTTCGAAACCTAAATAACTTAAATTATAAACAGATCCTTCCCAGACCGAGACCCACCTGCTCCTGGGGCATGTCGCCGTGTCCGATGTAGTGGTGCTGACCTCCGGCCGGCATGTAAGTGGGAACTCCGTGCGGCCAGCCATGCAGGTTGACATTGGCAGTGACGTTGTTCACGTAGACATTGTTGCTGGGTATCGGAGCGGGGATCATGGTCGGGTAATGGGCTCCACCGTGGTGAGGTCCTCCGTGGGCGGACATGTAGACCTGCGGATTGTACACGGGCTGTCCGGCCGGAGTGAAAGCCTGGACGGGCGTCAGTAGATTGTTGTTGTTCCCGGAGGGCGAGACCAAGTTGTTGTTATTGTTGTTGTTGCTGGGTCCGCTGCTCACGACGCCAGCCGGCTGAGGCGTCGAAGGCGTTGAGATGGGCGTGGCTGCTCCACCACCGCCCCCAGCTGCTGCTCCTCCTGCGACGGCGGCAGAGGATCCCGTCGCCGTGGAGGCCGGCGTCGAAGTGGACGGCGCTGCCTGCTGCTGCGACTGCGGCTGCGTTTGCTGCGCCATGGCCAAAAAGCCAGAAAGGGCGGAACTTGGCTCAGATCCTTGGTTGGTGCTATTGGCGGATTTAAACGAGTCTCAAGAGTCGCAGCAGGCGCCAAACATTGAAATTGCTGTTTGCTGTTGGGGAAAAAGAGGGAAAACTGTATTAATATTTGTGGTGTTTTTAGCGGAAGATTAAGATTAAGGTAGGGCTAACAGTAAGGGTTAAAAGTTAAGGTTTGTAATTTTCCAATTAGAGTTGTTAGTTGGTAATTACTAATAATTTTGTTATTTTAAAAATTATTTTAAATATATAAAACTGAAAAATTGTACATATTTTTTAAAAAAATGTAAAAACTTTGATTTATTTAAAAAATCGAAAATAAATTCATATTTAACAAATCCAGCAGCAGCTGTAAATTTTCCATTTAAATACCATATAGAACCTTCACAAATGAAAATTAATTATAAATACAATTAAGCAACAAAGCACATTTTCTATTTCATTTTTTTTTCTTTTTTTACACGGGTTAAATTCTAATTGGATGCGATTTTCAATTCACGCCACTCCGCGTGCCGCAGCCCCTCAAACCATCTGGCAACGCCGCACAGCTGCTGTCGGTGTAATAGGAAAATCAAATAAACAGAGCAAAACAGATGGAAAATTCATATTGCAGATTTTCCAGGGGGCTTAACAAATAGGCAGAGACATAAAAAATGGAAATTAATCAAAACAAAACGAACTGCGGGCGATTTTAAACCGTATTTTCGGGTAAATTTCGTGTGGTGCCACACGCCGCCCGCTAGAGATGGAAAAACTCAACGATTTGCCGGCTCACGAGAATATCGGTCACGAATGTAACAGGTTCAAAGGGCTATTTTTATGCGTTTCACTGGCTTAAAATGTAAATAAAGGGTGGGCAAATCACTGGGTTTAAGTACTTTGATATGTTTTAAAGGGTTTTTGAACTGCAATAACCAATTTAGATCCATTTTCCTTACTTTTTCGGCAGTTTGAAAATTACTCATCTCTGCCAAACACAACACACACACAGACACGCACGCACTCACTCACACACACGCATACACGCACACATGGAGAGGCAGGGCGAATGAAAGAAATTGGAAATTTTAGCTGGAAAAGCCTGCGATTTTCGTTTATTTTCTGGGGTTAAGGGGAGTTTCGGTGGGCTGTAGTTTATGTAAATGCAGTTTGCCGGGTTTTTGGTTTTATTTTGGTGGCGATTTCGGGGGTGGGGAGATTTATCGAACGTACCTTTTGTTGAGTGGCCAATTGAAATCAATTTTGCAATTTGATCATATTTTGTGCGTGCGGCAATCTCTCTCGCTCGCTCGCTCTCTCTCTCTCCGCTGCTCTCTCTTTCTCCGCGCGGTGCCACGATAATTCCGCAACTTTATACACGCTGCTCCAAATTCTGCGGCTGCTACAAATTAACGCCGATGCGGGCGATATCGCGGGGTCACAGGTCACGGGGCCGGGGCGAGAGGTCACCGGCTAGCAGACGGCACTCTCTCCTCGCTCTCTCTTCGCTTTTCGCGATCCTTTTTTTATTCGAGCGGCCAACGAGCGTTTTTTATGACAAGATTGGCCGCGGTGTTTTTTTTTTGTTCCTCTGACAGTGTGACCGCTGCGGATGCGCGACTTTTGGCCAAACGTAAGTGGCGTTACGGTGGGTAAGTGTATAACGTAACGCAACTATCGGTTGGGCTATATCGATAGTTTCACTTTAGTGCTGCAGGTGGCAACGCCAAAAATATAAGGCGGGAGAATTGAAATAAGATTTATCTTGCTTTTGCTTTTGTTTTTTATACCCAGTAGTAGAGTAAAGTAACAGGTAGGATCACTAGCCGAGCGCCACACCAACTCCAAAGTCGAAAATCGCCTTAAACGACCTTTAAATGTGTCTGGCGCCCACATCTTTAAAGATTTTGGAAAAGTATAATCAAATGTTGTAGTGTTTATTAATGTCTATCGAAATGTAAAATAGATTTTTCAAATCGGACCATTCATTAAAAAGTTATGACCAAAAATAAATTTCAAGCAGTCGCTTCGTTGAATGCATATCTCAGGTCGACAAAAAACCCCGAGAATAAACGCTGCAAAACCTGAAAGGATTTTCCATACTTGGAAACTTTCCATTACGTCACACCTTTGAGAAAACTGTGGTTAACGTACAAAAATTTTCGATTTTTAAGCACTTTTTAGAGTTATTTGTATTAGTATTTATAACACTTGCTAAATGCACATTAAAAATCACACAGTTATGGAAGAATTACAAAAATTTAGAACGGACAGCTATTTTTAATTGATTGGATGATGAATCCGCAAACAGTTTTTCCTTTCTTCCCATAAAGAATTAACAAACCATTTAAATTGTGCAACATTTGTTCCAGTTGAGCTTTTGCTTTATTAATTTATGGCAGGGGTGCTCATTCCTATGGCACACGAGCACAATTGTTTTTGTAATAGCACTAAGCATACGGCAGTGCATTTGCCATGCTTGCCTATGCACACCCCGAGTCCTCTTTGTGTCGCTGTCCGTAATAGATAAGAGCGAGCCAAGCCAACAACAAATTCCATTGAACTTTTTTTTTCTCCTCAACTCACAATGTAAAGTGTTGTTGTCTTGTTCTCGGCTCTACACTGACACTTTTTTTTGCTGCGTTTTTGATAGAATTTGATTTAAGTTTGAGTTTAGTTTATTGTGGACCAGCGACGCATGGATTTCATTGGATTTCTTTGGCATTTCGTTAAAATGAGTGATGCTTTGGCAAGTGATTACTTTGAAATAAATTTTAGATGTGAAAGTCAGTGCTTAATTTGCCACAAAGTCTAATTCCAAATTATAAAGACCTTTTAATAAATATAAATATTGATACTTTTCTAGATCAAATGTAAATTTTTAAGTGAAATAACCAAATGAAGTAACCAAAATTATTATTTTTCAGAATTTAACTTTTTTTTTTCTCCCAGTGTTCATTTTGTAGCAATAAAACGGCGTCGATACATGTGTGCGTGTGTTGTGCACTGCCGTAAGGCCATTTTGAGCACCCCTGATTTATGGTTATTTGAACGCAAGGAAAATTGGTTGATCAAATGCGTCGTATGCATTCTTCTGAATATCTTCCTGAACAGTTTAGATCTGTAGTTAATTCTTTATTGGAAAAATTCACAGACGACTAATTATTACCATACAACTAAGGAAATGTGATGTGCAATATCATAATAGAAGCCACCCAAATAATACAATCAAATTATTTGTATGACCATAATATTTGTCTACGATCTATGATAAGTTTAGGATACGTTTTAATAAATATTTCCCCCCAATAAAAAACGCAAATATTAGACACACATTGTTTGCTTTTATTTATGCAATATTTACCAGGCAATGAACATTATTCCAAAATTCGCTGCACATCAACAGGGCTTCGCTTTTCGGCCTTGCATTAAAACTAACATCCATCGTTTTGAATTTGAATTTGTCGGGCTTCTGTGGGATTTTATCAACACTTATGGAACGAGAAACGTTTGCAATTGCTTGGCTTACAAATAAACACTCAGATATCAGATATAATCGTATAATCGTATAGGTACTCGTAATGCAAATGTAATTGTAGTGTGGGGGATTAACACTGAGAGCGTAAAACTAATTATCGTGTGTATCGATTCGAACATAATCCGTGTTCCGATTGCTTTGCTTTGCTTTTCATTGACTGGTTTTCCATTTCCATTCGCTGTTGACCAATTTTTCGTAAAACAATTTGCCTAATCAGTCTTTACTATAAGCTGATTGTACTTTTTACAGGGTATTTTTTGGCCTCGCCCTCGTTTTAAGATCGTTGTGACTAAACATCCTCGTGAGAGATTAGCATTAACACGCACAGTAACCGATAGATAGTATTGATAACAACGGTAGATCCATAAGAACCTGAAGGACCTATGGATATAGGCCCAGTAATAACGTGATATATCTCATATTCTAACAATAGGAAGACTAGTGACGACAGCTGCGATCGAAATAATATTTTTGGGTGATTTTAAAACACTCCTTGAGGTAATTAAGAGAACTAAATTGCTTTAAATGTTTATAGATCCGTTAAAATTTGTATTTTAAAATTAAATAAAAATAAGTGGATATCATAGGGTTTTAATATGGGTAAAATAAATATTAGCAAGCTTTAACCAGTTGAGAATTATAAAACGCAGAAGTTTTCAATTTTATTTAAAGAGTGCTTAAAAGTATGCTTTGGAAAATCGATTATAGCATTTCGTAGCATAATTTTAGACACCATAATAATTGACTTCAAATCTTAAGATAATATTTCGAACGCAACTGCAGTTAATTGTTTAATAACATCAGTTAAACCAGTTAATAGACATCGTTGAAGATTCGTTAGTTGATTGCTTATGCCCACGGGCAACACAGAGATAATTGCTGGTATTATACAGTATAGTATATCATATATAACACTTATCTAGGTATACGATCTATGGGGTTATAAAAATAAACGACACGCACACGCACAAAAATACATATACAAACATCAATCGAGTTGCTAAAGTAATTGTCGATGGCCGCTGGTTAAACGCTACGAAGTGGGTTCGATTGCTAGATCCTAGGGATCATGATCGGGGATTGTATCTACTGGAGGTGGATTAACCAGAGGAGAAAGAGGAGGAGGAGGCGGTGGAGGAGGAGCAGGCGGAGGAAGCTGCAGCTCATCCGCATCCATTTCAATCTCTATCGAATTCTCGCGCTCTGTGATCTCGGGCATTTTCAGGGAAAAACTACTCAGCTTTCTCTCCGCCGATCCCAAGGAGCTCTGCGAATCGGCCTTTAACAAAGTGCTCCTCCTCTCATTGATGACCCTCAGGGAATCGTACATCTGCTCATCACCATTACCATTCCCTGCCAATCCCCTTTCCATGGATCGTATGTAGAACACGGAGTCATCCCTCTCGTTGGGCACCCCCTTTTTGGGTCTGTAGAACTGACGCGAACTGTTGCTCCTGTACAGCGGATTGGCCACCACCACTGGCCTTTCGATCTCATCATCGTTCTGTTCGCTGCGGGCGAGGGGCAAAAACCCGGGACGCGCCTTCTTCGGCGGCAAACTGCTCGTGTGGTGATGCAGCTCGGTGATCTCCTCGTAGGACGTCTTGGGCTGCGAGGCGGCGGTGGTGGTGGCCTCCTGCTCCTCCGACTGATCCAGGCTCTCCTCGGGCACCGCCGGCTCCATGCTGGATTGCCCCGACAACTGACGCACCGGCGGCGGTGGCTCTGAGCACACGGATAACTGGCTGCTGCAAGGGGAAATTAATTTGGAATTGTTTATATTTGAAGGTGATTTAAAGTATATAATTTTAAAAATTTATTTAAAAAGTTGAAAATAAAAGAATTCTTTAGAAAAATGAGACCGCGAATTCTTTAGACCCAGAGCAGAATATATAAAAAATGAAATCGCAGATTCTTCAGAAAAAGATAAACTTTTGATAGGTTTTATTATGTATATAGCACCACAGATTGGTTTATGAATAAAATAAAACCGCGAATTCTTTAGAACAAGAGCAACCAATATGAAACTAGCGTTAGATTTATCAATGATTTATTTCTTAGAAACAATATATACGCAAATTCTTTAGAACACGATTAGTTTTCGATGCATTTCATTATGAATGTTTTGAATGTTTTGAGTAATGAATAAAATAAAACCGCGAATTCTTTAGATATTTAAATGTATTTAATAATACCAATGTTATTAATAGGCCTAATCGCCTGATGAGTCAAAATCAACCTCTCTTTTACTTTTCAGATGAAACAATTCCAGTTCCTACAATTTCTTACCGAAATTCCTTCTCCACAGAGGGCGTGGCCGATGGCCCGGAGCTGTAGCGCTTGGGCGATCGCAGAATCGACTTGGGCATCACCTCGGGACTATGGAGGTCCACTTGAACGCGCCGAGACTCAATACTGGATGTTCGACTGGCGATGGACGCACAGCGAGCCGTCCAGCGGCCGCTATACGAGGAGTCCGACATTGTGGAGTTTCTGTAAGAAATATAATTTACGTATATAGGGCTCTCGTTTAGATTTAGAGAATGAATGCTAAGAACTGATTTCGTTCCAACACAGGAAAAGAATTCGATATGCAATAGGGTCAAATTTATGATTCAAACATACCAATTTGATATTTTATCATATCAAATAAAATACCAAATGTGGTATTTTTTGAACAAACAATCTAAAACAAGATAAACAAAATATTTATTCATATCAAATTGATCTGAACTTGATCTTTAAAAAATATAAAATTGACCAGCACATATCAAACTGATCTTTTGTCAATTTTTTTCTGTGTAAGTAAATCTTGTAGCTACTAAGTTTCTTTCTTAATTTAAACCTACCGCCTGTGGCCCAGTGGACTGCGACTGTGATCGCGTGCCTCCTCCTGTTCGATGGGTTTCTGCCGGGCCAAAACATGCCTCTTCGCGGTATCCGATCGCTTGTTCCGCTCACTGCGCTTCTCGGCCCCCGAACTGAGGCCCAGACCAGGCGGAGGATTGCTCCCACTGTCGAAGGAGGAGGCCTGCCAGTAAACACGACTTGCAGCGGGAGGTTGGAGCAGCGAGCACTCCCTGGTGGCCCTTTGGATCAGGCTGGAGGAGTTGCTAATAATCCGGGCCGACGAAGAGGAGCCAGCTCCTCCGCCGCCGCACCCACCTCCTCCACCGGGATTCGAACTCTGACCCGAACCAGGTCGCACCTGACGCACTCGGCGCACACTGCTGCTCGAGGATTTGTGGTGATGATTCGGTTGATGATTCGATGGATGATTCGATTGGTGATTCGAATGGCGATGGTGGTGATGACGACGATGTCGGCGTTGCGAGCAATACAGTTCCCATTCCAGCGGCGACAGTCGACAGTTCAGTGAGAGCAAATTGTAGTAATTAGTGGTTGGGTTTTGGTTTTGGTTCTGATAACTTGAGTTGTTGGTGGTGCAGTTGGTGGGTGTAGTATGAGATCCGGACAAATCCGGAGCGGAGCCTGCCCCCGAGAGGCGACGCCACTGGGGACAGAAGCGATTGGATGCACTGATGGTTGGTTTTTTTTTAGTTTTTGTTTGTCAGAAGCGGGATGCGGATGCGGATTTCAGATTTGCGGATGTCGGATGTCGGAAAGCGAGAAGCGGGCGGTAAGAGCGAGAAACAGCCAATTGGATAAGTGAATTTGCGATATATATACAAGAATATGAGGTGATATCTTCCTGAGTAGGTAAAAACAAACCAAAATTCTTTACCTGAGTGACCTGGAGAACTTTACCAGCTCGGCGGTGAGTGCCTCGCGATCGAAGGGCTGCTGCGGATGTGCGTGCGGATGCGGATGTGTGTTCGAAATGCAGGCGGTCTGCGGCTGCTGGTGAGGATCGCCCGGCGAGGAGCGGAACACCCCGAAGTGCTGGTCCCAGCGACTCGACTGGTACTGGGCACCTGGAATTTTGAAAGATCATTGGTTATTTTTGCGAAACTTTATGAAACTTAATCGCAAGATATTGTCCCTAAAAACTAATCCCTATAATTTTCCTTTTTTAATATCGTTTAATCAATAGGATTATGAAATATATTTTTACTACTTACTTACTTTCTTTATTTTATAGCATACTTTTAGACACCATTTTAAGTGATATTCCCTATATCTATGCCCCACCATTTTCCCTTTTTTAATATTCTTTAATATCATATATAAAATCTCCAGGAGTATAAAATAAATTTTAACAAGAGAGAACGCTATAGTCGGGTGCCCCGACAATCAGATACCCGTTACTCAGGTAAAGGGTGTGCGAGGGAGATGGAGATAGAAACTTTGAACACGCATAACTTTTTAACGAATGGTCCGATTTGAAAAATTTCTTCTACATTTCGAAAGGTATTGATAAACACAATAAAACTGCATTTTTACTTTTCCGAAATATTGAAATTTTTAAAATCGTATATAAGCGATTGTGGGCGTTAGAGGGGGCGTGGCACCTTTTTGAAACAAACTTGCGCTGCGTAGGAACTCCTAGAATCTGCATGCAAAATGCCAATCTTCTAGCTTTTATAGTTTCCGAGATCTCAGCGTTCATACAGACAGACAGACGGACAGACAGACGGACAGACAGACGGACAGACAGACGGACAGACAGACGGACAGACAGACGGACAGACGGACATGGCTAGATCGACTCGGCTAGTGATCCTGATCAAGAATATATATACTTTATGGGGTCGGAAACGCTTCCTTCTAGCTGTTACATACTTTTGCACGAATACAATATACCCTTTTACTCTACGAGTAACGGGTATAAAAATGGTGTCTAAAAGTATGCAACAATAAAAGATTCCGCAAGTTTTAAGGATTGATTTCGAATTCTAATAGGATTATTATTTTATAGCATACTTTTAGACACCTTTATTATTATTTCGACCCCTAGTGATTTCTATGCCATCTTCCTTGCAAAAATACCAAACAAATCTCTTATTTTTTTTTGGAAAATATGTATTAAATACTTACCCATTCCACGTCGCTGCGAGGCGGAGCTCCCCTGGTTGCTCCTCGAGGGATTCTTGCTGCTCCCGCCTCCGCCCGCTCTCAATCGCGCCGGAACGACCTTGGCGGCGGAGTCGCGGGCCTCGAAGGTCATCACGCAGGAGGCCACCACTATGAAGCCGCCGAAGCCCATGACAATGGGTCCCACATACGCGAAGTTGTTCAGATGGAAGCCCTTCAGGTCGTTCTTCACCCGCACGGTGACATTGCCGCGCAGCTCCGATCCCATGGACAGGTGATCCGCATAGTAGCCCAAGGTGGCCATTCCGGCGCCCAGGAGCATCAGGGTGAGGCCCAGGACCAGTGCCCGGCAGGCGTGCCACAGGCACTTCGAGGACATCTTGCCCCGCACCACCTGCACGTTCCACGTGGCCCCCGAGGCGGGATGGGCCCGTCGCAGGTTGCCCAGCGAGTGCTTCCGCTTGGTGGTGCCACCGCCACCGGATCGACGGGAAGGCATCGCGACCGCTCCTCAATTCCCTTGTCCCCAGGCGACGCTCATCAATGTGGATTCTGGAAATGGGTTTTGGATGATTGATACTACATTGTGGATTATTTTAAAATCTTATAGATATTTTATTTCAGATCTTAAGTTCTTATTCTTGAATTTCATTTAATTGCGTCTTTCGTAAATTGATCTTTAGCAAAGGCAATAGATAATAATAATATTCTACTGCCAGTCACTTACTTCTTATCAAATACAGTACTCCCTTTTGATTTATACTACTACTATCAAGTAAGAGCACCTTTCAACGAGGTAAACAAAGTGTGACGATCGCACTTTCAACATACAACGATTCTGATATAAAATGTTGTGACGGAAAATTAACAAGCAACTGAATAAAAAAATGCAACATTCAATTTAAATAAGAGTCTTACAGAATTATGATTCCTACACCCAAAATAAAAATTGATAAGAAGCAATGATCGATTTGACGTTATGTGGTATCAATTTTGACTTGATATGTTCGAATTTCGAATACGTCTTTCCCCCTCCCACTCAACTAACTTCAAGCGCTATCTTGCTCTATTTCGAATTTCTAAGGGCCGTTTTCTCGTCCGTTTGTTAAATTTAAAGTAGAGCTAAAACCTTGAAATCGTATGGGAAATCAGAGTTTTAACCCTACTTTAAATTTAACAAACGGACGAGAAAACGGCCCTAAGAGAGAGAAATCGGTATTGCAAGGTACAAACGATATGCCAGAAATTTACCATGCGCATATCGATTTAACCGCAGAAAACCATTATTTGTTCCTAGCGAAAACGGATTTTACTTTATACAGCTCATTAACTTTTAAAAGGCTTTACACTTTTGAAAAAAAGTAAAGGTTTTAGCATTTAGTTATCCCTTATTAACGGCGCATAACAAATTTTTGTATATTTAGTCGTTTAGAAACTGTGGGCTATAAAAATTTTGTTTTTCCTTTCTCCGCATACTCTTCTGAATCAATCGGTTTCTCGATCTCTCGTATATGTATCGTTACCTTCTCGCGCGCACCCCGGGTGCGATTCGTCACTACGCGTCCTGCCGTCCACAGTGATACTTGCAAGAGCTACTTTGTACTGCATATAAAACTTATCTGTCGGAAGCTTTCATTTTGTACAACTCAATGCAATGCATTTATTACATTTCCGTGAGCGAAGCCAAGTAGATGTGATTGGTAAGTCACTTTGAGTACATTTTTGGGGTATATACTTTTACTTATTATACTTTATTGTCTTAGTAAATGCGAAATGGAAAACCAACATGTTTATTTTGCTCAAAGCTCATTAATAACGTCTCTCAACCAAAAAATAATGTTGTTCTTCAATAACAAAAATCTGTTCATGAAATTAGATGAAGCCTACACTTTGACTGTGCAAATCAGTAGAAATGAAGTTCTATTAAATTTGTTGGAAACAAAAGCTGACGAGAACACAACAAAAATTCAGGAATTATGCGAAAAAGTGACTCATTTAGAGAGACAATTGATTGATAAAAACAAGTTCATAAGCGAAATCCACTCAAAATTGATGGCCAAGGAGCGTGATGTATTGAACCTAAAGGGGGACATTTCTGAACTGCAGTCGGCAGCTTTTGCCATTTCCGAACAATTAACTGAAAATAATAACTACATAACCGAAATGGAGGCTGAAGTGAAGATTCATAAACAAAAAATTTGCCAACTGGAGTCCGCTGCTGCCCTTGAAAGTTCAAAGGTCGAGGAGCACGAGTCTAAAATTACCGTTACCGCCGTATATAAAAAATTGGACGATCAGGCTTTTGAGGCCCGCCAGCAAGTTTACGAGAAGGACGAACAAATTTCTAAACTAAAATGTGAAATTAAACGAAGCCAACACGTGATAACCACTTTAAAAGATAAAGTCGCTAAGCTGAATGAATATTTCAGTAAATGGAATTAAGAGATGTTTTTGAAGAATTTAGTGAAGAATCAGAAAACCAAATTTGTTACATTTTGAGAACTTCTTCTTTTGAGAGGAATCTTTCTGTTAATAATTTTATTTAACACGGTCACACATTGTAATCTATTATAATGATAATTCTACACTCATAAAAATTTCTTCCTAAAATTAAGAAATATTGCCTCTAAATCGCCAGCCCATAAAAATTTTTTGTTTTTAGAAAATGTTCCTTTAAATCTAAAAATTTTTTATATTTAAAGGTTATTTTACTAAAAACAAGAAGCTTTTTGTACAATTCCAAAGGCTGGCAATTCAAATTTTTAAGAGTGTAATATATAATTTAAATACTGACAAAACCGTTTTTATAACAAATATATTTATACCCTTGCAGAGGGTATTATGATTTCAGTCAGAAGTTTGCAACGCAGTGAAGGAGACGTTTCCGACCCCATAAAGTATATATATTCTTGATCAGCATCAGTAGACGAGTCGATCTAGCCATGTCCGTCTGTCCGTCCGTCTGTCCGTCTGTCCGTCTGTCCGTCTGTCTGTCTGTCCGTCTGTCCGTCTGTCTGTTTCTACGCAAACTAGTCTCTCTGTTTTTAAGCTATCGGGATGAAACTTTCCCAAAAGTCTTCTTACTATTGCAGGTAGTATATAAGTCGGAACCGACCGGATCGGACAACTATATCCTATAGCTCCCATAGGAAGGATCGGAAAAAAAACGTTAAAAAAATTCTAGCTTCGGTGTTTTTTTAAGTATTACCTTCTAGTCTTGGGAATATTATTTTTTATATATTTCTGAATTTCGAATTAAATATTTAAAAAATCGGATCACTATATCATATAGCTGCCATAGGAACGGTCGAAAAATTAAATGGAAATTAATAGGAAAAAAATTATATCTTTGTTGATTTTTATTACATTCTCTTCTACTCTGGGATATGACTATTTTTAAATATTTCCGAATTTCGATTTTAATTTTAACAAGGTCGAACTACTATATCATTTAGCTGCCATAGAAACGATCGAAAAATGTATGTGAAATAATAGGAAATTTAACATTTTTGCGATTTGTAAATTAATAGAATGATCTGCAAGGGTATATAAGCTTCGGCTTGCCGAAGCTAGCTTCCTTTCTTGTTTTTTTTAAAAATTGTAAGAATTTACATTTGACGGGTTTGCCAAATGCTAATAACAAATATTATCGAATCTATTATTATAATAAATTAGCTTGCTTAACATATAAATTATAAAAGTGTTTTTAACCAAATAAATTGTAAGCCCAACATTTTTTGAAAATTTTAATATCACGGGTGCTTTTAAGCCTTAAATATTAAGAGCTAATAAGAAATGCATATTATCAGGAAAAATAAATTTGAAATAGGCAGAGATTTATCTTAATAGTATAACTTAAAAATATCGGTATTTTCGATATTTCCACAACATATAATATCGGTATTTTCACGGGAAAACACATGTTAATTATCAAGAAATAGTAAACTGTCGATATTCTTTCAAGCTCTACGTTATAGACAAGTTGCAGTAGAGATTTCAGAGAGGAGACACTCCCTCCGCCCCACCTGTTGTCCGAGGAAGGTCACCACGCGTTCTCTGTGCGATGCTCACGGCTGTTTGCAGATGAGGCGGTGGAATCCCGAGGAGGAATCCCGAGGAGGAGGTGCATGGAGCACCGGTGCAGGCTGCGAGTGCCGAACAATTAAAATCCCAGGCACAATGCCAACAAAACGAGAACGAGAATAGCTGAAGCGGCTGACAACCGCGTGACGGGGCTTAAAGAATGGCCAGAAGAATGGCCGACACTCCTTCAAAGAGTCGTCGGCCAAAGCCGCAATTAAAGCCAAGGAACAAAACGCCCGAAAGTCTGATAACAAGGCCCACAATGTCGCCTGCTTTTTTTCCTCGACGAGTGCGGCACTTGACACGCTTGCCTCGAGAATCTGCAGCTTCTTAAATTAAGACATTTGTACATATATATGTTACATTCATCAGCTAGGCACTTGAGCTAATTGCAGGGAATAGAAACATCTTGGAAAAAGTTACCATAATATCTTTGAAATCTTAAAAATTATAAGGGATGGCATCGGAATTTCTAGGGCTTTAAATCACATTTGAAAGTATTTAAATCTTTGCAGTGATAGAAATGTAACCACTTTGTTATGAAAGGATCCACCAGACTTTAAAACTAAAAACGTATTTAATTGAATCAATTTGGAAGAAATTTATGTTTTACTACAAAATATAATCCTTTATTTCTAGAAGAGTATATAATAGAGTATATATTGGAAAAAGTAACCAAGTAATATCTTTGAAAACTTTAAAATGATGTAGGATGGCATCAAAAATCGTAAGGCTTTAAAAGCACTTTTAAAAATATTTAAAAGAAATAATGAAAAATATGTAACGACTTTATTATGAAAGAATCCACCAAAATGTTAGACTAAAATATTTTAATATATACTAAACTGAATAAATTTTTTAGAAATTAATATTAAACTACAAAAATAAACATCTACTAATTATGGTAAATATTTTATAGCTCGAATTCTTTAAAACTTTGAACTTGGGCCCAATCGCTTACGTCGCTTCAGAATTCAAGGATAAGAACGCTTTTTGAAAATTAAGTATGCATGCAAACCAAATGCCACATTTTTGCATTTCATGTATATTTCAGTTTTCGCAAGCATTTATTTCTGTGTTTGCTTTTGGGCACCTGAGTTGTTTTCATGTTCAGAATATTTAATGTTGATTTTTATGGGCTGGCTTTAAATTTAGGGATTTTTTTAGATTTCTGTTTTTCTTATTTGTTTAGAAATCTCTTATAAATACGCCCAAAAGTATGCAGTTAAAAATAAAGTACATGTTTCAAAATATTTTGTTGCATACTTTTAGACACCTTAACACTAGTAATTCCATTGGCTTTGATTTTCACACTTTTTTGACTGAATAATTTACATAAAATCCAAGCGTAACTTATCCTTGAAATCGAGGTATTTCAGGGGAAAGCTCCACGGGGCCTTTAAGTTTGCCCAGGGATTCTAGGACGGCGTTTGATGGCTTACTTGTTGGTTCGTTCTTGGAATTCCTCGGCTGCTCCTGTTGATGTTTTTTCGGTCTCGGATGGTCCTGCTGCTGCTGCTGCGAGAGCCTTTTGTGTGACCTAAAAGCAGATTTGCCTTCGCTGCGTCTCTGTATGTATACTTGTGGCTTGTGCACATATATTTTCGCGACTCGGAGTGTGAAAAGCCCCACATGTCATCGTCTCCGCTGGCTCTTGAACTTTGTGGCCAGCATTATGGCTCCTGGTCCACCACTCAGTGGATTCCGGCTTGATTGCCAAACGGGAATGTGATTAATTTTTGCACAGGTGAAAGCACAGGTTCCCGCAGGCTGTGGTTTCTGATTCTGACTTTCTCTCCCGATTTAATCACTCGATTCTTTCTTCTTCGGCAGCTGTGCGAGACGTCTGCACACGAGCAGCTTCCACGCGCGTCTGATAAGACGAGGTCCATCTGAAATCTGAAATCCGAGATACCAGAGATCCCATTACATCCCCACATCCACCATAACTAAAAGGACTCGGCCTTAAATTGGTCTAAACTGAAAGTATAAATAAGGGAGGTTTTACCTTGATCTGAATAGCTGGCGCCCTCTGGTGGGCATTTTCTATTATGGCAATGCAACCATGTGCTATTATAGCATTTTTATGGAAAGTGTCTTATAATAAAACTGCTTCATTTATAGGTCTGTATATTATCTGCTTAAAAAAATGAAAAATAATTAATATTTTATTAATAAATTATTTAAATAAAACAAGAAACATCGCTTTACTCGGGTAATCTGGCCATTAAATAATTCAGTATTATAGCATTTTTATGGAAAGAGTCTTATAATTACAAAACTGCTTCTTTTACAATTATTTTTACTTCTTTAGAAGGATGAAAAATAACTAGACTCTTATACTAGAACCGCTTTAATTGTATATCTATATGTTTTCTGCTTTAAAAAGAAGGTAAAAAACATGTATTATTAAGAAATAAACTTATCAAATATTTTGGCAATACAAACAACAATTCAGAATTATAGAATTTTTATTGAATGTCTATTAAACTAGAACTGCTTCTTTTACAATTAAGTATGTTTATTATTCTATTATTATACAAAATTGAATTTCGTTTATTTTAATAAAATTTTTCATAATATTTTACTTTTAAACAAAAACAATACTCCTTTTTACCCTAAAAGTAACAGGTATTATACATTGCTGATAACCTATCAATGATAAGGTTAATCTACTTTCAAGAGTTACTTGTACCCCAATACAATTTAGTTTATATGTTTTCTTCAGCAAAGCAACGTTAAATTGTTTGGTGAGTGGACGTTGTTAAAACTTGTAGTGAAATAAAATAATAGTGAGGAAATAAAAACAATTTAGTTTCTTCTTAGATAATTTAGAATGGAAGTCCAACAAATCACCTATGGAAAAAACGAATTAATATTGATGATTGAAAAAGCACTAAGAATATACTTTAGTGAAAATGATATGTTGGTAAAAATAAACGATTCATACACTATAAACATGGAATTAAAGAATTTTGATATCCAGTTAAATGTATCGGAAACAAAAGAATATACAAACAACATCGAGAGACTAAGCGAAAAAGTGACGTACTTAGAAAGTCAAGCTGCCATAAATGTCTCAAAATTGGTCGATAACAATACGTGCATTGTGGAAATGAAGTCTGAATTGATGGCTAAAGAACGTGAGAATTTGCTTTTAAGGGAAGAAATTGCCGAAATGGAATCAACATTGATATCTTATGAACGAAGGATGGTGCGTCTAAGAAAAAGAGTTGAAGAACTGGAGTCTTCTGTGTTCGAAAGTTCCAAACAATTGAAGGAAAATACTAAATTCATTGACATAAAGAAACTATATCAATTTGAAAAAATGGTAAAGCTCGAGTGCGCTGGCCTTGAAGTTGCAAGAGTATGGAAAAATAATGAAGGTGCATTAAATCAGATCACAACCGAAACAGTGCTTACATGCCTAATACTTTTTGTCTTTGCAATGATAAGCTTTCCTCATTTTTTCCATTTCTTCTTTTTCATTTATTTTATATTTAATTGTATATTATACGTAAAAATGTACTTTATTTTATTGCCAGTTGCGAAAATGGTTCGGCAAGTCGATTACTCACAAAATAAATGAAATTTTTAAGTTATAATTAACTACCAATCACTTGTTTCCCAGAAAAAAATTTAAATTTTTATAGATTAAAATTAAAATGTATGGTGCTGATAATTGCAAACTACTTCTTATAAACAATATAGAAACGGAAGTTCGTCAAGTTCACCATCTCCGTTGGATACCGCTTATCAACAGCATACCCAAATATTCCCGAGGGTCTATGTACATTGTTCAACCATTTAAAATCAGTTCGTTTAAATACTTCATCCGAAGCGGTTCGGCAAACTCAAAATGCCCAAGTCAAGCATAAGTTATTTTTGCGGAATTATTATTTTAATTCACTATTTTCGCCTGGCCGAGTCACAAGAGGAAAGCAGCTCGGTGTGTCTCTTGGAGAATGCCCCCGTGCAATGTGGAGCCTTCTGCTCATCCCTGCTGTTCCCTGTCTACGATCACAACCGCATAATTCAGCGGCAGTGGAATGAAACACAGAAGAAGCTGGATCGGTTGGAAGAGAAATTATTGGACATACAGAAAGCCCTAGCTGGAATCGGATCACAGGAAGCTAAGGTTCCCGAGAAAGTGCCGGAGAAAGTGACGGAGAAAGTGACGATTAATTCGAGACAGTTCTTCATCGAGAATAATATTCTTGCGGACTGGAACACCTCAGCGAACGCTTGCCGTCAAATGGGAGGCTATTTGGCCTCATTTCAAAATCAAGAAGAGTTAGATCACGTCAATGCCAAGCTAGATCGTGAAGAACATTACTGGCTGGGCATTCACAATGGGGTACACGATGGCACTCTAAGATCGGTGGCCAATGGCAAGCCAGCCAAATTTACAAGGATCGGTAGCTATTTAGGTTATTACTGTCAAGATCATCCCTGCTTCTTTTTTATGCACGACGGCCTAATGATCATTTCCGAATCCGACACTAAAGCTCATTATATTTGTCAGGCGGATGAGCTATAGAAAAAAGATGTAGCCAAAAACTTGGTATAATTGTCCTATAAATAGCAATAAATAAATTAAGGAAACCTTTATAATTGATTAATGTGACAGGTGTAATTTTAGTGTCTCTCTAATAGAAGCTAATAAATTTAACGTATAAATAAAAATCTTGTAAATTGCAATACCCTCTTCGAAACTAAAAAATATGAATAAATGTGCACATTTAAAAATGAAAATTATCATGATTTTTTAAACACGTTTGGAAGACAAAAAAATATATTTTTTTATTTGTTTAGTTTTTTTTACAGAAAAAACCAAAATAATTGTTATTTACTTCGTATGCTGGTTTAAAAACAATATTTTCAACTATCATTTGAGCGAAAGGTGAGTATTCTATGGTTTATTCTCTTGAACTGCTTTGCACTGCTTTATGACTGCTTTAGACTGCCTTTTCCGAACGCAAACCGCCCACAGAAAACCAACACCCCTGCAACTCCGAAAGGAGAACCCTAAAAAACAACCTAAACACACCACCGAGGGGTAAAAACTGAACGAAACAAGGACATGCGCAGATTTTTGGGTTAAGAGAGCATCCTGTGGGCAAGCCGACGAACAGGACGAACAGGACATTAACAACAATTGGGACCCAGTTCCTTAACCAGTCACTGGCGAAGTCTTCAATCGCGTAGACGTTCTTCGCAAAGAACCGGATGCCGAGTATTACCGATTCCCGATTTCGAACCAAATCGGTAACGTCGTCGATTTTGTACGTGATGCAGTTGAAACCGTCCCTGCGATTTGCCATCGTTATCTGAAGAATGCAAGAGGATTAGGGGACTCCTCGGAATGCCAAATGCCATTCCCTTCAAACCAACTTCAGATCCAAAACCTCGAAGCCCTCGTTCCGTTCGAAAGTGCATACTATATTATATATTCCATCGGGTGTGTCAGTGAGTCCTCGAAAACTATGTGAATTCCGAATGTATTACATCCTAACGATCGTTCCTAGAGCTAATCAATAAGGATGTCCCTGCTTTATGTGAATTAATCAAGTTGATATTTACGTGACTCCCAAAACGGAACGAAAAACAAATGGCCAAAGTGCGTGAGACGCCATAGGTGACCCGAAAACGAAAAAAAAGGTGACCCCGAAAAAGAAAAAAAATCGAATCCAATGCAGTTTGTTAGCGCCAAACGACTACGCCAGATTGCAAAATGCGTTTGAATGAACCAGCTGCAAAAACGCGACCCAGAACTCAGAAAGCAACGACTGAAGCCACCAGGTTCTCATCATCATCATCTTGGGGTGACCTTCACCTCGAATGCGGTTCCGCTTACAATCTGATCAGGCTGCTCCTCCTCATCACAACGATCATGGGCGGCGGTTTTGTGCAGGCCAAGACGATTTACGATACGGTTAACAGCAGGATTCAGTCCTTGGATCCTTTGGTGCAACTGGAACTTAAAGAGACATCGAAAGTTCCCCTGCAAACTACGACGGCTGCCACGCCCACTGGCCACGGAAACGACCGCGCCCACATCCAGGTGTCCACGTTACGGAGTAGTTACGGTAGGCAAATTGCTAAATTGCTAGCTTGCTAGCTTTGCGAATGCGGTTAATGCATAATTATATAATTGCTTTTCAATTATCCTGCCGACTCAATTGCTTGGCAGCCATTGTCGTTGGCGTAGCGTAGGTAGAGTAGTGGTGTCCAAAATACGTCTCACAATTTCACATATCCTTGATATCACCACTTAATGGGACACCTCTCTTAGGCACTGAAAATTATGTTCGTTTCAAAAAGAAGGTCAGCATTATTGGGGGTATTTAAATTCAAGGGATGGGGTTTACTTCCAAAAAATATTTAAATTATGTTTTTCTACTATTAAAATGTACAATTATTGAGGGTATTTAAATCCAAGGAAAGGTATTTAAATTATATTTTTTCCGTATTAAAATTTACAACTATTGAGGATATTTAAATCCAAAAGAAGTGATTTACTAACAAGAAATTAGCAAATTGCGTTATTTTAGGGGTAATTTACATCAGTTTAATAACTTATTGACACTTTAAAATAAAGTAGTTTCCTTTGAATATTTTCTAGGCTTTAATTTACGGAATCTTATTATTTCTGGTTTTTAATTCCTTAAAATAATTTTTATAAAATGCGAATGAGCACAATACATATTTTGAAGTTTTAAATATCATGTTATAGTTGATCAAAAAATGTTTTGCGTTTTTCCGTTTTGCTTTAGCATTTGGGTAAACATTTTATGTTTCTGGTTAGCAAAGTAAAAAAATACTCATATTTTCTAACAGTTATTATATTGGTGTACTCTTTAATTATTTAAATGAAACTTTGAGAGTGACATTTGTGCACAGAAATATTCAGTGATTCGAAAATAAATTCAACAAATTTTAAACAATTATAAAATTTTTTCATTTTTTCTTAAGACGAATTGTAAAATGTAAATTGTATAATTTCTGTCTGAACTTAGATTTTTTTTAGTATCTGTTTCGGTGATTTTCTTATTTATTTTATTTAATAAAGCAATAGTTGGTTAAAAATGGTTCTTAGGCTACCATAAAATTTTCCATCTCTTCTTCCGTTCATCAAAAATGTTTTAAAATTTATTTATCATAAAATAGATTTGTTAAAATTTTAACTATTATTAATATAATTGAACTTTTCCCTTAACTGAAACTTTTAATTTAATGATTGATTCACGTCCAAGTCATTCAAAGCTAAAATCATAAATTAGATTTGCAAGACATGGAATTTAGCTTTGCTAAATATCAATACATCCATACAGATGACTGCCAAAATATTTCTCTGTTGACTTTGGAGAAGCAAACTAAATATTTGTTTAATCCCAGGAGGTTGCAGTGTATTCGCAACGAACAAACAAACTCCCCCACACACATATATCGGCCAACTTGGCATTAGCATACTTGTGTTTTACAATTTTCAAAATAAAAACTCAAACATGTAAGAGTTAAAGGATTTTTCTAATTATGGTTTATTTATATAAAAATACATTCATTCAATCTTTTAAAGATTTAAAACCTTTTACATTATTTTGGAGTATCTGAAACCGAATGAGAATTTTTTTGATGAATATTCAAACAGTTTTAATTTAAAAGAAAGTGGTATTTAGGTTTTACCAGTATCCCCGTTACTATTATTCTGAACTCAGCTGTACACAAACTTGAGTGGTTGAGCCATGTCATCAATTCTCAACTTTCGCCTACAACTCGTCTGTCTCTTTCACCAAAATCAAAACCCATATTCGACTGAAATCGATCACTTTTTTCAGAGGACTCCGATTCGGATGATGACGATGGTGTGGATGCGGACTACGTCATTCCCGAGGGTCAGACATCCACAGAGGCGATCCTAGAACAGAATAGCCATGTCAAAAGTCAGGATCTGGAGTCGTTATCCCTGCAGGCGGCAGGATCGGGCACAGTTTCCCCAAAGACAAGCGCCGATTCTTCTGGTTCTGGTCACAGGAAGAACGCCTCCTTCCAACAGATTGGCAGCCAGAATGTAAATGCCTTAGTGCCGGCCACGGTGGCCACCACTTCACCCGGCAGCTCATCGAACGCCTCCTCCTCCTCCGCCGCCTCCTTGGCCACGCCCACTGAGCCGGCGAGGAACCGGAGCACCGGCCACGTTCGCAACTCCGCCGTCAAGGTGGACAGCAAGCATCCACTGTCCAAGGGCCAGAAAACGGATGCCCCCATGCTGAACTACATCTTCGACACGTTCTCATCGGCCAACAAGCACCACCATCACGATCAGAGGTGAGTTGGAAAGCTCACGGGGATTAGCAAATGTATATCCTTAAGATACGAAAGATGGGATTTGATATTCAGAATCATTTTTAGAGGATTCTTGGAATTATTTGTCAATTATATGTCATCAAAAATGTTACTAAATTTAAAAAGGTATTATAAAAACTCTGTTTAATTTATAATTTTTTTTTATGAAATATATGTAAAACCATTCTTGATAAAGTAACTACCTCAAAGTTTATAGAAATTAGTTGAATAATTTGTTTAAAGAAAAATCACTTTAAAACGCTATAATATTAACATTCATATATTAGAATATAATTTTTTAATCCAGCAATATTTTAAAAAATATGTTTTTTAATACTCTGGTAACTTTGGAGATAGTTTTCGAAATGTCTATTAATATTACCTCATAATGATGTTATTAGATGTGTAAATTCATATCAGTTTTATCTTTGATCAATGATCCTTGATACCAATATTTTAAAATAATTTCTTACCTGAACAGGTACGGTCCCCACTTCGAGGATGTGCAGCGGATTGGTCAGGCCACCAATCTCACCGTGCAGGCGGGATCCAGCATCCACCTAAACTGCAGGATCTCACTGCTGCAGGATAAGACTGTAAGTTTGGTTATATATATATATCGATATATCGAAAAGAATGTAATTGAAAATTATAAAGATTTTAAAAGGAATTATCTTCATTTTATCCTTTGTTTTTCCTAAGTTTGAATTTATATTTTTAAAGACCCATTTATAACTTCATCTGAATAAATATGCTTATTTTTCTTGCAATATTTAAAAAACTTTATTGTTAGTAAATGGTAAAACTGTAATAATACTAATACTGTAATAATAATTGTTTGAGAGAAAATTTAAATAATTATTTTAAACAATTTATATTTTATTCAAGTAAGTATAAGAAGTATTTACTTATCTTGGACAAGTTTATTACTCATTCGCACAGTTGCCTTTGATCAAAAATTATTATTCTGGTCCACAACTTTTATTTTAAAATGTTTAGATTTTTACAAACTCATACAACAACATTAGAATAGTTAATTAATAATTTAAAAAAATCTGCAAAAATCAGGTCTCTTGGGTGCGCCACAACACGCTGGAGGAGGGCAATGGCAAAAGCAATGGCAATGCCCTGGACCTGCTGACAGTGGGCATGCACACGTACACGGGTGATAAGCGCTACAAAATGGAGTTCCAGTACCCAAACAACTGGCGACTGAAGATAACCAACGTGAAGAAGGACGACGAGGCCATTTACGAGTGCCAGATCTCAACTCATCCGCCCCGCGTCATTCAAATTAACCTGCACGTGAATGGTGGGCATTAAAATCTAGAATTCGCTAAAGAAAAAAATCATAAAAACGCTTTTACAGCTCCGAAAGTAATGATAGTGGACGAGGTGGGGGATCCGCTCCAGGAGAAATACTACGAGATAGACTCCACGCTGCAGCTGTCCTGTGTGGTGAGAAATGTGGCCATGACCAGTTCTGTGGTCTTTTGGAAGCACATCGACAACATCCTCAACTATGACGTCACTCGCGGGGGAGTGAGGTGAGTAGGTGCCGGTTGCGGGAAACAAAAAAACAGTAATCATTAAAGCATTACGGCTTAGTTTCCATTATTCCGTATTTTTAGATTTATTCATACTAATTTACCGATAAATCAAATGGGTCTTTAATGTATAAGCCAAGATCGGGGTCACCTTTTAAGAAGTTCCCAAAAACTTTAAAAAAGGGTTTAAGTAACTAAAATTATCAACAATTGATTTTAAAATTCAGGTTTGGGTCACTTTTGCTTCAAACTATTTTATAAAAAATCTTTAAGAAAATAAAAAAAATTTTTTTGTGGATTAGTGATTTTTGAAATCATTTGATAATGTAATTTCATGTAAAGAACATTTTTGGGTCACACCTCTGCCAAAACATTTTTCCAAAATTTAAAGTTAATATCAGGTAATCTATTTATATTGGAAATAAAATCCTTTTTGCAATCTTCAAGCGAGTAAGATGTTACCAACATTCTAATATCTTTAAAATTTCTTGAAATCTTTTAGCGTCAAAACGGAACTGATGGAGGATGGAGCCAACTCGACGCTCTCGATAGCGAAGATCAGTAAAACGGATTCCGGGAACTACACCTGCTCCATCAGCGAGTTCCAGAACTTTACCATAGTGGTGCACATTCTGAATGGTAAGTTAACCCCATTTAATAATAACAAGTATATATGATCCTATATCTCCTTCCAGGCGAAAGCTTTGCGGAACTGCACCATGGTGGAGCGACTGGGATCCGATCCACGTGGTGGAATCTGGTGATGCTACATTTAATGGCACTCCTTGTGCTTAATAGTCTAAGGGGGGAGTTTAGCTAAGGTAGCCTAAGGGAGGGAGTAAAGAAATTGAGACAACATCGTTTTTCCTGTGGCACTTTTTGTTGATTAATTGTAAAGATTATCTGAATTGGTTAGGGCAGTTATTAGAAATAACTTAAAACAAACAGAAAAACGCAGCCTAAGTTTAACTGGCTATTATAGATATGTTTCTACGTCTATCATCAATTTGTACATGAGCAGGCACGCCTAGGGTTAAGTTAGGGTTAAGCTCGGGTGTATTTGAAAGATAAAAGAGAAAAAAGAAAAGAGAGAGAGGCCAACGAATTTCCCTAGCAGAATGTCACGAGGTCAGAGGTTATGGTCTGGCCCAGATCTAGTTGATACAGGAATGTAAAGCATAGTGTAATCTAAGTCACTACAAGTTCATTATCACCAGCTTTTGCAGCAAGGATAAGGATACGATGATTTCCTGTGGGAACTACTCAATGTTGAACTATTATAAAGTGCAATACGGTCATATACATATTATATACATACACACAAACAAACCAACACACGAACGGAAGCATCGGTCAAATGATATGTTAATAAACGAATATTCGTATGTATGCAATAATAAAGTGAACTATAAATGAAAGCAAAGTGAATTTTGAATTCAAAGTGAGCGGGAAAAATCGATATGCAGTGCCGATATATCGAAGTGAACTTCTCAGGGTTGCCGGATAGGGAAATTTAGATGGGATCTAGATTTCAAATTAAAAACATAATTTAAAAAAATATTCAAATGTGCTTTTTATATTTATGGTATATTGTAAGAACTATTAACTTCACATTAATTAACAAAACAGTATTTTTATGTATTTTTTTATTACTATTATTTTAACCGCAACTGTTTTATGTCCAACAATTACTCTTGAATTGGTTTTAATCAGCATTCGCAAAGAATATACAAGTTCAACCAGATTAGCAGAACCCAGTGCAAAATACACCCATAATACCTTTAATCTAATCTCCGTTTGTTTGGAAGTATGTTCTATAAAAATAAACACAAGAACATAGCTTTTGGGTTCTATAATCGCAATCATTTCTTTTTTATAAAAATAAACAAACATGGCTTTTGTGTTGAAAAATAGGCCAGCATAAAAACAAGCCACTGAGACATCGGTGAAATACTAATGGAACCTTAAAAATATTTACAACTTGGCCTTGGCTTTACGGCTGGCAAAGTCCATGATGGCCTGGAAAAATTCGGGATGCTGGAACTGCTGAAGTAGTTGCTTGCACTCCGATTCGTTGGCCTTGATGAGATTCTCCACGAATCCCTCCTTGATGAGGCGTTTTCCTTGCAAAAGCGAGTTTGTGGGCAGCTCGGAATACTGACGCAGCTTGGGCCAAATCACCGAATCCAATTCGCTGGCCTTGAAGATACGTGAAACAAAGTTGAACTGATAGGCCTCCTGGGCACTTAGAGGTTCGTTGAGGAGCAGAGTTTCCGATGCCTTGGAGCGACCCAAGATCAGGGGCAGCATATAGGAAGAACCACCCTCCGGCACTAGGCCCAATTTGGTGAAGGGGGTGTAGAAGTAGGCCTAGAATGGTATTCATTAGTTAACTAAAGGTTCAATATTGGTGGCTTAGCAAAAACTCACCGTTTCGGAGCACCAGGCCACATCGCACAAGCCCACAATGGTGGCTCCAATTCCGATGGCTGGTCCATTAACCAGGGAAAATACTATCTTCTTGCAGTTGACGAAACTCAGAACCATGGCCTAGAATTTAAAGGAAACATGTAGATATAATAACGATCCTATCTTATCGATAAAAATAGAGATATCGTTTATATCGACCACAAAATCGATCAGATCGATATATCAATGTAAAATCCCACCTTAAAAGTCGCATTGGACTGTTTGAAGAAGGCGTCGATGTCGTCGGCCTGGGATGATTGAGATAAGTCATTTCCGGCCGTGAAGATATCGCCGACGCCTGTGAAAACCACCAGGCTAACTCCCTCATCGTCGTTGACCTCGGTCAGCACCCGGGTCATCTCCTGGTAGGTAAACCTGTTGATGCAGTTCTTCTTCTTCGGATTGTTAAATTTCACCACGAGCAGCTTGCCTTGCTGCTCCACGAGCAGCTGCTGGTATCCTGGGTACGACATCTTGATGGAAGTGTTCCGGGCGGAATGAATAGCAAAGTCCAATTAGCGGATCATTTCACTCTGATTGCCGGTGTTTATTGTTGTTAATTCCATCCGATTACTTGGGGCATTGGGGGTATTCCCGCGCATTATAATTGATAAGCCTGAAGATGGGCGATAGTTGGTGAAGCATTCACTGTGACTGGCGTACTAATACTTTAACAAATTAATTACAGCACATGGAAATTTACCAAGGAACCCAAGTTTTATATCTTTAAGTTTTAGT
Organism: Drosophila lutescens; assembly: GCA_037075285.1. NCBI lineage: Eukaryota > Metazoa > Arthropoda > Insecta > Diptera > Drosophilidae > Drosophila > Drosophila lutescens. The sequence continues at coordinate 1,094,503 of JBAMCF010000072.1, read as the reverse complement.
TGTTACCTGTATAATGGTATTAATGTTTTATGATTAATTAGTAATATCGTAATATCGTATTCTGAATACGTTATATTTGTTCAAAATACATTTTTAAATAAGTTATATTTGTTAAAAGTAAATAAAATAGGTGATAAGTTAAATCCCTGTAATCTTTGTTTCCCGTATTCGATATAGTCCCACCTCGATCTGGCAACTCTAAAGAGTACGCGCCCAATTCAAAAACCCCGCCAAAAGTGAAAAAAAACGTTAGTTTTATTTTTCCTTTGCTGTACAACATTCATCTTATGAGAAATACTGGTTATTCGCTAATTTCATCGATCACGGGCACGTTTTGCAGTTCGGAACACTTTCGCTTCCAAAGGGCAAGTTGTTCTCTCAAAACTTTCTCCTTGGCGGCAGCACGGGTCAAAAGGACCTTAGCTTTCTGCAGGAGTTGCGTCTTCTTCACCAGCTGCTCCTTGATGAACTTCAACTCCTCGTTGGCAGCGTCCTTTTAACAATTCAGGTCATATAATAATGGAACAATATGCGTTACTTCAGATAAACCAACCTTACTACGTCCACCGCATTGGCTGCACTTGGTTCGCTTTTGCAGCTCCTGCTGCAAAGCGCTAATCTTCTCCAGCAATTCTCCATTCTGCTGTTGCATTCGTGTCGCCTCTGCTGGTGTGGAGTCCGTGGAGCTCCTTGACTCCGTGGAACGTCGACCATCCTTCAGGAACTTATTCTCCGATCGCAATTTCTCTACGAGATTTCGCAGCGACAGGATCGTCTGTTCCGCCGACTGGCCTTGATTAGTGTTCACTTTGAGGCCACTGCACTTGCACAACTCTCGACGCGATTCATTGCGGGCCATCTCCTCCTTTAGGGCTAGGATATAACTGGTAAAAGATATTCAATAGATATTTACGTAATAGAACTACAGGCATAAATAAAAACTAAATTTTGATGAAAATAAAATTGTTACTGATAAGGATTCCTCAAGAATTCGCGTTTTATTCACAATTTTTACGTTAACTTCGATTTAGTAGTGAATTCATTAGATGAACTGTATTTTTTATGAAGTTTATTAAGGAATTATGCTGTTAATGTAAATCAAAATTCCCATAATTTCTGAAGAATTCGCGTTATTTTTGTAGATTTAAATTTTAGATTAAAATTTTTAAATTTTTGAAAAATACATTGGTTGCCGGTGAGACAAATTATGAATCTACAATCGATTAATGATATGTTAGGAAGTCCCTAGTCCCAAATCCCAATCTCCACTTACTCCTCCAAGTGCTTGATCCTCTTCTGCAGCCGATCGCTGCTGTCTCCCTGCCTCAGGAGATCCGAATCGAGTTGCAGCTGCAGGTTCCTGGCCTCCAGTCGGATATTCTGGGCCTCGATGGCCTGGCAGCGTTCCTGCATCTTTTCCAGCTCCGTGGTCAAGGCATTACTGCCCCGACCTTCCAGTTCCATGGCAATGATCTTGCGCTGCTGCAGTTCTATGCGGGATTTCAGGGCCTCAATGAGATCCACCTGGCTCTGATCGAAGATCTGGGGGCGATGATGGGCGGGAGAACTGCACTCGCTGCTGGGACCTGTGTAGGTTTCGGGACTCTCCGAAGGCGATGGGGTGAACTTGTTGACGCCCACATGCTGGAGATTCGGACAGGATGGAGTGCGGCAGCATTTGAGGGGGTTCGAACCCGAACCCGAGCTATTTGAAGGACCATTTCTTCCTAACTTAGACTCCATAATTTGCTTATCCTTTTCCAAACGGGCAATGGTGGTGCGTGCCGCCTGGAGGAGGGCTCTGGTTTTGTCCAGTGCCAACTCGGTTTCCTCCAATCTCGCCTTGGTTTTCTCTGCCTGCTGTTGGTACCTCTTCTGCTTTTCCCACAGCTGCACTTCGTTGGCACTCCTCGTCCGCTTGGCCTCCAAGAGGATCTGTTGCCTCTGAAGTTGACCACGTGCCTCATCCAAATCCGTTTCCAGCTGCTGAATCCGCTTCTGCTGATTCTCGTTCTTCACCCGGGCATTCAGTTCCGTCTTTATAGAGACCACCGGGCGTTTGAGCAGCTGCTGGCGTAGCGATTGACTGAGATCCCTGGCTTGTTTCTCCCGTTGGGTTACGTTCGTCAACTGGCGACGCAGTGCCTCCATTTGGGTGTGATAGATCTTGTTGGTGGCCTCGGTGCGATTGAGATCGGCGGCCAGTTTGGCTATCTGGTCCTCCGAGAAGTTGGAAGTGTCTTTGATATAGCGCTGCTGGTCGTCCTGAAGGTTAGAAATGAATTTAGTATTGGTAAATGTGAAGTAACTATAATAATATTTACATGGAAGTTCTTAAGAGTGTCCATCAGATCCTTAATATGCCTATCCTTCTCATCCAGAAAGACGCGTAGCTGATCCAATTCCGGACTTGCATGGCTCTCGACGGATTTTTCACGCTCCTGGCAAAGTTTTAACCTGGTTTAAAAAGAAGGTATTTTAAAGTATTTTGAAAAAAAAACCTTAATCCTCAAGAATTCGCGGTTGGTAAAACTCACTTTCTAGTCAAACCTGTATAATTAATTTCACTAAGACCAACTTTTCTTTTAATATTTCGATCTTTTTAAGTTAATTCTAAAGAATTCGCGTTATGTATGAATATGATCTATGAAACTCACTTTTCTTTTAGTATATCCACTTCCTCTTCTCTAGTCTTCAGGTTCTTTTCACTGTACTCCAGTTTGTCCTTCAGATCCTTGATTTGCTTGTGCAGCGTAGGCAGTTCCTTGAGCTCCTCCGTATCCTGTTTTTCCTTCTCACCTTCGGGCTCTTGAGTTACTAAATCTTCTGTAGCCACCGCTTGAACTTCAACCTCTTCTGGGGGTCTCTCCACCGAACTGCTTTCAAATAGTTCCTCGATCTTCTCATCCGTCAGCTCGTTAACTGAGTTCTCAGAACTGGAACTGGAACTCGATTCCGCCGAGGGGATGCGTTCCAAAACGGCCTTGGGTTTCTGGTCCAACTTCCCCTTGAGCTCCTGGATCTCCGCATCCTTGGTCTTGATATTGAAGTTCAGGTTGTTCACTGTGGCCCTGAGAGATTCGTTTTCAGCCGCCTGCTTGCTGATGGCCTGCTGACTTTGATCCCGTTCCGTCTGCAAAAGATCCTGGTACTTCTGGATGGACTGATCCTTCTCGAGGAGCAGAGAGTGGAATGAGAGAATGGTCTTCTCCACCACTCCACTGTGAGGACTCTCGGATTCGCGGCTCTCCGATCTGGAAGCCTCCAACTGCTTGCCAAGGACCTCGATGCGCTGATTGGCTTCCTGGAGGCTGTTGAGAATTGGGATTATATTATTAATTTCTATTTAATTTAAAGAAAGATTTCTACGGAAGGTAGGTCGGTTTTGCCCCACCCTCTCTTATTATTTTTTATATTTTATCAGATTAGTAAATTCTACTTTGATATTATGATTCATAAAAACGATTATCTTCATATCCAAATTATCTTAATTGTTCTAATAATTTTTTTTTGTGTACTTACGTTTCTTGCATTTTCTGTAGCTCCTCGCGGGAATCTCTCCTGCTGTCCTCCACTTCCTCCGCTGTTTGAACAGATTGATTCTGCTGGCCGAGAATGCCATTAGTTTGGACTGCCGTCTCCGAGAGCTTCACTGGATCCTCCAGCGTTTGGGTGGCGCTATCCAGGTGAGGATGCTTTCGCAGAGGCGAACCAATGGGCGAAGATTGCCTGTCTATCAGCTGAGCTGCCCTCCTCATGGCCGGAATGGGAGTACTAACAGCCTCCGTGTTGGTCTCCGCATCCACTTTGGATTGGGTTTTTGGTACTCCTTCACCGAACAAAGCCTCAATGGTGCTCCAATGCTCGGTGTCGCTGGCCTGTCGTATCCTCAGCTCACCCAGTTCCCTCAGGAGCTCCTCCTGCTTGCTCTGCAGTATTTCACATCGCTGTTCCAAGAGTCTCGTCTGCGTTTCAGACTTTATCAGCTTCACCAGCTGCTGGGAACTCTCTTCCTTGGGTGATATTTTCTCCTCAACCACCGCCGTTACTTCATCAATTAAAGCAGAGTGATCTTCTTGGCCCCGCTGCACTTGCTCCTCCTCCAGGCGACGCTGGAACTTTTGGTAGGCGAACACAAAGTTGGTGAGGAAGACCAGTGGCGTAAATTTGGCATATTTGTCTTTGAGCATAAACAAGGAATGCTGGAGGAATCTGTGAGATATAATGGGATATAAGGTACAGAATGGTTAAGGTATTTTTGTTTCATACTTGTGCTTAATATCGCTATTGGTGCGCTCCTGCTGGAAGTCCTTATGAGCCTGCTTCAAGGATAACTCGCTGGCCACCAGTTGGGCCTGCAGAGAGTCCGTCTTCTGCTGCAGTTGCTCTCGCTCTGTTTCCAAGCGGGAGCACTCGGCTTTAACTGGGAAATAAAGTCGAAAAATAAGTTCTCATTATATAGAAAACAAGAATTCGTCTTCCTTTCTTTTAGACTTTGGGTACATATTTTGTAACTTCGCTTCTTAGTTTAAGTCTATGAATTATTATAAAATTTCGGTTTTTTATTTCAGATTTTTAAGTCCAACCGTTTTTGTTTTGTCTTCAACCTTTGGAAAAAATATACAGAACTTTATATATGCATAGATTGTTATCTTAAACTACTGAATAAAGAAATTTGGTGTAATACAATTTTCAAAAAGAGGTTCCTTAAAAGAGGTACTTGAAAAGATGCTATGAGGATTGGACTTACCACTATCCAAGTCCCTCTGCACCTTGGCCAGCATAAGTTTCTCATCGGAACTGCTCTGAAGATCGGCCACCAGGTGGCGCAGATTGATGTGGTTATCTGTGACCTCATTGAGTAGCTTTTGCTGCGAGCGAATCTGAAATAGAGTTCATTTAAGGAGTTAGGATATCTATAAGCAAGGTATAATAAGGAGAATCACCAACCTGTTCATTTGCCACTTGAAGCAGACCCTCTAATTGTTTCGTTTCCCTTTGCAGTTCCGCCTGTTTGCTCCTCCAATTGACCAACTCCTCTTGCTGCTTCTCAAAATCTTCGGCTGTGATATAATCCAACTGATAGTTTTCCTTGATTATCCCATACTCTGCACATATCTCCGGGGGTTTCAGCTCTCCCAGAATTTGTTCCACCGCCTGACCAAGTTGCATACTCAAATGGGCATTACGTTGCTCTAGTTTTTGCTGCTCCTCAGCGGTATATAAATTCCCACGATTTACTTTCTCTGATTCATCTTTCAATTCCAATAATTCTACATTTTGGTTCTCTAGTTTCCTAGCTAGTAAAGCCTTCTCCTCTATAAAGCTTAGTTCCTGTTTTCTGGTTTCCGTGAGCAGCTGATCGTAATCCCTTTTCATATAGCTATAGGAATTCCCCTGCTTTTCCAACTGCAACTCCAAGGTGATCAGTTTATCGTGAAGCTGTTGATTCTGGTTCATTAGTTCACTGCCATCGGCGGACATGTGAAGACGCAGTTCCTCGTAATGCTTGCGGAGAATGGAGAGTTCTGCGAGTGCCTCGTTCTTGGGTTCCGTTTCGGGATCTGGGATGATGGGTCGCTGCAAACCCTCCGTCGCCTCAGTGGGTGAACTTGGCCTGGTGGCCGTATTAGCACCGGGATCCTCTTCCACTTGATGTTCTTCTGCGATCTCTGGAACATCGCAGAGGCTTTGCACAGAGGACAGTTCACCCGTTTCCGAATCGCTGTAGTTCTGCTGCTGGAGCAATTGACGCAGTGCCTCCTCACGGGCTTTCAGTTCCAACAGTTGACCCTGAAGACGCTGCGGAGTGGCCGTTCCACTGGGAAGAGCTTCGATGAGGCGGCGCAAGAGATCGGAGTCTATGGTTATGTGCTCGGAGGTGGCTGAAGGAGTTAGGTATAGAATTAAGAATCTTAAGTTACGGGAACCTTGGGAGACCTTAACTCACCATCATATTCCCTCAGCTTCTCCAGAATCTCGTACATTCCAGACCGCAAAGTTTCATTTTCGGCCAGGACTTCATCATAGCGATTCTGCATCTCCGAACTGGCTGCTCCATCGCCTTGACCACGTCTTGGGGAATTCTCCAGAGGAGCACTTGGGGGTACTTCACCCACTTCGCTGGGCGCCTGCAGGGATTCATTCAAGGGCTGCGGGTTGTCCTGCTGAAGCTCCAGGAGCTTTCGCCTGAGGATAAATAAGTAATCGGTGAGTTAAGGATAAAATAAATAGATAAAAATAAAATACTTATAACAATATAAATGCTTAAAATAAAAGTATATTATGGATAAGTATTTATAGCTTCACAATATATTTTAAAAATATATTTTAAAATATTGTAAAAATATTTAATACCCAAAAAAAGTAATGATTTTAAAAATTTCTAAAAAATTATTTTTAACATGGAATTCTTAACATTTTTAGTTGATCGAGAAAATCTTAAAGATATAAGTATATAAAATGGATTCGGGGTTATGGTTACATAATTTAATAGAGATAAATGATCTCTGTGGTAAAATAACATTAAAACTATTTAAATCAAATTTGAATTTAATTTTATTTCGAAGATATAAGAATTCATACCTCAATTCACTTTTGTCCAACTTGAGCTGCAGCCGCAGTTCCTCGGAAGTCCTCAGTTTAAGGGTAAGCCGCTCGATCTGTTTGTCCTTGTTCCGCTGCTTGGAATGGACATTTTTGGCCAGGATCACCACATCGTCGGGGATGTTAAGTTGACGTCTCAGCAGCTCATTTTCCTGGACCACCTCATGGAGGGAATTTAATTCCTGGATGTAGCTCCTTAGCTGCTTATCACGGCCCGCCAGCTTTTGCTCCAATCCCGAGCAGCGTCGCAGCGCAGGAACCAAACCATCTTCGTCCCTTTTGTAGGACTCCAAAGCGCTCAGGGCATGCAGGGCCTGCTTGGACTTGAGGACATTATCCTGCTCAGCGGCCTCCAGCATTTCTGAGAGCTGCTGACTCCTGGCATTGGCCGCCCGGAGGCGCTCCTCGATCATCTGGCAGCAGGCACGCGGCTGCTCCAGATCCTGGGAACGCTCCTTCTCCAGACACAACTGGTTCATCACCTTCGTGGTGCTGACCATCTCCTCTGCCATCGTTTTCAGTTTCGCCTCCAGCTTCTCGATGCGCTGTTCCCGGGATTCCAAAAGCTGTAAGGGAATAAGAATACCACAACATTTTAATTTTTACAATACGATTTTTCTATAAATATTTAATTGTTTTTTTTAAGGCTTAATATAGTTTTTATATCAAGAAATTCTTAAACGAAAATTGTTATTCCAATTTCCAAATTTTTTTAGGTTTTAAATATATCTGTTTAAATTAAGGAAACTATAAACATGGTTAAAATTTTATCCATAAAAATAAATTTTTCATAAATTTTAAAAGTAAATAATTATAATTATTCCGAATCCCAATAATAATAGTTAATTTAAACACCCTAAAAAAATTCCAAAATAAGTAATGTAATTGAAATCTATTTTTAAAAACATTAAACCGAAAAAAAACACAAATTTATGATCACAAAGTATCTAAAAATAATAGAATTCGTTCTAAAAAATCCCTAAATATAATTGCAATGAAAATCCTTCTTACATGTCTCAGTTTTACATGCTCCTCCTCCTGTTGACTCTGACTACTGGAAGAATTGGTCTGAACGGAGTTGATGCTCTTGCCCTCCAGTTGTTTCCTGAGGCGCTCCACCTCCTTGTCCCGATCCTCGAGAGCCTGCCGCCATCCCAGGGACTTGGTCTCATATTTGTCCAGGAACTGTCGCATTTCCAGCTCCTGTTTCTCGCGTTCCACCTCCAGAAAGGTGACATTTCCCTCCAGTCGACTTATCTCAAGGCTCTGCTGCTGCTCCTTTTGCTTCAAGGACTTGCGCTCCTGCTCTACTTTGGTGATATCCTGGCTCAGTTGCACCAGATTGGCCTTGATGTTCTGCAGTTCGCGTTCGTGGAGGACTATGGTCTTGGATTGGGCTATATTCTGGTTTTGGAGCGTCTAAAAAGGATAAAAGAAGTTAATATGTTTGCTGTATTTCCTATTTTAATTTTAGATATTTTTTAGGAATTGTTTCAGAAAAGAGTTCTAAAAATTCTATAAAATTTAAAAGAAGCATTAGAGTTAAATAAAGAAAATAAATTAAGTTTAGAAGAAAAATTTAAAACTGACAGAGAAATTTAAATAAAATAATTTTCCTAGTTTAATGGCTTTACTGGTTTTTCTGGTTCTTAAATATTGTTGACTCACCTCAATTTCCTTTAGCAGCCTTTTGATGTGCTTATTCTTGGAGTCGATATTCTGGAGCAGCTGCTCCTGTTTGTCCAACTCGGACAGAGGATCCGATGAATCCTTGTCGCTGGTCTCCGCCTGCTGGGCGGCCTCCCTCAAGCGCAGCTCCAATTGCCGGATTTCCTCCCCTAACTATAGAAGATATAGGGTTAAAAATAATTATTTTCACTGTATTATATCATCCTTATACCTCCTTTGATTTGTTTTTCAAGCCATCGCGTTCGTCCTCCAGTTTCTGCAGCATTCGCTTCAGCTTCTCGTTTTCGTCCTGCAGTCGCCGGTCGGAGGATAGTCCTCCTGCAGTTCCAGTTCCTGTTCCTGCAGCTCCCACATCCTGCAGCCGCTGAACCTGCTCGCCCTTGTACTCCAAAACGGCCAAGGTGAGTTCCAGGGTCTTTCTCAAGGACTTTTTGGGCAGCTCATCGATGGATTCTGCCAATTCCAGGAGCGTTTCGTAGAGCTCCTGCTTCTGGCGCGCCGAAAAGTCGCGGAACTTGCGCAGGGATACGGTTTCTGGTATGTCCATGCTCATCCTGGTGGCTCATGGCCTCGCTCCTCGGCGGTTACTCACGTTCTGAGTGAAAATATTCCCCGATTTTCCACACAAGCTCTCCTGCTTTTTCGGTTTTTTTCGTTGCCATGACAGTGGGGTCAAAACAAACTGGAAACCCGCTCAAGGGTTGCCCAGTCCGAAACGGAAACGAGGGTGCCTTTGTTTTTGCTGGCATTCTGTTTTGCTAGCTCCTTCGGCTGCGTACAAACTTTCCTGACAGGATAATTGCCTCCCGGGTGGGCAAAGGATTCAGGCTCGAGAGATTGAGAAAATGGGGAGTAGGAGTAGGAGCTCCTTGGCCCCAACCCAACCCATCAAAAAACAAAAATGGCAATCGGTAACCAGGAAAGTGTTAATTGGCAAAGTGTCAAAGGCCGAGTCCTGAAATTGAAAAGCCATTTCGGTTTAGTGCGCCTTTTCCTGCTCCTTCGCCTGATTTTTGTTAACTTTACTTACACGGAAAAAAATTTGTATCAACCATTTTGTAAAATTACGTTACTTGGGTAAAAAAAAATATATATATATACACTAGAATAAATCTAAATTAAAATCTTCGATATTATTGTTGATGAAATATTTTAAAAATAACGAAAATTAGTAAACAAAAAAGTAGTATTAAATGGAATAAATCTAATTAAAATCTTTTGCTGCTATAGCTCAAAAATAAAACCACTGTTAGTTTATAGTTTTTAACTATAAGTTAGCATTAGATAATAATAATAATAATAAAAATCTTCGATATTATTTTTACTTTACTTTTTACTTTTAGAAAAAAAATGTTTCTCCAAAAGTGAATTTTTAAAAAAAATAAAACGTGTTCTCTAATTTAGAGTTTTTGAAAAATTGTAGAAGAATTTTTTAACATTTCTTATTCTTCCATCTTCCAACTAGTTTTTTTGTTAAATTAAAAATCATCTTTGAAATTTTTTTTTAATTCTAAATAATATTTTCAAATTTTGGTTTTCTGTGTTCTCAATCTCCCGTCTTTGGAAACTTTACCAACGCCCTCGCCTGTTTCCAAACTCATCGAGTTGCCATCAGCATTACGTTTGTCTACATGTGTAAGAATAATTGAAACTAATGGCAAACGACTTCGGTTACCCTCCCATTTGTGGATTCGCCCTCTGTGAGTGACAGCTGGGCCGAAAATTGAAATGATACTTCAAATGGCCAATTATCCGCGAAGCTTTTTGGCCATTTAAGAACCACCCGAATCGGGTGAGTTTGATGAACCCAAACATGAACGCCCTTTAAAGCCATTTTATAAAATAGTCTTAAAAATCAAATAAAAACAACAATAGTTTCAAAAATTTTAAAATAAGTAAAGAATTACACTTTGAATACAATCTTATCTGAATACCATTTTATTATTCCATTTGTCTTGAGATATAAAACTGAGTTTCTTGTTATTTATAAATATTTTATTACTTTAACAGGGCAAATTAAATTAACTAAATTATTTTTCTTAAATATTTTAAAAGCATCGTAGACCTTTGTGACTTTTTGCATCCATTTGGAGCAGCATAAGTTCATAAGTGACCAGGGTGGCCAGCATCTAGTGAGGATGGGTAAAAGCATAATGATAGAAACCGTACAATAAAATTACACTTACTCCAAAGAGACTCTTTCTTGTCAAATAAAACAGACGATAGCCAGACAGTCCAACAAACTCGCTGGTCAGCTGATCGGCGAACCTCTGGACCTCCTGCGTCCAGTGACCACTGGGCACCAAATACAGGGATCTCAGGGGCAAAAGAGAGGCATCGTGTATTTTCGAGGCGGTCATAAAAACAAGACTAGTCCTGGCCAGCAGGAAGATAAGCGAGTACCAGAAGTACACGTAGTTGATGGGAGATCGCAGCTTGCTAGATGGTTTTACATAAAATTCAAATAAAAATTACTAGAGTTTTGCTATCACTTAAAAAGGTGTCTAAAAATATGAATAAAATGGAACGCTTACGTAAAAATGGCTAGAGCCTGATTACAGATGACATAAACATTATTCGCACAGGACACGAAAACTATATTCGACATACTGGCATCCACCAAACTGGTCAACTCACAGAGGCGAATGTGATCCCGGCGGATATCGTACCACAGAGCATCGGGAACATGCTAAAGAGAAGGGAAGATTATTTTAAAATATTTAAAGGTTTCTTGGTGATTTTACACGACCCTCCAAAGCGCCGACTCGATCGGCGAATTGCTGAAACCTCTGAGCCAATCCAATACTGGTAATCACTATGAATATGTCCATAAAGTTCCACAAAAAGGTAAATGCTCCATTTAACCACTAGAAAATAAGTCAAAGCTGTAGGACATTTTTTTGTAAATCACCTATAAAGGTGACTTAAGTATTCATCATAGTATACTTTTAGACACCTTATGAAGTAACATAAAATCCCTGAAATAATCCTTACAAATCCATAGCCTACAGAGAATATGTTGTAAGGCAGCAGAAACATTATGTCCGAAAACTCTTTCTCCAAATAAAAATCGAAAGTAATCCGTGACTGGTTCATATGGCATTGCAAAATGTGCATGCTGTAACTGCAATATCCAGAGGCATAGTACAACATGTGATCCCCTGAAAATAAATATTTTTCTAAACATTATTTAAGGGCAAATATAAAAACTCACCCACTGCCAGAAGACCCACGACGAGTACAACTACATTGACCTTTGACCGAAGGCTCCGCTTGCAACGTTTATAGGGAGGAAATAGCATCAGGATATCCAGGGAGCTCCAAGGCAACATAATGTGCGACCAGGATCGAGCGAAACCAACGAAGTTTAGCCAATTGACAATGCCCACGATAAGGAAAACCAAGCCAACTAACATGTTTTTTAAGAGATTAAGATATAAAATGGGATAGGACTTCTTGAGCTCACCCATATTCTTGGCATTTAGTCCAGCTTTAAATAGCACATATGCACCGATTAAGGTCTTGATTCCACCGAGTAAAAGGAAAGCCCCCGTAACTACCAGACCAATGCTCCTCACTTTGAACTTGACATCCTGCGGATCGCGACTGAGGACATTGGATAAAGGCATAATGCCAAAGAACTGGGCCACACAAAGATCTGAAAGAAGAAAATCTCTTACTGGATATTTAAATTCCTTTTTAAAGGTGTCCAAAAGTATGCTGTAAAAAATTAACGTTATATTTGTAGCACACTTTTAAACACCTTTACAAGTCTTTTTAAAATCCTAGGGATTTCTGTGGGAGCCCCACAAATATTCCCTGTTCACTTACACGGCCTGATGGCTCTATAGAAGGTGTCCAGCTGCTCGAACTCCAATCCTCCCTGGGCACATTTCCATCGCATGCCCAAAATAGCCTTCTGTTTTTGGCGTCGCACTTTCAGCTGCTTCAGGATGTTATCCGAAGTCTTCGACATGCTGCTCGAGTCTGACCTCTAGTAATCCCCACTTTACACGGACGTGTCTCATAATTGTTGTTTACCTCGTATAGTCAGCTTAGTCCAAAACCCCTAATTAGTGGCACTTCAGTGCAGAATGAACCATTGTGGGGCTTTCGGAGCTAGACTCCGCCCTTGAAAAGCCTTGCACCTATTTAAATTTCGTGTCAGTGCAAAAAATACCTGCGTCAGGAAAGGACCTACTCGGAATTTGAAAAATAGTCCCAGAACCGGAAATAAAAAGAATAAATACAGTCCTGAATTAAATATATGTATGGTGCAATTGAAAAAGCTGGAGTTTTGCAATTACTTTTAAAGGTCCCTTAAGTAGGCAGTAAAAAAGAACATCCTCTTTTGGAATAAATCAAAATATATTGTTGCATACTTTTTGACGCGTTTATACGTACTTTGAAAACCGTAGTGATTTCTCTGGCACAAATTTAAGAATTTTTTAGTATAAACAAATAAAACGCCATGAAAAATTTAAAATATTTTTCAAATACAAGTTTTCTAGAATAATTCTATAGCCTAACCAAAGTGATTTGCCTTTATATGTTTTAAGATTTAATCAATCTTGTTTAAAAGTTTATGATTATAGAAATATTTTAAAAATATTTGTACTAAACCGTTAAACATCGATAAAACTACCACTTTCCTTATATCGATATATAAACAATATAATAAATCTGGCAACTCAGAATGTAAACAAAATGGTAAACAAATAAGAACTCTTAAAAATTATATGGATTCTGAGTTTCTGGAGCTAACGAAACAACTTCCCCGTTGGGTGGACATAGAAAATGTGATCAAGGATGAAGTCGAGGCACGCTATATACTCAAAAGAGCCACGGATTACTTGGAGAACTTACAATCTAGAGGAGATTCCGAGGAAGAGGAGACCAGATACCTTATATGTGCACTGGTGGACAGAAACTGGGAGCGCATACACACGGGACACTTCAGCAGGGTTCCTCTGACCACCAGGAAGATATATGCCATAGGATGTTACTTTAAGGTAGACTTTATATATATTCCAAACTATCTTAGCTTATAAAGAATTTCCTAGATTTTTTTCCTACTCCTGGAGAGCTCTAGTCCTGCCCAAAATGAGCTGTGCAGTGAAATCCTAGATGAGGCCCAACTACTGGGTTGCATGGATGACTATGGTGAACTGAAAGCCGCCTTGATGAATTACCTGGACAAGGGGAGACCAGAGGATCTCGAAACCCTGCCCATTTTGGAGCCTTTAAACCGAATATCCTGCACCTGTGATATACCAGTACTAGAAGCTCCCAGCTTGAAGAAGTTCGAAGCCAAGTGCTTTCAGGCAGGACAACCTGCACTCCTGCTAAACACCATCCAACATTGGCCAGCTATGGGCAAGTGGCTGGATCTCAATTACCTTCTCCAAGTGGCCGGGAATCGCACGGTGCCCATCGAAATAGGTTCGAACTATGCCAGTGATGAGTGGTCACAGCAGCTGGTGAAGATCCGCGACTTCCTATGGAGGCAATTTGGAGTGAATAAGAGTAAGGGCCACCAGAACATTGAGTATCTCGCCCAGCACGAACTCTTCTCCCAGATACCAGCTCTCAAAGGGGACATCTGCATTCCCGACTACTGCTCCATAAGCAAAGAGGATCCCCCTGGAGCTGTGGACATAAAAGCCTGGCTGGGACCAGCTGGTACCATTTCACCCATGCACTATGATCCCAAACATAATTTACTGTGTCAGGTTTTCGGTTCCAAGAAGATTATATTAGCTGCTCCCGAAGATACCGACAATCTGTATCCCCACGAAAGCGAGTTTTTAACTAATACCTCACAAATAGATGCCTTCAAACTTGCTTTGGAAACATATCCTCTAGTGGAAAAGGTCAAGTTCTACCATCTGATCCTTCAACCTGGCGACTGTTTGTACATGCCCCCCAAATGGTGGCACTATGTGAGATCTGAGGCGCCTAGCTTTTCTGTAAGCTTTTGGTGGGAGTAGTATTCTGAAGTTAGTTTATCAAAGAACACATTTTTATAAGAACTGGTTGTGATTAAAGTTTTGATGCTATCGAAAATAAAGGAAAAAAATGTTTAACGGATTAAATTGGAACTTAAAACAAATTCCTAATCTTAAACATTAATAACATAAAAAATCATTCTAATGGGTTAACTAAATAATATGTGTAAGCGTTATATTTAAAGCACCTACTTTTAATCAAAATCAAAGTGTTTGAGTGTTGTTTTTGTTTTCCATATCAAAACTACATAGCAAAGCCAACAAATTAGCATATACCATAGAAAGTCCTAGATAATGCTAGTATAATACCCATAGGTATTTCCTAATAATTCTTTTAGTTTCATAAAAAAAATGTAACGTAAAATGTGAAATATTGCAATGTGAATCCCCTAGTATAATTCTTCCGATTATATTTCCTATCGACCATTGACCGGACGCTCAACAAACATAGATTTGTAAACAGGTTGCTGACTGACGTCATTCTAGTGATACGAATCAGACATGATGTGGACTATCCGCCGAATAATGACTCATCGAATCGATCGAAACTGGAGGAGTACTTTGTGGTTGTTCTTTTAATAGCCACGACGCTTTTCGGCTGTGTTACTGTGGCAAACAAAACTTAACACATACGAATTAAATACAAAGAATTTCAGGCAAAACGAACGCAAATTGGAAGACACTATCAATAAGCCCCACTATCGTTATCAATGGGTATATATAGAGTAGGGTGTGTGTATGAGGATTAACATTAAGATGTGTGTGCTTTTTATCGATTTGAAATCGTTTATAATCTTTTTAAATGTGCCTGCTTTCGCTGCCCCACCGCCATGTTTATAAGTCTTATCGTTATTTAAATGTTGGACTCGGTTCCACAGGGAGTTCGAGCTTAATCATCCTTGCTTCCGGCTCCGCCGATGGTGATCTGCTTCTGCAGCTTGCTGTACTCCTCGGTGAGTCGGTCGTACTCGCGGTTGAGGCTCTCGGCCTGCGACTTGACCGCCTCCTTGTCCTTCTTCTCGCGGTTCAGATCGCTTGTGAGCTCCTGGACGCGTTCGCGCAGCTTGTTGAGCTGCAAAATTCGGATTTCGTTTTGAGTTTCGATTGGGTTCGTGTGTTTTTGGGTGTTTTTTGGGGAATGGTTATGAGGTGGTTGGGCTCTAGGTGGGGGATACTTAGGACACTCGGGCGGTGAGTCCTTGCACACGTCTCCGCAGTCTTGACAGCTGTTTAAAGAGTTAACAAGAGGTTTTTACTTTCGAGTGGTGGCTTTGGTTTCTTGAAGGCCCAACTTTTGTGTGTGGGTGTGGTCTTAAAACATTTTAGATGCGGTCAAAACAGAAGCAGTAATCGTATGATTAGGTTTTTTTCTTGAAAATGCGAATTTTTGCAATCTTAAAACTGCTTTTAGTTTAAGTTTATGATAAGAGCACCGGGAATAAAAATATATATTATTCATTTTTAAGGTTCGCCAACAATATTTTAAGACTCTTGGATCAAAAACAATGTCAGATTAAACAAATATGATTAATGTAAAATTGAGATCTTATGATCTTATCATATGAAATATAGAAAACTGACTAGAAATGATTATAACTTAAATCAATAAATAAAATGACCATGGTTTTACCATAGATCCATCTAGATCTTCAAAGATCTATGATATTATCATGTATATTTTGGCTTTTAACATGGTATCTAATAGATACCATAGATCTTTATAGATTTATGATAATACCATGGATAATTGGGAATGGTATCTATGATACATTCTCCCTATATTCAATAAGATTACCCTGTGTTTTGACCACACCTTTCTATATGCATTGCCATATCTTTACAGCTGGTAGTAGCCAATTGAACTCTAAAGTCTTAGGTGTTAGCTCTCTAGACATGCCATTCCTGGGGATCTGGGGATGCGGGTGGTGGTAATGATGACTCACCTCGATGAGAGTGGTGTCCTCGCCGGCCTCCTTGGCCTTCTCGGTCTTCTTGTTGTCCTCCATCAGAGATCTGGCGGCAGCCGTGGCACTTTGCGCCTGCTTCATGGAGGCCTCGCTCTGGGCGAGGAGATTCGCCTGGGCCGAGACCAAGCTGACCAGTCGGCGGATGACCAAAACCAGGAAGATGGCGAATCCGGAGATATAGAAGTTCCTCTGGGCGCGGAACAGCTTCATGCTGTGCTGCATCTCCACGTTCAGATGAACCTCGCCGCTCTGCTCGAAGCTGGAGTACTTCCTCATCTCGCGAATGGCCTCCAGGAGGAACAAAACCAGGAGTCCCATGATCAGGAAGAAGTATATGTGCGCCTGTTGGCCCAACATCGATAGGAATTTCGACTTGAAGAGCCGGTTCCATTTATAGGGACTGAATACTGGGAGAACCAGCAAAAGGACCAGGGCGATTTCCGCATAGAGAAATCCAGCGATCAAAGTCCAAACCAAACTCATTTTTAATGTTTAATTAATTCCCGTTTTTCGATTTCGATTTTCACTTTTTCTTTTCGTCTGCAAGTAAAAATGTGTCCAAATTAGCTGGTTATTCTACGGATTCCGGACGGCCAGTCGATCTTGGGGCTGTTCTATTTTTAAACTACGGCCGGAGTGGCTGGTGCTTACTTTAAATAGCAATAATTAAATCGCTGTCGTGATGAAATATGCGAATATTTTATGTAGTCACTGCGCCGGCCACGTCAACTCTGTTTTTTTGTGTACCAACGGGGCTGCCAACTCGAGTTAGGTAATTAACTCTAAATTAAATAGCCAGAAAAATAGCTAAATTTAAAAATCAAATTAAATTAAAACATTTAATATTGGAACTTATAAAAAATAGGAAGGATAGGAATAGGAATTTAATAATCAAACCTAAAGAAAAATTTGGTAAAATCTTTATGGAATATTGTTTGGGATCAATACTTATGATGTATGGTATATATCGAATTTTTAATGGAATAAAGCTAAATAAAATTTTTAACAAATCAATTTCAAATTTGTTTTGTTTGACATAAATTATTTTATTTAGAGTTTGTAATGGAAAGAAAGCTAAATACTTACTTTTATATGTTGAAGTAAGTTAAAAGAAAAAGTCTGCCGCAAAATGAGTCTAATATATTTTATCAATAAATATGTTTGTCATAAATTCTAGAATCAAATTTTTTTATTAAATAACAGTTTTCTTAAATTAGAAAATAGCTAAATTAACCGACATAACATTTTTTCAATAATCATACGCATTGGCAGCCCTGTTTGCGATGTAAACAAACTGACAGCTGGGTTGCCAGGTTTCCAGCGAAATGTGCTTTTCAACAAATTTCCAACTTTGCGCCATCGATCAAATTTTCTCCTCCCCTCCACTCGGTTGTTAGTTTCAATTCCCCTGATAAAAAGTACTCAATCCAATCCCCGAGATGTCCTACCAGAACTGGCTGAACTACCTGCAATCGGCGGAGAAGAACTCGATGATCAGCGGTCGCGCACGCAAGGTGCTCTATAAGTTTCCCGATGGCCGGCAAATGGCCGAGGAATACAACATGGAGACGGGGATTGTGCAGCGCAGGGCCTGGAAGTCCAAGAGCAACAAGATAATGGGCGAATCCGAGTGGGAAATCGAACTGGGCGAGGAGCCGCGTCAGCTGAATTGGCAGGGAAACAAGCCGCCGGGATCTGGCGAAGATAATGATTCCATTTCTGGCGGGGATTTCACCCTGCGCGAGAGCAACTCGGCTCCGCTGCTAACCAAAAGGGTCACCAAGAAGAACATCGAGTGGCGCATCCGCAACATGCCATATTCCCTGGATATCTATAATGTCACCGCCGATCCCGAAAAGCGGGCCATAGTCGTGCGCACCTCGAACAAGAAGTACTACAAGGTCATCCCCGTTCCGGATTTGGATCGCTGTGGGGTGAAGCCGGCGCAGGAATGCCTCTCCGTGCATCATCAGTTCAATACCCTGATTATAACCTACCAAAAGCCAGCCATCCTGTGCGAAATGGAGGCCCAGGTCCTGCTGCTACTCAAAAATGTCGAAACCGAAACGGACATGGACGACCTGCTAAAGGGTCTGATGGCCAAATAAATGACCTAGATTGTAGTACATGCTAATGGTGTTTTACTGTGATTTTTAAGATGAGTGTGGGATTTAAATTTCTAGATGTAAGATAATTTAAAGGGATTTTTCTTAGATTTAATTTCGGTCATGATTGTAAACATAAGGCGATCACTATTTTTAAATATTTTAAAGGAAAGGACATAACATTTATTATATTTAAATGTTTATTTGCACACTTTTGATTATCATTATATTGCGATATATTTACTTTAAGTATTATCTAAATTCCTTTTAATTTTGTTTATGTATTATAAAAATTTCTTCCGCATAAAACCGTAACTAGAAAATTGCAATTCTTAACAAAATCTAGAACATGTAAACTTAAGAATAGAACTCTTTTTTCAGAGTTTACTTTAATTTGGACTTAAGGGGCATTGTATTATAAAGAGATCTCCCGAAGTTTAACGAACTGAATCAAGGACCCAAAATCATCAATTCTAACTACTATTTCTGGAAACTCTCCGCCATGCCGGCGTAACTGGCCAGCGAAGGAGCCGATGAGCTGGTGAAGAGGCTATAATCGAAGGAGGGCAACTCCAAGGGAGCCAGCGAGGGCAGGTCCAGATCCCCGCTGCCCGTAAGCCGATGGTCATAGAGATCTTGTTCATCGTCATCCTTCGAAGGATCGCTCTTCTTCAGCGTCTCCATTTGGGGCTCCGAATTGGCCAAGGAATTGGGCGCCTTTACCACCAAAGAAGAGGTAAACTTGGCATCGAAATCCTGGACTGTTTTGTCGATTGCCTTGGCCACCGATTGCGCAGATCCTCCGGCGCCACTTGTTCCGTTTTCCGGCCTGAAAGGCAACATGGGACTGGTTTCTTTCAGGGGAGCAAAGTCCTTCAACTTATTCAAGCCATGCTGGGTTTTCCGCATCTCAATTTGTCGCAGTTTTCGCTGGAAATCGAGCGTTAAAGTGTCCAGAACTTCTTTGGATTTGGGCAGAGCCACCCTTTTCTGGGCATCCTGCATGTAAATTAGCGAGGTTTCCAGGGCTTTGATGGCCTCCTCGTAGCGATGATTGCGAATAAAACGCTCCGATCTTCGCTCGTGGAAATGGGCCTTTGGTTATATAAAAAAATAAATTAGTTAACTGGGTTACAACGATATTTTTCATTCTTACCAAGTTAAGAGGTGCGCAGTCCATGTTTTTGGCGGTTTTCTCGCTTGGACTTGAGTTTAAATGTATTTCCTTTTATAACTTAAACTCCCTGTTAGCCAAATATCATTAAAATGATTTTCAAATGTGCTGTCTTTTGTTATAAACTAATAAAAATACTTGTTCTTTTAC
Organism: Drosophila lutescens; assembly: GCA_037075285.1. Classification (NCBI taxonomy): domain Eukaryota; kingdom Metazoa; phylum Arthropoda; class Insecta; order Diptera; family Drosophilidae; genus Drosophila; species Drosophila lutescens. The sequence continues at coordinate 1,074,804 of JBAMCF010000072.1, read as the reverse complement.
AAGAACGCAATTTCCCCGAATTTCTCTTTTGTTTACATATGTTTTCTGCATGAAATGCGGCAACTCTGCAAGCAGAATTCTCGATAGTTTCAATTTATCGATTGGTAATCTTGGAAAACTATCAAATTCAAATATGCATTTTCAGTTTTGATAAGGTTTTTAATGTTTTAAAACTTAATTTAACAAATATTTTCATAGGTAAATTTTTGAAAAAAAATCACATAAAATAGTTAACACTTGTGTTCTTAAAGAGGTCTTCCTGTGGCCTGTTTACCCTCAGTAAGTGCAACGGAAGCATGGACAAACACAGGCACATTGATACCCTGTAAATTACAAAAAATAGGAAATAAATAAAATGAATATTATTTTAATGTTTCCCAGACATACCTGCATTTTAGCTGATCTTACGAAAGCCTTATTCGAAGTGACGGTAAAAATTTGTCTGGCCATGCCGAAACTAAAGATTTTCAGACTTCGCTCGTTCACATTGGCAGTGAAACGTATGTGGGAGAATTCCTCGGGTATTTCCTCCACATCCGGATAAATGGTGACCCTCTTCATCAGTTCCTCGGCTCGTTTTCGCTCGCCCTCGCCGCCGACAATATCCAAAATACTTTCGAAGGCATCGTAGGCTAGTTGGCAGCACACCAAGGTCTTTCCCTCGAGGATTTTCTCTAGAAGCGGTTTTAGCGGCGAAGCTCTTTCCCTTTCGGCCTGCTCGGTGAGCAGGGGTTCCTTGTAGACCCAATTCGCAGAGCCATTGGTCAGGGCACTCACATAAGCCAGCAAAGTGGTCACATCCAGATTCAACTCATTCGATGTGGTGTTGTACTGATCCACATCACTATCGGGAGAGTCCAGAGAAGCCGTTTGTACGCCCATTTCGAGGAGTTCTTCATGCAGTGAGTCCTCGATTTTGTTGGAGAAGTAAAAAACTATCTGAAAAATTGATTAATAGGCCTTTTATAAATATGTTCTGGGTAAGGAACTTGTAAAGGTGTCTTAAATTAAGCAATGAAAAGAGTTTTTATGATAAATCCAACGGATTTCCGCATATAAAATATAGTGTTGCATACTTTTAGACACCTTTTGAAGGGAACTGATATCAAATTCTACCTTGGGTCTCTGAAACATGCAGAAACTCAGCTCACTGGCCTCCAGATAATCCTCAGCCTGATCCAAAACACTTCGCGCTCCGATGCTCACACATCCCCTGGCGGCATCCTCCACAGATTTCGAATTCCTGGCTATCACCTTTACCCACTTCAGACCATTATTGGCCACTATATCAACCCTTAGGGGATTATCCCTAGACTCCAGTCGGAATACGGCATTAATGTCCGTAACTCCTTGTTGCAAACGCAGAGTTTTTATCAGGAAATCGTAGTATACAAAGTTACTACTGGTAATGTGGTGCTCCTTCACTGACTTAGTGGTAATCACCTGAAAGAGCAACCTGTTGATTAGTGCATTTTCTAGAATAATAGACAAAAAACCAACCTTATTTAGAAACTTTAGTTCCTGTTGAATTTTTCTCTGCACTTTGCTGACTCCCGGAAGATCTTCAAAGTCTATTAGCGACTTTTTCAGTTCCTCGCCCAATTTGACTTTGTTGTGGGCTTCTTCGTAGAGCTTTTCCTGTATCTCTTTCTCCTCCATTTTAAATGTTTGTAGTAATATTTACAAAAATCACGAAATAATTGTTTTTAACTGTCAGCTGATTTAGTAAACAAAGATGGCTGCACAGTTGACGATATGGCAGCACTGACTGTGTTAAATTAAATTTCAAATTAAACTATCGATAGTCAGTTGTCTTGGCAAAAAGGCATATTCCTCTATTAATTAAATGTTCAAGTCTTGAGATTTAAAATATAAGTCTCTTAAAAGAGTTATTAATGGCATTTTTTCCAGTGAAATTAAATCGTTAACAGTGTAACTATCGATAGAATTCATCGAGTCGTTTTTTCAGCGTGACCGTTTGAAATAGACATGGTATAAAAACTTCGTTTCTAAAAGGCCCCACTAATTTTCATCTTTATCTTTTTTTCCACTGCACATATTCTTTTACTTTTTTTCGGCGAACGAGGCAGATGTGGAAAATGGAGTCGTCTGCGTAATAAGTAAAACTAAATCCAAAGACATCGCTGGTGAAATGTGCTAAATCACCCATTTAACCGGCTGAAGGTAAACAAATACGCTCGACTTTTAAACGTTTTTGATATTATTTAAGCGTTTCTGCACGAAGTATCTCCAGAAATCAGAAATGTCTGTGCTTTGGTCGCATTTGAAGCGTGCTAAACTAAAAAATAAATGCTGCTTACTAGCATCGTTAGGCGACACGACTACCCATACTGTGGCCATGGTTTTCAAAGTAGTACAAAATAAAAATCTTAATAGCGATATTTTAGTGGCTTTTGTCGGCAACTGTACCTAACCTCAACTGTACTTTTCCTTGCAGTTCTGGACAAAAAGTGAGAAAAGTATAGCGCTGCACCATGTATCTGTACAATTTGACCCTGCAAAAGGGCACGGGCGTGACCCACGCGGTTCATGGAAATTTCTCCGGCGGCAAACAGCAGGAGATTCTCCTGTCACGTGGCAAATCGCTGGAGCTACTGCGTCCGGACTCGAACACCGGCAAGGTGCACACCCTGCTCTCCACGGAGATCTTCGGGTGCATTCGCGCCCTGATGGCCTTTCGACTGACGGGCGGAACCAAAGGTGAGATTTTATCGGATCAGTAGTCTATGTATCATATTGGGAGAAACTTTTCTTGAAAGTGTATTATATAGCGAGTTTTTATAGATGAGGTCAACTGTTCAAGATAAGTTACTATCAGTTCTTATCGTAAAATGTATTTTTATGTTTTATAATCACGACATGTAAGCTAATACTTTTGTTACTTTGTTTGGCTTGATAAAATCCACAATTTAGTTTGATAAATGGACTATTAAAATGAGATTTGCATGTTTGGAAACTATGAACCATAATAAACTGTTCGAAACACATGTGTATCATGAATAGTAATTCGCCATTTTGAACTAAATTTCCTTAAGAGACCTAAGAATTTCATAAAACCACGTGGGGAATCGAAAAAGTGTTAGTTTATACAAAGCACGCCTTAGTTTTAGATAAACCTGGTATTTATTTATAGAATCCAATTCTTATTTAAAACTAAATAACACCCAAAAGTTTCTCCCAGTCATATACTACTTTTAAGACCTTTTCGAGCCGCACAAATCCCTATTGAGGCAACACTTACTAGTTGACCCCAGTAAGACCTTAAAAGCGTGTCTAAGTGCGAGAAAAACCGAAAGACTTGGCGTCGCATTTGCCATAAACCAACTCAACGGAATGGCGAATTGAAACTTCGAGTTACAATATTAAATCTTCATATTAATGTTGATTAAAAAATAGATTCAAATGTCTAATATGAAGTATTTCCTTTGATTTTCCAGACTACATAGTTGCTGGTTCGGACTCCGGTCGCATTGTGATCCTCGAGTATATTCCATCCAAAAATGCTTTGGAAAAGGTGCACCAGGAGACCTTTGGAAAGTCGGGATGTCGGCGGATTGTGCCTGGCCAATATTTCGCCATCGATCCCAAGGGAAGAGCCGTGATGATTGGCGCCGTGGAGAAGCAAAAGCTGGCCTACATCATGAATCGGGACACACAGGCCCGTCTGACGATCTCCTCGCCCTTGGAGGCCCACAAATCGAATACCCTGACATATCACATGGTGGGCGTGGATGTGGGCTTCGATAATCCCATGTTTGCCTGCCTGGAGATCGACTACGAGGAGGCCGACATGGATCCATCGGGTAGGCATTGCATGCTTTTGTAGTATTTAAGATCGAGGGAGGCGCTTTAATTCACAGGTTTAGTGGATAACCCACCACGAACACTGATTGTACTTAGTGCCAGATAAATCGCGATCACTGAACCATTGGTGTTGCTGTAATTGCCTAGCCACACTTCACTGATTTGTGACCCACACTCCAAAAACCATAAAAATATGATTTTTATAGTCAAAAATGATTAGGAAATTCTGTATTTGAGTTTTTAGCAATGGAATTCTTCTAGTAAAATCTTATTCTTCACAATTTAAAGATCTCTTTGATCCTATAAACATGATCTTGTACTAGGAAATCTTTACTTGATTTGAAAAATTGATATGTAAGCTTAGAACTAACCATTATCTTTCCTTTTTATTCCAGGTGACGCCGCCCAGCGCACTCAGCAAACCCTCACCTTCTACGAGTTGGATCTCGGCTTGAACCACGTGGTCCGCAAATACTCTGAACCCCTGGAGGAGCACGCCAATTTCCTGGTTTCCGTGCCCGGCGGCAATGATGGTCCTTCGGGCGTGCTCATTTGCTCAGAGAACTATCTGACCTACAAGAATCTCGGCGATCAGCATGACATCCGTTGTCCAATTCCGCGCAGGAGAAACGATCTGGATGATCCCGAACGGGGCATGATCTTCATCTGCTCGGCCACACATCGCACAAAGAGCATGTACTTCTTTTTGCTGCAAACCGAGCAGGGAGACATCTTCAAGATCACTCTGGAAACGGACGATGATGTGGTTTCGGAGATCAAGCTGAAGTACTTCGATACAGTGCCTCCGGCCACGGCCATGTGTGTGCTGAAGACGGGCTTCCTGTTCGTGGCCAGCGAGTTTGGCAACCAGTAAGTATTTATTAGTTTTTAATAGGTTAAATATATTGGTTAGGAATTTTTAAAAATAATTATAGAATTTTTAATGCCAAGACTTACAAATTAAAAAAATTAATTTAAATTGAGACTATCAAAGAGAAACAAAAAGTTAGTAGTTTTTTCCACAATTGTATTCCAATTAGGGTATTTTTCACCAACAAGTATTTAAATATGTAATGATAATTTAAAATAGTTTCCTTTTAATATAAGGAACATTATAAATACCTTGCTCTGATGACAAAAACACGAAAAGAACAATCATGTTGAGACACTATGTGTCCTGCAGTGCTGAGCTTTAAAAATCGATATAACCTTTAATTTTTCTGTATTTATGTTTCGGAATAATGCTAACTAAATCCCTTCTTTTCCTTTTAGCTACCTCTACCAAATTGCCCATCTGGGTGACGATGATGACGAGCCGGAGTTCAGTTCGGCCATGCCTTTGGAGGAGGGTGAAACCTTCTTCTTTGCGCCACGTGCCCTGAAGAATCTGGTGTTGGTAGATGAACTGCCGTCGTTTGCCCCGATCATCACCTCGCAGGTGGCCGATCTGGCCAACGAGGATACCCCTCAACTGTACGTCCTGTGTGGCCGAGGACCTCGCTCCACTCTGCGAGTCCTTCGTCATGGTCTTGAGGTTTCCGAAATGGCCGTTTCCGAGCTGCCGGGTAATCCCAATGCGGTTTGGACTGTGAAAAAACGAGCTGATGGTGAGTCTCGCTTCAAATAAATCACAAAATACTAAGCTAAGATTAGGCTAAGATTGAAACGTGGCTAATAACTCAACTGGTGCATTGATACAGATCGAGATATAGATTACACCTAGCCTTACACACGATTCCAAACAAGTCCCACAAGTTATCAACCACCAGTTCTCTCTTATTTCAGGCGCTTAAACACAGACGTCAATATGTGTGAACTATCGAAAAAGACAAGCGATTTATGAGAACTTTCTCTCGTTTGTTAAAAATTTAAATTGTCTTTTGTGAAGCGATAGGTAAGGCAACATTTACTGCAGCTCATAAGAAAAACAGATACTACTACTACTACTGAAAAAAAAAACAGAACATACAAAGCGATATATTTAAGCCATTTCGGACATTGAACATGATGCGATATTTATCAACCGTGTTTCAGCTGAATTATCCATTGATTACAACTTGATAAACTGATTATTCAATGTCTTAATATGATAGGCAAATTCTTTTTGCTTTTTGGACTTGTTTTCCTCATACTCACCATCAAAGTTTTGCTTTTGTTCCCCTACTTTTAGACGAGTTTGATGCCTACATCATCGTGTCCTTCGTGAATGCCACTCTGGTCTTGAGCATTGGCGAGACCGTTGAGGAAGTGACGGACAGCGGTTTCCTGGGCACCACGCCCACTCTCTGTTGTGCCGCCCTGGGCGACGATGCCTTGGTTCAGGTCTATCCCGATGGCATTCGGCACATTCGATCCGATAAGCGTGTGAACGAGTGGAAGGCGCCGGGCAAGAAGTCGATCACCAAGTGTGCCGTCAACCAGCGCCAGGTGGTCATCACCTTGTCGGGCAGGGAGCTGGTCTACTTCGAAATGGATCCGGTAAGCATTCTAGATTAGCTTTCAAGAAGTTTAAGTACCTTGCTCTGATGACAAAAACACGAAAAGAACAATCATGTTGAGACACTATGTGTCCTGCAGTGCTGAGCCTTAAAAATCTAACAAAGTTATGATCCCTAATTTAAGAAACATCAAACTAATAAATGATATTATAATCCTTGCAGACTGGCGAGCTGAACGAGTACACCGAACGCTCTGAAATGCCTGCCGAGATCATGTGCATGGCCTTGGGAACTGTGCCTGAGGGCGAGCAGAGATCCTGGTTCTTGGCCGTTGGTCTGGCGGATAATACCGTGCGCATCCTTTCGCTGGATCCCAACAACTGCCTGACTCCCTGCTCTATGCAAGCGTTGCCCTCGCCTGCCGAATCCCTTTGCTTGGTCGAAATGGGTCACACGGAGAGCACGACTCAGGGAGTCTTGGATGACGATGCTCCCGCCCAGCGAAGTGGCAGCAATAAGGGAACCATTTACCTAAACATTGGTCTGAGCAATGGTGTCCTGCTAAGAACGGTTCTGGATCCCGTTTCCGGAGACTTGGCAGATACTAGAACAAGATATTTGGGTTCCCGTCCCGTCAAGCTGTTCCGCATCAAGATGCAGGGCTCCGAAGCTGTGCTGGCCATGTCCAGCAGAACCTGGCTGTCGTACTACCATCAGAATCGATTCCATTTGACGCCTCTATCGTATGAGACCCTGGAGTATGCCTCTGGCTTCTCCAGCGAACAGTGCAGCGAAGGTATCGTGGCTATATCCACCAATACCCTGAGAATCTTGGCGCTTGAAAAACTTGGAGCGGTCTTCAATCAAGTGGCATTCCCCTTGCAGTACACGCCCCGCACTTTCGTGATCCACCCGGATACGGGTCGCATGTTGATAGCGGAAACGGATCACAATGCCTACACAGAGGATACGAAGAGTGCGAGGAAGGAGCAGATGGCCGAGGAGATGCGCAGTGCGGCGGGCGATGAGGAGAGGGAGTTGGCCCGCGAAATGGCCAATGCTTTTATCAACGAAGTCCTACCCGAGGATGTGTTCTCCTCGCCCAAGGCAGGATTGGGCCTGTGGGCTTCGCAGATTCGTTGCCTAGACGCCATGCATGGCCAGACGATGTTCAGTGTGCCGCTGACCCAGAACGAGGCCATCATGTCGATGGCCATGCTCAAGTTCTCCATAGCAGCCGATGGTCGCTACTACCTGGCTGTGGGAATCGCAAAGGATCTGCAGCTTAATCCCAGGATTTCGCAGGGCGGCTGCATTGATATCTACAAAATAGATCCCACCTGCTCGAGCCTTGAGTTTATGCATCGCACGGAGATCGACGAGATTCCCGGAGCCCTGTGTGGCTTCCAGGGTCGCCTGCTGGCCGGCTGCGGTCGAATGCTGAGAATCTACGACTTTGGCAAGAAGAAAATGCTGCGCAAGTGCGAGAACAAACACATTCCCTACCAGATTGTCAATATCCAGGCGATGGGTCATCGGGTTTACGTGTCGGATGTTCAGGAATCTGTGTTCTTCCTTCGCTATCGCCGCGCCGAGAATCAATTGATCATCTTCGCCGATGACACACATCCACGGTGGGTGACGGCCACCACTCTGCTGGATTACGATACCATAGCCATTGCCGATAAGTTTGGTAACTTGAGCATTCAGCGGCTGCCTCATTCGGTCACGGATGATGTGGACGAGGATCCGACTGGCACTAAGTCTCTTTGGGATCGAGGCTTGTTGTCTGGTGCTTCGCAGAAGTCGGAGAACATTTGCTCCTTCCATGTGGGCGAGATTATCATGTCGCTGCAGAAAGCTACGCTCATTCCTGGAGGATCCGAGGCCCTTATTTACGCCACATTAAGCGGCACTGTGGGAGCTTTTGTTCCGTTCACCAGTCGCGAGGACTACGACTTCTTCCAGCACTTGGAGATGCACATGCGCAACGAGAATCCGCCACTTTGTGGTCGCGATCATCTCAGCTACAGGAGCTCGTATTACCCAGTGAAAAACGTTCTGGATGGCGATCTTTGCGAGCAGTATCTTTCCATTGAGGCAGCCAAGCAGAAGAGTATCGCTGGAGACATGTTCCGCACACCAAATCAGATCTGCAAGAAGCTGGAGGACATACGCACGCGATATGCCTTCTAAGGTGGGTTGAAATCTAGAATATATACTAGAGTCTTAAAGTTTTTGTGATGACATAGCTATTTTACCTTGGGACACCTATGAAATACCTTGATTAGCGTAAATTTCAATAACTGATTAAGCTTTATAATTAACATTTTTGGATAAATATTTAAACATGAGAACTAATTTTAAATTACTTTATTTTTCAGATTCCTGCCAGAGGAAATACAACAGATCAATGGAAACTATTCTTTTCAGATTAGGTAAGTTGGCTTTTATGTCATAGATTTAAATTTTAAATGATGAATTACGATTTTACCTTGGGACACCTATGAAAAATCTTGATTAGTGTAAAGTTATATTTTGCTGATAAAAAAACAAGTTATCATCTTGTTTTTGGGCTTCAAAGGACTTCCTTCTAATAGTTTGTTTATAATTTTCTTACAGTTCAAAGTGACAAAAACAACAAACGCTACACACCCAAAACTTTGTTAAGGTAAGAAATTAAATCGATGTAAATTATTTTTTTTTTCTAAAAACACAATGATGTTATTTACATATGTTAGACTAATGAAATGATTTGATTGTAAATTAGTAACTGAGTACATTTAAAAAATGTAATATTTGATTTTAGATGAATTTAATAATAAACATTTTAATTAAATATATATTTTTGATTTGTTTACAGTTACAACAGAACAATTCCAATGGCTTCATATTGGGACTGCTTTTCAAGGTAAGAAATCAATAAAGATTCCAAAAAATACATCATCATTTTATAAACAAACTCGATGATGTTATTTACATATGTTAGACTAATGAAATGATTTGATTGTAAATTAGTAACTGAGCTAAAAAACTCATTTCAAGAGTGTTTAAAAATATTATAAACTTAATATTAATGTGTAATATTTTCTATTCATTTTCAGATCCTCTTACTTTGGGGTATGTGGCGCTTAATTTAAAAACAAATTATACATTAGGTAAGTTGTTAATTAAAATCCTCTCATTTAATTGAAACTAATTAAATGTTTTTTCTCTTACAGTTTGTACATCCATACTAACTAATTGCACATTAAATCACCGATCAACCACTAATCGACTGCCGCCTATTTATATTAGCATAAGTCCCTGCAAATTCGACAATTTGCACACAACCTAAATATAATCATCGTAGTGTAAGCAATTTTTAAATAAAAACTAATTAAACGAACTGAGGAATGTGAGGTGATTTGTGTTGTCGGGTTTTCAGCGGAGACGAGAGACTATTTTGCATAATTCCAGTTGACGCTCGTTCGCCTGCCTTGTTGCGGCCTTATTATGGCCATTACCATGTGTCTTGGTTATTATATCTCGGCCTTGTTTGCACTGCTCTTCATTTTCCCGGCTCAGGGAGTCCCGTTATGGGACGGCAGATATTTGCTAAACGCCTCGTTTTCCATCCATCCGCCCGGCTGGCATGGTATGTACGCAAAATCGTTGTAATTTGTTATGTTTGCGGCATAAGCACAGTAGTTATGCAAATTGTCTGTCGGCCCGGTGGTCGGATCACTTGCCAAACGGGGCAAGTGCAGCAGTGTTGGACGGTAGCTGCGTTGGAAGCTGAAATATGTGACCAGAAAGCAGTTTACTTTTATACAATTTTATAAATTAAATTAAAATCGGATAAATTTAGATTTTAACAGATGTTTATTTATTAAGACTAATTTTTATATCTAAATATCAAGAGATTTATACCCATTCTTATTTGAAATTATTAATTTCGAAGATTGTAAACAAACTTGTAGAAAAAATAAAAGTGGGCCGTTAATAAAATCTATAAAAAATTCAAATATAATAATTTACTACAAGTTAAGAACAAAACATAATTCGAATCACTTCAATTTTAAATATAATATTTTAATAGAAAATTTATTTAAAAAAAATGATAACGAAACTCTCAAATTTTTTAATCTAAACATAAATCATTCAAAGAAGAAAATTTAAATTTTATAAAATGTAAGAATCCGACATCTCTGATGTTCTGATGTCTGGGGTCTTGAAGAGTCCACAGAAGCAGCCAAGCAGCCTCTTTTCCGATCTCGAAAAGAGCTGTGTGCCATCTGGTTAAACGATTTATTAACTTCATTTCTAGATCATTAGATCGCATAACACGGACATTCATCACTTGGCACTGGTTTTTCTCGGTTTTACTCTTTGTTGGATGTTTTTTGTTGCCAGACTGGCACGCAAGTGCAATCTGCGATCTCTAGGCAGCATCTACGCATGCAATTCGCGCCGCCTTTTCTGTTCAGTTCCTCTGGCCAAAACGATCTGTGCCTTCGATAAGGACAATCAACGCTTGGCGCAAACACTTGGCACCCCCAGACCAAAAAAAGGAGGGAAAAAGAAGAAAACAACCTGCCCTGCAACACCTGCCACGCCCCTTCTGCGGCGCCTTGGAGCAGTTGCCATTTCTGGGATTTCTGAGCGAGCTGGGGATAGGGGGATCTCAAGATGTGAAGACGGAGACTGGGGAGATAAGCAGATGCCCAGCTGGAGATAAGACAAAGGCGTCCCCAGTCTGCGAACTTTCAGAGTGCTGCTAGGTTGACGGGTTATCCATTCAAAAAGGGGATTTTATTAGCTAGGTATTTATAACATTCATAGTCTTAATACATAAGAAAATGTAAAAAATATTTAAAAACCATTATTTAATTATTTATAGGGATAGATTCTCTTTCTTGAACTTATCAAATATTATTAAATTACAGGACTTACTTGAGTAATTTTTAAAATACTTTTCATTAAAATTAAACAAATTTAAAAAATGTTAGGGTATTAAAAGCTGATAATTTCGATATCTTTAAGGAAGAAAATAAATCCAGAAATAATACATCTAACGTTATAAATATTTGGCTTAGTTTTAGTGGCCCCACCATCACTGATCCTTTGTTGTGGGGCGTGAACTTGGATCGCGCGCATTCGTCGCTATCAGAGCTTGGTGATCGCAATCTACTTTCCGAGATCTCGTATTCGGAGTCCCATTCGCAGCGTTCCGGGCCTCTCAGATGCTTATCATCTCAAATGCCTTGCGTGATAAAATTTCGCACGAAATGCCCCACGATCTGGGGACTTTTTCGTTTAATGCAATGGGTGTTAACGCTGCAACTTTTCAGCTGTCCGCCGCTTGCGTGTAAGAATTTTCTGCGAAATTCTGCCGGACACGCCGAGATTTTAATCAGATGTCTGGACCGGAGTCTGGATGGTGTGGTGGATAGTGGACACTGGATAGAACAGAAAAAAGAACCAGCTAGACGGACACTTTCCCTGTGTGCGAACTGCGAATTAAATGCCCATTCGCCAGTCACGTCTTTTCACAGTTAGCAACTTTATTAAAACTAACGGGCATGGCAAATAATTAAAACGCAGCGGAAAATTGCAAATTGCCTGCCGTGTAATAAATAGAATCATCAGAGCGAGCGGCTGGCGGACCCCAAGGGGGAGTTCCTGAGACCCGGCCTCATCAGCATCACCAACAACATCATCATCATCAGCGAAAGGCAGCAGCGGCAGCATTATTTTAATTCACTTAGCATCGCTGACGTTGGTTTTCGACACACGCGAAAAATAGGCGAATTTTATGACGCGAATTCTTCAGAACCAAAAAACAAAATCGATTATTTCAAGGATTTTTTCAATAAAATAAGTCGGAGAATGCTTAAAAAACTGTGTATTGTTAAAAATAAAGAATTATTTTACGTTTAAAGTCATAAATCAATTTTTTAATAATATTAGATCGCGAATTCTTTAGAACACGACGTTTTATAAAGAAAATTCCGAAGATTACTTTACTATTTTAATAAATACGTATCACTTCACTTAATTAAGATGGAAATATGTAAATCCAAGATCTTAATTTTTCTCAGTGCCTGTCTTCTGGCCGGCTTTTCTTTTCTTTGGCCTTAGCGAAGACATGTGAGCTTGAGCTGGGGCTTTGAAGACTGAGTCTGAGGCAAAGACTCCGACTTAGCCGGTTGCTGGCAGCTCGACAAACCAATTATAAAGCGTAGAGTTTGATGTGCACGTGTTGGGAGAGATTGCGATTGGGAGAGGCTGTGATCGCGATCTCTAACCCGCGGCGGGTATATCCAATACAGTATATATCGGCCAGCGGTCAATTAATGTGAGATAAGAACTGAGCAGGCGAATTAGCTGCAATCTGAGATCAACGGAGGAAAAGTAGGTGAAAGATGGTGAATGTGGAGATAAAAAGTAAGTGGATCGATCACAAGAAGTAATTTCAATAGCGGACTTATGAAGCTTTATAACTATAGTTAAATAAAGAATTTCAGGTAATTTAAAAATTAAAATGTTAAATAATCTTTCAATTAACTAAAATCGGTATTTTTAAGATATTATATGTAGGCATTCATTTTTTTAAACATTTTTAAATTTAGCTTCCTTATTTTGATTGGTCTTCCTCTGATTTTTCCATATTTTTTCCTTGGTAGTGTCATCATCTAGTCGGCTTTGAGTACCTGATCTTGGGAAACATATAAACTGCTGACTGTCAAAGGGGGAAATGAGGTGGGTTTGCGAAGCGAAGGGGCAGAGTGACACTCACATGCGGCAGAGCCCCAAGTCCACAAGTCCACAACTGTTGATTGCTGTCAGCAATCTTTCCCCATGATTCAAACTCGTCGTCGCTGCTTTTCTGCTTTTTGCGGCTTTTTGTGGTTCTTGGGAGCTGACCCCATTCAATGTCATTAACTCGGACCAAGGTCTGTTTGTTTTTGAGGCTAGCCCCAAAGACTCCGCAATTTCGCATAATTGGCTGAAAATTATGAAATGCTACGAGGGACCGACCAATCGCCAATCTCCTCGTTGCGGTGGCATCTTCATTTTCATTCGATGCCCTGAACTCCAATGAACTCTCTCCTGCAGCGTGCACTGGGAGAAAATATTCTAGTCACTGTCCTTAGAAATTTTTAAGACGATACTTTCAGATTTATTGTCACTGTCCTTAGAAATTTTTAGGAGGTTACTTTCAAGTTTATTTCCACCTGATCCACCATCTCTTTTATTTTTGGTGTTCATTGGGTTTATGACTTTTTTCACACTTTTTAAAATAGTATCTTTTGGTACTCTATTTGTTTAGGATTTTAAAAGGATGAATGTTTTCCAACAATATCTCAAATATATCATCATAATTTTATCAGTATATCATAACAATTATTGATCGAACATTAGTTGGGTTAGTAGGTACATTTTTGTTAGGGTTAACTTTATTTCTTCTTAGTTTCATTTATAAAATTTAGGTTTTATTAATTTAATTATATCCCTTCTACTTCGTAGAGTTCTTGAAAAACTTGTACGTTTATTTTACTATCCAGAATTTTTTCAGTGACTATATTCTTTGGCCAGCTTGTCAGCGGCTCATCGTTCCGTCGAGTCCAACTGTTCGCCCCCGGGCCAAAAACATCTTTATGGGTCCGGGGACTCAACTGCTCGACTTCCTTTCACCGGCAATCTCAACTGTAAACGTTCCAGTCACTTAGTCAACAATCTGTTGCATCTAATTGTCTCTGCAACAAATTACTCAATTCCAGTTGGATGCTGAAAGATTCAGATGCAGATGGAGATGGACAACGAGAATGGGAATGAGAATCAGAATGAGAACCAGAACGAGATCCAAACGACGACCGGCTGGTCAACAGGTTTGACATAATTTTCACTTTAGTTTGTTTTTAAAAGCACAAATTTGCACGCAACTGAAGGATCCCGATTCCGATTCCGATCCTCAAGAGGATGATAATGATAATGATGATGACCCTGCGCCGAGTAACTCAATCGCAAAATCCCCACATGGTTGGGAGTCCATCCTGCAATTCCCGATTCCATCTCCTCGATGAGTCAAACCTGCACTTTAGTGGGCGTGGCGCACTTCCGCAAGTAATTTGCTGCGGTTTCGGCGGAGATCGGGGTGGTGGTCTTATAATGGAACATTTTAATGCTGAAACCGATGCTTAAAATCAAAGTCATAAAAAAGAGCTAAGGAAAAAGTGAGAAACAGTGGAGATGAGATGAATATTTGTTGCAGAAAATGTAGCATATTTTTTAAGATATTGAAAAAAAGTAATTGAAGGAGTTTCAATATTATTACTTAATTTTAACGTATCTTTGTAAAATATTAAAAACACTTAGAAACATTTGAGTAAGTTTTTAAAATACTTTCATTAATAATAACCCCAATAATATGTTATATTATCAAATTAATTTAATAATATTAATGGTATTTATAAATAAAACAATAATACTTTTGACAATTTGGTATTTTAGAAATAGTTATAAATTCACTAAAAAATTTAATAAAAATTTCTAAAATATTTTCATTGGACTCTGATTGGTTTTCATGTTTTTTACTTAAATTTAGTGAACTTTTTTGGCTTTCTGTTCCATTGTACGGCGTTGATGGGGACAATAATGGTGCTGTCGAGAGTGCAGTTGCCACAGTCGCAAGATAAATAAATAAAGCAACTCGATCAGTCGCACACGGAGATCATCAACACAGAACACGAAACGTGGCCCAGATGGATGGATCGAGATGGAACCGTACCGATGCATCCGATGGATGATGGTTAATGGAGGAGGGTAAAAACTTGCCAACGGAGACACGTCAACAATGAGGCATAAAAACGGGAGCACAGTCGTCGCATGCAACATAATTGAAAGCAATTTGTGGTCCTGAATCTGAATCTGGTTCGAGCTCAAGTCCCCAGTTTTCCGTCCCCAACTCTTTGGGATCTTTGGATCCCAGGCCCCAGCGTCAGCATAAACATTACATTGATTGCCAGTGCCCCACACTCGCTGCACACTTCACCCATTCCATGCCAATCCAACCCATCAGATCCCATCCCATACCATCCGATCCATCCGTTCATTCATTCATTCATTCACTTGCCCAGCCAGTCACTCACTCACTCGCTCACTCCATCAGTCACACGTGTTGTTTGTCAATCTGGAGCATGAGGATCGCACACTTTTGCACCGAAAAAAATATTCTAATCACGATAGAAATTCCTAAAAATTAAATAAATGACAATTTCAGAGATCTTTAAGTAAATGGGAATGAATATTATTATATTTGTAATCATACATTTTTAGTATACCACTAAATCATTTTTTACATTTTTAGAAATCCTTAAAATAAAAATGTAATTTATAGGTAATTTAAAAAATAATTAAATTGCTAAAATATTTTAAATATGGGGATAGCTTTACCTCCTTTTTAGAAAGATTTATATAGAACACGAACACATTATCAACTTAATATGTTTTGTAGAAGTATGAGAAATTAGAAAATTATGTTTTCACTACTTTTTTCTTCAAGTGCACTGCTGCAGAAAATCACCAGAAGGTGAACGGCTGTTCGAGTGGAGCGGAAGTCGCTTAGTTCCGGCGAATGGCAGCCCCATTCGCAGTCCATCTTCATCTTCATTTTCCTGCCACCTGAAGCACTCATTTCTCAGTTCCAGAACCGAAGATCTTATATCTTGTATCTAGATGGGGTTGTGTCGGCTGTTACGCAATTGTGGCAATGTCTTTGATTTGTATCTTTGCCTCTACTTCCAAAAAGTAATTGCAAACAGCTGAGCAACATGTGCGGCCAGTTGGTTTTCCATTTTGGAATTGCCTTTCCCAAAATTCCTGAATTGTGCAAGTTTTTTTTTTTGGGTAAATGCTCTATTTGCAAGCTGCCCGATTTGATTAAACTATTTTTTGGGTTTTGTAAATTTCTGTTGTATTTTAATAAATTTTGTTAAAATAAATTATCGTCATCAAAGAAAAATTTAATTTTTTTTATAATTGTTCAATATTAAATATTGTAAAATAAAATAAATAATATTTGCTTTTAAAATTCTTTTATATGATTTAATGATCATTTTTTAAATTTAATGATCATTTATTATTTATTTAATCTAAAATTTTTTAAAATCAGTTTAATATTTTTTTAATTCTTTATATTAATATTTTACTTATTTAAACTTAACAAATATTTCGTGCTACATTTATTAAATCGATTAGCTCTTCACTTCATCTTGTTAAAACTGGGAAATCATGTTGATGTTTTCTATTCTAGTATTGTTTTTGGTTTATTTAAAAAGTTTAACAACTTCGGACACTTTTTAGAATACAAAAAAATTAAAACTAGCTTCACCAATAATCACAAAACCTTCTGCTTTTTAAAACTACCTCAGCTGTCATTGTTTAAAGTTTACTTAAATTTAATATGCAGATAATTTGACCATGACAAATGGCAATCTGTGAACCATTAAATTCAGGGTTGAGTCCGTGACGAATTCGCTCCTTGTTGCTGCTGTTTTGCCATCGCATTTTTGGGGTCATTTCGCTCGAGATAAGCTCCGCTGAGCAGTCGACATGGGGGCATTTGGGGCGGGGTATTGGATACGATACACACAAGTATACATACATATATACCCCATCCAAAGAGCGAGTACACTCATTTATGTGTGATACATGCAATAGCCACTTCCTACAGATGTCGGGGTTTTATCATTGCGGCCAAGTGTACGATTTTTTTATTGTTGTCCGCCAGACAATGAATAAAATGATGTTGTTACTACATATATGGAAACTCTACAGAGCTGAAATTGCACAGTTGGCTGAACGTCGTCTCTGAATATATCTCCACATGCATATTCACATATGTTGAAATTAATTTAAAGAACTGTCAGGCTGATTATTTTGAAGGTTTTACCATGGAAAAAGGTTTATGACTTGAAAGAAGCTTCCTAAAATATTCTCAATATTTTAGATAGATTAGAATGTTATTTAGGAGATTAAAGTTTTTTATATTTAAATGATGAATTTATTTGTATTATTTGTATTTAATTATTTCCTGATTTGATATTATTTATTATTTAGTGATTTCTAAAATAACAGTCTTCTTAATTTTTCTAGAATTTAAAATGATTTATTAGGGGCGTAATCAATTTTTCTAGTATTTTAAATGATTTATTTGGGGCTTCTTAATCAATACTACTATCTAAATCGATTTAATTTTGCCTCATTGGAATTTGAATGTCATCTCCACGCATTTTTGCCCACTTAGCATTTAAATTGTGGATTGGATTCGAACGCACAAGGCGAACTGCAGTGGTGGGTCCAAAAATCCAGGTGGTGCAAGTTTTCGCGATCTTTAGCTTTAGCTTCAGATTGAACAGCTGTTGTTCATGTTAATGTTAATGCCAAATCGCGCATACGCCTCGTTGTGCGGCCAAGCGTGGCCAATCGCCTGTGTTTGTGTTTGCTTAGGTGGCCCCAGTAATTCAAGTGCAGTGCTCATCAATAAAGTGAAATTTGTTGGATGGCTTTGGAGCTTCTGCTGCTGCGTCTGCCTCTGCGGCTGCCACAGGGTCCACACAAATGCGGCACAATATCCACATACTTGTATTTATTTTCAACAGCAGCAGCTGAGCCGCAGCAACCGGACGCACGTGTTCATTTTCATTTGGCGCAGAGAACCCAACAACGATAAACAGCCGCAGCCATGCACTTCGGGAAAAATCTTTAAAAATCAGGGGAAATGAAATAAATTATATGAAGATTTTCAAAACAGATTTTATACAAAGTTTAGAAAAAAAGCTTTCTTATCAATACAAATATGTATAACTTTTGTGTGATCTTCAATATCCTTTAATTTTGGAAAAGTAAAATGTTTGAAAAGATTTATAAGTACTAAAAACTATTAATATAATATTATTTGATATGCATTTTAGTTATATACCCCTTCTGAAAATATTTTTAAAGCTATATAATTGTGACAAAAAAATACTTTCAATTTATTTTAAAATTGTTTTATAATTTTAGATAATTTTTTATACTTAATATTATTTTTTGAAAAGACCACAAACATTAAATGCCAAAGAAGTGTACTAAGAAAAACATGAAATATAGTTTATATAATTTTTTGTAGATCTTTCACTATTGTTGTAAAGTATTCCAAAAGGAGTAAATATTTATTAAGAATTACTTAAAATTTGCAAAATTTTATAAAACATTAAATTGGAATTTTTCCCTGTAATATTGGTTTATTTCTTGGAGTGCCCGGCAGAATCTTTGTAGACGGGGCCCAGCGGAAGACGACCGACGACTGCGGAAATTATTCATTCAAACTGCTCGACTGCGTCGGCTGTTGTTGTTGTTGCTGTTGCTTTTGCTGCCGTTTTCACTGAGGCTTTTTCATATTCAATGTTGAAGAAATTTGAAATTCATACAAATTGCAGGGCGCAGCAACAATGGCTTTGGGCTTTGGATTGGGATCGTTGGA
Organism: Drosophila lutescens; assembly: GCA_037075285.1. Taxonomy (NCBI): domain Eukaryota; kingdom Metazoa; phylum Arthropoda; class Insecta; order Diptera; family Drosophilidae; genus Drosophila; species Drosophila lutescens. Next base: position 1,056,033 of record JBAMCF010000072.1, on the reverse strand, counting down.
AGAAGAGCCACCCATGCAGCTCCACAATGTCCGGCAGTTGCGATAGTTGCTCTGTACTATAAAATACTATAACAATAAAAAACAACTGTCCGTCAAAAAGTCAGCGAAGCGGAGCGCAAAAACGCTACGCTTTTGTTTAGCTTTGGCTCCTAATAATTATTTTAGCCCCCCTTTTTTTTTTTAGTTTTTTCTCTCTTTTTGTGTTAACAATTGCATAACACAAAGGCCGAGATGAAAGCTTCGTGCTGGAAGCCTCAAGCTTTCTCTACCAGCCCAATCCATCAAGATCGGTTTTTTGGGAGACAAAAACAGAAAAAACGAACGAATTCAGTTCGTCTTTCACACAGGTGTGCGCAATCAATCAACATGAGATCACATTAAACCGGAGGGCAACAATGGCCACGATAATCACACTCAGCTGGGACGGGTCTATATAGCCCCCATATACTACAGTCGAACTTCACTAAGGCGGGTTGTTTCTTAAGACGAAATCAAGGTCATATGAATATCCACTCGGATTTCGTACAAATCTGTGAGGATTTAGGTGGTGTTTTATCGTTCTATACAAAAAGATCTCAAAAATCCATTTCCACAAATTATAAATTATTATTATAATAATAAACAATATTTTATTGATAACCTTATTTAAATGATAATTTGTTTCTTTAAGTGAGTGTAAATCTATCCCTTATAAACTAACTATCTAAATATATTATCAGATCAATTTTATAAGTCTAAATGTATCCCTTTTTATTTGTTTATAACTAAAATTTTTATGATTAAAACATAGGGGTTTTCAAAATAAATTTTATTATTGCCAAAATGAGTTTATCTAAATAGCTAAATATTTAGTGAAAATTTAATAATTAATTTTATCATTGTAAATCTATCTCCTTATTTTTATTAAAAACTAAAATTTTTAGGAGTAAAATTTAGGTGTTTTTAAAAAGATTTTCGTTGCTTTTATAAATTTTAAATAACATTTTGGATCATAATACTTTCGGAAGCTCTAAAACCATTTTTAAATTTTGTTAATTAATAAAAGTTATTGTAAAATTTCTCCAATTCAAAACATAAATTATTTCAAGGTTTTCTTTAGTTAAGCTTGCCTGTAATATATTTTTCGTTGGATCTACGCACCCGCAACGTGGTCCATGGGTCCACGCACATGAGCGTTGATAGCTCGGCCAGCTTTTGTTTTTTTTCGGTTCACATAATTTTTTTTCTCTTTTTCTGGGGGCCTCATTAAGACCCTCACATTCAATGACCATTTGCGGCCACCTCGAGTGATTTCGAGGGGCAAAAATGGGGCCAACGTAACCCCGCTGTCTGGCTGCCTGAATAGACCGGGCTGATTGCTGTAACATTCCACACTTAATTAGTGGACCTCCGAGCGGCGGTTTGAAAGAGTTGTACGCATGTATAGACATTTCCAGCTTCGTTTTCTTTATTGTTAAAAAAAATGTACAAGAAAAAGGGAAAAAACCAATGGCAAATCGAGATTGTTTTGAGCTGTGAATCATAAACGTTGCGTGAATGGCCAGCAGGAAGTTCAAATCTAAGATCTTGTAAATCAATGGCTTCAAAACAAAATATTTAAATTGGATAATGAATTTAATGAATTTTTGTAATTATACGAGAGGATTAATCTGTACTGAATAATGATTTAATTACTGATAATCTGCAAAAAAATCAAGTATATGCTTTACTTTAGGATGAACAAAATATTAAAACTTTTGAATTTACTGTAAAATTTTTATTTATATTTATATATTTTTTATTATAATTATTTCTTTAGTTATAACAATTATGTATTTTAAATTTACTGTGTATTTTTATTTTATATTCTTTAAATAATAAATATATTTTTGTATATGTGATTTTCAGTGGCATACAAAATCTATAATTTTCCAATTTTAAATTAATTAACTATTATTAATTATTTAATGCTACAAACTTTTTCTGACACTAATTACTAATACTTATTAATCCCATTAATTAATTTCAAGTGTTATTTCCACACCACCTATCTAGAACCGAAGATTTATAGACCTTAATGCCTGCATGGTGGCACCCAAATTGGCAGCCTGTCGTTCGATTTCCATATGAAAGTAGAGTCAACCGATGCCCCATTCCAATTTGTCCCTCTTTTTTAAGTCGAAGGGAGTGCCATCCACATAAAAGAGCCGAAAAGCCGCAAGTCAATATTTGTCGCAGCGTTGAACAATTTTAATTGGATATTTGTCGTTAACCCCCGGACTATATAACCCCCCGAAAACCCCTCTGCAAAAGCCACAAGTCAAAGAAAAAAGCGACAAGTGCGGCGGACTGTCCATATTTTCTGTGTCTTAACGCTAAGCGAAATTAGCATATGAATAAACTTTTGGGCGGCACTGTGTTCGTGTGTTTTGGCTCGTTTCAGCTCGGATCGGTTTGGTTGGTTTGGTTTTTTCTTTCTTGGCTCGGGTGTCCCACTGTATAGAAGGCGGTAATATTTGCTACATCAAAGGCGGACCACACCGAATCGCGGGGAAGGGGGAGGGGGCTCGGGCACAACATGTGCACTTTAACGCACATGAAACTGATCCCAAATTGGAGGTCACGTAGTCGTCCGCAGAAATGGCCAGTGCAGCACACTCGCAGAAAAAGAATTCCATAATGGGGGAATACTTTCATTGTTCGTCAAAGTAACTCGCTTTTTTTTAGGAAATTATTTAATTAAGGTATCTTGAGAACCTAGAAATTAAACGATGGAAGAGCTGTAACTGGTTGCTTAATATAATTAATGGTACTTTTATTCCAGATATAAAACTAAGTTCATATTGAAGAAAGAAATTGTTAGGGAAAATTATTTTATTGCTTAGAATAACGACAGCGGATTGTAAAAAGTTTCATTTCGGGTTTTAATTATTTAATTGTGGTATTTATGGTTTTTTTTTGAACTTAGAAATTATTATTATAATTAGATGTAATAATCATATTTGTAGAATTATAGAAAAAGTCTAACAGGTGGATTGCCCTAAATTCTTTATGGTTTTATAATTGAATATATAAGATTGGTTTACTATTTGTTAAAGTTTATTGGCATTATCTAATTTAAGTTCTTGAAAAAGTAATGACGATTAGTTCCTTCAAATAATACAAATACAATATTATGACTATTCAAAAATATCGAAAAAATATAATATTTATTTTAATCTTACAAAACGAACAAAAATTGGCAAAACCTAAAGCTTATTTTTTACGGTTTCCAAACTGTTCAAGTCTTCTTACTTTTGGGTATTAGCCCATTTTCGAGGGGAATTTTTTCAGAGTGCCCTGTCCAACGCCTTCGTTTTGGCCTGGCTCATATAAATTACACAATGCAGCCGCTGAAACCCAAAGCAGCAACAACATGAAAAGCGGCCACGACAACAACAACAAATCGAATGGCAGCGGACCGCAACCGCCGATGGAGGCAAGTGAAACCCTGTAAATGCAATGAAATGGTTTTTAACTTGTGCAATTTTTCAAAAGCAAAAACCGAAAAAAACAAAAACAAAAGCTGCCGAAGACGAAATTAAAGATCGCAAGTCGGGCAAAAACAAGAACAACAACGTCGGCATGGCAATAATATGGTTTTGATGTTTCAACAAGGTCAAAACAGCTGCCACACCCCACGCCCCTTAACCCTCTAAAGCCGCCTCCACAATTCCAGAGCAAACAAAAGCCATAAACATAATGCGCCGCTTCACGCAATTTTTTCGACCCAAGGATCGCTACACGGAGAGAAAAATATGTCAGTACTTTATAATAAATTACACAAATATTTTAAAGCTATAAATATTGTAAAATATATTTTTTTATATAGGAGGAAAGAAATTTATAAAGTCCTGTTCTGTAACAGTTTGGAATATCAATATATTTTAAAGTATAAGTAATCATATAAGGGATTTTAAAGATCACTACTATTATATAAAAAAAGTTTCAAAATTTTCTTAAGCATTAAATTATATATTTAAAAAGTTTTATAAGTTTATCTGTACTTTGTAGAAATATTTTAGGTATTACACTAAGTTTCTCTCAGTTCTGTTAAAGTTCGAAAGGTTTTGCCCTGACCATCGAAATGTATTTGGCCCTGCCTCAGTTCGTCTTGGTTATAAGAGTTAAGTTCGCTTCGCTGGTTCTTTTGGTCCCGCGAGTCTTTCTCTTTGAACCTGAAGCGCCGGGTTCGCGGTTTTGGGATCGTAGATCGGCGGAGAATGGATCGGGGTCCCAGGTACCGAGAGACCTTTGATTGGCAGTCTCTTGGCCCATCAGTGGATCGATTTGGCATGCTCTCGGGGATTTGCATCAGATGCAGATCGTGAAGTCCCAGGGGTCACAGGCAGTTTAAAGGCTATTAGTGGTAATGGTCAGAGATTTGAGGCAAGGGTTTGAGTATGGAATCATTGAGGTTTGGTGTCTGGAACTACAAATTGTTAACCATTAAATATATTTATTCTAAATGTTTTGAAAATTGTTGTGTTTCTACATATAAAAAAATATATTCTTAAATATTTGACAAACTTATAAAAAAGGATCGGAAAAAATGTATTAAAAAATGCTTCAATGTTTATCCTTTTAAAATACATTATAATTTATTACTTAAATATTTTCCAATTAATTGATTAATTGATACCAAATATCCAATTTTTCCATTTCTGGTAATATTTTAATGCCTTGACATTGTATTTATGATTTTATTTATCGTAGGCTACCTTATTTGGATTGCGATTACCGTAACCCCCAAATTGAATGATTTTCCACCTAACTCAATCAATAAAACGGGAAACCCCCATGCCCGCCTGGGGGAAAAATGGATCAAAGGCCTGTTTGTATACGAATAAGTATCAAAATGTATATGTTTTATTGACTGCGGATGCAGTTCATAAACAATAAACCGTAGTCTGCTATCCGGAGTCCAAAAAAACAGTCGGTGATCCGTAGCCGCAATATGGCGCGCATCTGTTACATGTTACCATATTTTTTCCCAGCCGCCGATTCCAATGGAGAATATCGTGTATTTATGAAATCAAACATAAGGTAGCCAGTCGATTGGTTCTATATCTTTCCCCTTTGCAGCTGCACATTTGGCACACATGACAGCGGAAATTTTCAGAATGAAAAGGGGAGGCGGCTGGTTCGGAAAACCACACACATGGCCCAGCACCCAAAAACAAAACCAAAAAAAAATGAAATGTGAAGATTTTTATGCATTTCCAGTTAAATCGGAAGTGGAAATCAAGATCCAGAAAGAAGGCAGATGAGCGTGCCGCGATTATCACGCTATTTCTGGAAGATCGGGGGGTTGCCCCAAATGGTACCCACATGTCACTCTTCTTCTTTTTGTTCCCTCTAAAGGGGGGCGGAAAGTGGGCGGGGTTGGGGGTGGCTGCTTTTCCCGACGAGCTGCTAATGATGCCAACGGGTTAAATTGTGTGTTGTCATCTATTTTCGAGGCAGTCGCAACTGTTGTGGATACACTCACCTAAATGGAGTCGTTGAATAATTATAGAAAATTCCTAAAGAATAAAATATAACCTAATTAGGAAAAAAAAAGTATCTTCTCTTCACTAAAATTATTTTTATTTGAGTAATTCTACTACGTATTAATTTATTCTATAAATATACCCTCAATTGCTGGCATTTCACTGATCACGATTATTTCAAATATTTATACAAAAGAATAACTTACTAGAAAAATGGACTATAACTTAAGCTTGAATTTATTTATAATTATTTATAAAGCAAGAACCCAAAAAAGACTTTTAACAAAATCAAAGAATTCGGACAAATAAAATTAAATTAAAATTAATCTTAAGGAAATATTTTCTTTATGTGAATCATTATCATCTTAATTATATAAACTTGAGATCTCCACTTATAAAATAATTGAATTGTTTAATATAATTTTCTCTGATTAAGAAATCATTTATTGATTAGTTTTTAAAAAAAATAAATAAATAAAATAAGTATTATGCATAAAATAGTCGACCTCATTTAAAATAAATTAAAGTTATGTGGAAAAGAGTACCTCAAGTTCTCAAAAATCCCCTGTGGACTAATGATTTTTTTTATTTACTCTGTATACTATTTTTTATAGTCCACCCAGTGTTGCCCAATATTTCAGCTTTGTTTATGGCTTCTTGATATAACCCGCGTGTCAAATATTTTATGATCACCCGATGGTCTACGAAATGGGCGTTCTCTTGGGGACACTTTCCCCCGTGTTATGAGAGCTTTAAATTTAAACTGGCAGCGAGATTTTCGGGGGCCTCTAAAACGCGGTGTTCGACATTTTCGGCTGCCCCGCCAATTTTCGGGCATTCAAAATGCGTTTTGACACAAAATTGACATTTAACAAACTTGTTGGCCATGTTGAGGCAACTGTTTAGTGCAACGAGCCGCGACAAGTGCATAAAACACGCCCAAAACGACGACAAGTGCGTTGTCAATGTCTGTAGATGCCGCGCAAAATGCAAAAAAGAGAGAAAAAATAAAACAAAAAAGGAAAAATAAATAACATCGCCAAAATGGTCAGCCAGGCACTGGGCGAACAGTTGGCCACGATCCGTAGCGATCCATTGCGATCCATTCCGATCCGATCCGATCCGAACCGACCTGCCACCGCCATATAAAGCGGCATCTGGCGGCGCTGTCTCTGCTGACTCTATATGGCCATTCGACCGATATTTCAAAAATATATAAGCTGCGTTTCAAAATCATAAGGCACTATGCACCATTTATAATGAGAGAAAATAATAAGATAGAAATTTAGATACAGATAAAAAGGATAAAGAAATATATGTACGGAAGAATAATATTAAATGGTCTGTTTTCAGCAATTGTACCACCATTATAAGACCTCATCGATTTGTAAATATATTATAAATTTTAAATTTTTTAAATAACCAGTCACTAATCAAGACTTATTATTGAATAGTTTACAAAAAATGTCTGCTTTCATTAGTTTATTAATTTCAATAAAATTAATAAATAGTATAATAAATAATAGTATACGATGTAACCGAAGATATTAATACGATGGATTTTCATCAATTATAATGTGATATGAGATAATCAAAACTGAGGATGCATATTTAACGAAATACCAAATAGAGACAAAAAAAAAAACAGATGAAACAAAATGCATTATTACTGAGCAATTTTAGACAATTTAAATTATAATTAACGTTGTTTGCACTTAAGCATTCGAACTGTGTTAGAAATTAACAAGTATGATTTTATTTTTCTCTACTGAAATGCAAATGTTCTCAAGTACGTGCTTAAAGCAAAAGCGTGAGCCTGCTTTAAGCGAATTTGAGACCATGAAAATACAATTAGTATAAAAGACCCTCAAGCAGGTCAGACATTTAACTTTATTGGGCGAGCTCAGCAAAGATGATCAGCATCAGCTTCTTGAAGATCTTCCTGGTGGCAGCCATCCTGTCACTGATGCTTGGAAGCAGCTTGGGACAAGCTCGTTAGTACAAACACACGTGAGGATCCCAAAAATCTCTCTAAATCTTATCAATCTTTCAGCCTGCGGAAATAATGGCTATTGTGCACAGCTCTCCAATCCGTGCCGACAGATTCCAGGAAGCTGCGGAGCTGGTGAAAAGTGCTGCCAGGATAGGCGCAAGGGATAGTTTCTTCAAAAATTGTAAACTATCCATATGAGAAAGAACAGAAATGTTCAGAAAATGTGTAATGAAATGAACACTTGTTCCTTGCAAAATATTTAAATATTTCAGTTGGTGTCTGAAACTAATTTTAATTTTTTTTCACTGACAGGCGTGGGATTAAGAATTCTTTTGCCTGTAAATAGGTTCAAAATTGGCAAAAAGCTAAGTTTTTCTTGGCAGTCCTTTTTCTCGGAATCCTTGCCAGCGGTAAAAATTTTTAAGCATCCATCGAGGCAAATAAATAAGCGATCAATTTTGAAATACTGTGTTATTTTTGAACATTTTTGGCCAATTTGCATTATAATTTACGTTGTACACTAGCCAATCGTGATATTGAAGTCCAGTTACTTAAAAAACTAACAAGATAATTTCAGAAATTCTAAAACAATTTAACAAACTAACTATGGAGGTTTTCGTATTGCTTTTTCTGGTAGCTATATGATATAGTCGTCCGATTTCTTTTTTTTAAAATATTTCGTAGTTCTGAAATGTTACAAAAATGATATCCCCACCGAATATATAATTGGGAGCTTTCCCTCCGATAGCTTTAAAACTGAGGACGTGGCTAAACAGTATATGAGTTTATTATTATCCCACATATTTATTCGAATTATAATCTATGAATATTCCAAGTCCCGAAATTTAAAAAGAATGAATTGTTCCCTATTGAAGTGCAAATGTCCACGAGAGTACGTGTCAAAAACGAAAGCTTTGCTTTAATACAATTTGAGTCCCCGAAAGTAAAATAGGTATAAAAGACTTACAAACAGGTCAGTTAGGTAACTTTCTTACTTCAGCTAAGATGATCGGCATCAGCTTCTTAAAGATCTTCCTGGTGGCAGCCATCCTGTCACTGATGCTTGGAAGAAGCTTTGGACAAGAAGGTTAGTACAAACACACGTGAGGATCATAAAATCACTCTAATTCAATCTTATCAATCTTTCAGCCTGCGGAAATACTGGCTACTGTGCAACGAGTTCCAATCCGTGTCGACAAATACCTGGAGACTGTGGTGACAGTAGGGGGAGAAAATGCTGCCACGATTGGCGCAAGTTTCCCAGCTCTGAACAAGCTGGTTAGTACAAACACAAGTGACGATCCTAAAATCACTCTAAATCAATCTTATTAATCTTTCAGCCTGCGGATTTAATGGCTATTGTGCACATCTCTCCAATACGTGCCCAATAATACCTGGAGAATGTGGTGGGAGGTATGCAGGAAAATGCTGCCGCGATTATCTCAAGTTTCCTGAACAACAGTAAACTATTCATATGAGAAGGAACAGAAATGTTTAGAAGTTGTATAAATGAATAGAAAGCGAAATATTTCAATATTTCAGTTGGTGCCTGCAGATTTTTAACTTGATTTTCCTTTTCGTTTTATTTTAATTCTATTCTGTGGCAGTATTTGTTTGAAATACTTAAATATTAAAAATTATCTAAATTTATTATCCTTTTCTTTTATTGTTATTATTATTATTATTATAAAAATGAAATGCCCGAGAATGGAAGATAATATGTCATTCCAACTGGGAGCTAAAGGATATAGTTGTTCTATCCGGCTTGTTCCTTTTATCCCGATAGCTTCAATTCCAATTCAATACAAAACTTTCAAATAAGTCAGTCAATTAACTTTCTTGGGTGAACATAACAAAGATGACCATGAATATCTTCCTGGTGGCACTTCCTTGTTCTCTCGTTAGTTTGATCCTGTAGTATGCTGTATCAATCTTTCAGCCTGTGGATATAAGAGGCTATTGCTCACAGGATAGGCGCAAGTGATAGTTTCTTCGATAATTGCAAACTATACTCATGAGAAAGAATAGAAATGTTCATAAAATGTATAAATGAAAAGAAAATTGGTTCCTAGCAAGATATTTCAACTATTGGTGCCTGAAGCTTTCTAACTTGATTTTCACTAACAGGCATTGTTTTATAGGTATTGCTACATATTACACTTCTAACAAGCAAGGTACAAAATATATGCTATAATTATTTTCCTTTAATTTCCTATTATTTCTACGATCGTTCCTATATCAGTTATATTATACAGTCGTCGGGATTGTTTTTTGCAAAAAATATATTATATTATTTGAATTATAATCTATGAATATTCCACGTCTTGAAAATTAAAAAGAATGATTTTATTGTTCCCTATTGAAATGCAAATGTCCAAAACGAAAGCGTGAGCTTGCTTTAAGCGAAATGATTAATAAAATAAGTATAAAAGACTTTCAAAACATTCTTGGGCAAATTCAGCAAAGATGATCGGCATCAGCTACTTGAAGATCTTCCTGGTGGCAGCTCTCTTGTCATTGATCCTTGGTACCAGCAATGGAAAATGTTAGTACAAACAGACTAGGAACCAGTAATCACTTCAAAAGTCTTATCAATCTTTCAGTCTGCGGAAAATATTTATATGGCTCTTGTAAAAAGAAATCCGCCGAGCCATGTCGACAGAGAGACGATTTAGGATTCTGCGATAAGGATCTTGAAAAATGTTGCACGAAGAAGGGCAAGTAATAGCTTCTTCAATAATTGCAACTTATTCATATGAGAAAGAACAGCAATGTTCATAAAATGTATAAATAAAAAGAATACTTATTCGGTAGCGAATTATTTCAACTGTTGGTGCCTAAAGTTTTCTAACTTATTTTTCACAGAACAAGCGTAGTTAATATTATTTATTTTTTATTTCATTATTTATTTATTTATTTGAAACAGAGATTATATAAAAAAAATAAAGGTAGTCCTTAAAAAAAGGATCAAAGATGCATGGGTTTTTTTTAGTACACTTACTTATTTGTCCTTTCAATCTGTATTAACATTTCTCTTCCAGTATAAGCAGTGTACATTTTACAAATGTAGTGTCTTACGATTTTGAAACACACCTTACTACATATGTTCGCTTTTTTCGATTTCTCGGCTTGCGTATTTGGCGAATTATTTCATTTCAGCCAGCTGGCTGGCTATGCGAGTCCGTAAAATCATATAATTCCCGCAGCTGGCGTTGGAGGCCTTACACCTTTCACAATCCGACATAACTTTCATACCCCGGTATACTTTCGGTTTTAGGGCAGCCAAATCAAGCAGGTGATTAAGTTGTCACAGATTGACAAATAAATTCAAAAAAATAATGATTAAAGTTATGCAATGTCTTAAGTATTAAAATATTATGACTTTTTAAGGCAGCATTAAATCCTTTATTATTTCATAAAAAAGTTTAGAATATAATATATGACACTATAATTTTCAATTAGGCTTAGAGTTCCTGGATGTTGAAAAGCGCCAATTTAAATCCTGTTTATCGCCTGTGATTAATCCCAGAACTCAGAACGGCATCCTCTCGCGATCTCGCATCCTGCAATCTCGGCTCCAAACATTTGCAGCGCATTAAGCTGATTAATTGAAGTCATCATGGACTGTGGCAGGCAGTGAGCAAGAAATTGTAGGCCGGAGACGCCGCCAGATTGCCACATAAATTCACTTAAGATTGCAACAAACTCCGCCAATGGCAATTTGTAGACAGTGCCATCCACTGTGACTCTCTTTCGACTTGGAGTCTAACTTTGGATTGGATTGGATGCAACTCTAACTGGGGACACTTGAGTTCTGCACTCGGGGGAAAAAGAAGAAGCTTAAATATATGAATATATATAAATATGAATATAAATTAAAATAATAATTCCCAGTCCTGCAAAATATTAAATATAAAATTCAAGGAAATTACAAGAAAATTTTATATATTGGTTTAGTGATCTAGTACAAATATTTAGTTTTCAATTTAAAAATCCATGAAAAAACCCTTTGTTATATCAAGTAAATTTCGGAATGGTATTACTTCGATTTTTTAGATAAACCTCCAAAAGTTTAAGGTTTTTTTCTGTGTGTGTAAACCAGCACACCATCCTTTATAAATTAATAAAAAAAATAATTAATAATAATTTCAAGCCAGTTCAAATTCATTACAAATCATTAATACAATACATCACAAATTTCTTTATTACATTACTTTCATTTTTTCTATAAGCCTCCGTAACTTCAATGATTTTTTCTGAGTGTAAGCCAGCACAGCACCCGGAAAGCAGCTGTGACAGACTGGCGGGGGAATGATTAAGCGAACATTTAGTGGCTGCCAATGAATGTGGTGCAGCTTCAGCATCAGCAGCCGCATCCACGTTGCAGTCGCAGTTGCAATTGCAGGGGCAGCAAATGTCACACGCGATGTTCGGGTCGCGAACTGCTGGAAAAAACGACAAACGGAGGCGTCTCTGCAGCCAATCAAGAATCCAATGGGGCTGGGTGGCTGATGTGGCAATGTGGAAATGGAGATGCCACAAACTTGCACAAATCGCACAGAAGAAGAACTCATCATCAGCATTTGAATTTGGCCGCAGACAAACTGCAATTGACTTGAGCACTGCCATCGCCTTCGCCATCGCCCCTCCTTAAGTGCCGGCGCGTCATAATCCCACATGGTCTGGGTCTGGGTATCTGGATATCTGGGTATGGGTACGGGTCTGGCTTTGGATCCAGCCAGAGTATCTATATCCATAGTTTCCATTTCCAGGCTGCCTCTCTGGGCATCCGAGTCTGCGGCGGTGTCTGCCGTTTGCCGTTGACTCGTCTGGAATGCAGATGTGTGCAGTTGCAGTTGGACAAGTGGCCAATCATCTGGCTAAGCACTGAGAGAAATTTGTAGTAATATAAGAAAAAAAAAAGAAAATTTGGCATATTCCTACAACATTTTCTGTAAATAAAATTATATTTTCTAAAAAAATTAAGATTTTTTTTAAATTGAATTTAAAAATTAGTTTTAAAAAACCGAAATTACATTAGTTTAAAATATAATTTTGATTTTACATAAATATTTTTTAACCCATCAAATATGGCTGGGAATCGTATTTAAAAATAAAGATTTCTTATAAAAAACTGAAGTCTATCTATGATAATCCTTGAGATATTGCTTCGTAACTTAAATTTAAACATATTTTTAGAGAGTTATCTACATATATTTTTAAATTTCAAATTTTTAAACATACATTTTAACTTATACATTTTTTTAGTGCTCAACCCACTTGCTGCTCAAGAGTTTTATATCAACAACGCTAGGCATTCAGTCAAGGAGTCGTCATCCGAGCAGTCGTCCCCATTCCATTGGCGATTCACATACTCATTCTCATTCTGAATCCCCTTCCAATTTCATTCCCATTCCACAATTTCACTTCCCACTTCCTTGGATGCAGATGATGCAGCTGAGAAATTTACCAGATTGTACAAATATTACTTCTTCACTTGAAGACTAATTAAATTTGAATTTTTGTATTAAACGAGCGGGTGAGAGAGTGGGCTGGTGATGCTGATGGCGATGATGATGGTGACTCAGGGGCGGTTGACTTATAGAGGACCACTCGAGCTCCGAACTCCAAACTCCGACGCAGCTGCAGATGTTATGCGAGATCCCAAGGAGAGACACACTTGCAGAGGCGTTTTGCCCGCAGACAACTTGGACTCCCTGGCTCCCTGCATTGCTGTTCGCCGCTTTTCTGCATTGGATTTGGCTACATATATATGGCTATATAGCCCCGATCCCCCAACTCGATTCCCCCATCCTCCAGCGAGCTTACTTTGCCACTTGGCTGGTGGTCCAAGGCGTCTAAATTTATGGCTTAATTTGGCGCTCTTGTTAAATGCGTGTGTTTTTCCATGTTTGCGGGGGGCTGGCTTTGTAGGTGGGCGTTACTGTCAAATTTTTGGACATTTTAAGTGTGTTGTTCTTGCGAGTGGGCAAATATTTGAACAGCCAAAGTGCATTTGCTTAATTGTTGAACGGGTCGGGATAAAAGGGGAAGATGCTTAAATTAGCATGAAGAGTAAATAATTATGGTGTTACTAACAGAATTATAATATTTTTTTTAATTTGTATTTGATTTTCTTGAAAACATCGATATTTTCGATACGATAACGATTAAGTATCGAAAATATCGATGATTTTCCAGCTCTAAACTAAACTAAACTGAACCAAATATTATTTAGAGATTAATTTAATGTTTCCAAAAATAAATGGTGCTTAAGCTTCAAACGTCAATTGATTATTAAGAATGTCTGAACAATTCTCTGAATCGTTTTTCTCTGCGGCTTTTAATTTTTTCCTGATAAGATGATAAAAAAAACCCTAATGACTCATAAAATTCATAAGCCTCTTATATTTATTTGAAATATATATTTTTTATCTAGAAAATAAGAGAACTGATTGTGCTCTGGAGTATTGGAAATAGAAATAAATAAACACTTCTATATAAAATAAATTTCAGTTCTCTTTTGACTGTAACATAAGTCACATCCTCGACAAAATGAATTCGGTTTTTATTGTGATTTTCATGTGGCTTTTTCTGAGCGTAGAGTCCACAGATCTCGATGATAAAAAGTGTGACGAATGTTTTAGTGCTATAAAGCCTATTTTCGATCATTATAAAGAACTGAAAGATGTTGCTGATAATAACAAAAAATTGCTAAGTGAAATCAAATCCAAAGATGATCAAATCAAATCCAGAGATGACCAAATCATAGAGCAAGTTAAACAAATTGAAGAGAAAGACAAGCAAATTGAGCAATTAAATGATCTGCTTTCAAGAAGCACTTGTCCCATCGAAGGAAAACCAGGCAGTGATCAATGGATTCCCATCCAAAAACGATTCGATGGAAGTTTATTATTCAATCGAACCTGGAGTGAATACAAAAATGGTTTTGGCAACTGTCGCGGGGAGTTTTTCATCGGTTTGGAGAAGTTGCATATTTTGACTAAATCAAAACAATATCAACTTCTGATCAAACTGAAGGATGTCAATGGATCTTCCAGCTGGGCTCTTTACGATGACTTTAAAGTTGGCAACGAAAGTGAAGCATACTATCTGAAATCATTGGGTGAATTTCGAGGACCAGCCGGAGATTCCCTCTCAAGAAGCATTTCCATGAAGTTCTCCACTTTGGATAGGGATAATGACACAGATCCTGATGAAAATTGCGCTAAGCGATTGGGTGGCTGGTGGTTTTATCACTGTGCTAAGAGGTATTTTCTATATTTTACATCCTATAATTTATAAAACAACTTTCTATAATATTTTTTATAATTGTAGCTCGCTCAATGGAGTATATTATAAGAACGGAACCACACCCAATATAGATGGCATATTTTGGTCATCTTGGAAAAGCAATTATTACACCATCTCTATGACCTCCACTGAAATGAAAATTAAAGCTAAATTTTAAATAAAAATTTTCTAAAAAATAATTTTTTTTTTTAAATAAATGCTTTTATATGTTTGTATTTTTTATTTACATTAAAATATGGTCAAATACAGTAAAAAAAAGAGCTAAAAAAAATCTTCCTCTAATATTTTTTTATAAATAATCATTTTTAAATAATCTTGTTTAAATTAAGACAATAATATATTTTGTATTTACTTATTTGAATTTCTTATATTTTTATCTTTTTTCTGTTTACATTAAAATATATTCAAATGCCCCCAAAAAGGAGCTAGAGAAATCTCCCTCTGATACACATGTGAATACACTTTATGGAGACACTGTAATCCGCTTGTCAGTTGGCCGTGGTAGCAACATTTTCGCATATCGATCGATTTGCATAGAGTTTTAGAGCCGAAGGTAGGGTTCATTCGCCGGCGAGACTGTCTGGGCTGGCTTTAGCGTCTATTTGCGATTGGTAATCGAGGATTGTCCGAGATACTGGGTGAATGTCTTAACTTCGGTGGACAGAGAGACCAAAATGCGGGGGCGTTTTGTGGCCGAACCTTTTCTAATTGTCATGCGACGGGGCAGCTCCGGATGTCAACAATGTTCCAGCGATGTCGAGTTGTTCGATGTGCGTGCCGTGTTGTCGATGCCCATACCAGATGGTCTGCTATATGGTATTTTTCAGTGTCAGCTGGGCCTGATTTGAATGCGCGTTTGGTCGGGCTTTGGCCATTTTGGTGGGCCCGTTGGCCCATTCGACTGCCGAGTTGGCCCGCAAACAAATCGGGCTGCAATTAAGTCAAAAACAACCGCAACAAGACAACAACTTGATGTCTGATGTCTGAGCTTTAAAAATAGCCACTCCTTGTCTGTCTGCCTGTCATTCTGTTTTTTATTTTTATTTTTCCATAATTATAATTAGCCCCAGCCGGAAATCGGTCAGCCACTTGACGGCCTTTTACGGATTTGTCGCATAATTGAAATTTAATTTGGGTTAACAGGGGGCGGGAAAGAGGATTTTTATAATTATTTTTAATAAAGAAAATTGGAAAAATAATTAAAATAAATGTGTAAATATTTGAGTTATTTATTATTTTTTTGGGTTATTAAATGGTTTTAAAATATTTATTAATTAAATGCAAAATAAATGCTTTACTTGCAACACTAACCAAATAATTATAAAACATTAAAATGTATTTATAGTAGGTAAAATAAATAAATAAATTAAATATTTTTAATTTAAAATATTTATATCCTTAGATGTTTAATTTCCTTGAGGGTATTTTAAATCAAATAATTTGCATTAAAATAAACTACTTTTCTTTCTTATTTATTTAAAATATTTAAAATAAATAAATACTTAAAATATTAATGTACAAAAATATTAAAGATGTTTAATTTCCTTGTACTACGTTTCTTATTTATTATAGATTGATATTATATAAGCAATATTTTATGTCCCCACTTAATTCTTAATACAAATTATAATTTTATAATGATCTTTAATTTTTTTTACCGAAAACAAGTTCCAAATGTTAAATATAATATGTAAATTAAGTATATGTTCTCGTCCACTTCCTCTAAAAACCAAGTGAGCATGTGGGGTGTTGGGGTGTGTGCCAACTCGTTTGTCGTGCCAGAAGGTGCAAAAGTTATGATTTATTCGATTCGAAAATAAAGATAACACTCAGTCGGGCTTTTCTATGGGGGGGCAATAGGGGGCAACGTCGTGCCGACGCCAGCAGCGTTATAAGTCTGGCACAATGGAGGTGACAAATCTTGGCCAGCCAGTTGGATTAGACACCTGCGGATTTTGGATTGCGACACCGGCAGAAGCAGAAGCAGGAAACTAGGATTGCCCAAACTCAAACGGGCATGGAGGAGATGCATCTCGAACATTGAACATCTTTTTGCATGAGAGTGTGAACACGGGTCCACGGGAAATTCATACAATCTTCATTATGCTTACCAAAAAAAAAACATTTTACAACTTTGACATAAAAGATAATAATGTTCAAGTCTTCTAAACCATTTTTAACGTTTATTTAATGTGCGTTAAATGTGCTTTTTAAGACTTGACTTAGAATTTTCCATTAACCAAATTAATATCCAAAATGAATTATTACGAAATCATGTAGTTAAAAAGTTAATCGAGCTATAACCACTTATGCTAAGTATTAAGATACAATCTAATGATTTTTTTAATTGATCGTTTATAAGTATACCATTTATATTGGTGTAGGCACATAAAAAATGTTAATATTCTAAATATGATTGAATGCTTGACTAAAAATGTCATTAAAATGGACGGCTTATAAAACTTGAATGATAAATTGGTATGCAAATTTAATTAAAAATTTGTTTATTTGAAGAATAATAATTTATTTCTATTCATGATATCAAAATATCTAATATTCTACATATTGCATATAAATATAATATTTTAATAAATATGGAAAATAACTTTTAGAGAAAAATCATTTTGTTTGAACTTGACTTAATACTCAGATTTCACTGAGGAATTATTGAAAATTTAAGAAGGAAAACAAGGAGGTACTTATTTTATGATTTTAAAATTTAGTTAAATATGTATAGTATTTAACATTGTTTCTATTAATTACAAAAAAATACTGTACTATAAACTAATAATACAAAATACTATGAATTCACCAGAATTGGTATTGTAATTCTTCAGCTTTCCTTGGCCAAAAGAAAGTTCTCAGCATTTTTCAGCATCTAACTCGACCGTGATTTTTCCATTAAATTCTTGCCTTCCCGCATTAAGAGAAAGAATGATGAATTTCCATCAGCACAATTTCCTCGCTGGCTGCTACGTGACCTCAAACCGAAAAAAAGACCGGGACAATTGAATCTCGGAAGCCTGCGAGCAAATTATAGATGCTCCTTCTCCACTTTGTTGGGCAATTTGTGCACAATCCAATCTCCAAGGGAGCTGCTAACCCAATCAAGCAAATTGATTGCACCGCTCGTTTCTAGGACACAAAACAAGGAGGCGTTCGCTCCCATGACCGTTCAAATCAAACAAATGCCTCAATTAAGTTTGTATAACCAAATTGAAGCGACACACGACCAGGACGTGCGTCAATTAGGCAAAAGGCTGCGATGGGATATAGAAATATGTGGGATACGTAGGATGGTGATGTCTATGGTGGTTGATCGGTTCCCCCGGCACCCGCCCACTTTCCGGGGAGGCGGCCACGTGGCCGGGACTTTGTGCACTGAGTCAACAAGGCGTCGGCCTGGGATCGGACCTCATTATTCTGGGCACTGCAAAAAAATAATTAACTCGAAATTGTACTTTATAATACTTAAGAACAGATTTGGTAACAAATTGTATATATTTTCCTTGATTGTTTAATATTTTAATATCCACTTAAAAAGATAGGATAAAGAAAATATACCTCTAAAATAATTTACAAAAATATAAAATGTCCATATTTTAAACTCTAAATATTATAATTATTATTGTTAAGTTTGAATGATATGTATAGGAAATATACTTAGTTACTGCTATATATTTTGTATGTTTTCAATGGATAGTTTTTAATATTTCTTGAAATAAAGTCAAAGGAAATGTTAACTGAATTGGAACCTTAATAATCACCTTAAAAAGAGGTGTTCTATAATTTGTAAATATTTTTTTAGGTGTATTTGAAACGGGGAATGGAACTTTAATAACTTGGAACTTTTTAAATAAATAATTTACTATCTAACCTTGTCAGAATATATTTTTTTGAGTGTGACCTGTGCTCAGGTAAAAGTTGAACGCAACGGGGAACGGAAACGAGCCAGCAGCTGCCTCGAATTCCTAAAGCCACGTGTCAGAAATGCACGTAGTGTCCCTGCCCCCTTCCCTTCCCCTTATATACCCCTAAAATATATATATATATATTTTTCACCGATTTTTTGCACTCCCTGAGCTCGTGTTGTGTCAGTGAACAAATGTCGCCAAGCGCTGCTTGACCCAATTGCCATGCTGGGGTCATGATAATTTCAGGAGCTTTGGCTTTTGTGTATTTCGTGATCGTGAGTCGAGTTCAGCTACGTTTTTTTTTCCAGGCTGAATCTGAATCCAAAGGCGCTCCTTCTGACGGTTTCAGTTTTTTTTTTGGTTTTTTGCACGTGGTCTGGAGCCCCAAAGACAACAACTGCAATTCGATGGCAATTTCTGGCTCGTTTCGGTTTCCCATTTGCATAAAAATCAAAGTATAGAAAAGCAATGTCTTCTGGCATGGATTTATGGCAGCGCCAAGGTGGGCGCCACACGAACGGAAAACGGAAAAATCAATAGGAAAATGTCTACACAGTGGAGCTCCCCATATATTGTATTTTGGGGGTTGCATTTTCTCTCTCTTTATTTTTATATATGCAAATCAATTCAAAATGGCCGACTTCATGCGCCGTGAGAGCCGCCGGAAAATGCATTTTCAGAGAGATATAAAGTGTAGAACCCAAAGAGAGAGTGGAGAGTCTCCAAAAAGTCCTTCACGGGGGTTGCTGGGCTCCAAAACTCAGGGGTTGTTCCCTGGGAAAGCTGCTAAATCGATTTATGCGGACACCAGATGCAAGGAATTTCGTTGGCCCAGCTTTAAATGGTCGAGACTTTGATTGGGTCCTAAAATGTTAAATGGTATAGAAACTTGGGCTTTAACCACCTTGGCAAGATTTTTGTGGGAACCACGGGTACTTGGCACCAGATGCAGCGATTTCCGTTGGCTCAGAGGTATTGACTCCCCTTCTAAATGGAGATTACATATATAGAACTGAAATACCCTTAGGTTCTAGGTAATATCTACCACCTATGTATTTTTGGTACCAGATGCAAGGAACTTAGTTGGTTGATTTTAAGTCTATCTCTTTAACCACCTTAAAAATGTTTGGTTTTAGGGATCAGAAATATCGCAGATGCAGCGAATTCGGTTGGTTAAGTTGAAAAACTCCACTTTTAGTGGTGAAACTCAGAAATCCGATATATGTCATTGGAACTTATTATTTAATTTTTGCGTAAAAATAAATTACAAATTATAAATATTTTTAAAAATATCGATGTTACTATCAATATTATCGATATTTTCGATATACTTTAAATGAAGTTTTTGGATATTCAGAAATATGGCCCCTTTGATTGATTTTAAGTAGTGATTTTAGATAGCTTAGGAATTTTTGATTGTTATTTAACAATAGTTATAAAAAATCCCAATTGCCTGATAAAATTACCCACAATTTTCTGATAAAACCCTATATAATTCTCAGCTGCCACCGATGATTTGGAACCACCCATGTAAAGACCAATCTTAACCACTTGACAGCGAGGATGACGACAAAAAGAGCTGAAACCCTGGCACACGTGACCTTTACAAAAGGCGACACGAGGCCGCGTTCTGCTCATTAAGAGCGTCTGACAAGCGATTTTCGTGTTCCGATATGATCTTTGCAACATCCCAAAATCCTGGAATCGAAAACCCGGCCCTTCGCATGGTTTTACCACGCCTGAGATGAAATCCGCTAAGCTGACAACGCTGCACAGTGGGCTAAATGCGTTAATCTCTCGTTTTTTCGACCCACCCTTAAAATGTTGCCACCGTTTTCCAGTTGATTACCTTTGTTTCCGCATTTTTTATTCGATTCATGTAAAATGAGTTTTTGATTTCATTAAGATTGGAAAATGTGGGAATGAATGATGGGAATATATGTAAGGGAATGGTATAAGAAATTTTTGGGTTTAGATATACCATTTATAAAGTTCGTTTTTCAGGGAAAGAATTTTAAAATGTACCATACTTTATACATATGTACTTATTTGCTTAGTTCCGAAATTTCTAATGCAGTTCCTTACATTTGAATGGATTTTAAAATGTATTAATATTTTTTATCAAGCGGTAATCAGATTTTTAAAAAAATATTTATTTGCTTTGTTTTCAAATCTAAAATCTAAATTTTATTATATATATTTTTTAAAGTTTTATTTGGTGTGTTAACAATTACTTGTTTTAAGACTCTGTGGTTTATAAACAACATTTTTTAATGCTGATTGTTGTTGCGGGAAAGTTGCGCTTCCATTTTAGGTCCTAACCTCTTGAACCTCTTTATTCCCCCGATCATTTCTACTTTCCTTAAGACTTTTCCCTTGACTAGAGCTGCAACATCTGTTCGTGGCACATCTGTATCCTCAGGAGTGGAGTCCAAGCCCCACGTAATCATGTTACGACATAAAACTGACATGACGTTTTCAGCAAAAGCGATTAATATCGCACACGACTTGGACTTGGAAATTGGACTTGGAATGGAAGTTGCAAGTTGCAAGTTGCTAGTTGCCCGATTGCGGATTGCAAGTTGCAAGTTGGGAGTTGGATTTCGTATTTCGTATTGTTGTCTCGGTGCCACTTCAGCAACTCTTGTTGCTC
This sequence comes from Drosophila lutescens, assembly GCA_037075285.1. NCBI lineage: Eukaryota > Metazoa > Arthropoda > Insecta > Diptera > Drosophilidae > Drosophila > Drosophila lutescens. Next base: position 1,034,649 of record JBAMCF010000072.1, on the reverse strand, counting down.
CCGGGGAAAAAACTCGAGAAAAAGAGTCTTTTAAAATGACTTAATGGGGCACAGCTCATAAATTCACGAATTTGCATAAACCGCCGACTATTTGGGCAACATTTGAGGGACAGTTTGGGAGGGAAAAGGGAAAAGGAAGCGCCTTCAGGGCGAAGTGAGTCAGCTCGAAACTGGAAACTCAAGACTTTTAGCATTGTCTGAATCTGACTGCTCTGTGTGACTGGCAGCCTAATAAACACAATTAACTTCATCATTTTGAACTCAAATTATTTCATTTCAATGCGATAAAATCGCAAATCACGAAGCGAAAGCTGAGCAGACAATAGAGCCAGAGGACCGAGGACCGAGTGCTGAGGACCACGATCACAGCCACGACGAAACAGGACGGTCGGTCGGTGAAAATTAAGTCAAACTAAGGCTGCAAAACGTTTACCAATCGGAACGATCGGGACATGCCGCTTACACAGCAATAAATTGATATTAAATAGATGGAAATTAATGAAAAAGAGAGTAGAGTTCTTTCACTAGGAGGTTAAAATATGATAAATCTTAAAATTATACTGATGAAAATGGCCACTCAATGTTTTTTTTGAGATTTAATTAATGTATATCCTTTAGAAGGAATATTAAATAAATAATGGAGTAGTGTAGTAATAAATATAAATACTTTTAATACTTTTTAATATTTTTAATACTTTAAAATATAATAATTTTTTTTATGACTTTGGTGAGCATTTCTTAACAAATAAAATGTATACAAACTTTTTAGAAAGTTAATTTATTTTTTAAAATATTTGTTTTTCCTTATTCAACACTTACACTTATTTTTGAAAGTATTTCTTGCTTTAAAAAGGAATAACTTATTTTTAGGATTTCTGTGCGCATTTCTAATCAAATAAGAAAGTATTGATTCTTTTATTTTTTTTAAATATTCATTTTTTCTCTTTAAAACATTATGACAATTTTTAAAAATATGTTCTTGCTTTGTAAATACCATATTTTATTTTTAGAAAATTCTTAGGTTTATAAATATTATTTTTCAATGCACTCAGATTTTTGTTGAGTGTTAGACCCGGCTGAATAGTCTGTCCAGAGTTGGAGCAGCCGCCCGCGCCACTTTCAATTGGAGTTTGCAGGCTGCTGCAGCTGCAACTTCGGGAATGGAATGGGGATTGGGAATGGGAACTGGGAACTGGGCATTGGAGTCCGGAGAATGGGGTTTTGGGGATTGGGGGATCGGGATCGACGGCCTCGAAGGAGCAGAAGGAGAATAATGTTGCATGTCGCGCCAATTGTGTACACGATTTGACTTGGCAGCCTGACAGTGCCTGCTGCCCACTCTTTTGGCCATGTTGCTGCAGTGGCTGCTGCGGTTGCTGTGGCTGTTGCGGAGTTGCTGTTGCTGTGTCAGCTAATCAGACGGCAAGTATCTCATCTTCGAGGACTACTAGCCAACTGCCAAAACACAGGCAACACTGGGAACACAGACAACAACAGCAACATGCACACGAAACGAAACAAAACTACCAAGTCATGTTTGCTGCCTGCAAATAAATCTCTCGGCTGCTGGTCGGTTCAATTGGGCACCCAAAAACCAACAGAAAAACATGAAAAAAATATAAAAAAATGTACAAAAAAAGGTGGACACAACACAATCAGAGCCAAAAAGCCAAGAAAGAGTTTCCTGGAAAGAAAAGAGTTTCCTGCATTGGTAATATCTATGTTGCCAGTTGCCAGTTGGCCAAGTTAACCGCTTTCAACTGATTTAGATCGCTAAATGTTGGCAGTTGACTTTATGAGGGTCAATCAGGCTAAGCTGAACAAGCAATGGAATGCCATCTGTATGGTATTTTTATTTTATTTACTTTTTATTCCCAACTGGAGCAATGATAAAGTGAAAGAAGCTTCTGCGATTACCGGTAATAGATGTTCTTTTGTCTGTTTTTTTTACTTGGGATAAAGATTGCACAGCTTGCAGATCTTTGACCTGACTGCTAAGATTTCCATTTACGATAGCTTTATTTGGCTGGAAAATAAATGAAAACTGGCTTTGGGAGCGCTTTAGTTTTGGTCTTGGGAATTGTCCTTCTAGGGGATAAAATATGGGATTTATCATTATCGATGGGTTATACATAAATCAAATGCATTACATAAAAATAAATTAAACCACTCCAGATCCCGAAAATTTCCATTTTCTTGATTTATTAGATTAAATTAATCTAAATTGGTAAAAATAAATAAAACAAATATTTATATTTATTTATTTTCTTAATTTTTTTATTTTATTATTAAAAACCTAAAAACCTAAAAACCTTAAATCATAAAAATATACTCAACATTAATATTTTAATATTTCTTTCTTTTTTTCAACTCTGTTTTTTTCTATTTGTTATTTTCCTATGTACAAATTTTATTATATTATTTTATTATATTATCTGCGAAATTAAGCCCATGCGATAAAATACGCAACATTAATATTTTAATATTTAATTCTTTTAATATTTTCACTCTGATAAAATCAATTTAATTATATTCCATTAAATTTACTGAAATTAATTCAAGTCAATAAATAAAATATTTTATACTTTTTATTATTAAATGACTTTAAAACACTTGAGAAAATTAAATCCCTAATTAATGATTTAAGTTCAAGTTCCATTTAAACATTATATTTATTGGCTCTCAGTTTACCACACAAAGTTTCCCCAGTTTGCATGTGAGCTCTGCACCCAGTGCAGTTCATTCATCGAATTGATCTCAGGCGTTGACTGGTATTCATATTCATAGATGCATCTATTCCGCAAAGTGCCCCCTTTTCCTCTGTGAGCCCCCCTTAAGTCGACTGTCCATGTCCTCCTGTGCCGGCCACTGATTACACTAAACGACTGCCGAGATAGCCGCCTTGGTTGTTTGGCTCTTTCGGTTTTGGCATTCCTGGACGCCAAGCGCTTTCAAAATGCCCATAAAAAAAGGGGGGAAAACAGTGGGGCAGGGGCGCCGGTAAGGGGGAGGGGTCCAAGGAAAGGTGGGGCAACCGCTGCGCAGGCGCGCGTGTTTGGAAAGAGTTCAAGTCACAGCTGGAGACTGCACTGCTTTTGGCGCATAACTGGACAAGAGCTGCAGTTGGAGTCCAAGTCCGAGATTGAGCCCAGACTGGATGGCAATGCACTGAGGGAAAATATCACAATATCACTGAAATGTGTCATTGATTGGTTATTAAATAAACAAAATAAATTGGGTCTTTACAATTTTTTTAAAAATCCTGAAGGTATCATTTATATACAAAATATTATAAAATGTTATTATTAATATATATTATTTAAATATTTTTAAAAGCTAATATATATTTAAAGACAATATTTATTTACATATATGAATAACCAATAAGTATTTGATAGAATGTTTCTAATTTGTATTCCGAATTATTATATTATGTATATTTCTATAGAAAACATTTACAAATAAAATAGGCTGAAAAATAAAATTCAAATTTTAGATCACCGTTCTGTAGCATTCACCTTTTTGACAACTGCGAATCCTTGTGTGGGCGTGAGAGAGAGAAAACTATCGAGTATCGATATACCTCTGCCGATTCTAGTCGCGTTCGCAGCTTTTATTTTTTCGTTAAAGAAAATCAGTGTTTTTAGTGATAATTCGGTGGGTAAAATAGTGAAAAAGTGGTGAAAAGTGAAGAAGAAAGTGCAGGAAATTCGGGGATAATGGTTGTTTACCTGCGAATTCGGAATATAGCGCTATTTAGGAACATTTAATTTTCGCATTTTGGGCAGCGAACCCACCAATACCATTGCGGTGCTATCGTCGTGTGTGTGTGTTAGTGAAGGAGCTGAATCAGCTGATCTATCGATATTTCCGTTGTTTTCAAATAAAATAAAGAAAAGAAAGATTGATATCAAAGAATTAAAGTACAGGTAAACGACATTTAAAAATAACATTTATTATTGAGTATACATAACTAGGTTTTTTTATTGAATAGAAATTTTAATAATTAAATCATGTTTATTAATGTTAATTTTTCTTTTATTCGTAAGAAAACATTTACAAGAAAATAAAAAAATTGATTTTTAAAAAGGGCATAGATCATTTTTAGCTAAAACGCTTTTGGCTTAATAGCCTTTTAATAGTTAATTTATAAATTAAGTAGATCGGTTAATAACAATTATGCGATCCGAAACTCAAAGGGAAATTCGCCCAAGAAAACCTTTACAATTGATGGGCATATGTTTTTATAGTGTTTTTCCTTGTGCACCAACATAAAGTGGGAAAAGCGCAAAAAGGAGGAGGAAAACATGGGGGGGGCGGTGGCCAGGTGGAGGTTTACCTGCGCTGAGTTTTGAGTTTTCTGCTGTCGCCGCCGTGTTGAATAACAGGCAGCTGAGCTTTGTTGGACAAGGCGGGAGTTGAGTTGGCCTGGCCATAAAAAATTGGAAAATGTTGCGTTAATGCGACGTTTGTTCGAACACAATTTTCAAACAGATCGACGCCGGCAATTGTTTGGACAGTCTGTGTCCGAGGTTTTGGGCTTAAGGCGGATCGTTTCGGATCTCGAATCTGTGCCTGTGAGCCAGACATAAGGAGGAAATCGTTGGGACACATAACCAGACTTTCTGGCTGGCTATTTCTTTTCACTTCTCCCTTGCTATTTTATTAATTTTAAAATTTTGTCAGCTATAAGATATTATTAGAATTAAGTAACATTCAGAAATGTATTTTATTTTATTATAGAAACCCAGAAAAAATTATAGTTTGTATCTAAAAATCATTATTATATGTGAAAAGAGGGGAAATGTAGGGGTTTTGAGCTTCATGTCCAAACATGTTAGGGGTCCTTTGTAGATTTTAATAGTTTTCCTTTTTTTTTCTTACTTTTCTTCAAGAAAGTCTCCACGACATTTTGGAGCTCTCTCTCTGATTTCTCAGTGGATTCTCTGTGAGTTTATCCACTGCGCAGCAATGGCGTCTGCTCCACCGGGCGCCACCCACTTGAAAAAAGGAGGTGGAAAAAGAAGTTGAAAAAAAGCGTTAAAGGTGGGCGAGGTCCTTAACAACAGGATGCGTCTGGCATCGATTTTCCCAATGCGATAGGGTTTCAGTGCGGCCAAAAAGGCTTCCGGTCGCATCGTCAGCCGAATCCTTTCGATGATAAACACAAATCCAAACACGTGCACCGCATAACGGCAGATTCCAGGGGTTAGTCTCCGGCCGAACACGTGTCTTGTGATCAATCTACAGATTCCCGAAACGGAACTTCCAGTTGAGCACGAAGCACAGTGGTTGGTTTATCAAAAACTGAAGGGAACATAAGAATTTCGGGGTTGATACTTGAAAACATATGGCTATAAACGGTCTAAAAACAGTAAATATTTTATATTATTTTTTAGTAACACTAAAAATACATAATAATAAATAATTAGATTTTAATTTAATTCGTAAGGTTTTATTTTTCCTTTTTTCTTTGCCTTTGAAATTTTAAAACCCAGCCTAACATATAGAACGAATTTTAAAAATATTTTCTAAAGTTACTTAAAAGTAATAATATTAAATAAATAAAGTTAAATTTAATTCCTACGCTTTTTCCTTTTACTTTTTAAGGTGACCAAATACTGAGTATTTTTCTTTAGAGTTTTAGATCATAGTGCAGTAGCAAGCAGCTTTTTGACAGCTAAGAATCCTTGTAGTCAGAGAGAGAGAAACTATCGAATATCGATATACCTCTTCTTCTTCTAGTCGCGGCCGCAGCTTTTATTTCTTCGCTAAGGAAAATCAGTGTTTTTAGTGATAATTTGTAAATTAAAATAGTGCAAAAGTGGTTTAAAGTGTAGATGATAGTGTGGGAAATACGAGTTTAATGGTAGTTTACCTGCAAACTCGGGAATATAGCGCTATTTAAGAACATTTCGTTTTTGCATTTTGGGCAGCAGACTCCCACTAATACCATTGCGCTGCTAACTTTCTGTGCGTGTGTGTGAGTGCGAAAGCAAAAATATCGAAATCACCGTTGTTTTTGAAAAAAATAAACAAAGGGGAGATTAATTTCGAAGAACTAAAATACAATTTAAGGTAAACGATATTTTTAAACCATATTTCTTAATAGATTAAGTTTAAAAATTAGATGAAAAGGGATAGAATATATTGATTTGTTTTAAATTTGGAGAAATAAAAAAACTGTTTTTTTTGAACTCGAATTGCAATTTATTTTCAGAAAAAAATTTAAATATGTTCATATGTTATATTTATATCTTATATTCCTTTTTGTAAGGTTTGGCCTACTGTAAAATAAATCAATTTCAATTATTTTTTTTTTTTTATATTTTGTGTGGTTCCTAAATTCAGAAATTTTTGAAAAGGATCCATTTTTATTTCTCGTTATTTAAGTTTATTACACTCCGGAAAATAAAAGTAGTCGTAGAAACCCACAGTACCCACTGTAGATTTTGTTGAAGTCGGAAGTGCATTCGCAGGGTTGGTGATTCGTTGATTCCCCGATTCCCCGGTCTTTGTGATGATGTCAGCGAAATGCGGGCACAAAAAAGGACAATCGATTGTTGTGACACCGCTTGTGTGTTGAGTTGTGTGCAGCACTCCCATTCGCATATCCATTCCCTTCCTGCCAAATCTCTCCTTCTCGGCAATTTATCCAATTTCATGAGCGTTCAATTAACGCTGCCCAGTCGCAGCGAACCATCGTCATCCCATCCCATCGTCATTCCCCCTACAATTTCCCTGCCCATTCCCATTGCGATTCCAATTCCGATTCCCATCCCAGCATTTTTTACTTCGATCCCACGGCGACGGCGTCTGGCGGCCTGCACGTGCAGCGCAGGACATTTATTGGATTCTCGGCGTGCCTTTATTTGTTTCTATATTTGCCCAAGATTCCAATTAAACGCCATGGCCCTTGGTTCGACGTGGATCCGCCGTCTGGGCTCTGAGATCCCATGGAGAGTGTTTCTTCCTGGAAACAGGGTGCTCGAAATATAATAATTTTGAAAAATAGAGTTCGTAATATATTATAAGAATTTTTTTTTAATTTTCATTAGACTTAAACATTTTTATTCGTAGCTATTTATTTTAGAGCCTTCCCTAGATTACTATTTTTTTTTTTGACAAATAATAATGTTTGCATATTTAATTGCAAAAGAAATACCATAAACCCAAGAAGATTATTACATACCTACACTAAAATTTTAATAATGACATTGATGTTTATTTATAATTCCTTATTTCCGTTCAAACTTTTTTTTATCCGAAACCTTAAACAATCTTACTTTCAATTCCAATTAAATTTCAATAGTAATCATATATGGTTTCTTCAGAAAAATGGTTTAACTGATGAACTTTTAGTGGAAGTGACTTTAAGGCTTCTTTAGCAAAACCACCCCCAACTTATTTGAATGGTGCTCCTACCATCTTGATCAACCATAGAAGACCTAGAAGAGTTCGAATTGCCGGGAACTCAGGGGCTTCTTACCATTTGTCCATTGCTAGTGACAACTTAGCACCCTGTATTCAATTAGGGCTCTTCTTGGCCATCAGCGTTAAACGCCAATGGGGCAAACAGCAATTGAATGACGCTGCCTTGGTTCCAGTCGTCTATTCAATCCATCGCATCCCATCCCCCTATCTGGAAAATAGTCTCCCTCCCCCTTTCCCATGTAAAACCGCCTCCTGCCATGCCATTAACCCAATAGGACGACGCTGGCACACGCTGAGGATTAGACGTGTAATCAGCATAAAATGTTGCCAAAAGCCGCGCCCGACGACGCAGTGCGTTGCAAAAAGTGGCAAACATGAAATCCAATATTGCGATACTGCGAGCTGAGCAACCGCATGAAAATGTAATGGCAACCAGAGTGTGGCAAAGGTACAGTGGTAATTCTATAGTAAATAATATAGGTAATAGGTGAAAATAAGATATAACTTAATGACAAGAATGATTTATTTGCAGGTTCTACAAAAATCACTATGGTTTTAAAATGACTTATAAAGGTGTCAAAAAGTATGCAACAATATATTTTTTGTTATTAGAGATTTCAAAAGTCAAAATGTAAGAAATCTCTAAATTTATTTTTTCTAATCTTGGTTTCTCGAATAGAGCTATTTCTCGATATTAAAGTTGTGTTTTCCCTTCAAAACATCGATATTATCGAATCGATGTTGTCAAAATTTCGAAAATATCGATAATTTTCAAGCTCTATCCTCGAATATAGATAGAATATTTTTAAGGAAATATTTTTAGAATATTTTGAGCTGGTGTTCCAAGTGTTTACTGTATCGTGGACGCTACAGGCGACTCTGACGCCGCTCTGGATGTCGATGGAAACGCGGACGCCGCTCGTACGCATGTCCTTATCCAAATACAAATACGAATATGAGAGGGAGAATTCGAGGCGGAGAGAACACGTGCAAAGCCGCGGGGGATTGCACGACTTTGTCCGAAATGGAGTTCAAATTGGTACTGAGACGGGGGTTTTTGACGTGGTCTGCTGGGGTATATGGCTTTGGGTATTGGGTTTTGGCCTGGGATCGGGATTGGGATTGGGGAGTGAGAATGGGACGTCGATGTGGGTACGCACCGAAAAATCTCCAAGCGCGTTGCCTGTCGCATTTAATAACTGTTTTTAATAAGTGTCCCTCGGGGATCGCTCCGCTCAGCCTGACCCTCTTTTCAACCCACTCTGCCCCTTTTGGTGCGTGATTTGCATTTAGGCAGGCACTCAGAAAAAATCTAGAAATAATCAAAAATGAGGGGCTTAAATAAGTAACAAATTAGTCCAAAAACTGACATTTTAAATAAAGGATTTAATTTTGTATTTTAATTCTTAGATTTAATTACTGAAAGAAATTAATCTGAAGAATGAATATTAAAATGAATTTGAAGAATTAATTGGAAAATGAATGTGAAGAATTTAAAATAAATTTGAAACATTGAAAAAGAATTGAAAAAATTAATATAAAAATGAATTTAAGAAAAATGAATGCGCAAATGAACATGGAAATGAATACGAAAATAAATTTTTAAATGAATTTACACTAAATATGGAAATTAATTTTAAAAAAAGTATTTAAATAAAATACAATGATTAAATATAGCTTTATTAAAATAATTTTTACTGTTCTCAAATGTTAATTCAAATTTATTAATTTTGTTCTGTGATCATATTCCATTCTCTATCTGTATAAGCGTATTCCCAGTTGAATGGCAAACGTTGTACTCTAATTGCACGCCCCGGCGTTGCGTTGCTGTTGCTGTTTTTGTTGTACGGAGTTTTTGAGTCACGCGGCGACTTCAGGTGCAGTGGAAAGAGGAAGAGTTGTGGCCAAGGGGGGTGATCCACTAAAAGGGGGTCTTACAAAGGGGGCAGGGGGGACTCGTGCAGCATGCAACATGTTGGCCGCAATTTATTAGTGCTGCCATTATCGTTTTTCTTCAGATTTACCTCCAAGTGCCTGGCTGCGTGTCGTCCAGTGTTCGGAGAGACCCCTTCTTGGTCCCCGAAAGTATTTATTACTATAATTTTCCATATGTTTTCCTTGTGCGTTCTGCTCGTTGCACTGCATTTTTTTTGGGCAAATTGCGTCTGGAAATTGTGGTAATAATTTGCAGCTTACTAAATATGAAGATCAGCTTTTGGAGCACGATCTCTGTTCGTACGTACTCCTCCTCCTCCAAACCAGGGAAAAAACCACGAAACGGGGAAACAAATTTATTAACTTGTGCAAAATTAGTCGCTTACAGTCGTTTAGACATTGCAATTTGATTTTTATGGCCGTTCGCCGTTGTGTATCTATGAGATACATTCGAGTTCGAGTGTTAACTCGCGGATCCTTTGCCAGCTGCACCACCGATTTAATGGGGTTTTATTAAGTTTTATGACCCTGAAATTGTTGCACTAATCAGCCGACAATTTATGGGGCATTTGTGTTTTGTGTGTTTGGCCAACTAACTAAAATTTGTGGTCGTGTTCATAAAAATCAGAGAGAGACACAAAAGCCATTCGGCTAATGAAAATTAGTCGAAATATGCAAAGTATGCCTCTGATTAGTGGCAATCATAAAAAGAACTCGGCTTTTAATGGCTTTCCTTGGCACTCTCTCGGTGGTACTTTGGGTGGCCTTTCGAAAGACCGGAGTTTGAAGTCCCCGAGAACCCATCGAAACCATATATAAATTTTACGTACCACTGCCTTCGATGTCGCCTCAAATCGTTATGGGTATTTATAGGATGGGAAAGGTTAAATTGATCTGAGTTTCAGGTTCTATTCGATTTTATCCGCGCCCAGAACTAGATGTTCTCCAGAGATCTTTGACAGTTTTATTTCAAGTGCGTGATCTGCTTGATTTAGGGCCCATCACATGGAACATAGCTTCATTTATTTGGAATGGGATGGGAGTTTAAGGTTGAGTGGATAGAACAGTTCTTAGATTTCTTAAAGATGGGAGTATTTAAAAAATACATGAAGGCTAAAACCATTTTTAAATATTTTAATAAAAATATTTGAACCTATAAATATTTAAAAAAATATTTTTCGAATTGGGTTCCTAGATTTCTTAAAGATTGGGTTATTAAAAAAATACATTTAGGGTAATTAAACAATTGCTTAAATATTTGTATAAATATGTTTGTGCCCATAAATATTCTTTAAAATATTTTAAAATTCAGCTATTGTGGTAAAGTTTTCAAATCACCCATTTTTGACCATAGAACCATCACCATTCCTTATCCTATTTATACCCGTTACTCGTAGAGTAAAAGGGTATATTGTATTCGTGCAAAAGTATGTAACAGCTAGAAGGAAGCGTTTCCGACCCCATAAAGTATATATATTCTTGATCAGGATCACTAGCCGAGTCGATCTAGCCATGTCCGTCTGTCCGTCTGTCCGTCTGTCTGTCTGTCCGTCTGTCCGTATGAACGCTGAGATCTCGGAAACTATAAAAGCTAGACGATTGGTATTTGGCATGAAGATTCTTGGAGTTCCTACGCAGCGCAAGTTTGTTTCAAAAGGGTGCCACGCCCCCTCTAACGCCCACAATCGCTTATATACGATTTTAAAAATTTCAATATTTCGGAAAAGTAAAAATGCAGTTTTATTGTGTTTATCAATACCTATCGAAATGTAGAAGAAATTTTTCAAATCGGACCATTCGTTAAAAAGTTGTGCGTGTTCAAAGTTTCTATCTCCATCTCCCTCGCACTCCCTTTACCTGAGTAACGGGTATCTGATTGTCGGGGCACCCGACTATAGCGTTCTCTCTTGTTTTTATTATATCCGCAATTGATCGATGTTCCCGTCTCTGCCAACACGATTTCTTTCTATTTCCCGGAGCAGCTGCTTCGGCTGGGCCAAACTGCAACTAAAATCAAAACCGCATTTAGTTATACATAAACTTTCAAATGCCAGCCATAAATCTGTCTAGGCAGTTCGCCCCCCTTAACCCCTTGTTGGCCCACGATTTAACCCACTCCTTGAAGACAGAAGACATTTGAAGAGTCGCTAGTCGCAAGTCGCTAGTCGCCAGTCGTCGTCGGCAGTTGGCATCTTCCATTGGCCATCTTCCATCTTGCTGACAAATAATTTACCATAAAATCAACGACAACTGCCAATTTTTCAGTAATTAGCCCCGGCAGAGCACTTGCCTCTCCCCCTTCGGTTTTTCCCTTCCAGAGCACTTGAGCGTAATTAATAAAATATATAAGCCCCGAAGATCTTGAGAGGCAGCGGCGCATTGTTGGGTTCAGTGAGGCTGCCTGCCAGGCATTTGCAGAAAATTAATTGTGCTCCACGCAGATTAACACATGCGTGGCAGGCTTCCGATGACGAGGAGGGGCAACGAGGGGTTAAGGGAATGTGCACTGGAAAAAAAGACCATTTGGTTTTAGATTTAAGAACTTATTGTGATACCTACATATCACTTTATGATATAAATCTTGTATTTGTAGAGCCAGATAAATATTTTAATTTTTTAAAAATACAAAATACATTTTTTTTTAATTAAAAACTTTTTTAAATTTAAGAAAAATTCATTTTTATTATGTAGAATAACTTATTTTTAAAAGAATTTTTTTTAATTTACTTTCAGTTCAAGTAATTTATTCCTTAAACTTATAAAGCAAGACTAAATCTTTTTTGGTTTCCGAATTTATTGTCCTTAAATCATAAATATAACAATTTAAACATGAATATATCCAGGACTTGGTTGTTTGCTGCGTACTTTTTGAATACCCAATTTCCTTTTATTTTTTACCCAAGTGGAGGGGGATTTGTCCCCGTGGATCCGTGGGTTTATAGAAAATATTCCCTAAGCCCACTATTATTTTCTTCCTGTGCATCAAAAGATCATCCAGCGTTTTGGGGAATTTTCAGCGTTTTACAAATTTGAAAATTTCTTGCCGCATTTTTACGACTTCCCCTCCGCCCAAAACCGAATGTCTGCATTTTTATGTCGATCGTGTGTGTTGTCACTGAAGTTTGAGTTTGCCTGCCTGCCGTATCTGCAGTATATACTTGCCCCCTTGCAGCCTGGCAGCCTTGCAGCACGTTGCATGTGGCACGCGCGTCGCATAATTAATTAAAAACGCATTTAAACGAAGCTTCACGACAGTCAATCGTTCGTGCACATTTGGCCACAGTCTACGTAGCATGTGGAGATGTGGGGCTGTCTTGGCGCAGGTTTTATGCATTTTCTAAGAAGCCTTTCGTCGACCGCCATAAATATAAATAAAGAGAATGGAGAACTATATTATTCTCGTTAGAATCACCGGCTGTCTCCGCCTTTTGTCTTCTGGCTTTGAAACTCTGAAGCTCGACGGCAACATGTGTCTTTTGACGAAATGCTGACAAGCCTTTGAGTTTCTCGAGGCAGGCAGCTCTTCTGTTTCTGTGAGTTCTGCGGATGCGAGGAGCCACAATTGATGACCTCTTTTGTGGCCCCTTCGATCCATTCACTCGAGATTTGCATACTGAGAAGGCAACCCAGAGGTTGCCAGTCTTTCGACCTCCGGTTTTCTGGGGTTTTGGGTCGCTTTGGAAAGGTTGAAAGTTGGCTGGGAAGATAGAAAAATGCTTGAGAACAAGATGCACTATCTGAGATGAAGAAAAGGTGATGGTGGTTTCAAGTTAATAAAAGGTTTACTTAAAAAAATAAATGGGTATCACATACTATTTATTAGGGATTTTATTTGACTTGCTAAAATGAATTTTTATTTTCTGCATAACAATTGTAGAATTCTTCAAAGTAGAGCTTAAAAAATATTTATATTTTCGATATTTTTACAAGATTGTATCGATAATATCGATGTTTTCAAGGAAAAATTAAAAGTGAAATTTAAAAAAGGTAATAATTATGTTTTTAATAAAACGTCCGTAAAACATCGATGTTTCCAAAGAACATCGCTGCTTGCAAAATATTGAAAATATCGAGATGTCGATACTACTCTAAGGCCCATTTTGTTCTAAAAATAGATATAATCTCTTTTTATTTACAATCCCCAACTTAATCACAAATTTTATTTCATTCGTAACCCACCGGATGTTTAATGTTTAATGTTTCTCACATTCTCAATTCTCAACTCGCCGCTTAATCAAATCAAATTTTAATTTACTTCCTCAGCAGCTGCCAGAATTTTGTAGAATTTCACAGATTGCTCAAAACTCGGCCTGCCAAAACAATCATAATTGCTGGAAGCATAACATCCTCTATGTTATTTACTTGCCCCTAAAAAACAAAGAACTCTGCAGTACCCTGGCATACCATTGAGATTTTCAAATGAAATGAAAAAGAAAGCATTCAAGTTCGCATTTTTATTTATGAAATTCGGTATTTATATCGCCTTTTGGTCTTTTTTGGGTGTTCGAGAATTAAATAGCTCACTGAAAGCCACTTAACAGTTGATTTCAGCTGAATTTAATGCAACATTAGCGCTTCTTTATGCCACTTCCACGGCGAGAGACCCGCAGAGGTGATAGAATCCGAATCTGAATCTGAAGACCACCGACAACCCATTCCCATTCCCATGGCAATCGATGGACTCTAGACTATATCTATATGGCAGAAGTAGAAGTAGAGGCCCATGTGGCAAGCGCCGTTGATGGGAAACAGCTGACCAGCGAGTACCGAAAATATTTTATTTATGTGCCAGATAAATAAAGCGAAATACCCCGAAAAATGGGGAGGAATATATATAATGCTTCGTGGCACCTCTGATTGGCAGGCCACATGGATGTGAAATGGTAGAAAGTCGGAGCTGTCGGGGGATAGAGTGCAGAAGCATCCGAAAGAAAAGATGAGGTGGGTGAAACTGAAGGAGCTTTTTCGGAAGGGGTTCGGTTTAATTTTGGGATAATCTTAGGTGGTCTCCTGGTTAATAATACATTTTGCTCTAATTTAGAAAATAATTTTATTCAGTTTTTATTACATCGCTATATTATATTAACTCTTTCAGCAGGAGGAAATTATATCAATATCATTTTCGGACTCTAGATAGGTACTACTTGCATTAATACCAAACAAAAATATTAACAAAAATAATAAAAAAAAAAAATTAACTATTTTTTATAGGCCACATAAATCTAATGATAAAATATTTAACATTCATTACAATTTATTGTTACAGGAAATAATTAGGTACTAAATTACCAAATTCTCGTATAAATATTTGTTGTAGGCCAAATAAATACCAATCTAAAATCATATTAAACTTTCATGTAAAGCCTGCTCGTTTCCTGATTAAGCCAACTAAATAACCGCATGAAGTGGTAATAGAATCCTTCAACCAACAGCAGTTCACTTAGCCCCGCGATCAATTTATAACAGATCGTTTGGTCGGGCCAAGAAATCGCTTCATTTAAGCCCACTTTACAAGCGGCCGGGATCGTCGTTCGCCACACTCACCTCAGTACGACACCTTTGGAGAAGAGATCGGGAAAGATATGGGGTTCCCCCTTCCTACCGCATAACGATCATTGTCATGGATGGTCAGCGCAGCGGGGTGGCCATAGCTGTTAACTACTGTACTGAATGGGCGCATTTGCACAATTTGCACTCACTCTTTTTAGGCCGTAATAAATTCGCATAAATTTTTAACCGAGTGGCGTGCCAATAAGCGAGCGATTTGTGAGCCTAATGAAGGCGATTTGTTGCGGCACCAACTGCCACTAAATTAGACATGAGAATTGATGGGCCACAGACCCTCAAGGTGCTATCTGTATACATACCCCACATACTTCTTGCCCCTTTGGATAAACTTAACGAGCCGCCACTGATATTCCCCGCATTCGCTTTATTTGGGGAAATCTATGTGGAAATATTTTATTTTATATAGTTCGATCAACTGGTCTGCGGTTCGTCTGATCATTTTCTAGTGGTAGAACCAACTTCTGGACAACGTCAGAGATCAGGGCTGTCCAGAGAGGGCCTGTTATCACCCCATTTCGTTGAGAAGTGTTTGTTTCTTTTTCATTTTTTCCATTTCGGCTTACGCACTTTTCACACAAACATCATTTCGGAAGCGATGCACTCGGAAAATTATGTTGGCTAAGAAACAGGGGTATTATTGCTTAAGAAATTTGAGCAGAGGATTAAACTTAAATTATTAATATTTAATAAATATTTTACCGTGATATTCCTGAGAAATAATTGCAAAAAGTAACCAACAGAATATTTTTTGAAATATATAAGCTGGCATATTACAAAATATTCGTACCAATAAATAAGTAATGTTTGTGTGTCTATATTTAATTTGTTAGAAAAAATGATTTATTAATTAAATAAACATTATAAACTGTTTAAGTAAAGATTTCTTTGATGTAGATCAGCGGTCGGCAGCGTCCTATTAAGTGAGCATAGGGAATTGTTCTGCCCATCCTCTGCCACTCACGTACACTGTAGAACAGCGGTCTGCACACACACACTGATGAGCAGCCCCGTGCAATTTACTCACACAAATATAAAACAAAATGTCGTTGTATGCGTGTGCCGACCGCTGATGTAGATTTTCCAAATTATTTTAAGATTTTTAATGACACATTTTTCAATCAAGATTTTTGTGCCGCAAGCCCTTTGGCTTCTTGGAAAATGTCTACAGCTGGTCGAAATGGGAAATGAAAACACCTGCAAATTGCAAAACATTGAGTGGAATTCGTCAGGGAGGTGGGCTTTTGGGCTTTCGGGTCGGGACACATCCTCCCACAAGACCGCGAGGCAATAAGTCAGGGCCGTGGATGGAAAAAAGGCAACCCTCGCAGCTGGCAGGAAGCCAAAGTCCTCGAGGGGGGAGGCTAACCCCCACACGCGACACCTCCCACACATAAAAGCCAGCTGGCTGGCTGGTAAGAGGCCGGCTCATGAATACATTTGAACTCGTTAACTCCGACACACCCCAACATTTGTGTTTTGGGGGTTGTTCTGCGTTCCGAGTCCTTGCCCGGGAACTCACTCATCCATCTCGACCCCCTTTCTCCCCCTTCTGTCACCATGTCCATGTCCTGGCTTTGCACGTGCACAATTTCGAGTTCATCAAAAGGAATTTGCTTTTGGGGAGCGTCCTCGTCTGACATTTATTAGAATTCTTTCGTTTCCGCAGTGCTGGAGGCGCCTGGGGGAAAAACTGAGGGGCAGGAGGGGGCGTGGAAAATTCTACTTCGAAAGCTTTTACCCTGAAATAAAGTTTTCCTTGCTAGGAACACTAAAAAAAATATGTACATTAAAAAATAAGAAAAACAAAATATTCTAAAAAATATAAGGAGTTTAGAAATTAGTTGGAAATGAGAATGCAAGTGTTTATTAAGTATTGAAGAATATTTAGAAAAATGTTTAAATGTGAATAATTGTATAAATTATTTAAATGTCCTTTAAAAAAGTTTTTTTTAAAGTTTTTATATTAATAGCTAATTAAATTTACATTTTTGAATTTATTTTATAATAATATTTTTTGAATTTATTATTTTCACTGCACTTAGTCACTTGGTTTCGGTTTGTTGGCTCTTATGTTGGTTGACTGCCATTAAAGTTTGGTTTGTTCTCGCTTCAGCTGACTGGGTGGCAGTGGTTGAGCGATACGAATCCGTATCTGTGGCGGATTTGGATGCCTTAAAGCTATTTGCAGGGCATTGAAATCGGAGCTGGAACACACCACGCATTTTGACTTTTGCAGCTGCACAAAAATTGGAGAATGAGCTGTACGGAATTTAAATGTGTCTCATGTCAAGGAATTTACCATGGAGAATCGTTTGATGTTGTCCATGGGGAAATCAATAAAAAGGGAAAATAGTTAAAGGCTTAGGTGAGAAAATATAGAAAAGGGTAACATAACATTTCAAAACAATAAGGTGATTGCGATGGACTTAGGAACAATAAATATTTAAAGGAATTTTCAATTTAAGAAGAACACGCTAACTAAACGTGTCTTCAATTGTCAAAAATAATTTATAATTTAAAAATTTAATAAAATGAAATATTTTAGACGAATATTAAAAAAAATTCTATAAATTTCATACAATATAAATCTTAAAAATGCAAAGTATTGAAAAATTCCTAGAATAATTCTAAAGAAGCCACCATTTGTTCCATGTTTATCCTACTAATTTCGGAACAGATATAAGCTCATAAACTACCCCTCTTGTGTTTGTCTACTAATTTCATGTACTACTAGTATTCCCTCGACTAATTTCGTTCCCAAAACAAATCAAGCAGAGCAAACAGGACTCGGACATATTTGCTGGACAATTTCATTTTGAGTAGAAGGACAAATTAAAATTACTTATTAACATTTACCAACTGGAGTAAACAAACTTGGGTAAACATACGAGGCAAACGAACGAAGCCCTTCGTCAAAAAATTCGACATTTGTTCGAGCACAATGATAAACATTTCGAAAGCCCAGGATTAGGACCACCGATTGCGACTGCTGAGCACTTGTTATTCCAATTTAATTAAGTTAATTGCTAGGATTTCGTGTCATTGGGCGATGAAGTTCCGAGCTCCCGAGTTCTCAAGGGTTGATCGGGGGATTTTCGAAGCCAAAAGCATCGAAATCGATGGCACCTTTCACGCATTTGTTGTGGCTCAACCCCCAAAAGAAACAATGGGATCGAAATGTGCACAGACTTGCGTGCGAATTATATTGGCAAATGTTCTGAAAAAACAGCTCGCACATTTGTTTTGTAATTTCCGCATTTCAGCAGGCATTTGTCTCTGCAAATATTTGCCATTTCAATGGGAAATCTGTGCGGATTGCGGATTGCGGTGCTGCATTCTGTTTTCTGCTTTCTGTTTCTCCTCCGATCAGAATGAGAATCAGAATCCCTTAATTTAAGTGGGCGCGACAGTTGGTCGATGGGCAGCGGCAGCTGCATCTGAGTGTTCCCACTAATTGCACTATGCAAATGAGTGATTTTTCACTGAAATTGCCCTGAAATACTGAAAGACCAAGCAACAACAGATGGCTCTATAAACTAGTTGGGAATTAGAGGTATTAACAGCTCATTATGGCAAGGTGATATAAATTGGGAATATTGAGAAGGATTTATGTGACTCAGGAACTATTATATACTATTAAAAGATTATAGTGATTTTAAATATATTAAAATGTCCACATAAAATATGATTCTATTATTTAGGATCACAAATAATAAAAAGTTCTGAAAGAATTGTCGAAGTTTATATTGGAGAATTTGTTTTTATACCCTTGCAGAGGGTATTATAATTTCAGTCAGATATTGTAACGCAGTGAAGGAGACGTTTCCGACCATATAAAGGATATATATTCTTGATCAGCACCAAAAGCCGAGTCCATCTAGCCATGTCCGTCTGTCCGTTTCTATGCGAACTAGTCTCTCAGTCTTAAAGCTATCGCAATGAAACTTTCCCAAAAGTCTTCTTTCTATTGCAGGTAGTACATATGTCGGAGCGAGCCGGATCGGACCACTATATCTTAAGGCTCCCAAACGAATAAAAATTCATTGTAACTTTGCAGGAAGTAGGCGTTTTGATTTCTGACAACTTAAAAAGGTATTTCTTTTATCTGCAAGGGTATATAAGCTTCGGCTGGCCGAGGCTAGCTTCCTTTCTTGTTTTTCTTTATTTTTCTTATGTTACTTAGAATTTTTATAAATATTTTGTGAACTATTTTTATATGATATCCTGAAAAATCTAGAATCCAAATGCAACTTATAGTTATATTTCTAAAGTTTATAGCACAATCAAAGCCAAAACCCTCAAAAAACTCCCCATAGTGCGGTTCATTCCGGTTAAGTGCAAACTGAGATCCTGGCCATGGGGAATCAGATTTTATAACTTAATCAACGCAGCCGTCGCTAATGGCACGTATGGGGATTGGAACTGGGATATGGGATTGCTTGGGTATGGATTGGTATTGCTGTGGTTCGGTTCGGCTTTCCAATGTCATCAGACCGCCCCTTTTTGTGGCTGCAACTTGCGGCACAAACATTTGACCAGCAAAAAGCGCAAATGTTGCAATCGCTTCAGTTTTTTTGGGGGTGGCTTTCCATATCTTTTGGGGGTTTGTTTTGTACGTACTCCCCGAGAGTTAGTCAGCGTCGAAAGGCAACGCATAAATGCGTTACGGACTATCAATCTTGATTAGACGTGATTTCTGCTCTTCGAGCACAAGCACAAAGCGCAAAGCATTAAAATTAACAGCCGACATCCCATGAAGTGGATGACAACAAAAGATGGGCACGTGTCTGAAAAGATATATAGAATGGCATTTGGCTTTTAGGGAAATTTGTTCTGAACAGATTTAATGACGTCTACGGTTACATGACTCAAGCTGCGGAGCGGAAAAGCCAAACAACTTTGGAAAATGAAAACATAAAAATGTCTGGCTGCAGCGATTTTCTCATTATTTTGCACCGTTTTGTGGCAATTTCAATAAACAATAAATCCCTACCGTGTGCGGCCCCCAAAAGCAGCAAAAGCCGCATTGTTTGACTATATATTTCTCTGGCCCGATCTGGCCACAATTTATAGCAATTTTCACATGAATTGAATGGACCGAGCAACAAGGCACAGGCGCCTGCCAACAAGAGCGACAACAAGCCAGCTGAGCTGGGATCCCAATGGATCGGATCGGTTAGAGCTAATCTGGGGTTGGGTTTAACACTCAAAAAAACCACTAGAGTATCTAATCGAATATCTTTTAAAGAGGTTATATATATTCATTAATAAGAGACTATATAAGTGCACAGTCTCATTAAGTTTAAAATAGGTTTTAGTCTAAAATCGAAAAAAGTGCCCTAAAGAATTCGCGTGTATTTTCTAAAATTATACTAATTATTTTTAATATTTGTAAAGGAAATAAAAAAAGGTCTAGCCCGAATAAATTTTAGCTTTCACCCTGCAATTAAAAAACAACATTTTTATATTCCCTGAAGAATTCGCGTCTTAGGTAAATATTCACATTAACTGAATATTTTCAATATTTGTAAGGAAAACCGTTTGAAAAATTATAAAAATCTATCCCTGTGTTACTTTACACAGAATATATTAATTTAAACTTCCGTAATTAAGTTATTTGTAAGTTTTAATGATCTTACAGAAAATGTATGTTCATTTAAAATAAGGTAATTTAAGTTCTTTTTACCAAAAATGTTTTCTTTAGTTTATAAACATTATTTATATCGAGTAAAATGTGGAATATTTCCCGGAGCGAAGGGGCCACGAAGTCTGCTGGTGCGGCTGTCGTCGGGGCGTATGAGTGACGCGAATGGAGTTGCAGTTGGCCTGGCTGGCAGGATTGGATCGTATCGGATCGGATTGGTTCGGATGGAGGATGGAGGTTGGAGGAGCCAACTGACTGGCTTACTGGCCAGCTATAGCTATTGCCTGTTGGCCGGCGAACATAATCGTAAACAAATAAAATTATTGCTGCCGATCATGCACACAAATTTATGCACACACACGGGGAACGACGGGAAAACTATCATCTCCCTCTGCCTTTTGCCTATTTTGCACTAATTTTCCAGGCGAAAATGGCAAAATGGCCAAACTCTTGGCACGAGGTGTTGCCGCAAGCTGTGTGTGTGAAATATGCAACAACAGCGTGAAAAAACATGAAGGCAGTGGCCCAAGACTTTGGTTGGCTGCTTTTTCATGAAAAGCCGCTCGCACACACAGCGGGAAATGCATTTTCGCGTGCGGCGGCGCTTGGACAACAGAAAAAAAGCGTACAAAAAACTGGACAGCACATCTGGCTGAAAAACGGAAAAACTGAAAACTGGCAGCCAAATGTTGCGAGACCACATAATACAGGTAGTCAGTCAGTCAGCGCCGCTCGGTGATGAGGTGTTAGTTAATGCTAAAGCACCGTGGGCCCAGATCAATGTGGGATGTGGGTGGAGCGAGTAATAATTAAATAATTAGTATAATACTTGGGATAAAATGTGGCGAAGTGATGACAGTCTTTTATATAGTTTACTGGATTGTGAAAACATTTTTATATATTTTTTGTTTAAAAAATAATAATGGTATATCAAAAAAGTTTTACAATTTTCGGAAAACGTATTAAACCAAATACTCTTAGATTTAAGAATTTAAGGAAATTGTTGATCCAAAAAAAGAAATAACTGAATATCTTAAATATAAAATGTTTGTAGAATCCTTAAATTCACACAGTGTTTAACAGGATTTAGTAAAAAACATATTGTCTTAGGTTTCATCTTAGCTTTCATCTAAACCAAATATAAATAATTAAATAAACCAAATATAAATATATATACTAACTTCCATTAAATATCTTCCCCTTCCTTTAAGCGAGTGTTTATTTCACGACAAGCTTATATTTTCGCCTTAATTTGACAGCATTTATGATGGTCATTACATCTAGTCAATGTGCTCCACGTTTTGGGAGCTTCACCAGCTGAAAAGCCATTCCGTGGTCGCTGATTCAAGACGTCTTTGTGGCTAATGAAGACTTGAGCATGACGTGCTGATAAAGATCACACAGTCTTCTCCGGTGGGTCTTCATTCTTTTTCTCACACTGTCATCACTGGCTTCATTATTGTTTTTTATGCGGGGTGCTGGTTAAACGATATGCTCTGCATGGAGTTTTCGGCAGGAATGGGCTGATAAATACTCTAGACCCCAAGGCGAGTCCCATCATTAGGACAGTTGTTGGTCTTCCTGCAGTCAGATGTTAGTGGATTACAGGAAAAACTCACTAAAACGAATCGAGATATGTCTTAAAAATAATTAATAAATATTTATTAAATATTTTAAAAATATATTACTCTTATTTATAATGAAAACACACATTTTTGTACAATCTATTGTAATCCATTTTTTTTTTAATGCTGTTCGGATGTTTCCTTAAATATCATATTATTTATTTTTAGTAATTTTTATTTAAAAACCTGGGATAGGATACTCTAAAATTTCTAAATAACTTGTAAATTTAATTTTCTTGTTGGTACTGTATTACAAAAATCGAAGAACGTGAGTGGGACAGTAACTGGGGCTTCCTGCTCTATTTCTATGCCCAAGGGTTGGTAAGTATGTATTTGCACCCTCTTCAGGATCAACGGCCATATCAATGGCATTTGTTTGACTTGTTTTTGTTGGCTGTTCTTTGTTGTTGCCTGGCTTTTAGCATAATTAAACGACACATGCCGCAAAATGCACTTCTAGGGCATTCATATCCTCGTTTCAACAGCGTCATCATCATTCGACACGGCATCCATATGTTCTATTAGTTACCCGTCCAAGGACTCATCCCATCCCCCTACCCCTACCCCTGCACTAATTTCGTCACTCACAAATTACTCCGTATGGCTGAAAATTCGTAACGAACATAAGGTTTCATTTTGAGATCCCACACATTCGAGCTCTTCGTTTTGAATTTAATGCAAATGAGTACAGCTGATGGATTAGGTTTTCCTTCTTCACGCCCCGCCTTTTGTGGCCATAACTATTTTCCATGTTGATGGATTGCAATGGAAATTGGGTTTCGGTGTCTATTGTTTAGTAACTTTAATCAGGCAGGTGCAGGGTGGTTATTTAGGTCTGTAATTAACGATGGCCCGGCATGAATAACTAATATTATTTCAATACAGACCGACACTGAAAAACACCTGACACATGCATCAAGATAAAGCAGATCTGCCTCGTTGCATTGAGAGATTAATTGCCCAACCCCGAGACAATATTACTAACTATAATTGTAGAAAGAGAAATTTATGTGTCGATGTGTTTGGCCCACAGCCAGAAAACAATCTGCGAAACATTCTTTTCTGTTTGTTGTTAATTATTTTATTACGTGTGATGAACCAAAGAAAATTCATTGATCGTTTGTTTATATTATGCAAAATTATGTGGAAAAAAGTTTTAGATCTTACAAAGATCTTAAAGATCTTTTAACGTTTATATTACATGTGAACTACAAAGTTATTAGCAAATAATCTTAACAAATTTAAATAAAGCTGGCTAAGGATCATTAAAATTAAAGAAAAACTTCTCTCATATATTCTTTACAATATTTTACCATCCAAACTCTAATCAAATTTAGAAAATTTATTATTTCTTCAATTTGCCAAGAGCCATAATCACGTGTGGTCCTTGGGCATTTTGCACACATGCCTCTTCACATTTCACACATAATTATGAAATGCTTGCGTGTAAAAATGTGGGCATCCTTAACACCTCGATGGCTAGAAAGAAAAACGGACAACAAATATTTCCGCAATTTTTCGGTCATAGTCATAAAAATGCAAATTGAAGACGGCACTGGGCAATGGCGAAAAAACTGAAGGAAAACTCAGGGAGAAATGAAGAAAAACAATTAAAATATTTGCAAGGCGTGTTACAACGCCGTTGGTTTTTAATGATGTTTTATTGTCTGTTTCGAGACGACGCGACGAGACGAGAGTCGAGATGTGATCATGATCACATCACATTGATGATGATGATGATTTTTTCAACTAAATAATTGAATGCAGCTGGTTGGCGGTTGTCGCATTAAATTTAGGTGTCTTGTCGCCTGGCGTCTGCATTGCATCGCCTCGCAATTGGAGGCTGAGCCAACGACCGCGACAAGTGACAAACTGACTGAATGACTGACTGACTGAAGGACGGACGTGCAGAATGACTGACGGAATGACTGAGCGACTGAGTGACTGTCTGAGGGGCCAAGTCGCGACGATAATAAATGAAGCGATTGCAAGTGTAACAGAACAATGACAGCAACAATTGCGGTGTTTGGCATTTGCCAACAGCAGCAGCCACAAAAGCAGCAGCCGCAAGCGCCAGACAAAGGTCTATTAATAATCAGTTTTTGGTTCAATCGCAGCACAGTGGTTGGATTTTTAGGAAAAGTAGTAAATATTATTTTAAAAAAATTATTGCGGTATTTTTTGATGGTTTTTAAAAGTCTTGAATATAATACAGATTTTGTATTATTTATATTTTCCAATACAAAAAAAAAAAATAAAAATATTTAAAAAAAAAATGTTATCCCATTTTTTTAAAGAATTTTTGTTATTTTTTTAATTTTTAATATAACATTTTTCCACTGAAAATAAAGTTGTTTATGGTTTTTCTACTTAATTAGAGACATTTTTGTAAATCCTTTAACAAAAATTTAAAGGTTAAAGTACAAGAGTTCGGTTAAAATACAAAAAGTTTAGACCATAAAATGAGATTCAAACTTAAATTTATAAAAAGAAATCATTATCATTTTTTTTAAATCTCCCATAATTGAAATGTCAATTACAAGGGAAAACTATCAAGTCTTGACCCACTGTGACCTGCTGCCATCGGCAGACAAAAACAGCGACGATGACGACGACGACAACAGCAACAGCAACAACAACTGGCAACTAACGATCGACAACTGCTGCGACGACTATCCAACTTTGACTCCCCGAAACTCCGAGAGGAAAATCAGAGGAAATCGGAGGAAAATCAGAGGCAGACAGGCCGGCAAATGCGTCGCGTTGGCTTTTCCAAAAATAAAAGCCAAACTAATGAGCCGGCAACATGCAATGCGGCAACTGCAACGCACGTGCAGCAAATAGCAGATATCGAAAATCGAGAGAGAAAAAATTCGAAACGAAAAACAGTCAAAAACAAATAATTGATGGCCGCTTGCAATTGTTGCTGCTGATTGACAGCAAATGGCGACAAAAATCAGCATCTGATTGACAACTCAATTGTGTGTGCGTACGCCGAATGCGCCGAAAACGAGACTTAATTGATTTTCCTATGCTATAGAATTTCCCGATATTTTTTCATATGATTTATGGCCACAAATGTGGCGCGGAAAACTTTCAAGTCCAAAATAGACGAACATGCATCTTCAACTTAATTTCCCATTGGTATGTCACTTCGCTTGGCTTAAAAACTCTCATTTGTCATCGCCTATATATATATATATATATATATCCGAAGATCGATCCGATTGAAAAACTGCAGACGCAGGCGCGTGTCTATTTTGACTGTCAAAATTGTTTTGCGGCTGTTCCCGTTGACATTTTATTATGTTTGACTTTCTGTCTCTATCCATTTCGACTGCTCCCGAGATTTTCGAGATTTCGATGGGGATCACGTCTTTGTTTTAATGTGTTCGTAAGGATTTCGATCTAAAACTTGTGTCTTAGCTGGCAGACAAATCGCTCGAATTCAAGCGTTTGACCTCTAAACTGCTGGATAAGTTCATAAATGTGTGAAATTTGGTGAATATTTTGGGGGAGAAACACTTTTTTGATAGGCAATCTTTATGATTTTTATCATAATTAAATAATGATTTAATTAAAATAAATCTTATAGTTCAATATATAAAAAAATTCATTTTCATTATTATACAATTTAGAACTTATTTAAATGTAGTCCCTAAAAACTTCTAACGGCAACATTGTGCCAAAAGTAAACAACAAAATTATCTCTTCCTACTTTTACTATCAACTTGTCCAAACATTTAAGTTTTGTCTACAAAGTAATGCCATAATCTTTACCAGCTAAGATCAGTTCTATGTCTTAACCATGTTTACCCAAGTCATTCTGTTTGACTTTCCATTTGAAGTCCCTCCGATGTACTACATTTTCCAGCACACAGAAACGGCAGCAAAAACAGCGAAAGAAACACAGCCCCGAACATCTTGCCAATAAATAAGCATAATTTTCTGACAAAACACTCCCGGGGTAACAAGATCCGAGAAAACATCTTTAGCCAGCCGACGATGACGACGACGAGGGGCGAAAATGTTGCAAGACTTTCCCGGTCTTTTCCCCACTAAATGAAATATAAGTGCATTGGCAAACAATAATAGCAACCGGCGGCAGCAACAACAACAACAACAATCGGTTTGCATACACCTGCGAAAATGTTGCCGACATTTTCATCCGCCCCGTTGCCCCTGGTAGAAAACGAACCCCTCCATAAATCCGATCGGAGCAGGTGTTTGCCTCCACTTGCCGACTGGCTGGCTGCATAATGAATTCATGGGTCTCCCATCGAAAACCCAACCCCCCTCGGACCATCCGATACCATTATGCACCCCACATGTGCATAAAAGTCTCATTCATCTAGTACGCAGTCTCATCTTTTATGCACTCAGAGAAATTACTATTGAAAAAAGTATTAATTATTATATTAATGGATGTTTTAATAAGGTATATAGTTAAATTGTACTTAAGAAGGACATTGATTTGCCTGTGTAATATTTTTTATAGTAATTAGTATTAAACCTACAAAAGAATCAAGAACAAATGTTCTCATTTTTCTCACTTTTTTTATAATAAAAGTCCTTGAAATCGAATCAAAATTTCTTTAGTTTTAGATTATGAATTAACAATAAGAACAAATCTTCCTAATTTTAGGGGTTTGTTTTTTCACTTTTCTGTTTTGAGAATAAAAGTTCTTGAAATCAAGACAAAACTCCTTTTCGGGATTATATTTTTCCCAGTGCCTCAACTCTCTTTGCACCTTTTCGATTCGCATTGGCATATTCAATCAGCGCCTGGCCAAGATCTAAACAGGTGCAATTCTCTTCGGCGTTTTCTAATTATTTTTAGTCGGGGACTTTTATGACTTTTCACTGGCACTAAGGCGGTCCATTTGCCATTCGTTGGCCGATTGCAGTTTGCTGCTACCTCCGTTGGCTCATAAATTTCATTACGTTTTTATTGCACAATTTTGCATGTTGTTTATAAACAAATGCATTCATTGCATTTGCCGCTAATGTGATTGAGCGGGGTCCACAGAAAGCGGCTAGCTGCAACAACAATGGCCAGGCAAACAAATGAAATTAGCAGCAAATGCCATAAAATTCGCCATACTGCACCTGCAATGCATCAAAGTGCAGTAATAATTATAATAACAAAACTCATAGAAGTGGGTGCATAAAATTAAAATTGAGTTAAAAACTAATTAAATGAATTGGGCGTTATTTATTGGGGGGAGTTGCAGAGTTTATTTGAAAAAGGAAAAAGTATTTTCATTCACCTTTCGGTTATTCAACTGTTGGTTATTTTGATATCTCTTTTAGCTAACTATAAATGTCCGGCTTTAAAGTCATTTTGCGATTGATTTATTTGACACTTTATGGTCCCAGATGATAGCATATTAAAGGATCTATTATGTTTTTGTTGATGTAAGACTAAATTAGTTTGCTTTACGGTATGCAAGGCTTAATAAAAGCTTAATCTCTTTTTAGCAAATTAAAAATTGTAATTGATCAATCAAAATTTTATCTTTTCATACATGAACTAAGTTTTTCTATTTAATTTTTTTATTTCAGCTTCCATGGGAATTTTTTAAAGCAGTATTCAAGTAAGTGTTATTAAAATTATTTTCTCTTTATTTTATTATGATTACTTTTTATATAACAAATATTTATTTGATTGATTTTTGTATTATATGTGCGGTTATTATAAAATAATAATAATTTATTAGTAATAATATTATTTATTTCGAATCTATTACGGAAAATTGACTTTATACCTTACTGAAACCATTTTCCTTTTACCTCGCTGCAATCTTAATTTCCGGGCATTTTCCAAGCAGCGACAAGGAGAGCAAACATTTTGCCACTT
Organism: Drosophila lutescens; assembly: GCA_037075285.1. Classification (NCBI taxonomy): domain Eukaryota; kingdom Metazoa; phylum Arthropoda; class Insecta; order Diptera; family Drosophilidae; genus Drosophila; species Drosophila lutescens. The sequence goes on along the minus strand of JBAMCF010000072.1, from coordinate 1,006,583 downwards.
TAACGTTCGTATTAAGCGACAACATTAATTAACTTGCAATTTAGCATAAATACATCATCGCTCAGTCGAGTGGCAAGTTGCAAGTTGCTGCTTGCTAGTTGCAGGTTGCATGTTGCATGCTGCTGCTGCTGCTGTGCTGCCAGCATTTTCACCTGGAAAACTAGTATGAAAAGTGCTCCAGTTTAACTTGGTGCACGTTTTCGACAGGCCGTTTTTTTACAGCGAGGAGAGGGAAACTGGGGATTGGGATTGCGATTGGAAGCTGGCCAGCAGCAGCAGCAACAACAGCAGGCCTTGTACGTGTATGGGCCACCTGTTGCACTCGAGTTGCCGAGTTTTCTGTTAGTCAGCCGCTGGGAAATACCAGTTGGCTGACTTGACTCGGTTTTCTTGGATCACAGCACCTCTGTGGGTAAGATTATGGGCACCACCATTTCGACTTTGAGACTATGAGGTGTTGCGCAGACGCCGTGGGCCGTCGTTGTTACAGTTACCGATGTGCAGATGGACGCAGCAAGTGCACTGGAAAAAGTGATTGTAACTAAAAGGTACAAATTACAACTAATATGTTTTTCTTAAAAAAAAATTATTTTAAATAATATTTTTAATTAATAAAATCTAAAGTTAAATGTATATTTCTTCATTATAGGTTTACTTATTTATTATTTCCGAATTTCGGTTTTGTTTTTTGGATTTTTGGGCCAAGCCATTTTCGATTCACTTTCAACCTCTACAAAAAAGTGACCCTACTTTTATTGATAGATAGATTTTTATTTTGATTTTTAACAGAAACTACTAAGTTTCTTTTACTGTGCTCCTCGGTGAATGATGCGGTCTGAATGGCGATGCAGATGCCGTGCCGCATGCAGATTGGCTTCGATAAGGTGCAGCTCTCCATCCCATCCCCTCAACCATTGGCCATACCATCACATCCCGATCCTCGGATTCGCCATCTAATGGCCTTTCTTTTTGACGTCGTTGCTGTCTAATTGCGGGGCGTTGTTTCTCCTCGTCGAGGAGTTGCTCTCAGCGCTTTTGTTTTTGTTTGCATTGTGGCTGTTTTGTTTTGGGCAATTTGTCTAAATGACACTAACTAATTGCCAGACTAACGCCCCATAAATGGGCGAAAAAGCAGCCAGGTGGGAATGGGATTGGGTTTGGAACCGTTTGTAAGTAAAGAGAAAGAGAAACAATGGTGGCTACTTTCACCTGGTTTGCCGCGTCTGAGGTTTTGGGTCACTTTAGGGGTCTTAACTCATCCATGAAGCGGAATTTTGAGGGCAATGCGTGGGTTCGACCCCCTTCTATTATTCCCCCAGATGAAAAAAGCCTATGGTGAGCCCAAAAAAAATTTAAACACACAGAAATTCATGGGGTTATTGTTTTCTTGTTTATTCGCTTATGTTTGCCATAAATTATCGCACGGAATATTTGTGCACACATTGTTATATTTTATTATGAGCATTTTACTTTGTTCTCTTGGAAATTCTTGCGGCATTTTGTGAATTTCGTGGCCGCGCGCAGCTGCTGTCGATGTGTCTTTTATTTTTTTTGGTGTGCATCAGCATCTCTCGCTTATTTAAAAACTTTAAGTGTCAATTGTTGTGACAAGTCGAAAAAGCGTGAAAATATTGCGAATGAATGCGGACGGACGGCGGCAATTTCGGACGGACGAGGGCCACAGGTGCGTATGAGTAACATTGAGAAGGCGGCCAAACGAACGAAACTAGTTGAGCGCAGTTGGCCAAAACCAAATGGGATCCACAGTCGTCCGTGGTTAACTTGAAAAACAGCTGAAATCGCTGTCACTTGACAAGCCAAACGGTAAAAATCGAGAGACGATGTTTGAAGAACACTCAGCGGAATAAATGAGGTGCTCCAAATAGCTTTGTACATATTTTTTTTAATTTTCCGAGAAATAATTGGCTTTATAAAACCACATTTTTGTAAAATCAATAAGCAATTTATAAAGTACAAAAAGGAGATAGACCAATACTAAGATCCCTTATAAAGGTGACTAAAAGTATGCAATAAAAAATTTAACATAGTGTTTTGGAATAAATTCACATTACTTTCGCTCTAAAAACAACTAGAAAACATTTCAAAATAATTACCTTGTTAGGAACCACATTTTTGAAAAAAAAATTAAGTATTTATATCCATTACATATATAGGAGTCTCAAGGACCTATACTAAAATCTCTTATAAAGGTGTCTAAAAGTATGCAATAAAAAAATAACGTAGTATTTTCCACAGGACCTTCGCATTAAGACAACTTAAGCATAAGATATTAGTAACCAATCCCCTGCCATCTTGTCTATCCACCTTATTTCGCTGTCTCACTTAGGCAGTGCCTACTGTTACATTTCTGGGAGTGCTCGCCATAAATCTGCCGGCCATTTAGTGTCCATCATTTCGTCCGGTTAGTCATCGTCACCGGTGGCAGGCAAATGAATTGCCGCAGGCCATTTTTTCCCCTCATTTTGAGCCAGCAGCACTCGCTTGCTGTAAATTTGTCAACTTTCGGTTCGGTTTCGGATCGCTATGGATCGGTTTTGTATCTTACGGATCTTACGAGGTGGTGCTGCTGCCTGTGCACCTGCACCTGCTGTGCTCATTTCACGAAGCTGCCGTTTTTCTGCTGCCATTAGCAGCGGCGGCCGCTAATGGGCGCCCAGTACCGCCCCACCAGCAGCAGCAACACCAACAGCAACAACACCTTTAACAGCAGCAACATGTGGCGCACAGCTGCAACACATCAGCGGCAGGGTTGTCAGAGTTGCCACCCACTGCTGCGGGCGATCTTGTGCGACTTTCAGTGTGTCATCAGGCGTTTCCCTTCACCAAAAGGTTAAGAGGAACCGGCCGAAGTTGTAATGCCCTTGATTTTATATTAAAAAAATTTTAAGAACCAAAAACCTTATGAAACAATTAATTTTATAAAATTTTAAATCCTGGATTCAAATCTTTTATAAGTAACTTATTCCGATGTATATGTATTATAATTATATTTCAAACATTAAAGTTTTACTGAACTAGAAAGATTGTCTGATGGATCCTGTCGCAGCTCTATAATATAGTCATTAATTTTTATAGTATTAGGACTTAAATAAAATGTAATATTTATTTATTTATTTCTCCAACATTTTATAAAATATCTGTATCCCAATATTGTAAAAATATTGTTCTAAAAATCATAAAGTTATTGAAAATTTTTAAAGTTCGGTCAATAAATTGTACGATCGTTTCTTTATCGGATTCATGATAGAAATGATAATAATATATGCCCTCTATAAGGGTATGAATGAAATACAGACCGCCGGCCTGTCATTTTCCGTCTCTGCACCTGTTTGAAGGCATTTCGCTTTTATTGATTGCAGCCCCTGAATCTGAATCCGAATCCGAATCTCTGCCTTTTTTACCTTTATGAACGAGTATCTGCATCTGCATGTGTATCTTTTTCTTTTTTAGCACTCGCAGTCTGCAGTTTGCAGTTGCGGTCATTGAGCCGCTGATTTGTGGCGTTTCTAAATTGCTTTTCATGTTTCGACGGCAGCTGCATAATATCTGCACTTTATTGACAGCAACGCCAATTTGATTTAGATACCACTCAGCCTGTTTTTTTCTCAGTGTGAGAGCGTGTCGCGAATGCGTAGATTGTTGGGCAATTAAATGAGTGGCAGACACAGAGCTTGCCACACGAAAAAAAGTGAAAACAATATATTGGGGGCCCAATATATTGGGGCTTATTCATATTCATTAGATATTTTGATTAATTTGTCTATTTTCTCTGCGAGCTAGTGATGTGGAACATTCCTACTATAATGTTAATAATTTTGTATATTTAACTGATCGCATTTGGTAAAAAAAGGGGTAAAGTCGTCAACTGTGACCACAATCCACCCACTTAAATAGCAGCAACATCAGCAATCGTTAAACACCCGCAACTGAAAAAGTGTTGGTGATAACACTAGACTAGACGTACTAGGTCAAATAACCGTTTCAATAGATTAGAGAGCAAAAAGTAGCTCAATTAGTTTCATAATATTCTAATTAATCAATCTTTAATACAAAGATCCTATTAAAAAAATCCTATTAATGTTATTATAAGCTCTTTAGTTATTATTAAATTAAGAAACTATTCTTTAGTAGGTTTTTATATTAAAATGCAAAATATTATATTTTTATTCCCAGTATTTTTTGTATCTTTATTGAGAGCTTAGTTTTGGTTTTCTCGATGAAGTGGACTGTTATTATTATAGTATTAAGTATCTTGAGTTTCCCCTAAAGTTGCAAAATTAAAATATTCCCACTTGAGATATTCGATATATTTCCATTGGATCCCCCATGCGACCCCATTTTAGCCCGGGTATCGGGTGCAATTACACGCCATCGCATCATTAAATTATCCGATTCGCTGACTTGTGTGTGCCTGTGTTTTGGGGGACTTGTGGAATATATAGTAGTGGCGCACTCATTGCCATGACTACAAATACTATAAATACAATGCCGCGAAAATTCAAGTGCAAAGCAAATGGGACTTGGGGACTTTATCGGAGTGATGCGAAGTGTACCCGAGCGACTGCGACGTCGACTGAGGCAGCGGAAGCGTCGCTGATAGCTGATAAAGTCCCTCGTCCGGCCGAAAAAAAACAGAAAAATACTACACAATAACCCCTATAATATAGTACCTACATATAATACCAAATGCCGAGTGCAAGAGGGGCGCTTCTGAAAATGTGAAAACGGGGGGCGTGACCACCTGCGGAACCACCTGTTCAATGGTGCGATTTGCGATTTGTATTGTACTTCGTATTGCCAATGACGAACGATCGTTAGGCATTCTTTTTGTTTGTGTGTTTAATTTGCTCAGGTGTTATGCACCTGATTTGCGCGCTATCGTAGCGGCCAACGGCCACATAGAGATAGAGTCGCATCTGGGAGAGAAAAAGGTGAAGTGGTGCACCGGGGAAAAATCTCTGGGAATTGGGGATTGTAAAAAAAGTCAGGAACAGTACCCATAGTAAAAACATATACGAAAGAAATATAATGATAAAATAACTGTATTCCAAAAAAGATTATCTTTAAAATAGGAAATAATCTTGAAGTTTGTTGATATCATATAGATATATTGCGTTAGTAAAACAGATTCCCTTTAAATTTAAAATTAAATATATTATAATCAAATTGTGATGAAAATGAGATAGATATTTTCAATTACAGCTGAGATATTATGACAAATATGTAAAAAAGAATATTTGTACTCGTTTTACTTTATTTTAATAACATTTTAATTGTTAAAATCTATATAACAGAACAAAAGATACAAAATGTATTAAAAATGTTTTAAATTATTTATTAGACAGCAATAGAGTAAAGATTTTTCAAGAGAAATTCAACATATTAAACTTACAACTTTTTTCACACATTTTCTTCCACTTTTTTTCGGCTACCCTTTTTTTCCAGTGCACTAACCGAGTTGTGGACCAGGTTATTACTTAACCCACCTCACTAGAGCTTTGTTGTTTGCGCATCAATTGCCATGTGAGGGGGAGTGGGTTACAAAAGGTGGGGCAGTTACAAAATGGCAGTTCATTTATTTATTCATTTTACTACAGCTCAGTGACAGAGAATTCAGGAGATTCGCCCACAATTTATCTTTCCTGGAACTTGCCTAAGAAATATTTATAATAATTTGTAATGGTCACCACCCTAATGATAATTACTCAATTGCTCTTTAATCTCAGTTGGCGTTGAGTAGCCAGCGGATTGATAAAAATCTGGGTGAAAGTGCTCAAGTGCCGTCATAAATAATAAGTCACTTGTTTGTTTTTGCACAATTGTTCTGGGTACATTGTAGTTAGTAAACCTTAAGCCGGAAAATTCTACCCAAAAACAATTATTATGTGGGGAAATAAAAATATTATTGGGTGGATTAGTTAATTTTATAGTTATTTAATAAAATAATATATCATACCTTATATTTGTGTTGCCCATTATTTTGTTTTTAATATTCTTTAGTTATAATATTTTTTTAAACTACCAAAATTCCCTCGTAAATAACTATACATTTTTGTCCTTTGCAAATAAAGATATATTGATTTTTTGATCCCCTTTCTAAGTCAACTTGCAAACGCCTTTCGATTTTGACTCTGGGTTCCAAAACTTTGAGATTTATGGATCGATGTAAATCCCGCGCTCAGACTTTTCGACTGACTGACTGAATGAATGACTGAGTGACTGACTGACTGACTGACAGCCTTCGCCGTTGACTGGCAACAACAAATGACACGAAGCGCGCTCAGAAATGTTTAACAAGCAATTCAATGCGATCGCTAATGGTATTGCTGTTGTGCTGTAACATTGTTGAATATTTGTTAGACATTTTCATTTTCGTTTTCAGCATATACAATAAAATCAGTATAAATCTAAAACAGAGTTTAAAGGCTCTTTTTGCCAAATGTTAATGCGTTGAACACGTCTTGGCCATTAAATCGGAGATCCCACATGACGTATGCGTTATGGCAGAGCTTTAGCTTTTGGTTTCTGGTTTCTTGGCCAGTTCGGTTTCTCAGTTTTTCAGTTTCTTATAGCGCACCCATTCAAATGAGTTTTGAACCCGCGCACACCTGTTGTTTTGGCCATGGCAATAAGGTTTCCATGCGCTTATAAATGGCCACATATGTGAGTGTGCCATTGTTTTATGCCAGAGATAACTCTCTAAATATAGCCAGTTTTCGTTTTTTCTGTTTCTGCCTCAGCAGCTGACAGCATTTCTGGCCTGCCCCTTTGATGATGACATAAAATGGAACAAATGGCCTATGAACGTCGCAAATTAAGGCAGTGCAAACAGAGATCCAATTGGAAAACAAAGCCGGGGCTAAAAACACAACATTTGTTAGGTCCCCCGACTCGCTTTATCATCTACAATCCTCACCAGCCACCCCATTTATAAGTCTGGTCTGTCATCTGCCTTATATAACTCGTGTTAAATTTATTCAAAACCTCTTGACTTCGGATTCAACCCCTATATGATGTGTCGATTCCAATGCGGTTGGTTCCTGTCCGCGCCAGTTGGCCAAGGGGTGTGTGTATTATTATTTCGAGTGTTTGAGTGAGTGTTTCGGAACCCCCTTCCCATCTTTTTCATTTTGATCCCCTTCTTTGTGAAGTGTTTTCCATCGGACTGATGTTATTATTACGTTTGTTTGCACATTTGTCGCCCCGAATTGGCGGACAAATTGCGGGGCGAGTTCGTAAATTCTCGTGTTGCGACAATTAGATGAGTGCCACGCCCTCCTCACGCACCTGCCACTCAGACACCTGTTGCAAAGAACGGCTCTATTAGCGATCATCAGTTTAGTTTTATCATAAATCTTTAGCTCAGAACACCTGAAAACCTAGAGTATTTTAAATATTACAATATAATTTTTGGAATTTATCTGGAATATATAAAAATATACGTAAAGCTTTATATCTATAGATTAAATACATTTTTAAAAAAGAATCTCTAAAATTCCCTCATCAGTTATAAATATTCTCTGGGGAAAAACACTTGGGACTAACTTGATTAGTGATTAAACATTAAAGCACTTAAAAAGAAAACACCACATCACCTGAAATACTACGACTTTGTTGTTAGTTGACCAGGTTAGTTAACTGGCCATCTGTTAATCAGTTCAAAGTCACTCAAATTATTATTTAACAACTTTTATCAACTGCAAACTAATCACAAGTGACTATACAGAAAAATGCGTGCTAAAAATGTACATCTGACCAAAAATAAAAAAGGTTTTGGTGAAATTAAGTTTCAAGAATGATCTATAAGAAAATATTAACTAAATATTTGTATATATAATTTTTATTAAATATTTTTATATATTTCTGTCGTTTTATAGACGTAAGAAAATAATTCATGTTATTTTTCCTATCTTCACCAACGGATATGGACTATTAAAAACTTTAATGACGCCATTGAACTGATAAAACATCAACGTCATTGGGTTAATCTTCAAAGCAATATAATTATTTTTAATCATTAAATAATATTCATATTCCATATCGGTTGCTTTTTCCCTAACAATTGCTTACCAAACTATTGATAAGTGTTACCCAAACTATCCATAAAAAAATCCCCTCTTTATTGAACCAAAAACCCCGAAAAAGCCGACCACTTCCGGTAACCCTCACGCATTTTGCACTCGCCACCGCGAAATCTCGACCCACAAGTATTCCGGATTGGCGTGGAGAGGCCATAAATTAATTAGAGCGACTATCGAAGAAATAGTTTCGATTAGTGCAAAACACCTGTTGGCCAAAAAAAACAAAAAAAGAGCCAAATCCAAACCAGATCCGATTGTAAGCCTGTTTGGCCAGACGACGACTGCTGACGACGAAAAAATCATATATACAAATATATATGCGTACAAGTGAGGAGATAAAAAACAGATTAGAAATTCAAATGATGACATGTCTGGGCACCGAAAACGTTCGCGCCCATTCTGATAGCAAAGCTTACACAAGAAAATACAGAAATACAGAAATACAAACATCGAAATGCGTGGCCTGGGGCCATAATAATAATGTGAATGGATCGGATCGTACGGAGATTGCCCGGTTAGACACCTGTGGCCACTTAGGGGCCCTCGTTTATGGCCAACAGCAATCTTCCTCCTTCTTTTCTGGGTGCAAAGCAATTCCAAGTCCAATTTCAATACCAATTCCCATTCGCAGCTCTTGTACTTGTGGAGTGTGTGTAAACAATATTTATCAGTTTGCACTCGGGGCTCCGCACTACTTAAAATAGACCACGCCGACTCATTTGGATTGGGTTGTGGGTTCTTGGGTGCAACCTGGGTGCCCTGGTACTCGTAGAACTCAATGTACCCATACAACTCGCACTCGAACACCTTGGCACCTCACCCAGCTCACCTGGCTTATCGCACACACGCTACGCATTACGCCCGCGCAAAAGCAAAAGCAGAAAGCAAAAAGCAAAAGCAGAAAGCACAAAGCAGCGCCTTCTGATAAGCGAAACTGCTGCCAGATGGCCAAGTCAACCTGCTGCGAAGTGGGGGGAAGTGGGCCAAAGGCATCTGCCTGTCCATGGCGTAGTACACGAAGAAAAATAACTATATTTCCATAAAAAAGCTACAAAATTTAATTTTAATTAAATAAAATAATAAAATAAAACTGTTTTAAACTAACTTAAAGTTGAACTCAATATTTACCTTGTAGAACGATCACCGTGTCGTATTTTGATACAAAGATTTGGGGCTATTTTAAAAGGGAAGTTAATGCAGAACCATTTTTAAAAACAATTACCATTTTCGAATGGTACCCATAAAAATAATTTTACAACATAATTTCAACTGAATTTCCTTATCATTGTTTGATTTTCTACGTAATTTTGGTTTATTTCGGGAATATATTTTAAGTGATTTTGGGGACTTTTAATTTTAAAATTTATCTTAGTTTATTCGGAGTCAATGGTGATAATATTTCTATGTTTTTAAGATAATGATAAGTCCAAATCCAAACGTACTGTTTTTTTTATTTTGTATTTATTTTTTTTAAATGTTATCTAAAAAAATTATATAAGTCTGTATTGATAAAATCTATAATTTTTATTTGACTTAGAGTTTTGGTTTTGATTTCTTCAAATTCCATGGTCATGGTCTTCTTCCTTCTAATATTTTATTATATTATTTCACCAAACTAACCCACATTTTCTCTTAGCGACGAGGCTTCCCCGTTATCAGCTCTGATTCCGCGTATGTTGTGACTCTGTAAGTTAACCCCATTGCTCCGATGGCCATGGCGATGCGAATGCCCATGCCCATTCCCACATGCCGACATGCCAACAGGTGGTTGCACCGGAGCTCCATATAGCCATGGAATATGGAATACACTTAGCTTTGCAGCTCCAGAGGCCCAGAAAGCCGTGACTGTCTGCGTCTGCCGAAGGTTCATTACGGAGGTTCTGTTCTTCGCTTCTCTTATCTGGCGCACGTTCTTTTCTTTGCTTTTAAGTGCGTTCCCCCCCCTCGAATCTCAGGAACCCCATCCCCAACCCCTCGGCAAACGTTGTAATTAGGCTGATGAATTTATGGAGCCTACGTATATACACTGCCTGATATGGTCTGAAGTGCGGTGTTGCTTTGGTTTCGTACATTTTCGCAGTGCGATTGCGCAAAGAGACAAAAAACGAATAAAATGAAATACTTGTATTAACCGAGCAGCAACAGAAAAAAACAAAAAAAATTAATTGAGTTTGCACTGATTTTTTGAGTTCACTTGTGTTTGTTTTTGTGCTCGTCGCACGCCTTCCCCAATTGATAAAGTGACAATTTATAGTCCCTTTTAATTGATATCGTCATGCGCCGAGAGCCCCCTCCAAATCCCCGATATCTGTTTACATGCACCGGGAATTATCGGTGAGAAATGTGCACTTGAATTTCCGACTTTCCGACAGCCCCCGACACGATCTGTATATCATGTGGCGTGTTTTTCGGTTTTCGAATCGGCTCTCCGTTTCGATTGCCCTCTAAGGGTGCCAAAAACTGATCTTGATGGAGCTGTACGCTGACCGGATGTGCCAGAGATCGATCGATCGATTTGAAACGGCAGTTGAATGCTATAAAACAATGCCAAATTAAGTTAATTGTATTATGAGTTATTATAAGTGCTTCTGTCTTTGGCTTAAATGAGGAAAGCTTTTACCTAGAGATTTATTGAGCCTTTGGGGCTTTTCTTACTTTATTATATTAATAGTAGAAAAATGGTCTATTAAACCCAGCTACTAAAAATGTTATGTAAAGGTAAAGTCTAGGAAACTCAATGAAATCTGATATTAGATTGTAAACCTAAGAAATAAAATTACAAATAAAAATCAAACTTTTAACTATTACAATAAATATTTCTATATAATGTTAAAACAAATATATCAATTATTTTCATAAACTCAAGATTATAACATAACAGATTATAAAGGGCTAAATTTTCAATACCAATGATACCTCTATAAATATTGCACTAAAACTATACACAATTTTCAGTATTATTAAAGTATTAAGCTAACACAACGGATAATAAAAACCTACTTTTAAATTATTCCAATACCAAAGATATAAATCATCTCTCAGTAAATTTAATAAATTCAAGTATTTAGCTAAGATTATAGATTATACATTTAAATTGTTCCAATGGTAAAGATGCCTTTATAAATATTTTACTAAAATGATAAAAATCATCTCTTAGTAAATCCCATAAATTCAAGTATTTAGCTAATTCACCTGATTATTCTGCCAACCGGATGTCCAATCTTTCATCCCCAAACCGATCAGCAAAAAAAAGCCAGTTGTCTAAACAATTCAATTTAAATATCTCAATGGAGTGACCAAACTGCTAACGGCTGCGATAAGTCGCGTAACAAATTTCTTTCAATTAAAAATACTCAGACGGCATTTAAAAAGCCATTCCAGCTTTGGCTTTGGTTCAGCTACAGCTGTATATTTATATATATATAAATAATTACTTACGACTGCATAAAGATAAAAGCCAAATTAGACGCTAATTTTCAGGCTACAACAAAGCCGGCCATAAAATGCAAGCGCAAATTGAAATTGAAACTGTAGCAGAGTGGGGTTTTTGTTTTCGGTTGGTCTGTTGGTGTGGGGAAACATTTACGAAATGTTTTGTTCGCGCAAATAACTCAATTGAAATGCCAACGGAACTGACACGCAGCGACAAGAAATTGAAAATTGCGAAAAAACATTGCCCAAAAAACAATTGAAAAGGTTACAGGTCGGAGTTTGGAGTCTTTGGAGGCGTTCCTTCCAGTCGAAACCGAAGTTGAAGTCGTGGACTAATTAGAAAATGCAAAGCCAAGCTGGCTAATTGCTGGAAAAAAAGTAAAAAGTCCAACTTGGACGGAAAGAGAGCGGCGCCACGAGAGTGGGACTGAAGTAGCAACAGCAACATCACAGCGGCAACAGCAGCAACATCAACAGCTGGCGTTCGATTGGCGCAGGTGCAGCTGCCTGGCGCTTAGCTCAAAACTCAGAGCTGAAAACTTAAAACGGAAAACAGCAAACTGAAAACCCAAGCTCTGACTTAAGCTGGAGTCGAATCTTTAGCAGCCAAAACAAAAGCAAAACGTAAAAAGTAAAAAGCTGCTGCTCAAACCAATAGCAAAACCAAAACTGACGTCGGCTCTTGGCGCACAGGTGGCTCAAGATTGAGCGGCCGGCGGGTGACTCACATGCATTTGCAATTCCCGAGACTCTAGCGCAAGCGTATCGAAAACAAGTCAAAGTCAGGCAAAAAGCTAGTTCGAAGCTTTAATACCCCATATAAAAATAATATAAATTTTCTAGAATTTTTGCGTATTTGTGGGAGTTGTTTAATACCACGTTTAAGTATATTGTGCGTGTGCCGGCAGAGGGTCGGTAGATTAAAATTCAATTTTAAATATATTATTAACAGATAAACCTTAAATGAATACTGTTAATGTACCATTATTACTGTAGGTATACTGTGCGTTTGGCGGCAGAGGGTCGGTAAATTAAAATTAAATTTTAAATATCTTATTAATCAAATATACCAACAAATTTGGTATTCGTTTTTACAGTACAAAATATTTATAACAATATATGTTAATGTTTATTAATCATTTACTTAAATACTTGTATAATCAGAAAATAAAAAATAGAACAAACGAATAAATCTTATTTTAAACCAAAACCAAAACACCCTCTATCAATATTACTTGTGCGGTATCTTAGACATATAGCAATTATCGCAGTTGCTGGCAGGCGGCTCCGACTCAGACTTGCCCCCTCTTATTGTTTGCTATTTGCTTTGCATTAGCCGACATTTAAGCACGGCTATCGATTTAATTTGAGCCCCGATCCGACGGCAAACTCCCCCACCAACTGGAAAAAAATAAGAAAAATAAAAGACCAGACTGCAGACTCCAGACTCCGAGGAGAAAAAAAAGCGCAGACGAAGTCCGCGGCTTAGCAATTTGTTAACTGCACCTAGTCGAGCGCGGAGTTCTCGTAAATCTTGGCCCAGTCGGCAGGTTGACAGATTCGTTAAATTTTATAAGGCCTCCCTCCTCCTTTTGGCCCTCTAATTTGAACCGTTCGCGTTGCGTTAAATGTCGCAGAATTTCGGGAAAGGAGGGGGAATTTTTTCGGCAAGCTGTATCGACGCACTGGCAATTTTTGAAGTTTTTATGAGCACAACGGTCAAAGTTCAGAGTCGCAAATTAAGTGACGGCTCGCGCGATTTGGGGGCGTTGGAAAACGCGTCGTGATGTTGATATGATCGAATGCAGTTTCAGTTTTCAGCTATTTTGGAGCATGGTAATTGGCATATGTGACCCTTAAGTTGAAAAAAATAATATTTCAACAATTAAAGTGGTAAATATTCATTGAGAAAATATTCATAAAGAAAATATGCAAAGATTAAATATTCATAGAAAAAATATTTATAGAGAAAAGAACTTCATAATCAGACATGATTAATAAAAAGTTTCAAAGACCTTATACCTTTTTCTTTTAGATTTTTCTATTCATTTTTGTTTTTAAATTTATTTCTATGAAAGAAGGCATACGGAAAACGAATTTCGAAAATATTTAGTGATTGATTTCTGAAAAATGTACGAAGTACAATTTTCCTTAGAAAATTTTTCAAGACACAAGTACACAATCTGAGAATGTATTTTACTTAGAATTGTTTTGCATTCCTTGATTTTTAATCATTTATAAGTTTATTTCCATAAGATCTACCGGGAATATCGAAAATAAGCAATTAAAATGGTTAATGATTTATTGTGTTTTATCTCGTATAGCTTATAAATGAACTTCTAAATCAGTTCCAAGAATATTAATCATTTAACTGGGTGATTTTGTAATATTACAAATTATTTGAAGTAAGAAAGATTTACTTTGTATCGCAGATTTCCTTTAAAGCAAATGAAGTATTTAATGGAAGAAAAGTGATAGGAAATCACTTAGGATTTTATATATGTATTGAAGAATATAATATGCTGTATTTATAAGTATTTCATTTTAGAAAGTATTAAGATTTGACCTCTAGCCTTATTCTCTTTAACCCCTCTGATCTTTTCGGGTGCAGAAATGTTGATTGAATGAAAAATGAAAATGAAAACCATTCCGAATTCGTTGACTCTGACAAATAAGCTAATTTCGAATTTAAGATAAGCACGCCGGCGATCAATAATATTGGGGATCCCACGCTGGAACCGCCGGAGCATTTCATCAAGGTTTGGAGAGCGTTTCCGCTGGCATTCGCAGCTGCCAAGACAAATTGGCTGCTCATCAGCACATAAATTTTAAACAACAAGCGCAGTTGTTGTTTTTTCTTCTTTCTGTTTTTTTTTTATTTGTACTTTTCGCATATTTTTTGCATTTGTTTTTATTGCATTTGCAACGGCAACCTTCAAAAAGCTTCAACATGAACATGAACACGAACGTGCGGTGCACTTTTCCGCAATGCAACGCCGCCGCCGCCGACGGTAAATCAAGTCCAGAAAGTGGGAGAGGGATGGGGAGCTCCAAAGAGAGACAGAGATATATCAATAGTAAGAGACGGGGACAATCAACTGAAGATGCTGTTGGAAAGAGAGGGAAGATCGCTAGAATGCACAAGAAAAAAAAATAGATCTTAATAAGTGAGGAATTAAGATTTAACCCTTTAAAATTTTAGTATCGTAACATGATATCAATATTTTTAAACCCTTTTGTAAGGTTTTTAGATTGGACTTAAAATAATTTAAAGTTCTTTAAATTTGAATTTTGGTTTCGTAAAACTATTTCAATATTTTTTACTACATTTTTTTATTTTTTACTATATGGTTTATTATACATCCAAAAAGAGAAGGTCACTGGCACTCCCAGAAAAATATCCTAATAGTTTCAGTTCAATGTTTAAATTAATAATCTAAAAAGAAAATAATATTAACCGTTTAAATTGAATATTGTAGAAATCTTTCATTCATTTATAATATTTTCCCCCAGTGTAGATTCAAACTGGAGGCGTGGGCCATCGGCAGGTGCGTTCCACAAATGATTGACCGACTCAATGACTAACTGACTGAATGACAGACAGACAATGACATTGCAATGCCGCCGTCGCGACTTGCACAACAACAACAATAGGCCAGCGAAATTGGCTTTTAATTTTTTTGTTTTGCTAAACTACTTAACAAAAAAAAAAAGTACGACTATACAACTCAACTAATGTGAAATATGCAAATTTTCCAGATAGATAAACAAAACAATTAAGGCACGTGCTCCCGGGAAACAAGGCTGGTGGCCCCCGATGACCATAAACCCATCGCCAGCTGACAGCTGACAACTTTATCTTTATCAGAGATGATGTCGGGCATCATCCCCTGTATAACCCCGCCACCCCTCATGTTTCTAGATCCATCAATCCCCGAATCCCTCACCTTTGCAGGCGGAACACGTTTCGTCGCTCAGCTAAAGTCCGCGGGGAAATCTGCGAGTTCTTAGCGCATCTGAATAATTCATAATTCGAGTCTGCAGTCTGCAGAGTATTGAGTCTCGGGATTTGGGAGGTGAGGATGAATGATGCGGGTGGTAAAAGCTTTTAGGGGTTGTCCATTTAGTCCATGGTGTCGTGGCAACAACAAGATGGCCATATGTCACATATGCGGAGCAAAGGAGCTAAAAGTGTTGCCACAACAGCGACACGAGGCGTATGCGTAATTCAATACCTCTTCTTCGCTCTTCTAATTGAGTTGCAGTCATTTTTTCATTTTTTCGGAGGAGGAGGCGAGGACCGGAGAACTGCGGGGTGTGTGTCTTATTGGGTTACCATTCGGATGCAGCCAACGATGAACCGATTATGACAGATGGCCAAGCCAAGTTGCCAGGTCTCAAGTGCCGCGCCAAGGATGCACTCGGAAAATAATAATCTATATGTTTGGGTAAAAATGGGATAAATATAAATTTAGAAATTAAGATAGATAGATGTATACTCGATTTTTTGAGTTAAATAAATTAAATGAAAATCTAGTATTGTTATTAAAATTTTTGTTAGATTTTTAGAGATAAAAAAATGAAATCAACAGGTATTATTGTCTATTGATTAAATTACTGATGACTCATTGATTCTAATAAATATTTTAAGATTTTCTACTTATAAATTACAAATGTTACATTTTAAAAATCAATTCAATTTTTTTTTAATATTTATATTTACTAAATATTTTTTAAGACTTTTATATATTTTTTATTTTTTTTTCCTCTGCACTTGCTGCGCTTTTTGGCATGTGGCATAAACAGCAGCTTGGAGCAGCGCTTTCAACTCGATCTCAGCCACATGTTATGATTGGTTCGTGGGTGTGTTGAGTGACTCACGGTACGTGCTACTGTTCGACAGCTCAAAAAGTTATTAAATTTTTATGTACCTATATAAATACATACATTTCCTAACCCGTTCGATTTTCCACCATCCTTGGGGACCATTCACCGTAATGGATGGAAATCCGGAGGGGTTAAAGTTAAAGCCGCTCGATCCCAACACGTGTCGTACGTGGCCGCCATTAGCGTAAACATTTCGAATGCGTTCTTGAGTGTCTGCCAAATTGCAGCCCGATATTATATGTATACATACATTTATAGTACACATATTTCTTGTTGATTTTCCTTTCGTTTTGTGCAGGGTCAAAAACTTAATAACATGGCCAATTTTCCAAAAACATGGAAAAGCCAGAGGGTGATTTTTGGGGAGGAATCGAACGAGACTTAAGCAAATTCAATTTGTTTCAGCTTTGATACCATCATGGTTATTTCGAAGGGGTCAAGGCGTTTCAAAGAGATTGAACTGTTGGATAAACAGTTTACATAAGTTAAATGAGAGTAAATCAAATGTAATAATTTTTTCTTTAATATTGCATTTAGTTTAAGCTTCAATTTAATTAAAAGTGAACGTTTAAATCTTATACTTTTTTAATGAGTTTACTTTTCAAAAGCTTAGCCGATAAAGATAAAATCTTTTGTAAATTGATTTATGATTTTTCCAAATATCAAACTAAAATATCCAGTTTGATATGCTTCTACCACATTTTTCCCCACCCAATCGATATTGGTTTTGCAGTAGCCAGTCAATTCTCATCGATTCGCTTGGCTGACCCAAAAATGTCGTGGAAATTTTGCCCGCTAATTGCACGGCGAACGCCCATGGTGATGACCCAGTGAAGTCGGTGCCAACGAAAACATTTGGCAGAGATATACGATCAAAGCGAACTGCGACCAGAAGTTCCATATGTTGGGTAGACAAACTGCAGTTAATAGCCGTTTTTTTTTGTCAGTTCTCCATCTATATGAGGTGGAAACGGGGCTAAAGGAAAGGAGATGCCATGGCGTGGTCTCTGTGGCGCATCAACGTCAACAACATCATCGTCATAGTCATCGGAAGAGGGAGGTGTTGTAGATGGGGTCAACCTACTTCTGTTTTTTTGCACAGAGAAAAAATGGGTACTTTAAAATGGGTAAACAATGGTTTGGAATATTTAACTATCAACAAAAATATATTTAAATACAAGAAATATATTAACCTAAACTGTTACAATATATTTATATTTTGTATAAATATTTAGGAACCATATTTTGCTAATTGGGTCACACTTTGCACGTTTTATGCAGGTTTTGAAAGATTGGTCACATTAATTTATATAAAACAGCTGTTAAACAGCCATATCTTTTAAGGTAAAAATAAACAAAGCTATTACTACCTGAGGTGATATTTTTTCCAGTGATCACACTACCGCAGCTGCAGCTGAAAAACATCAATCAAAGGCTGAGCTTTGTGCCTGTGTTGGTGCGACGTCACATCTGCGATCTCTAATATTTTCAAAGCGCCACCTACTGACCATCGGCCCGCTTCGTCCCCTCTCCCAAACTCCCCATCTAGTAGAACTCGCCTTCAATGAAATATTCACACACAAAACGTTTTCATCAAATTTACGTAACGCTAAATTCGAATAATGAACATCTGTGCAAACAGGCGGTGTGAGTGCGATCTGTGTGCCCCTAAAAATGCCTCCCAATTGGCTCGCGAGCAGCAGATGCGGAATGCGCCTCGGACTTTACTTTACTTTAGGTTACCCACTTTTCCCCCCTACCCTCCTCCCTGTTTTTTGTTTTTATCCCTCAGATATATCCGCTCTGTTCCCATTTCCAGCCAGCTGCCCATTCCGTCTGTCCATCCAGCCTTCCGTCCAATCCATCCATCCATCCGTCGCTTTGGCGTGCTAATGAAATCGAGCGCGTTTATTTGTTTATATGGCATTTGTCAGCAAACTTAGCATATGGACAATGCGACCCTGATATAAAGAAATGATTCAGTGGGCTTTAAGCGGAACGATTCAATTACGAACTTCAAGAATGGCTTGGCGATAAAGCTGGAGATTAAAATATTTATAAGGTTGAAAAGAATAAATGTGGTATAATATATATTTATGGGAGGAGAATATTTATGATTTGAAAATGTTCTTTAACCTTTAATACAAAATCTTTGTCAAGTTTAGTTAAAGCTTCTTTTTATGATCAATATTTGGCTAGTTCGCTCAGATTTTATGCAATTTTGTTAGGTTGGTCACACTAATTTATTTAAAAGAACTTTTAGACTTATATGTTTAGGTTAGGTATTTAATTAATTGTATATTCAAGTTGCTACATACATTTTAGGTTTTCATATTTCACAATCCCCAGACCTTACCGTACTCATATCCATATTCCGTTTCAATCGCGATGGTAATTGAAGTCCGTCGTGTGTCTAAATTGAGACAAAGTTGTCGAAACGCCATCGATTCCAGCGCCTCTATATATTTTCGCTGTGTTTTTCATCTGTATTTTCTGTATTTTAGCCGACGTTCTGAGTTGGCCACCAGCGTCGATCGTCACCAGTTGATTGGCCAGTCAGTCCGTCACTCGAATTAGCTTTATGTCGCCGATGCCGATCGAGATCGTTATCTATATCTGTAGCTGTGTCTGTATAGTATCTGTATCTCTGGATCTGTGACTGTATCGCCAGTAGAGTTGCCAATGCAAATTCTCTAATTGTTTATTAACAATTGCCGCCGGCCAATAGTTAAGCAATTAAAAGGCACAGACACCGGGTAAGTTAATGGTTATTTCGTTTTTTACGATTTTCCGTAGCTTTATTTTGGAGTTGCTGCAATTTGTCTGCTTTGATTTTCGAGCTTGCCACCATTGTTGTGGCTGTTTTCGCCGTTTTCGATTGAGTTTTCGGTTTCGTATTAGCTCTGGGATTATGTCATGCAATTAACAATGGCATATTGTGGTGGTTGTTGCTGTGGTTGCTGTTGCTGCTATAGTTGCTGCATGTTGCTCGTGTGCCTGTTGCTGTTGCTACCGTTTTTGGCTGTGAAAATTTGGGCTCTTTGAATGCGGATTTGCCCGGACTCGCTGAATTGTCGGTTGCGTGCACTTTGCTGAACTTTTGCGGCTGCCTCTCCTCTCGTCTCCTCACTCGGCATTTTGTTGCATGTAATTAACATTAACCAGCATTGACATGTCTAGTTATGCGTTGCGACAACAAATTGACGTAAGCGCGTGCGTCATTCGTTTTTAGATTCGATTCCCCGGGGTTTCAGTTTCTATTTCAATCCCATTTCCAGTTCACGTCCACCAAACACATCTGCGATTCTGGGCGTGACTTATGCCAGTATTTCTTGGCACCTTGTGAATCGAACAAGGCTGGGCGGGCACGTTCATTAGATGAAAGTGCACCTGGCTTCACCCGCACATTGCCGCTCACCCACTCGCACTTTACGGGAAATTCTCAGCTGGAAAGCAGCTTCTGATAATGCATTTTCTCAGGCTTTTTCAATAAATAAGTGATTTAAAATAGTATTTAAAAGAAGCAAGAAGAGGCAAGAAACGGTGGTGAGCTTTTGTTTCCTATTTAAATTCACATAAAATTATTCATAAATGAATATTCGAAACATTAAATGAATTAACCCCTACTTAACTGCCAGATAAATACACCTTTTTTTCAACTTAAAGTAACTTCTCCAAATTCTCTCAATAATTTATTCGTTTGTTCTTTATAATTTAACTTAAACTCTCCGGTTTGTAAATGCCTCGCTCTCTGTCCAATTTATTTATAACCAGCTCACAGCAAAATGGAAATAAATGATCAAAGTAATTATGTTAATGCAGGCCATAATAATTTAAGGCAAAAAGCACTCGAGCGTAATTCAAGCCATAAACCTTTATTAATGGCATTAATTGAAATATTCCGATTGCAACCGAAATTCGATTTTCATTCCCATGACAAATGCTCGAGTCGAGTAAATGTTTGAGCAAATCATTCTGGCTGTGTAAATCGGTGTAAGTGTCGGCTGGATCTGCCGGACTTTCACACATCGCCGAACGGAACACCTCAAAAAAAGCGAGGAGAGGTGCTGAGATGGAGATGCATCCGAGATGGTGGCCACTTGGGATGCAAGATGCAACGCACCGCACGCTGCAATTAGTGTTAAAAGACACAAACATGCCGCCGCAGACGCCGCAAGCTGATGATGCTGGCCAGATACGCCAGATACTCTCGTACCACAAACATACTCCTCAATCCCCACCCAATCCCGGAGTCAGGAAGAGCCACTAATTGGCCTAATTCTCACTTCTTTTTCGGCCCACGCAGCGGTGTAAATGGATAAGAGGTGGGCCATCAAGGGGGAGGTATAAAGTGCAGAGAGAGAAAAGGGGATATTTACAATAAATATTTTGTTAGTTTGGCCACATCTTGAAAATTGTATGCAATTTTTGTTAGGTTGGTCACACTAGCTCGAATAAAACACCTGTGAAACCCTTTGTTAAGCTTACTTTATTAATTCTAAATTAATTTATTGGAATCGGTTACAATTTTGGAAAATTACAATTGTTATAAAAGTAATTATAAAAGTAATATAAAACAAACGAACTTAAATTTATTAAATTTGGTCCATTTATATCCAAAAAATGGATACAATTCATAAAAAATCTACAAAATGTTTTTTTTTAATATATAATAAAAGTTCCTAAACATACAATTTGTTTTTTAATTCCCTTCCAAGAGTTTTTTTAAAGTGTTTTATGCACCGATCACACTTGATCCTCATAAATAAACAACACAACGAACAAGAAGCAGAACAAGCAGCAAACACGACCGCCCAACCGCAAAACTCCCCCGATATGCAGATGGGTATCCACGAGGATGAGGATGGGACGATGATGATGGGGATCAGTCCCCGCGATCATGTTGCTGGTTCCCATTCGATACGATCCATTCCGTTGCGTTCCGTTCCGGTACGTGTGAATTGATGTGCTGGGTGGTCTGTTCCAAATCAATTGCTGCCCTCGGAAGAGGAAAGGCCCTTCTACTCCACGCCTCGCCCGATGTTTATTTTGCATAAATGTTGCCCCAAATATCGCAGCTGTAAACACATAACGAACGCCGTTGGATTCCCGATTCCCCAATCCCGATCCCTAACCCGAACCGATCCCATCGTGATTATGCTGCCTCCGGATGGGCATCAAGCATCAGCATCTGCATCTGCCCGAAAAGTTTCGGCTCTGTAAATATTTGTTTAAAATTCCGCACGCCTACCACTCCAAAAAAGGAATGTATATAAAAAACCCAAGCCTCAAGCCGCCGAGGGCCACCGATGTCCGTATTTTCCCACTCCATTTGCGGGGACCACCAAAGTTTGGTGGACCGTTGGAACTTGGAGGGCGATCGGCTGCAGCTGTTCGGAAAATATGCTAAGTACTGCGGAGTACACTGAATCGGTGTATTAAAAGTATCGATATTTGTTAAATCCAAGATATTCATTTTAAAATATATCAGCTTTATGACATTTTTCAACACTTTTTTCTACAGCCAAAAAATAGTGTTGTAAAACCAATTTTAGAACCATTTTCTGTTCTCAATTATTTCTTCTCTTAAGTGACGACTTAAATCATTTCTTAATATTAATAGTTAATATATTTAACTAGGACTAAACATTTTGTATCAATCGATGTTTTAGGAAGACCAAAAATATGGTATTAAAATAAATGTATTTGTAATAAACTTGTAAACCATCAATAAAATAATTTAAATTAATCTTTAAAATAATTTTTTAGAATATACAATATTTAAAAAAATCAATAATATATCTTAATGAATTGGTTACATACTTCCAAGCTAAACATTATTTTAAATAAATATTTTGCTAGTTTTTCAACCACTGTGCCATCGATCGTCTTGCGGACGTCGTCATCATCGATGCTGTGTAAACAAATCAGCCGCCGGACTGCAAACATTTTATTGGCATTGGCTGGCTGCGCTTTTCGCCCCGGCTTTCGGATATAGCCGATATAGCTCTTGCTATTGCTTTGCTGCTTGCTTTTTATTGACTTCACTCCAAACACTCGGCACTCCACAACGCCCACATTCCCATGCTTTAGACCCCAGTGAGACCCATCCCCATCCGCATTTCGAGATCCTCGGAGGGGATCTCTTTTTCAACACCTTCTTGTGGCCGCAGCATCTGTTTGGCGTTTTCGAATTGTTGTTTAGATTTAGACTCTGCAGCGCAAGATCTGTTCATAATTTCAATTGACTTGGGCCGCGCGGAGATCGTAAAAATTATTTATGTGAATAGACGAACAACGAACACTCGCCGCAGCGGATATTGTTCGATTTCCCATTGATTAATTGCTCCTTTCTACAACTCAGCACCGCTGCGAAGAGAAGATCTCCCTATATATCCACATGGCTATGGAAAAAGATAATGATTATCATGTTTAGTCGGGGGCACTTTTGTTGAATTTTCAAACAAACTCTGCCTGTCCGCCACTCGATTTGTTTGGGTGCCATGTTCAGACTCAGAAACTAGGGATTTTGATTTGAGAGTGGATAGGGCTGTGGATCTGCGGCATCGAATTTGGGTGAATATGCTTTTGACAGATTGCCGAAATGTTTACAAGCAATAGACCAAGTACTCGCTGAGCCATCTGCATAGGGTTTTAATGTTTTTAATGTAAACACAAGCAAGAGTAGGAGTGAATCACTAAGAAATAAAAATGATGCATTGCCAATTAAATATGCAACATATTTCCACAATGTTACCAGTTTTTCAGAATAAAAGAAATACATTTATAAATAATATTTATACCAATTCTAATGAAAATGGGAACAAGAAACTAATAACTTTTTTAATAAGAAGAATAACATTCCGCAAATTATTAAATTTTAATTTTCTTTGATAAATTATGATTCTGCAGCTTTATTTTAATGTTTCCGTATAC
This sequence comes from Drosophila lutescens, assembly GCA_037075285.1. Taxonomy (NCBI): domain Eukaryota; kingdom Metazoa; phylum Arthropoda; class Insecta; order Diptera; family Drosophilidae; genus Drosophila; species Drosophila lutescens. The sequence continues at coordinate 983,226 of JBAMCF010000072.1, read as the reverse complement.
TGTTAAATTCTTAACAAACCCTCTGTAATTTCCGCGATTTAATTGTATTTCATCACAGCTTTGGCCTTACTAAACAAAACGTGATTAAAATAACCAAAAAAGGAAAAGTGGACCAAAATATATAAGTCCCCAAAACGACCTGCTCCAGGTGAGGCTCGAACTCACAACCCCGGCATAGCTCATATACACACTGAATACTGATTATAAGTACCGTGCGCTAACCAATTGCGCCACTGGAGCGTTGCCCGGGCGCCGCCAAAAGCTCAACGAGACCCCCGTGCCCAAAAAATAGAACAATCGGATATCCTTTAAGCTCTCTCCCACACTTTCTCTTCCTAGCTTTCTCTCAAAACCCGTTCAAGAGTTAGAATACATCCAACACAAACCCTGAAAGCAAGGTTTCAAAAGGGCTTATCAGTAGATTGATTAAAGTAAAACTTTGTAAGCTATGTTTTAATGTTGTACAGAGAGAAGCATACATTTTATGCTCCGAGCTCCAAAAATAGTTCATGACTAATAGGGCACAGCTGAGCTTAGTTTCCCTCTCAATATCATTAAAACGCAACACACTCAAAAAAAAACACCACTTCGAAATTTCCTCAGAAGCTTTTCATGTAAAGAAACAGTATTTCGCTAGCCCTTACAAGAAAAAGGATATTCATATTTAATAATATCCTTTTAAACTTTTGAAAAAGACAATACATTTTTGTTGATTTTAGAGAATTTATAGTTTAAATGGATTTGCTCATAATAATTTAAATTAAACTTACAATTTTAAAAGTCATCTTCAATTTTATATAAGTTATCACATTTTTTAAATAATGCCAAAATGTAAGAAGTATAAAAAATGATTTTGATGATCCTAACTCATTTTCTTAATTTAAAACAAGCTTAAAAAAACCATTTAATAAATCATTAAAACAATCTCAATACAAACATTAAACAAAAACAACGTCAGTTTAAAAATTTAAATGGTTAAAAACTTTAATTTAAAAAACTTACACTCAATAGCTACCCCAAAAAGCTTGAGTATTTGTTTTTTTTACGTTATTTTCAATACGATAGTTTCATAACAGGCTAAAATTCATAATATCAAGGACACAAACCCTTAAAAACTGTATAAAACGCTTAAAAACTGCTTAATATATATTTTAAACAGTCTTGAAACATATAAAACACTAAGAAAAAAGAAAAAAAAAAAAGTTGGAGCAAAAAAAATATAGTCACCAAGCGACTTGCTCCAGGTGAGGCTCGAACTCACAACCCCGGCATTGCTCATACACACAGAATACTGATTATAAGTACCGTGCGCTAACCAATTGCGCCACTGGAGCTGTTGACTGAGCGCCGCCAAATGCTAAACAAGACTCTCGGGGCTCAAAATAGAACTTTTGCTCTCCCGCTCTCTCGTTTTTTTGTGGTTGTTTTTGTTTTTGCCGAGAACAGAGATTTGCCTGTGCAAAAATATATATTTGGGATTTAAAATGTATAGTTTTAAAACCAAATGAGATATTTGAATAATTTAAATGGAGAATTGTAGATAATTGTTAGACCTATAAAATAGGGGATTGAGTCAGGAAATAAAATTTGTTGGTGAATTCTTATAAATTATCCAAGTTAAAATTTCTGAAAAACTCAAATTTATATCAACTTTGTACTCTCTCTCTCTTTGCAAATGTGTTTGGATGAGCGTAAAAATTTAACTTTTGTTGGTTTTGATGATAAGAATTAACAAACAATAAAAGAATAATAATAAAATCTGAATAACGAGAAAAACTGAGCATCCGAAATTCTGAAAATGTGCCAAATGAGTCAACGCTTGTATTACTTGCCATTTAATTCGTATTAAATGTGTAATCTCAAGCAGAAACGAAAGCGAAAGCCAAACCTTTAGAATTATTAATATGTATTAGGTCAATGAAAAGTGAATTTTGTCTCGATTTTACTTTCAATTAGCAATGGGATATAGCCCATTTAACAATGCAAATGATTGGCTTTTCACTTTCGTTCGCTCGCTATTCGCTATTTTTTTGTCCCCATAGAACAGGTGTGCTGATTACGAAGAAGCCCGTGAAAATTACAGTCCCGTACTTAGTACGGAACCCCCACACCCCATGCATTACCCCCTGAATTACCGATTCCATTACCATGTCAACAGCCGGTGCAACAGTAACAACAACAGCAAAAACAAAGACAGTTACGAGAGTTCGATTTCTTTCGAATTTCATTTGCAATTGCAAAATCCCATAAGCGAGGAAAAAACACAAAGAAAGTCTAGGAATTATAAAGTCGAAGATTTATATACTCTTTAAAAAATAATTAAAAAGTGTGAATTTAAAGAATATTTATTTGATTTTTACACTTTGTCTGCTTATAAATTTAGTTATCAAACTTATTTTCCCGAAAAAATTAATATAAATATTAAAAACACTTTTTAAGAAACTTCGAAAAATTGTATATTAGCAATAAAATATTTTAATGTGAAATTTACTTTTATAAACACAAATTAGTACTAGGAAGTATTAAACACATTATTTAAAAAAACCTTGAAGTTAAATAAATCATTATAAAAATTATTATAGAAGGATACTAAATTAATTAATTTACTTTATTATTTTACAACTTGTTTGAGAAATTACCAAAGTCAATTGTGACAAAGTTTTTGTAAAAAAAAGTTATAATTTCTGTACAAAATTACTGTTTTCCAATTTATTTTTTTAACGTACAGCTAAAAACCATAGTGAGAGCATAAAAAGCGGTGGTAAAAACAAAAGGCCGAGTCAGGAAATGCAAATGCCGCTAATTACCTGAGCCGTTGCTTCGGCTTTGGCTTTTGTTGCCGATGTTGATGTTGCCATAATCGCTTCTAACTAAATGAAAAGCATGCAATAACAATAACCATAAAGTACAAAAGGCAATCCCCGTTAGGGGAAAAACAACAGAAACCACCGCAACAACACCTGAAGCCATGACAAATGACCACCATATGACATTAATAATCATAATTCAAAAGTTGAGAAGTGAAAAATAAAAAACACCGAGTTTACAGCGGCAAAACTTGGCGGAACCAGCAAAGTAAATCCCTTGTCATATCATGTTGTAATTAAAAATTATTAAAAAATCCATTTCCATGTGACAGCGGCCGACGACTCGCAGACAGTTAATAATACTATACATATGCCACTATAGTATTATCGCACAATTATGTCGCACAAGCCGAGAAGTGCAAAAGTGACAAAAACAAATGAATTAAGTTTAAATATATGCAAAAAGCGAGACGATGTGCCACATACCTACATAAATTAATGCTCCGTTGTGCAATTGTAGTGCTGGGAATTGAACGAAATCGAATTAGAAGCGAACCCGAGGCAATCAAATCAAAACCATATACGCCAGTTCCATGAAGGAACAAACTAGAGCAGAGATTGTATCTTGCGGGGTGAAGAGGAGGGGTGGAGATGGGGTCTATGAGGAAGCCAGGGTTGCCACTGACGATTCTACGAGACTGGCGCCAATAGAATACAAAAAAGTGGAAAAAAACTGTGACTGACAACAACAAAATAGGCACAAATTGCAGGCGCTATAATACCCATCAAATCGGAGCAATAGACACCATCGAGAATCGATTCGTGGGGCCAATTAAATCGAATGGATTCTTGGAAAAAATATCGAAGAGTATTCAAGCTTAGATCTCAATAAAATAAATAATTTTTAAGCTTGGTTTTTAAATCTTGATATTTTTATAAATTTATAAAAGAATTTGTAGGACCATGTAAAAATCATTAAAAATTCAGAAGAAATTTAAAACCAGATATTTTTTAATTTGTTTCTGTAAGTATAAAATTAAATTTAAATAGTACCATCGACACTGCCCATTGAGTCATTCAGTATGAATTTTTCGTTTACCCCAAAAAAAATCTGGGAAAATCACAAAAATATTTTTAATTCGGAAATACCGCCGCACATGCCAAATCTTGAAGGTGGATAAGCTGGTAAAGAAACAAAGAAGAAATGGAGAAATACTTGAGCGAATATGTACGCAAACGACCGTATATCTTGGGCATTCAAGTTCCCTTGCCCCCGGTAATTAAGATAAAGTTAAACTGGCCAGACGGACCCACGTCGCCGGCAAAACATTGATAAGCCGCGCTTTAACTTAGTCATTACGACAGCATCAACAAGAAGAGAGCATGAGGTCATGAAAATATGAATAAAGTTTTACTAAATAATATATTTTATAATATTTGTAAGAGAAAATAAAAGTTCAGAATATCTTTAAAGTACAAACAACCTTCGAATCTATTACATTGGTATTTTAAGGATAATGATTTTCCTATCCAAGATAAGCTTATTTTATTCGGTGACTATTATTGCAAATTATATTCCCATGAGATTGTATTATCTCGAGTACCTATTAAAAGTATTATTTATTGACTAACCTATTAGTCTATCCCCATCTGTTCCCATAGTTATATCGCATATAGCCCACCCCTGCAGCTGTGGGACCTTCTGCCTTCTGCAATCTCGAAGACTGTGGGCTGGCACACAAAAAAGTGCATTAAGATTACAGCTGGCGAACGTCTGACAGTTGTTGCCTTTTGTGGAAGGAGCTTATAGCTTATCAGCTGTCGATGCACTTGTAGCGCCACTTTCAGTTTCGCTTGGAGACGCCGTTTTGCAGATGCAGTCGCCAGATGCCAGATGCAGTCGAAGATGCAGATGCTGTTCGAGTTGCAGTTTGAGCTGGGTGAGAAGGAGAGATTGGGTTCCAAATGGTTGGTGGTTGGGGGGATTGAGGGGGCGTGGGGCCACTGGACGGACAATACGATTGATTATTGACTCAGCTGCAAAATGCTTGGCGAACTGACGACACGGAGAAAAATACAGCGTAAGTCTTTTCAATATTTATATGGAAATGTTTCTTTAAATGTTTTTGAAAAAAATTCTTAAATCGGACCACTCTTTAAAAAGTTATAAGCAAATAATGCATTTTCCGCTAGATGGCGCTATTTCAAGCGACTGATTTCGTTGCTGGTTGCATATCACATTTATTTTGCTGAGTAACGGGCATTTTGATTAACCAATTCTTAATTCATTGATGAAAATCCTTAAAGTTTTCCATTTGAAGGAATTAAGAAATTTAAAATCACACTTAATAGACAAGTACAATTTCGATTATTTTTTATGGATATTTACAAGCTTGTTTAATTAGCTAAAAATGCTAAATGCGTAAATTAAATGCCACAAACGAATGGGATTTAGTTGCCATAAAGTAGAGAATTGATGACCAATTTCCTGGGTGGGTTTTCCCAGTGTAGGCTTGACTTTTACCCGGGGGCCACTTCAGGGCAGCCTCACTTAATCACGGATCAGATCATCGTGAATTGTTGTTTACCTTCTCACGCGTCAGCGGCTGAAACGCAAAATGCAAAATGCTTTACAGACCCACAACTGCCGCAAGGTACAAAAATGAGGCAAAGTTGCAGAAAAAAAAATAAAAACGCCTGCGCAACTCGCTGATTTCTCATCCTCCGCTAGTATCTCAGAATCTCTCTTTCTCTGTCATCTTCTGGGGACTCTCACTCGCACTCCCACAGCCAGCACTTTGCATATTATTTGTTTCGTTTATTTGACTTTCTCATTAACTTTTGCTTACTTGGCGGCGTTCGAGTTTGTCAATACCCTTAAATTGATGAAATATTGACGACAGTATATTTAATACAAAACAAGATGTTAAAAAAGTGACATTTTATTCGACATATATTCCAATTTTAAACTAAAATCTTGAAATGGTTTACATTCTTTTGACAGTTTTCTCGTCCTCATTATAGAGTTAAACTAAGCTATAAACTCTGAATTTCTATAAGTTTAACCCTAGTTTAAATTTAACAGGCGGACGAGAAAACGGACATTTCTAAATCTTTAAATTTTTATTTTTTAAGAAAAATCAAAAATTATTTACTAATTATAATCTTTTGATAGAAAAAATATATTTTTTTTTTTTCCTCTTAAAATTCTCTAATTTTAATTTTCGAAAATAGTATTGAGCATCATTTTCTGATTTTTTTTTTGGTAATTAATTTTTTTCCTAAATCCCTTGGGATTATCCCTTTTAAGAGTATCCCCTATTCGAATTATCCTGTCCCATTTAAATACCCTGAGCCTCTTGGCCCATGAACATTGCTCGGTGTGTGTTTTTGTGTGTTTTGTTTAACTGAAAGTTGGCGTCGTAAGATTTGTATTTTGTATGCGCACCTGATCAAACTTCACGTTCACGTCATTTGCTTGCGCTGCGTTGTTGTGTCGGTCAAGCGGAGTCAAGTTTGTGGGAATTTTTTCGCTCATTTTATTCTCTTCACTTCACTTCACTTTACTTTACCTTGCCCACCCCGATTATATTTTATTTGGCTCGATTTTCTGGGAGAGTATCTTTGGCAATTAAACTCGATTAGCTAGAATTTATAACCGCCAACAGTTGTAAATTAAAAACTCTAGCCAAATTAACGCAGTTGGTCGCTGCGTGCAGCGCATATAAAAAAGAGCCAAGAAATAATATGCAAACGAAAGCAGCCAACACATTGGGTGCATTGCAGGTGTTTGAACTCGATCGTCGATCGTCGCCGTGAAGAAAAAAATTGGAATAATTGGGCGACAGACGCTGACGCCGCCGCTTTTTGGAGCGGTGAACATAAAACACATATCATCGACGACGAGACGGCGACGCGTGCAAATGCGAAATGCAAAACAAACAGTTTTTGATATCGAAATTGTCTCGATAATTAAATGCGTTGAGCGGTAAAAGTATGTCAGCAATACGCCGATTCAAAATCGGTGGAAAGGGGAGGGGAGATCTTGGTTATTCGATATTTATCAGGTGTGCCGAGCTTTACGACACTGGTCCATATCGAAAAATTGAAATTAAATACATTAATAATAATACAATAATTACTAAAAAAATAATGTAGTTCAGTTTCTTCAGTATCTTTCAATTTTCGAAATATAAATATGGGATTTTTAACCAATTTAGCTTTTTAAAGATAGAGATAACGAAAAATACAAATTCCTATAGAAATGTTCCATTATTTATTAGTAAAAATAGATAAGTTTATGTAAACATCAAATAAACCTGTAAAAATGCAATTAATGGTGATATTTTTTTTTATCTGTGTACCTCCCTTTCTTGTTGACCAGTGTCTCCGTCGCATACGACATTTCGCATGGCAGGGGGCCTTCCCCAGCTGAGTTCCCGAGTTCGTTTCTAGGGCGTTGACATTTCGAGGGCGCAGCAATTGTCCAATGTTTGTCCAATTCGTCACCCAGCCGCGGACCAGATCATGTCACTATATAGCCCCTCTTACCCCCCATAACCCCCCTCCGCTTTCCATGCAATTTGAATTTGAGTTTCGTCAACTTAATCAGAGACGGCGGCCCAGTTGGCGCATGTGCACAAGACCCCAACCCCGAAAACAACGAGCTGGTGACAAATCTGAGCTCGGGACTTGGACTGAAACTGGGACCCAAAGCGGCACTGAGAAAAAATATTACAGATATTATCAATAGAGTATTTAATTTTGTAAGTAATAACTAGATTTTAATTTTAAGAATTTATTTAAACTGATATCTGAATTTTTTGAATTTTAATATTTACAAAAATCTATTAATTCAAATGTGAATATAATATGAAAGAAACATATTTTCAACAAGATTTTTTCAACATCTAAACTGCTTTATTTTGACAGTTAATTTTAGTTATCTATTTTTTTCTCTGAGTGCTATTCTTACTTCATTTAAATATTTCATTGTAATAGTTATCGAACAATCTATATACAAATATTTGTATTTTAAAAAGACTAATAATATCTAAGAAATTTTTTAAGAAAGATCTTAGGAATGCTAACTTGCTCAATTTAAATATTATTTTAAATTTAATAGTCATGTAATCAACTTAAACAAATGTATAAAGATTAAAATATGGAGATTAATTTTTAATTTTATTCTGATGCTTAGACATTTTTTTTTCCATGATCCCTAAAAGTTATCGTGACATCCTCCTAAAGTTCCCTATTTCTCACAAATTTTTCTCCGAGTGTTGGAACTTGGCCGTGCCCATTGTTTTGGAGCGAATGCATCTGCATGTGGGCGTCGCTGGCTCCATGGTTGGAGCGGAGCTCCAAAGCTCCAAGTGGAGCCCCGAGATCCGACGGGTCAGAATGCCTTGGCCAGAAGGGTGTGACAACGTTTGTGGTGACTGCCTGTCGCCTGCTGGCTTCGATCTCTTTCCTATTTTTATTTGACTCTTTTTCTTCTTTTTTTTTTCCAGCGCATGTGGGCTTAATTTATTTTGACTTTTGGCCATTTAACTTGAGATTTATCTGGCCTAAACTATGCGCAAACATTTTCCCGGTGCCCGGCTCGTTGACGCGTGGATTAAATGTGCCAAATGACTGAGCCGGGGGAAGGATTTCTGATTTCTGTTAGCGGATTACTCAATGGGTGTGGTCCGAATCCAAAGCCAAAACCAAATCGTCCATTTTGTGGGGCCTCTGCACTCTGCAGATGTCCAATTGAGTTGTCAGAGGCTAATTTGCTGCTCCCCTCAAATCAAAAAACTCCAACCGAATGAGTAATCATCGATGGGTGTGTGTTTAAAAGGGAGAATGATGAAAGGAACTGGAATTGTTAGTGCAGTTTTATGCTGTGAGATTTTAAGATTGGGTATTACCTGTCTTCTTTAAAACCCCAAATTTACCTTGACTGCAGTCGGAAAGAAATACTTTAATTGGCATAAACAAGATCCAGATTTTTCATCCCCTTTTCCGCCTTAATTTTTGATCTTTTATGGAAAAATATCATCATTACTTCAAAACTGATACTATAATCCGATTATATACTTCCGTTTCCGATGGGAAAGACTGACTGAAGAAGAAAACAAATTGGTTACATGGTTTGTAAGGGAAGTATTGGTAAGGAACATGTAAAAAAAACATTTTATTATAAGATTTAAATACTATTCTAAGGAAAGAACTTCCGAAAGTGTTTCATAGGATAGATGACTCCTTAATCCGATTAAAAACTTCCGTTTCCGATATAAAAATCGATATGAATCAATGGTGGATCCAGGATTTGGTTGTTCAGGGTGATTTCGAAATAAATTTGCTGTTGCACACTTTTTGAATACCATATTTTTTTCCATATCCCCATTTCCCATCCCCTTAACTGAAGTTGTTTTCCCGACAATTACAGAAGCTTTCTACTCGTTCGAAAACAATTGAGTATTCCCGTTGCAGATCGATCGTCTGCATCTTTTCACCAGAGTTCAATCTGCCACTTGAGCTGCATTTCACTGCTCGTCACATCTGCGAATGCAACTGTCTCAAGTGCTAGATGGAGTTCTTCAAACTCTGCTGACAGTTTCGACATATAGCGGGTGGCCTCTATAAGAAACCAATCTTCCACCAATGTATGCTATGTCTCAATCAGCGCAGAGCAGCGCAGATTTGTACTATCTTTTCCCACATTAATTATGGAACAATTAAAAGATGCGGGGAATTCCACTTGAATGGCTGTCAATAGGGCGAACAATGGGCCTCTTGAAAGTGGGTTCCACATACCCATTCTCGAGCCCCTTTTATTTTTTTTACTACGGGTTATATGCCCACACCCGCATATATACTTAGGTATATACGATGTGTGAGCTGATGACCTCCAGCGTGGACAAATCTCAGAGTAACAACAAAGTCTCGGCACTAATTTCGTGGAAATTACCCACCAGCTGTGTGTGTTTTTGTTTGTTACGCATTTCCTCTCAGGTGTGCGGCAAACAAAAGAGCTGAAAAGTAGGTGCAGCTGAGGCTGAGAGGTTGAGAGCTGAGAGCCGGGATATGGCCTCTGAATCCGAATCCGAGTCGGAATCTGAATCGGAATCGGAGGCTCGGGATTAATGAGCGGCGAGCAACAGTTGCACACAGCAAAGTGAGTGGGAAAATGGAAAGGCCGCCGCCAAAACAGCAACAAATAAGTCAGAGCACTGAGAGAAAAAAGTGTGGAAATAATATCAGTTAAAAATTAAATTTATTTTGAAATTCAAAAATATATATTTACTAATATCCCATTTTTTTTTTTACATAATTGAGTATAAGAAATTAATAGAATAATAAAATTATATAATTTATCTTCATAATATTTTTAAATGGTATGTTAATCAATTGTAATTTTGTTAAATTTAAAAATAAAAAAATTATAACTTTTACTTCAAAAACATATTTTATCCCTTTCAATGTGTGAATGTCATAACGCCCACTCTCAAAAGTGTCATAACGCCCGCGGGCCTCATGACACCGGGCGTTAGGACACGAACCTATTTTCTATTAGGTTCCAAAATATTTTTTAGTCATATACTTTTGTTTTTACATTTCCACCCTTGATAGACCAACACTTTCTTTATTTTCCCTCACTGTAGGTTTCCAAGCCGCTGAGTCTCTGACTCTGTCTCCATTTGGGATTGAGACCGAGTCTGAGGACTGAGACCTGGCGGTTTGGCTAATGATGCCGCCGCTACGTGACGTTCGTTGCCAAGTGGCTGCCAAAGAATGGCTCACCTCTCTCGCCTCTTTTTTCTCGGTTTACTTCTTCTTTGTGGCTCATGGTTTTATGAATTGTTTGGCATTCTTTCAGACGATGTGGCTGCGGGTTTCTTTATCTGCCGACGCACCTCATTTTCCGGCTTTCGTAAAAAGTTCAACAAAATGAAAAATTCACAAAACAAAAAACGAGAAAACACATTGAAAGAGCGATAAGTACGAGTAGCTGCAGAGGCTGTCATCTGGGAACGGCTGCCGTTGACGATCTGCATGGCTACCGTTCCACTGCCTACGCAGCCGCATTGGAGCGATCATCATTATTACACTCGGAAAATTCTGAAATCGAAAATATTTATTTTTACATAATTTACCTTTGTTCATAAATTTAAAGAATTTAATTCCGTATAATGCAGGCAATATGTGGAATCTATTTTTTCATGTTTATACTCTCTGAAAATATTTTTTTGCTTTTTGAAACAGCAGATTTTTTGGAAAATTTGTTTTAAATGGTATTCAGATTTCAGATAATATAATTATTTGCCTATCTTGTATCTATCTATGTTTTATTCTAAAAACCATTTTTCCAAGTGCAACATTGCGGAATATTCATCATCAAAATCGGCAGCCAAAACTGATCAGCAATCTCCCTGGTTTCTTTTTTGCGTCTTTTAATTGAGCCCAGGACTTTCCACTATAAATCAAAGGTTTGCGATGATTTGTTTGCAATTTAAATGCAAATAACGACCACCCAGCAGCCGCAGATCCAAAAATTATAACTTAATTTTGGAAGAAGTCTGTGCAAGAGATCGGCAGGCAATGAGATGAAAATGCCTTCGAGCCACATGGGCGATGAATTGCGGCCCGAAAACTGAGTGGCAAAATGGTAAAGGGGAAGGAAAAGGAGGAGGGCAGGTTGGCTAAAACCACAAGACAAAGCCACACAAAGCGATTCAATGCGACCAAGGGGCATGATTTGTCTTCAAAATACTCAAAGGCCCCCTCGAAACCTTTCCTCTCGCCGAAAAAAAACCCCAAGCCCTGAAAAAACAATTTGGGATTGGTTTTAGAATGAAATCGAATTGGGAACTTACCTACAAAGTAAGAAAGTGATATTTTAATATTTTTCTTATTTAAACGGAATTTTTTAAAAGTAATATGTGATAAAACTAAAACCACAACTTAAAATTAATAATACTTTTTTTAATTTGTTTTTATGACAAATGTCTTTTACATTCTTTTAAATTTATTTCGTTTCTTAATCAGAATTTATGTAGTTCTAAAAATAGTATTGTGTAGTAATTTTGGAATTTTTAAAAATTTTCTTTAATAATATTTCTTGAAAATACAGGGAATCGCATAAGAGCGTTAAGCTGATCGCAAAGAACGATTCCGAGAAGCTTTGTCTGATATTCCTTTCTCCCAAGCTCCAATCTCCAAGTTCCATGTTCCAGCCCCTAACCGAGCTGCAAAAAGGCCCCAAGCCCAAAACCAATCCCCGAAATATTAATAAAAGTCGTCACCGTCAAAAGGAAGCGCAGTCGATCCCAAAAAACAACACACACACACACAAAATTGCAAACCAAAACCCACAAAAAAGATGAGAAAAATAAGAGAAGTTATGCCACGCTGGTGTTCAGCAAATTTCAATCTCGGCTCAAAGGCAAAACCCTCTCAAGGGGAACCGAAAAAAGGCAAAAAAGTAAAAAGAAGAAAAGAAGAAGGTTCGCTTTTGGCCTGCACGTGCAGCATTGAAATGCGCCGCGCGTTGGACCCAAAGGATCTTTGCCAAAAAAAACACAAACAAAAAATCAGAAGAAGAAGGAGTGAAAGAAACCCAGCCGAAACCAAATGAATTGAAGGAATTCCTTGCGGGGCTCATGGAGACTCATATTCAGTCCCAGACTGCGACTCAGACTGAGATCAGCTTCAGAATGGCAGGACACTGGAAGAAAATATACATGTTACTGCATAAGTTACATTCATAATCATCCTTTAACCCACAAACAAAACTTTTTCAACCTAAAACATAAAATCTTATTTCTATAAATAGTTTTAGTACTGCGATAAAGTCAATATTTAATAACTACCACTACTACTACTACTAAAAAATATATAGTTAAAAAGAAATTAATTACTTTTATACGAGAAATCGCAACGGAAATCTCTAAGAATTTTAAAACATTTATAAAGGTGTCTAGAACTATGCAACAAAATATTTTGAACCGAGAAGTTCAATGTCCTTTCACAGAAAGTGAGATTTTAATTTATATTGCATACTTTTTGGCACTTTTATAAGTCATTTCCGAAAGGGGGAATTTTCATTAATTTTTTTTTTCACAATTTCATACTAAATTGAAATAGTTAGTTGTTCAGGTATATGGTCTTCTACATTTTGCTTTGGATTATATAAAAGTTCAAATGATTTTTTTCCTTAAAACTCATTTTCGCCAAGTGTAGTACTGCAACTGAGCCCCGGAACCTTGGCAAACCTTCGACGAATCGTCTCAGATCAAATGGTGAGATAGCTCTGGTCGACGGATGGACTGGATGACCGTTCCTCGCCTCGTTTTGACCAAAATGCGACGACGACGACGATGGTGAAGGAATTCTTTGGCTTCTTCGCTCTGGCCTTTGATTTCTTCTGGATTTCTGGCCTTTCTGTGTGAATAGTTTTTGGGTTTCGATCTTTTTCTCTGAGGATTTCGCAGTTCACCCTGCTTTGTCGCTGGCCTTTTGTTTTTGCGGCCTTTTTGCGAGATGGCGAGGTGGCCCTATATTACGATTTGAATTTCAGATTGAGTTTTAATAGCCGCAACTCAGCCGAACCACACCTGCATTTGCCTTCTTTTGGCAACTTTTGCAAGCCGCAGGAAAAAGACGATGCCGTCTTAGATTGGGGATTTCGGATCTTGGATCCTGAATCTTTTTGGGGTGTGAAGTCTGCACTGCACTGCGCATATATGGCTAAGAAATTCAATTTCACGCTTCTTTATTAATTGGCCAAGCTCTGGGCAATCGCTTTTCATTTTCTGTGTGGATTTTTTGGCCGCTTGCGTTAATGAGAATTTTGCACTGCGATTATGAGCCAAGATTTGAATTGGGTTTGGTTTTGGCTTCTTTGGTCTTCGGGAAGTGTAATTCGATTGCCTTTTGAGATGTGCCGACTCAACTTGTTTTTTGCTTTTGCCATCGAAACGGCGATGAAGCGTTAATTAGACAAGGGAGATGGCTGATAGACAGGCGGCAGAAAAATTGAAGGAAATTACTGGAAAGTTAAGAGCTGGAAAAGGTGTAAAAAAAATCGTTTCGGATGAGGTAATCAAACCACCGGAGTAAAGATTTTAACAGATTTTATTGTCTTACTAAAAACAGAATTATTACTGAATTAGGAATTCTATTTTACTATATAAATGTGCATAAAAAGGAAAGACAGATATTTATTAATATATTAAAAACACTTAAATTCACACTAAAAAATAAATATCAAAAGCAAATTTCAAAGAAATCTAAACTACTGAAATGCTTTTGCCATTACGGCACAAAATATTCATTAAACGTACGTGTCAGAGAGAAAATGAAAACAAAAATTCAATAAACATTTCCAGCCAATCAAAAATTGAAGACTGCTCAAATGCTCAAATAAAATAGAGAAAAATCAATAGGCGAATGCAAATGTTTATGCTGAAATTGACGGACCGCAGGCGTTGCGGTGTTGACAACAAAGTTAGGCAAAAACCAAAGACGTTGCAACGCCAAGCCGAAAAAGCCCAGCCCCTCCATAAACCCCCTCTGATATTTCCGAATTTTCCTCAGTGTTGGCGGCATCTCCACACTTTTTGGCAGCTACTGCGGCAACGCGTGAAAAATAATATTTATGGCAAACAAATTTCCATCTATCGACAGCAAACGGCGCCGCGCCGCCAACGTGAATGCGGTTTTTCTTTTTTTTTTTGCAGTTTTTGGAGGTGTGTGTTTTGCGAATATGACTGCAACTGCCATATAAAATAATTAGGCAGTCATGGGGTTAAGGAGGGGTTTTGAAGGGGAGGGCGAAGAGGGTTAAACCATGCAGCCAACTGAATGTCAACGTAAATTTTGAAGTCTTTGCCGGCTAAGTGCGTCCATCAATGGCTCCATAAGTTTGGCTTGGCGGCAACCTAAATCAATCCTCAGACTCAGTACAGTGCACTTGGAAAAATGAAATTGATCTTTATTTATTTAAAGCAACTTAAAAACATTTTCCAAGCAAGGTGAAAAATTGTAATAGGTATTTGAGATTAAAAAAGTAGTTAACAACATTTTTAATTAAGTCGAATATAGTTTCTTCTCGGTTCCAAGAACGTTTTCTCTCTATTTTAAGAACAGTTATGCTCAAAAAAGTGAATAATATACTCAAATCAAGAAATAAAGTTCTTAGTTTAATAAAATTAAGATTTGATTTTTCCTGATTTCAAGAACATTTGTTCTCAAAAATTTCAATAAAATACTAAAAAATAAATTTCTCATTTAAAATTGAAAATTAAGGATATATCTTTTTGATACAACAAAAGTGTAAGGGTTCAATTTTCCTTAGTGCACCCCCACCTTTTCCGTTTCGGGGCCTCCAACATAATCGTAAATTATATGCGAGGTCTGTTCCTTCGTCGCCATTTTTGGGCATCTTTGGACCGCTCTGACATGGCATGACAAATGGCAAATGTGCGACGGAAGTTGGCCGGAGTTTCGAGTTTTGGATTGGAGTCGTCGAATCGACTCGAGTCTCTTTGGGGACTCTGAAGCGGCGGCAACCTTTGTGTTTCCAGCGGCTTTCTGCTTAAATAGAGGAAGAGGCTTGTGGCATTTGTGACAAGCTGGCTGGGTTTCATTGATTGCAAATTTAATTCGCCTCAGCGAATGACAGATAAGAATCGCATCGCATTACGATTCTGTATATCTGATATATATCTGATGGCCACGCCCCTTCGACTGGCAATTAACCTGGCCAAATCGATCGATTCTGTTTCTTCGTATCTCAAACCGAATTTGTATTTGCTGATCTTGGCTAGCGATAACGGGGCAAAGCCCGCGGAGCAAGAGCAAATTTATTGAATTTAATAACGCGCCAAGTTTATCGCGAAAAGTTTTTGTCAATTTAACAAATTGCAGCTACAACAGCAATATGAGAAAAAACAGAGAAAAACCCGGCCAAGCCCCCGTGAAAAGCCAGTTGGCCAGGCCAGCAACGACAATGGAAATGGAATTGAATTCCTAGACGGCTAATAATGTCTTTGTGCACAATTGACGGCCAAGTGGACAGGCGTGCAAATGAATGCGAGCTGTGAGCTGTGAGTCTCTGGACCCGCAGCTCGCCGAAAAGAATTATGTTACGATCAGCAGCAGGATCGTGGTGATATAGGGGTATCTAGAGGGTATATAGGAAGCCAAGGGGAACTGGGGGCCAGGCGCTGGTCACCGGGGAGCGATATCGCCAAGATCAATGAATCAATTAGCAAAACGAAATGAAAATGAATGAAATAACCAACTGCAACGGCAGGAGCCCGGTCAGTATTTATTTGCGATTTCTTATTGTATTTTTTTTTTTATTATTTGCCCAAAACACAGCCAAGGCGTGGGATGGCATTTATCAATGTCGGATTTTCGGCTCTTGTTATGCGCTATTAAGGGGTATCACTAACTATGCCAGAAATATCAGAAAATTACTCACTAATGGCATTATTTTTGGGACTCTAAAATGGATGAGAAGTAAAGATATTATATTGAAATTAATGTGCCTCCTTCCTCAAACTTCTTCGGGAGGTATATTCCTTAGTCATCGACTGAAAATGAGTTATTTATGTATATCCGAAAGAATCCTAGTCCTTCGTTTATGTATGAAAGAAATTATTTTTCATAAAATTCCTATATTCATCATCATTAACATTTCATATATTTTAGGGTATTTATCAATTCCCCAAATGTCTTATAATTTTATTAGTTTGCAGCTGCTGTTGGTGGTCTTTGATATTGGTGTTGTTGTTGTTGCTGCTGCTGCAAGTTGCTGTTGGCAGTTGCAGTTGCAGTTTGCCGCTAAGCGTTGCCGTGTTCCCCATCGCATATCAATCTCTCGTCGGCGGTCGGCAACTCGGGTGGCGCATTAGTCAGAGCCTCGGGGCAGAGGGAATTTACAAAAAATTGAATAGCAACAATTCAATTGGCGATAAGGAATTGTGCATAATTTTATTTAATTTACGGCTTGACACTCGCCGGAGTTCGTCATCGGTTTTCGGTTATTTGGTGGGTTTTACTGCCTGTGACCCCTTGTCTTTCGATCAAATGTGAGGCGGCAACAGAAGTTGCAACTGCAACTGCAGCAGCCGCACCTCTCGACCATTGTCATCGCCATTGTTGGTCGAAACCAAGCCAAGAAACCGCGACTCTGAGTCTTACCACTCAGAGCTGTCATTAGGCCAACATGTGGCGGCCACTGAACCACAGCAGCAGCGCAGCAGCACCCCCTTTTCTGCACCACCTTTAATGCACCACCACCCGTGACAAAGCCACAATGGCTGGGTGACGCAGCTGAAATCAATGCTGTAAGTAAGGCCCCCTGGATTTCGACTCCATTCCCATTTCAGCCTGAAAAGGCTGAAAGGCCATTCCCGATCGTCAGCTGCCGTCCGCTTTTCTGTTTTCTGGCCAACTTCCGCCAGCTGATTTCAGTTCGACTCCGGTGGTAGATGGTCGCTGTTTAAGCTTCCGATTCGTGTGCACCTGACTCAAAAGCCAAACGAACAAATGAGGCGAAATCATTAGGGGCACTAAATATGGAAATTACTATCCTGGCAAATGTACCTACACAGAGAAAAAAACGGAACAATACCAGATTGATATTGTCTCCTCAATTTGTACATATCAATTTTTCCATATAAATGTAATACGAATTCATACCAATATGATACGAAATCATAACAATTACCCATGTTGATATGAATCCGTAACATATTAATATGAATACTTCAAAGATTGATATTTTTTTCATATCAAATGGGGCATCGAAAAGTCTTCAAAAAAATAGTATGGCTGTAAAGTTGTATTTTTGTTGTATTTCTGGTATACAATGGTATTATAACGCTTTATATGCTGTGGTCACACTTACAAGTTGAGCATGCTTAAACGAGCTAATTTTACATTCAAGTTAAGCTAATATACTCGCGTGTAACTTGTCGCGATGGCCCAATAGGTAACGCATCCGACTCTGATGCGAGAGGACCCCGGTTCAAAACCGGCTAAGGCAGAGTAAGTAAAAAGTTTTAAGCCGCATAATTAACATTTCCTTAACAATATTAAGAACAAAATTGTGGTAAAAAGTTAATATGATAAGATTACTAATAAAAAAAAAAAAGTTGTGTTGTGTTGTGAGCTGGATTTGAACCTCGTTCCCCCGAGCACAAAATAATATCAGGACCTAGCACCTTGGCCTCTGAGCCATGCCCACATTTTTTTTTTCGTTGCAGAATGCTTTTCTGAGTTAGAGAAAATACAATACGAAATTTTGTAGCAAAATTTGATATGAGATCATAACAATCTTGTATGAAAAATACCTTATTAATATGTTCGAAAATACCAATTTATTATGTTCGAAAATATCATTTTGGTATGGCCTCATATGGGCCGAAATTGATATGAAAAAATACCCGAATGATGACCAGTTTTGGTATTTTTTTTTCTCTGTGTAGTCATTTTAATGGGTTTATTAGAAAATAAAAGTATTAGTTAAAAAGGCTTTAATAGGAGTTTTTCCATATTTACTCAATGCCTTTATTTTAGAAAACTAATAAACTAAAACTTAATTATTAAGATAAAAATTTAAATTAATTTTAATTTTATTATAACACTTTTAAAAATGTGTCTTAAATATCCATGATAATAGTTTTAGGATCTATAATGACCTGATGCAGACCTGATTTCAATTTCAAATTAATATTGCTATTAATTTTCCCACAACTGTGCTTCTTACATATGTTTCCCCGTTCGACTTGGCAACTCCGACATCAACTTGGTTTCGATTTCCTAATTCGCGTGGAACTCTCACCCAGTTTTTCCGCTTTTCCCCCGCTTTTCGCCGCCGCAAAGACAGATGGTCGCTTCAATTACACAAAAGTCAGTCGGTTTTTGATTCCCCTTAACCCCTTACAGCCCCACCTCCTCCCAGGCTTAACCCATGGAAAAGTTGCCGAGCCGTGTCCGCGTTGCTTTTATACGTATATATATTTCAATTTGAATTTGTATTTGTGTTTTTTTTTTGCTGGCGTTGGTGTCTTGACTTTGTTTTAGTTTTCAGTTTGCCGGTTTTTTGTTGTTTTTGTTGTTTAGCGAAACAGGTGCGTTTTGCGTTTTGCAGGTGTTTCCCAAAAGCCACCACCACAGCAACAACAACTACATTGGTCGCGGACTGTTTAGTAGTTACGCTTTACCGCTAGTTACACAAATTGCCACCAAGTATTACCGCCTTCTTCTCACCCCCTTAATAAAAAACACCCCCTCCTCATCGTTTTAACCAGCGGCGCCAGTTGCTCATGCGCATTGTATTTCGTGTGAAAATCACAATTAAATGCGATTTTTATGCGCACCTCGCCAAAGTCGTCGGCGCTGTGTTGATTGTGGTTTAGCTTTCATTTCGGAGACCTCACTTGGGGCGGGAAAATAAAGACACTTAACCCTAGAAAAATCTATAATTTAATAAACCTATTTTCTCACGTTTCATAATATTGTAAGGTTGTGTAACAATAAATAATATACTATATTTTAAACCCAACCCTAAAAAAAACAATAATTTATAAAAGCCTATTTTCTCCCGTTTCATGATATTGTAGGGCTGTATATCAATAAATAATATAGTAAATTTTTAAACCCATCTATAAGCTTAAATAAACCTTCGCTTTAAGACCCAAGTACTCATTAACAAAAGCCACACATATTTGTCAATATTTACCGAACGTGCTCAGGAATTGAAAAACATCATTAGGCAGGTATTTCAAGTTCCCAATATCAAAAGGCTAACACATTCAGCAGTAAAGTGCCTACTTTTACAAAATTGTAATGCACAAAACAAAAATAGTATTATATTATATAAGACTTGCTATAATATTTGAATTTAGACTCGTATAAATGAAAATGACTAAACTAAAGACTAAGATACCATATCATATCATATATTGTATCAAGTAATATCATAGCATTATAAGTTTAAAAATATATTTACGGATTTTACAGATACAAAAAATAATAACAATTTTATCTAAATGCCTTTGCAAATGATGAAGTAGGCTCGTTAATGGATGTGACTTTTAAAATCCAACTAAAGAAACATAAGATTACGCCGAGATATGAACGGATCAGTTCCTTAATCCTTCCCATAATCCCCCTGGGATCTCAAGGGGTTAAGCTGGGAGTTCGACTAGCTTCGTTTAACACTCGGGAGCGGGAGCGGGATCTCGGCTGGTTCGGGCTCTCAGCTGTCAGCTGCGTGGTTGGAAATGTCAGCTTGACAATTATTATGTCAAAATTTTCCGGCACGGCCATTGGAAGGCTGAGCTGAGCTGAGCGCCGAGGCGACGGCATTCGCAATCGCGCGCAGTTGCCGCAGCTGTTGACTGCTACACGAGTTTTTATGGTAATTCAAGTTTCACTGATTTCTCGTCTCAGCGCAGTCGCACCCAAAAAAAAACAGCAACAAAAATCATTACATGAGAGAAAACCCGAGACCCGAGACTGCGAAAACAGCGACTAAGGTGAGCGCACTAATTGTACCTGGCCAATGGCTCAAATCGCAGACCCCAAAGCTCTGCAAACAATTAGCGCATACCAGACTTTGGTTCGGAATCAGAGATCATTGGCCCCCAGAACGGGCGACGTCGAATAAAACGCACCGATACACGGAGAAAAATAGGTATTATTTTATATATAAATTCACATTATGTAAGAGGTCTATAAAATTAACAAACTCTATAAAGGGTGTGTGTCATAACGCCCGCAGTCAAAAGGTCCGCGGGTCTTGTGACACTTTCGACAGTGTCATAACGCCCTTTCAAAAATACTTTGATAGAATGACTTAAAGAGATTCAAAATTCCAAGAATTATAAACATTATATTGGATTTTTAACTATAAATTATTTATCTTCAAATATTTCTACATTTTTCCAGTGCACCATGAATGTCCCCCATAGACAATGCATGTGATCCCCGGCGTTGTTTTTTTTCTATTCCCATTATTTCCCATTTTCCTGGGATTTTAGTTTAAGCGGCTGTTCATACCCTAACAAGAAAATAGTAATGCGGTTTGGTGGTAATGGAATGGGGAGTTTTTTTACGATTTAATAATTGCTCAATTAATGCCAGGCAATGTAATAAATTGTACTTTACCAGAGATCTGTCAACGAAGATATTTAAAAAATGTAGCAGCTATAAAAATATGTATTTCAAAAGATGTTGTACTAAATAAATCGTTATTAAAATATTTCTTGTTTTAAAAAGCTTTTAAATTTGATATAATTGTAAAAGTCAGTATATAAAATCCATATTTCATCCTTTGTAATAATTTTTAAAATTAGTTACATGCCAGCTTTTTATGTTAAAGCTTTAAAAAAAAGTGTTTCAAACTATGTTGTTCTAAATATATCGTAAACACTTTTTTCTCGTTTTACCCCGCTTTTAAATTTTATCTAATTCAGAGAGTCACTTTATAGATACTATATTTCAAGCGTTGTAATCATTTCTAAAATTAGTTATATATCAGCTTTAGAAGATTTCTTTCTTTAAACTGTTTTTAATGTAAAAACAGTTTGTTTCATAGGTAACCCAGCTAGTTTTATATTAACCTTAATTGATAGTTATTTTTCATTTTTTACCTGTTTTTTAGGGCTCTCCGAAGAGCATCCCAGATTTGTGGCCTCTGAGGAAAAGCGCCCCCTTGGCTGTTTTCAAAATGTTTCCCCTGCTTTTCCACTGGGCTACGATCCGAATTGACATTTGAATGGGGCGGCTGGCACCGAGTGCTCCGAGTTCCAAGTTCCGAGCTCTGTGCTCTGTGCTCCGATCTCGAAAACAAACCCGAGACTATAGTCGCAATTGCCAATTGGTCAATGCATTGTAGTTGCAATCATTAACGCTAATAGGCCAGCAGATAGCGGGAAAGAGAGGGAGAGAGTGGGCTGTGGGTTGTGGGAGTGGGAGGGCAGACAGCTGCGGGCAAAAGAAAAACCCCGAAAAACCAAAACTAAATCCACACCCAAGTGGTCAGAAAATCGAAATAAAAGGAAAAACGGGCAGGCCAAAGTGAAGGAAACTTTTCTCAACGGAAATTTTCCGTCCGCAATTCGCACACGTGTGCAGGTCCAAGGCCTAAGGGCCATTTTACCTGGGAAAAACCTGGAAAACCGAAACCCCTAATGACAAAGGCGGCGGCTGCGTGAGAAAACTCGCTCGTCCATGGAATTCTGGCTTGGTACATAAGGTATATGGTATGGTATTATCATCCACCTCATTGTTCTGGTAATTCGTTGCACTTGTTTACATGGGAAATGCTTTTCCAGCTACTTGTTGTCTTCAGGTAGTTACCAATGTTTCTGGTAGTTTCTAGTAGTAATCCCCCCTCCCCAGAAGAAAAATCCATTGTCATTGATTGATTTTTAATATTTTTTAATTTTTGCAATTTATTAAAAGCTAATTTTTGTTTTTCTTTCTTTTTTAGATATATATTTTTTCGCATCATCATCAAATGTTTTCTTGTTGTTTTTCGTTTACATCATGATAGAGTGTTTTACCATCGAAATGGGAACAAATAATGTTGTAGTTTCGATTGCGGATCATAAATCATAATTAAAAAATCGCATAATTATGCTAAAAAAACACTTTGTACAAAGTATGCTACAGATCACAGAACATATATTAATATATATTTATAGGTTTTAGTGTATATATCTGGTAATTATTATAATGCATTATACGTTAATTCGATTACAAAAAAAGAGGAAAACGATCCAAGGGACTCGGAAAAACTACAAAATGAGGTGTGTGTGTTTGTTTTCTTTTCTTTTGTGTGTGTGAGTGAAAATTAGTGCCTGGAAATGAGAACTTTCTCAAGACTTAAACACTAAACTAAACTCTCGATCGATATATAAATTAATGATTTTGAATGTGTGTGCTGCTGAGTTGGTTGTTGTTGTTCTTGTTATTTATTGGCTGTGGCTAATCAATAATAGGAAAAGTTCTTCATTGATTAAAATTAATAGGAAAATCATTTGGATAGAAATCATACAAAATTAAACGTAATTCCAGTTTTGTTGCCTGTGCATTTTTCTTTTGTTTTTTGTTATTTTATTGCTGATCTCTGTTTGCTTTGCATTAGTAACATTTTTTCTTGCGTTGTTTTTAAACCAAAACAAAACTAAAATTAGGAAAACAAAAATATATATGTGCTTTAGTTTAATTTCAAGCGTTAAAGGAAAAATTAAATTGTTTAAAGCTTTGCCAAGTTCTCTTCTTCTTCTTCTTCTTCATTTCATTCATTCTTAAGCGCCATCCTAGTGTTTAATGTTTAATTCATAATCATAATCATAATGTTTACTTGCTTACGATGCTCTAATGCTAGGTTTTTGTGTTGTTGTGTTTCTTTCTTGTTTTATTAAATGTTTAAACTAAACTCTGTCGAGCCAGAAGCGAGATCTCATTTTCCGCAGACTTTCATCCCGGAAAACGAGACTTTGAAGAGATGCGCCTGGACTGCAGTTTTCTTGAGAGTTTCACACGTTATTTAATATGCGGAGATCTTCACACGAAGGTTGCGAGTGGAGTTTTGACTGTACTTTAATTATGCATTTAGTTAATAAGTTTATATAGGTTCCGTGGGTTTTCCCGGCTTACGACTGCCTGCTGTCTTTCTCCGCATTTAGTGGCTAAAAAGAGAGAGAAGCGGGGAAATTGCAATTAGTATTTTATATTTATGGGTGATTGAAATACAATAATTTGTTTATTAGCTGTGTTTATTTCGCCATTCTATGTTATCAATTAATTCTCTGTTCTACTGATTGTTTTGCTTTTTTCTACATTTTGTTTTGGGACACTCGAGGAGAGGATAGGATGGGATGATGATGATGTCGATGAGTCGAGGGGATGAGGCAATAAAGAGGCGCCAAGAAAATCAAACGAGCTGTCACTGAGCTTTTGCTTTGTACTTATTGAGTTCTTAGACACTGGGAAAAATGGTACTATAGTGGAACAAAAGATCGAGAGGTAGAAAAGTAAGGTTTTTGAGAAAATCCCTTTTTAAAAGTTTTTATAAATTTTTATAAAATTCGTATATTTTTTAATATTAACTCTGGAAGGTTCATTTAGAGCAGCGGTCGGCAGCGTCCTATTAAGTGAGCATAGGGAATTGTTCTGCCCATCCTCTGCCACTCACGTACACTGTAGAACAGCGGTCTGCACACACACACTGATGAGCAGCTCCGTGCAATTTACTCACACAAATATAAAACAAAATGTCGTTGTATGCGTGTGCCGACCGCTGATTTAGAGTAATATTTAAAATTCCCCACTTGAATATAACCAAGATCTATAAGAAATGTGATTTTCCCCCAGTGTCTCATGTTCTCTTCCTCTCTTTTTCCCACTCTTATTGCGAGGGGGCGGGTATTCGGAGGGGGCAGGATCCGTGGGGGAATACAATGTAGAAAGCGACCGACTGGCGACTGGCGCACAGCTGCGCGAAAAAAAAAAATTCAGAAAAAAAGAAACAGCAAAAAAAACAGAAAACAACCCACAGAGAGAACATTTTGAACACGTGCATTTCTTTTTACAGTTTTCTGAGTGCCCCCATGTGTTCTCGAATGTGTGTGTGCGTGTGTTTTCGAAAGAATTCTCAGATTGTTGTATTTGTTGTTGTTGCGGTGGTGACACATCATACAAACACAAAAAAATATATATGTTTGTGGGTTGCAGATGTTTAGCAGCAAAAATAAAGAAAATTACGCACCAAATGCAAAAAAAAGCGACCTACGCAACGAGTTCAAACCCACCCATGAAATTTGTTAAGTGAAAAAGGGTTCTCCATTTTCATAATTAATCAACAATTGACCATCGAAAAATTAATAACACTTGACGGCGGCCACCCAGTCGAACATTTGTTCGAAAAACCCATTGAAAAAAGCTTTTTGAACCTGTTTTTACGTAGGTCTTAAACAAATTTTTTCGCCAGCATCATTAATAACCCAAAAACCAAAAAAGAGAAGAAAAGAAGCTGAGCGCTAATGAAGTAAGGCAAAAAGACGAAATAAAATAAAAATACGAAGACTGATGATTCCCCAATTTCAAATTCCGTTTTCAAGCTCGCATGTGCGTGTGTGTGTGCTGTGTGTGTATGTGAAATAAATTTAAGTATCTGCAGGTGTTCATTTAAAACATCACAACAACAGAAAAAGGCCGCGAGAAAAAAAATTAACAGCTACGTATAGGCAACACACAAAAGAAAGAAAACGATGGCGACAACAACCGCAAAACCCATACAATCGCCCGAGAGAAGACAGTCTGTGAAATGTCTATAAAAACGAAATGAATTTTTTTTGGGTGATGGTGTAGGGGGTTAAGTCGGGGGAAGGTCGGCGCAGATTTATTGTTGTCGAAAGCCCAGTAAAGAATTTTCCCAAGATTCGCCAGAGAAATGGGCATCGTCCTTACGAAAAACCGAAAAACTCACACAAACATTTGTCAATCGCCTTATGAATGAGGTCACTCTCGCAAAACAAAAACAAGTAAAACCCAAACACTTTGACACTCAATTGTCTCCTACATTTGCAATGCAAATGTCAAACAGCTGCGGTCAAAATAATGGCACTCAACGAAAACCCAAAAAACTGCGGTCATAAATGGGGTTTACACCGATTTGGATATGGTTTTTCTTATCTTTGGTTTATGACTTAATTGCTGGGAGTTTTTATCTCATTAAAACTACTAGATTGCCTTGAAATTATTTATAGTTTTCATTTTTGCATTAATCCTGCACTTTTTTCAAATTTTTATAGAATTCTTTAGATTGAAGGGATTTTTATTAGAAAACTGATCAAAATATCAAATTATATAGTTTCCCAAGATTTAAACAAATTGGTTTTGTAAAATGTATCTTTAGTTCCTTCTTCTACTTTAAGGTAAATCTACATTGTAATCTATTTTTTCGGGTTTTGTAAAATATATCTTTAATTTACTCTTCTTTTTCTTACATTATAATCTATTTTTCCGAGCTCAAAACTTTATAGCCATTTCTTGTAATTCCCTGAACCTACTTTAATTCCCTGATTTTTTCCATATATTATTTCGACCTCAGCTGTGCTTATCTGCCCACTTCCTATTTGAATATTTTAGCTATTTATTTCTCAACTCACCGTTGCTAAACTGTTGGACAGTTGCTGCTGCGATTGCAGTTGTTGCTGCTGCAGTTGCTGTTGCAGTTGCTGTTGCTGCTGTTGCGGATGAGCGGGCGCCACGAGGGTGTTGGGCGTTTGGCGATCGGCGAGCGGGAGACGGGCGGCGGGACTAGAGACTTTCGCCGGCTGTTCGGCGGCTAAACGCTGGGCTAGGATATCTGCGTCCACTTCCGTTTCCGCATCCGCGTCCTCCACATCCGCATCCTCCATGTCGCTGTCCTCCTCCTCATGCAGACCATTCACCGCCGTCAAAGCGGCCGCCGCATCGAAGTTTCCCATCTCGGGATGCGTTTCCAGTTCCGTCTGCAGATCGCATATGTAGTCGATGACGTGCTGGATGATCTCTAGCTTCGTGAGCTTCCTGTTCTTGGGCATGAAGGGCACCAGATCCTTGAGCTTGGACAAGTACATCTTCATCTCGGCATTCTCCCCATCGCCGCGATGCGTGGGGTGGCGCGAGATGCGCCCGCTGGCATTCAAGGCCGGCATTCCGGAGGCACCTGTCTGGCAAACGGCCGTCAGGGACTTCATTCTCGAGATGATCGCTTTACGCTCCTTGAGTAGAATCTTGGCGGTTATTACACGGTCGTACCGGATACTTGCGAGTATACTTTTAGTTTTGATTTGGGATTGATTTGGCTTTATGTGCGCTCACTTCACTTTGATTTTCTTGTAGTTTTAGCTCACTCTTTCTCTGTCGAAGTTCGAAACGAAACACTTTAATCCAGCGTGTTTTTCTGCGTTTGCGTTTTCGATTTCTATATCTTTTTCAGCGAACGGTCGGCACACGAATGAGTGGTTCTCGCTCAGAGCGACCGCTTTTATACTCCCCCGAAGGTGGGATATATGTATGGCCCGATCCGAAGAGCGCCGAATAGGCGGAGTCTTTGCTCTCGGCTTTCGTCGGCTGGAGAGAGTAGGGTGGTTGGAGAGAAGGAGAGCAGGAGAGACAGAGAAAGCGCGAGAAAGAGAGAGAGAGACTGGGGAAAGTGCGGGTCTCTGCCTCTCGAGAATCCACCATGTGGTTATTGTGGATATATTGCGACCACGACTTCAAACCGGAATTTTGGAGAGGGGCAATGTAGAGTTTTCCAAAGGGTTCTTGGGTCTTTTAGAGGTTTTTGTGGGGGGTCTGAAATGCAGGAGAATATCAACAGTTGTATCTTTAGAATCCACCATGAGAATGAAATGCATTTCGAGAGGGGAATTGTAGAGTTTTAAAAGGTGTCTCGGTTTTTGGAGATTTTGTGGATTTTATTAAATAAAACACCATGGTGATGAGTAGACAAATTCAAGCAGAAGCTCATCCTTGGAGGGGAAACTGTAAGAGTGAAGAATACACCACATTTTGAAGACTCCACACTTAAGGAACCCAAGTTACTGGAAAGGGAAAATGTGGAACCTCATAAATCGGAAAAAATATGATGAAATAGTTAGAAATTTATAAGAAAAGGCCCACTTTTTAATCTAAGATTTATTTCAAGATCTTTTCCATTATATCCAGTATATAAGAATATAATGTTAGGAACATCTAAAGAATTTTAGAATTAAATTAACTCAGTCAATGCTCAATATCTTGCGAGTACCACAAGTTCCAAACTTTATATCTCATAGGTTCCAAAACCTGTGAGCCCCAACATCCAATCAGTTGACTTCCACTTGAAGACCTTAATTCTCAACTCCCAGCAAACGAATAAAATCCAACTTGCTTTACCTCAAAATCCAATCCACAAGATCCAATCCAAATCCCAAACTACATGGGTAGACTTTGGTGGATAGCTACCACAATTTCCCCTGCAATCCACCACTGTCCACAAATATTGACCTCTGTAGACCCGGCTTTGCGAGTTGCTCTCCCGAAAAGTCTCCAATAAATCGGAATAATCTCCACAAGATGCAGTATGCTCGGGTTTTTCAAGGAGGGGAAATGGTTTTGTGATTGGTCGGCTGCCTTTCTCAGCTAAACTGAGAAAATACGAACATTAACTCTCGCTCAATAATTTTCCAACTCTCTCCTGATCTCTCTCATTTGATTGCAATGTTTGTTTTTCTTTTTTCCTTCTCATACTTTGTGAATGAGCATGAAAATGAATGAAAAGTGTTTTGTGGGAAAAGGAGGTTC
The DNA here is from genome assembly GCA_037075285.1 of Drosophila lutescens. Classification (NCBI taxonomy): domain Eukaryota; kingdom Metazoa; phylum Arthropoda; class Insecta; order Diptera; family Drosophilidae; genus Drosophila; species Drosophila lutescens. The sequence continues at coordinate 955,069 of JBAMCF010000072.1, read as the reverse complement.
CACAATCAACACGAAAAGGCGAAAGAAGACAATGCGAGCGGCTCAACGAGGGCTTGATTAATTACGGAATGAATATTAAATTTATTCATGGGTAAATTAGATTAAATTCGGTTAAGGATGGGGAAATCTCGTTTATAGGTATAATATATATTGTATTAAAAAAAATATTTATAGAAATAAAATCAAAAAATATTAAAGTAAACTATATAAAAAAGTGTCGAGTTCCTGAAAATGTAATTAAATTTAATACAGAACACTTCCACATTATATTAAATTTTTAAGTCCTAAGAAAAATATAACCTTTCATCTAAACCCAATAAAAATCGTTTTAGAAATGCATGTAAAATTTCCATACTACGAAACAACTTGAAAGATTAAACGGTAGTCTTCCAATTTGTCATATTTATTTCCGAGAAAGATAAGCTTTCCTCGCCGCTATTCAATAGAAAACCAGTCGTTATCAATGGATTAACCGAATTCCTATTAACGAGTTTCCCAAGCAGCCAAATCGAAACGCTCGGCTTATCTGAATCTTATCTTAATTTTGGTCTACGACATCTTGAACACTCATAAGTGTTCGAGGCGCCTCCCGACTTCTCTCCCACTCCATCTGCCATCGAAGAAGTTGCAGGGTTTCTGGGCAAGAAATTCACGATCATATTACACACACATGATAGGCCGAACCGAACCCATTGAGGAAACTGTGGAAATTTTCATTGAAAATGAGCGGGCGCGTCGTTGTTTGTGAGAAACGACACGTCTCTGGTTATTATCGTCTGCGTTAGAAATGCTTTTGAATCGGTTTGCATTTGGTTTTTATAACCGAACCGAATGGGAGATATATGAATGAACACTTGGAAAGCTTCCATTTATTTTTCTTGGGCTCCCGTGCCTTCAATTACCGCGGTCCATTTGCAAGTTTCCCTGGAAACGCAGGCCCAGGAATGTCCCGAGTTATATTCCTGGAAATCGCCAAGGCGACAAGGTGTTGCATGAAATACAACAGAAATATCCATGTTCCATGTCGAAAAACTAAACTCGAAAATAACGAAAAAATGCTGGCAAAAACCGCCACACAGTTCAAATTTCCCCGGGGAGCAGCGAGTGCAAGGGTAAAAAATACCGATCATAATTTTATGACTCCAGCGCGGCCACGACTTCTTGAGATGAGATGAGGTTGAGATTTCCCCCGTCTTCCGCGGGAGATTTCAGGAGACTGGAACTGAAACGGAGCTTACTTTACGACTTGCGAGTGTTTCGCCTGAATGACAAATGAGCAGCGCCGCCGAAGAACCAACAACAGGTTAAAAGCAGCATAAAATCTGCAAAAAAAAACTATAAACCCATGGAAATACAGAATTTAAATACCCTTCGGGTCTCGAGGAAAATTCAATTTAAATTGTATATGTAGCTTTAGCCATAAACATTTACCTGTAGTTTATTCTTTCCATTATTATATACCGTAATTTAAAATTACATTTTAGAATTTATTTACTAATGCAGCTTTAAATTTTAGTGCAATATTTAAGATCGCAAAATAATAAATTTATCCATTAAATAGGTACAAAAATAAGCAAAAATAAAAATAATAAAATAATATTTTATTCTAGCAATTTAATAATTTTGATACGATGTTGATATAATATCCAATTGACCTTTCAGTTCGATATAAATGACACAATTTGGTTTAATTAAGCATAATTCATTATTAAGTCGACAGAAACGAGCTGTTTTTGTCTACATAACCCATCTTGGCATAATGTAAGCCATATATTCATTTAAATACCCATTTAAAGTGTATTTAAACTAAAGAGAAGAAGAGGGCAGATATTTGCAAGCCATAGAAACCTTGTTGAGGATGCGATGAAGATGAGGATCACATGTCAATCAGCGGGCGGGCACTTGCGGTGGAGCAACTGGTATGTTTTTTTCCTTTTGGGGAAGGGGTAGGATTTTTTAAATATATATGAAGGGATGGGGGAGCCCGAAGTATCCGAGAGATGGCGTTGCAGATATGCAGCCGCATGCCGCGCCGCGTGCATTGCATGTTGAAATCCAATACCCGTCACTCAGATACCCCCTTTAGCTTCGCGGATCCCGAGTCTCCCCAATCTCCAATACGATCCGATCCGATCCCCATTGAAATCCCAGTCCCAGCCGAACTGATTCCATTCCAATCCCAGCTGAGGACATCTAGTTGCCATTAAAGGGGTGCTCTGCCCTGTCACTCTCCGGTGACATCCCATTAATGATTTCGCCTTGGAATTCGGAATTCGGAACCGTTTTCGTTTTGCTGCACCGAAAAAATGCATTTTAATTTTCTGCAAAGAACGATTAAAAATATGATAAAAATCCATTTATGTCCGGAAAATATAAATTATATTTTATTGATTTGTTTTAAATTTATTTCGTGCCGAAAATATTATTTCATGAATACAATTATTCAGAAACACCAACAACATATTTTTTTAATTATTTATATTTTATTTTAAATACAATGTTTTTTTTAGTTGCATTTATGAAATCCGAATTTATTTTTGTGCCGAAAATAATACTTCCATAAAATTTCAAGTTTTATCTGCCTTTCTTTGAACCACATATTTTCCTTTCGTTTATTTTTCAGTGTCGTTTATTTATAAACATATTTTGCATATGGCCAGCGATGATGATTGGCGATTGCTGATCCAAGATCCAAGATCCGAGATCCCAGTTGGAGCCAAGGCTCCTTGCCTCGCACTTTATTTCACTTTGGCCGCATCCGGCCTCTGTCCATGGTATTTTTTTCAGGTTTGTTTTTAACTTGTTGTTGTCCGTATGGTAACTGAATACTAATTTCTTGGCAAAAAAACAAGAAATAAAAAACGTTTCATTGAGGCGTCGATGATCGCTGAGCTTTTGTTTACTCACTTCACTTTTTTCCCTTTCTCTGTGCGAAACAATAAACTCAATTGCGTGGGAATGGGAACTGAAACAGAAATTATTTTTATTGTTTACGCATGGGTATAAATGCAGAGCTTAGCTAAATTCCACACTCGTAATGAGCCGGTCGATTGGCTTATGTGTTTTGAGATACTAAAGGTCCCAAGACTAATCTGTTTATCCTTACAATAATGAATTTATTTCAATTGTCACTTTTTAATCACAAGAAGTCGTGTATAAATCAATGGTTTTTGGCATAAAGGTTTTAATAAGATAGAATTAGTGGTTTAGTTGTACGAGCTTCTTCAAATTCTATAAACATTTCGTTGGCAGTTTTCCCTTGAGGATTTTCACTAATCTGTTGTTCCTCTTCCGATAAAATAGTGTCATCCAACTCATTGATTTGAATTTCTGTACTAGTCGACGCTTTCTCTTCCTCTTCCGAGGATGAACTACTGACATTTATCTCATCAAAAGCTCCATTATCAGATTTCGTTGGAGCGCAAGTGCCTAAATGTACGGCCACCAAGGCGAAAACCAAAACAACCTGCAAAATGTTGAACAAAGTAATAGACAAACACTTTTTAAGATCATTCCACTTACCAGTACTTTCATTGCGAGTGAATATGCGAATGAACTAAAGCTGCAAAATGTTCGAATTTATAAGCAAAACAGAGAGGATGTGATACCATTCTCAGAATTCTGATTGCATTTCTATAATAAATTAAAGAAAGATTGGTCACAATTTTAAATCTGTTCTGCTTAATTCCAGTTTGTTTTCAAATTACTTTCGTGGTTTTCCCGTAATAATTCTTATCTCAAAGATGGGTGCTAGAATTTTAAGTGACACATTTATTATTCAAAGTTATTAAAATTAAATGGCAAATGTGAAAGATGTGTCAAACTTTGACATGCTATTAACTCAGAAATTTCCCATGAGTAATCTTCTTCTGCACATTTATAGCTAAAATGAAAATAACAAAGCATGGTTTTCAAAAAGTATCTAACAAAATATTTAAATATTTTTTATGATTTTTTTTTTTTTTTTTGATAAGTTTAAATTCTGGGAAATTTTGAACATTCATTTATTATGAGAGTTCCTAAGAATCTTTTAAATTAATCTTTTGAATATTTATTTTATAACTCATCAATTTAATCAATTTAATTCGTGAAAATTTTAAGAACAAATTCAAAGGAATTTATTTTATAATTTTTCTATTATAATAATTTAAAATTTTTGAAGTTTAATTTATAAGTATTTTGTTTATTGTTAATTTATTCAGAAAATGTGAAAAATATAATTATCGGATCACTATACTAGATCCTGTCACAAAATACTTGTGTTCTAAAATTGTAATGTCTATAAGTCAACCATCGCCGACCAACAAGAAAAATACACAAGGCAACATGAGTGCTAAACAAATTCAACCCATGGAAGCCAAATAAAAGTCGACGCATTGGAAACGAACTACTCGGGGATAAAACAAACCCAAAACAAGCGGAAAACCAAACTAAAACCCAAACTCAAGAGAAATTCAAACTCTTCAAATAATACACTAAAAAAAAACTAGGAAAAATAAATTGAATTATGTTTATATAATACCATCTAAAAATACAGGATGAAATCAGATTAGGAGCAAATTTTCCTATGTGAAATAATACTTTTAAAAATATTTTGATAATCCCTGGATAATGTTTTTTCCAGTGCTTTTCGCCAAAACTGAAACAGAAGTGAAAACGGCGGCAGAAGGCAAATGAACTGCTGTCACAATAACCCCAGCCCAGTTGTTAGGGTAAAAAGGACACTCGGCGACAAAAGCCGCACAAAGGACTAGCAGCCTATCGATGGATCATGCAGCCGGCCTTTCGAAAGAAAGAGAGAGGAAAATAATGAGTAAGAGAGAGGGATGTATGTAGTGTGTCAACCAGGTGAACAGATCAGATGCGATTAGGGATTATTATGATATTACGCAGGATACGATTAACAATGCTCCTCGGCAGGCAACAACAACAACTGCGCCGCACGCCGTCACATATGCTACAAAACATATTCCCTGACTCCCTTTCGGATCTGGAAAGTATATGTAGGTATACCTCTCTCTCTATATGGTTAGGCAAATGTGCGCTGTATTTTTTGCTACCCTAATTGAGTGGAAAAACGGCAGTTGGAGGGCAGTTGTGCAATGCATCGCATCTGCAGGATAACTCAGGAGGTACTATATGGTATTATACTATAACAGAAATCGACGGCTGCCTTTATTTGAACTGCATTTTACCGTTCCGCCACACCGGGCTTTTTTCACTTTCACCCGTGTTAATTGCGAGCAGCTGAGGTGAGGGAAAATTACAAGTAAATATGGGCATGGAATGGAATGTCCACATTCCATTAATATGTGGTTGATAAGCAGCTGATTTGAAGGATCCTAATATATTGTAATGTAAATAAGCATCTAATAAATATATTAAATAAGAATATTATTTTAATATTATTATTATATTATTTTTTAAGGAGTTTTCGGAATTATTTAATATGGAAAAAAAGTAATCGTTGATTGTTTTAGAGTAGCTCTAAGAGTTTTATAATTAATATTTAAAAATATTATTTATAATTTTATAATATTAAAATTGTAGAATCAAATAATTGAATTTAAATAAACGTCTAATCTACGTGTGTTATTTTTATTTTAAAAACTATTTTGTGATAATAATTTTAAATTTAATTATATATTAAGCTAAATGGTACTTTTCCAGAGTAACGAAATTTTGTCATATAATATTGCACTTCTATATTTAATTGTCCTAGTGAACATGATATTTTTTCTGCCACCATCTTAAGGCAATATTTGTCAGGATAATGAAAAAACCTATTTGTATCTGCAGAAGGTGCTTGAATTGGGTTTACAAAGAGTAGAGATCCCTATCCGGGAGTAGTTATCCTCATTAGTCGGGCGACAGACGAATTCTCTGCACTGTCTAGACGGTAATAATGGCCAAGGTTTCAGCATTAGAGGCTTGCCAAAAGTGAGACATTTGGCTGGTGCAACTTCATTACTACCTGGGATGTGCAGCCGCCTCTTGGCACAAATATTATGGCCACAATCCGCTCTTCTGGTCACAACACCCATTTCCCATTCCCATTCCGCTCGCTCTTTTTTTCGCACAAAATCTCAGCAGGTGGTCAAAACCCACGGATTCTCGTGTGTGTTTGGTTTGGTTTTTGTTTCGGCCTCGTCAATTTGTCGCCAGTTGCTAATTGCTTACATTTTCCTTCGGCTGCTGCTGCTGTTGTTTTTACTTTTAAGTTAAGAGATGATCGAGCCAAGCCGGGAAGGCCACTTGGCCACTTGTCATATCGGGGATGATGGATGGGCTCTGGGTTTCGGTGTCGTGCGGTGGCAAATGGCTTCTTGAGCCGCTTAAGTCCGCAAAAGAGCCCAAAAGTGGCCTCCTCCTGATGACTTCTTCCCGATAACCCACTCGAGAACAGGGGCTAAGCTGATGTCTCAACCGAAGGTAATCACTCCTCGCCGAGAGAAGGTAATCCTGGTGGCCCTGGTTCGGGTTCCTTGATAAAGCATTTTGTAGCTCTTAATTTAAAAACTCCTTTAGGTCAAATAATTTGGCATTCAGTTATTTACAAGATTAAGGGCAGTTTTCTCGTCCGCATGCTATATTCTAAGTAGGCTTTAAACTCTGAACTCCAATAAGTTTTCAATGTTTTATCCCTACTTTAAATTTAACATGCGGACAAGATAACAGCCCTAAAGTGTTCCTATGGTGAACTAAAATACTTTAGAGAACAATCATTTAAACATATAATTTCAATCATTTATTTTTGGGATTTTATTTACAAGATTTAAATAACAGAAACATTATTTTAGAGAATTTATGGGACAACTTCAAAATATTTTTACTGAAAAACTTCAATTTCTTTTAATATTTTTGCATTAAATAATATATTTTTTGTTTGAAATACTGTTCAAAACTAACAACCATCTATTAACTTACAGTACCCATATTATTTCACAACAATTGGTAATGCTTACTCAGTTCCAACACTCTAAATGGAAATTGACGCTGAGATATTCCAAGCAGAGTGGCGCAGTGGAAGCGTGCTGGGCCCATAACCCAGAGGTCCGAGGATCGAAACCTTGCTCTGCTATGTGTTGACATTTTTTTTTCCCAAAGAAAAAATAAATCTTGTAATTTCAAGGTAAAAATACAAACTCAAAGGTTTAGTTTCGGAAAAAAATGTATTTAACTCATTTTTATTATCAACAATATACAAGAAAGACTAAAATTTCTTTTCTTGAGGAATTCGGGGATCCTCCTGCTTCCGCCAGGTATTTCGCTTTTGACGGAATTCCAAACGCAGTTCTGTGTTCTGGGGTACGGAGACTGGCTTTCGGGTATAGAAGCCATGACGGCTTTCGAATGGGCGACGTGGTCCTATGGTATTCTGCTTATCATTGAACTCGGATTTTCCGTAGAATTTACATGTCCCCAGATGGACAGCCATCAAGGTAAAAAGTAAAACCGCCTGTAAATAAAATCGCAAATTAATATGAATAATATTGTTCAGGACGCCTTCAACTCACCATCAATTTCATGGTGATCGAACTGATTCTGATTCTGCAAAACAATTCGTATTTATAGGCAAATCAGAATGCCATTTTTGTCTAAAAATTTCTTGGAATAAAAATAAAATAAAAAAAATAAAATATACTCACATCTAAGGCACTTAAATTTTTCCAATCGAACGAGATTAAAATATTATCATATAGCAGCTAAAAAGTACAGTGCAAAAGTTAAGACTATTATATGACATATTTAACCTACCCCATTAATCATGGGTTTTTCCTACAAAGTACAAAATATTTCGCAATCTCAAAAACCAGAATATGACAGTTTTTACTTGGTTATTCTTGACTTATACTTAAATTTCTAAGCAATGAGGAAAGGTCAAAAATTTCCCATGGAAATTTCAAAAGCTAGGGAAAAATCTCAGAGGCCCACATAAATCTTCGACCATCTATGCGGGTTCTGGTTTTGAGTTTTGAGTTGTGAGTTCAGATCTCGGGGTTCTCCTTCTTTATCAGCTGCACAGTTTGCGATGCCAAAATGCGAGGAGCAGATATCTCACAGCTGCTCGAGGCATTCCACGCACATGTCCACGATCCCATTGAGATTTCCTCCGTTTCTCCGTTTCTGTTTCTGGGGTTAAATCGAGGAGAAGGCGGTGGCCATGTGCTGCTCCTCACATGCCATAAAAATGATGAGGCCAACTGGTTGCCAGCCGTCGATTGAAGTCGCTGTTTTTCTTCGTTTTGATTTGGATTTCGGTCTACAAGATGCTGATAGCCGCCAAATGTTGGGCAAAAGCAGGTACGCAAATAAATAATTCTAAAATTAGATAAAAAAAATATTTTAAATATTTTTAAAGACCCTATAACACTATTATTTAATACAAAATTCGTAGTAGTACAACACCAGGGGCCGCAAATACGAACTATCTTAATACTTTAACAGATTAACGACACTGGACAAATCCTTCTTTAAATCTTAATTTTGGACCAAAAAAAATCGGTTTATCGGCACCGCGTTGAACTCGTAAATAAATTCGCAATTGATTAGCATTCAAAACTTTATTTATTGCAAATTTGTTGCAAAGAGAAGTAATAATAACCAACCAATAAAATTTTTTTAATTTACCCAGAAATTATATGGGTTGTTAGCTTAGGTTATGAACTATGCAGAACATTCAGTCAGTCAGTTAGCTATAGATCCCTTTTAAACAGTATTTCGACAAAATATTTAGAACAAATTTATATTTTTCCAAAGGACCTAAAGTTCTAATTTAGGTACTATAAGTTTTTCCCACTTTTAAAAGATAACTAATTTTTAAAATCCAATTTTAAAGGATTTTTATAATTTTTCAATGCTATTTAACCCTAAGACCTACTGTATTGCCCTTCTTCCTCCTTAAAAACCTGGCATATGTTTCTCGAAAATAGCCAAGCTGGCATTTCTGATGCCCGAGTGCCGGCTGCATTGCATGTGTGATCGGGAATCAGGGAATCGGACAACCGGGGATTCGGGGATCTGGAATCGGGAATCGGGGCGAGGAAAGCGCACACATGTGAGTAAGTGACGTGGACAGCTGGGAGGCTGAGGCCCTGCCGAGGGGGTTGGGAGGCGGCTAAGTAGGGAGGGTGAAAGGCAGGCAGAGAAAAACAAAGGCAAGCCGAACCGAATCCGAAACGTCCTTGCCCCGCTGCAGGAAGCTACATATGCGCAATCATAAAAAAACTTGAACGATCGACACGTGTGCAGAATTTCCGCGCAAAAACGAAGAAAAAGGAAAAAAGGAAATGTGGAAATGTATCGCACATGTTGGATGGATGCAGAGCATTCCCAGACCGAGATATCGATACACATATACGTAAAGCGAATCCCCTTGGCAGCTGTTCCAAGTTGGCCACCAAAAACGGTAGCCGTGCAACTTTCTATGCCCATGCAATCAAATCGCACAGCAAAACGCACCGCAAAACGAGGGAAGTTGGGAGGCTGTTGCTGAATGAGAAGTTGGGAAGTGGCCGCTGAAGTTGAAGTTGAGGCACTGCAGCCAAGCAGCTGCCAATGCCGATGGACGACGGCCTGGCTGCCTGACTTTCATTAGCATTTCTAACGGCCAACGCAGCTGGCAAAGACGAACTCCAAAACCAAACAGATGCTGCCTCCGAGTGAGTAGCCCCTGGATGCCGAATACTGGACGCGAACTGGATCGATCCGAGACGACATTGCCAGGCGGCCGCCGGGACAAGGTGAAATCTGTCCAGGTGCACTGGGAAAAAAGGGGGAAAAGGGGAACTAAATACGAAATTGGAAGAGTAAACTCAGGGATATGTGCTGTTCCATTTTAATTTTAATTTAATTTAACATAAATCATATCATATTGATATGAAATAATGTAGACGGGCCTTCCGTCGTATTCCAATTCTTTTTAGACGCATTATAAATATAACGGGAATGAGCGTAGGAACTGAAAGGATTGCGAGTCGCTTTCCCAAAACACGAACGAACACGTATTTATAGGTGAATCAGATAGCAATGAGCACAGTTCCTTGAAACGATTAAAAAACAAGAGAGAACGCTATAGTCGGGTGCCCCGACAATCAGATACCCGTTACTCAGGTAAAGGGTGTGCGAGGGAGATGGAGATAGAAATTTGAACACGCATAACTTTTTAACGAATGGTCCGATTTGAAAAATTTCTTCTACATTTCGATAGGTATTGATAAACACAATAAAACTGCATTTTTACTTTTCCGAAATATTGAAATTTTTAAAATCGTATTTAAGCGATTGTGGGCGTTAGAGGGGGCGTGGCACCTTTTTGAAACAAACTTGCGCTGCGTAGGAACTCCTAGAATCTGCAGGCAAAATGCCAATCTTCTAGCTTTTATAGTTTCCGAGATCTCAGCGTTCATACAGACAGACAGACGGACAGACAGACGGACAGACAGACGGACAGACAGACGGACAGACGGACATGGCTAGATCGACTCGGCTAGTGATCCTGATCAAGAATATATATACTTTATGGGGTCGGAAACGCTTCCTTCTAGCTGTTACATACTTTTGCACGAATACAATATACCCTTTTACTCTACGAGTAACGGGTATAATTATGTTGATTACTTTTAATCAACTTTAGGCATAATTATTGCAAACTTGATAAGAATTTAGTTTCTGATAGGAATTTATTTTACGATTCATTTTTATATGTTTCCACGAAACACGAAACACTTTAAAACAAATCTTTTTTTTAGCTTATATAATGTTAAAAAATAAATTATGGTTTTATCTTTTTTTATGTTATAAATATTATTCATTATGTTTTTGGCTAAAATGGTTTATTTTTGCTCAGTATCTGCAATTAGAAAATTTCTTTTCAACCACTTTCCAAATATTTCTCTCAGTGCATTGCAGCAGCTGTACATTTAGCCCGCTGGCTGCATTTGCGTTGGAAATATTTTTAATTGCTATTGGAATTTTTCCATGTGCGCCTCGTGGACATCTTTCATTCGCTAGCGGATTGCGGATTCGTGTGGGTTGCCAACGTTGCACGCTGCACGTTGCAAGTGGCATGTTGCCAGTTGGCGAACTGTATCGCAGCAGTTGGTCTGCAACAGTTGCAGCTTTGCAGCAGCAACATCAACTGCGTGACAATTGTCCAGCAGCCGATATTGAATTCAATTAAAGCCGCTGGCCAAAAGCCGCTAACCGTTTGACATAATAACTGGCCACATTAGCAGCAATTGGCAGTGGTCAATTAACTTTTTTCTCCTGCCGCATTTTCGCTCTCTTTTCCCCCAGGTTTTCCCCATTTTTTCCGCCACGCTTGTCGCGCTTTTCCTTATTTGCAACATTCATTGACACCTGCAATTGTGGAGTTGCTGGTTGCAGGTTGCTGTTGCTGATGTTGCAGGTTGCTGTCGTGTTCATGTTGCTGATTGGCAATCAATTTGTTGTCCGTTTTTATGATTCGCAGTGCGTCAATGTCAACTAACTGTTTTTCTACCGCTCTCTGGCAGTTGGTTATTTATTATGTTGTTGCTGTTAAGCCAAGTTGCAATTAACACGGCAGCAACATGTGGCCATAACAATGGTTTAAAAGCCAATGTTGCATGTGGGTGTTGCTATGGCTGTTGCAATGTTGCTGCTGTCGATTCGGTGGCGCGTGTGGCAGACGTGAAACGTCTACCGGTCAACACCGAAAAAATCAGATTTTATATTCAATTTAAATATTCTTATAAGTTTTAATTTTAATTTAACTTTGATTTCAATATAAAATTTTTTAATGAAGTAAAATATTTTAAGAAAATATAATAAACATTGTATTTAATATTTTTACCTTGATTCAAATATTTTCAAATTTAATCATGCAATTAAATATATTTTATTATATTATTTAATAGAAATATGTAAAAGAAATCTTTGAATAAAAAATCCAGATCTTTGTTTTTGCTATTCCATTTTTTTTGTTGGTGTACCAGTTTTCAAGTCAGCCCCGTCAGCCAAACCCAGACATATGGCCAAGATAAGCGGCATAATTATGCAAATTTGTTATAACAATCAGCGGCAGCCACGGCTACATTTTATGGACAGCGTTAAATGCCGTCAACAGCAATTGCAATTCCTACTTCAAGTGCCATTTATGGGCGTTAGAATCTAAGTTAGTACATAATCACTTGTGATAGTTTTTATTTATTTGCTTACATTTAAATATCCGACTGGTAGAGACTTTAACTTCCTTTTCGCTGAGCTCTTCTAGGACCCGAACAAAGCCTTCATAAATCGCCTTTGGGCCGGACCATAATAAACTTGAAACCTGCGATGGGGGAAATTTGAATACAAACATTGACAATTGACAAAGTCTGTCTGGAGACATTGGGTAGCAACAAATCAATTGCAGTAGCACAATCGCAGTCATATAACAACGTACACTGGGGGAAAAATTCTAGAGTCAGAACATTGATTTTTAAGGAAAAACTTTAAAAAAGAGTATATTTCAAAGTGAATAAATGTGTAAAAACAAATATTCCAAAATTGTAACCTGTAAAAAGTCAACTCAAGAGCTTAAATTTCTGAATGTATTTATTTAATCAATTGTTTACAGCTGAACAATATAATATATGTGCAATATACATAATTGCTTTCGAATTCAAAAATATGGAGTTGCGGTTTTGAACTTTGGGTCTGTTCCGCATTCCCATTCAAATGTTGTAGGATCCGAAAGGAACCATCTCTAGGCGATGACGATTATTTGAGTATGGACTACCAATATCATCGTCCGAATGGAAAGGAGGATATGCTGTTCCCAGATGGACAGCCGTCCATTAACTACTAAAATAGCATGCAAAAAGGAATTCAAATTAGTATTGATCATCATTTGAAGGATCTGTTTTACTTCATTGTGATTTTAGATTTGAAATTTGAACGAACTAACTCTTGAAAAAGGTTCGTATTTATAGGCGAATCGGTGAGCGATGAGCTTAACGCATTGGGAATTGATAAGAATTTGGTTTATGATTTCTTTATTTCTGATGGGATTTCCAAGAAGAGGAAATAATTTTTTCTCTGAGTGCCTTTGGTATTCAGATTCCTCAGTGGCTAGGCCTCGATCGCCGTTTGCCGTCCTGCATTCTGGCTGGTGACTACGCATGCATAAATGCCTTTATAATCTTTCGTTGAACAAAATTTAGACGTCACTTGGCTGTCAGTTGGGGTTTGATCGCCTGACGACTTGGACATGTGGAAGACTTCGAAGGAGCAACAACATCCGAGAGATTGGAGAGCCAGGGCACCAGATCATGTCCATATTTGCATTTCTGAAATGACACATGGAAATTTTCGTTGTTTTGCCTTTTCAAAAGCGAGCGGCCAACAGATTGACAGCAGCTGCAAGCTGATGACAACAGCAACATGAGACACACAGCAGCAGCAGCAACACAGCAGCAACAATGGCCTGGAATGGTTAAGCGAAAGTCGTGCGCAAATCCGATCAGGCGACAGCATATGGATATGCTATATGGGATATGTGGGATATATGTGCTATATGGGTACAGCCAGAGATAATTGCTGTCGCATATTTTCCAACGTCCACTTGTTGTCGCCGACGAACGGCGGCAGCAGCAGCATTGCAGACATCACAGCAGCAACATGTGTTGCTCTCGGCTCTTTTGGCCGGCTGCCTTTTTCGGGTCTATGGCAACCGGCAACATGTTGCAACTGGCCAGCCGGCAATCGTCCGGCTGTGCAAATATTTGGAACTTCCCCCGATAGGAAGTTCCATCATGGTTTATCATCATTATTCAGCACATGTTATCCATGCATTGCGCTCCACTGTGCGACCAAGTTCAATGTCTGGCACAGCAGCAACAACAGCAACTACAGTCCGCGAGAACCGAAAGCAAAAAGCAAATAAATGCAAAAAAGCGAGTGAAAAGCGTTCCAGAGAGAGACAGTATAATTAAGTGATATGGGCACTTGATAAATGCCCTGTAAAAAATACAGATAAAATGGGTTTTCCTATAATAGTAATATATTATTAAATAAGTTCTGGATATTATGATATCTTTTAGTTTTAAATCATAGTTTAAATTGTTATTTTCCAATGCTTATTTTGTATATTATATAGAGAAATATTATAATTTAATAATATTGTAACACAGACATCATGATATCTTTTGACTTTTAATCATTATTTAATATTCATATTTTTTAGATTTATATTCATGTCTACTAATATTCATCAGAATATTACCATTTAAAATACTTTCTCATCTGTAAGCCAAGTGCAGTAATATAAAAACCGTTTTTTATGGTTACCAAACATTGAGCACACTTCTCCACATTTTCGCGAGAGAATTCCCGACGAGAGAGACTCGTTGGCACAAAGTAAGAGCCGAGAGAATCGAATTCGCATTCACATTCTCTCCTGCGCGGAGGCAATTGCCTCTTTTGTGTGCTTAAAATCCCGCTTTTTGCTCAGTTTGCCGATAAAGACGCAGCCACATGGACATGCACAGGCTGATCTACGAGGTGAAGCAGCGACCGGCTCTCTGGGACTCGGCGCATCCGGACCACGCCAACCGCTCGGAGTCGCAGCGCCTCTGGAACTCGGTGGCGGACGCCGTGGGGCTCGGGGGTGAGTGCACTGCGAGAAATTGCCCAGACATTAATATTTTAATATGAAATAAGGGTGAAAACCGATCTATATTTCATATACAGTTTAACTGACGATATCAATTTAAATGTTTCCTAATATCAAATTTACATTTAAAGATCAATTTGATATTATTCAAACTAAAATGTAGATATTTTGTTTAAATACTTTAGTTGCCTCATTTTTTCTAAGGATATCAAAATTTAAATTGTTTCTAATATCAAAAATAATACAAGAACAATATGATATTATTATTTAAAAATTAAAAATAATATTTAAATGACAATATTATTTTAAAGAATATTTAATTGAGCTTTAAAATAATTGTAATGTTTACAGTTAAATTTAGTCAATCTTACTCCTTAAAATGAATATTAGCGAAAAATGTTTAAAAATTATTTAGTTAAATTGGTTTTTATATTTTCTTTACAATTTCTCCCCATTTTTCTCGGTGCGCCCTCAAATGAGTGCATTGTTTACGTTCTCATTTTCTTAATCATATTATTGCCTCTGTGACTTTTTGCAGTGGATGTGTGTCGCGGCAAGTGGAAAAATCTGCGTTGCAGTTATCGTCGCCAAAACCGGCGAAGTGGCCTCTCGAAGGCGTCTGCCTCGCCCTCGGGTCACCAGTGGTCATATGCGGAGGCCATGAGCTTTCTGGATGGTCAGGGGCTATCAATAAAGGAGGATAGGGACAGCAGCAACAACGAGGAGGAGGAGGGGATGGATGGAGGGGCACTGAACATCGAACCCGAGATTCTGATATCCAACTTTAAGGCAGAGCAAACAGCGGCTGCCGACGAAATGGAGGCGGATAATGATGCCCTGATGCGGGAGTTCCAGAATGTGTCCACGCCGCAGGCTCTGCGAAGGCTCTCCGAGAGTATTTCCCTGGCCTCTGCAGCGGCGGAGGAGCAGCTGCCCCCCAGCTCTGCGGTCACTGCCTCCAAATTCGCCACCGGAATAACCATAAATCCGAATTTAAGCTGTAACTTAAACCAGGGAAGTGCCATGGCAGCCGCGGCGGCCAGCAGTTGTCACTGTGCCAAGCGGGTGGATGAACAGGTCAACTTCCTGGAGAACCTGGAGCGCGAGGAGCAGCAGCTGATGCAGTCCACCAGCCAGGATTTGGCCCGCTGCAAGAGCATCCTCCATGTGGGCGACTCCGATTACAACTACCTGGTTAGCTTTCTGCCGCTGATGAAGCAAATGACGCCCATCCAGAATGTATTCTTTAGGGCCAAAATGGGCGAGCTGCTGCTGCAGACAATGCAACAGCCGCCGGTGCAGCAGCAATCGATGCAACAGCAACAGCAGCAGCAGCCGCAGCAAATGCAACTGCAACAGCAACCGCAGGAGCAGCAGCAACTGCAACAGCAGCCCTCGCAAATGTTGTTGAACCAACAGCAAATGGCCTTGGATCAGGCCCAAGTGAGCACCAGCTCCACAAATTGGAGCTGAATCGAGGATTGGGAACTGAACAAATAAGATATATATATAAGTGTATAAACCCTACAAAAATATGGGAACTGACAAGAAGAGAGCACCACAGTGCGCATGTCCAGTGCACAGTGGGTCGCCATCCGCTGAGATTATTAAGAATTTTAACATTTCATCATTGCTTATAAATAAATATAAATATATACTTTAACGATTTTATGAAAACAAACTGTAAGAGTTTTTAATTTGCGGGGGTAACATTTGAATAAAGTAATAAATCGTAATTGAAAATAAGTGTTTATGCTTATAATACTTCATTTTTTAAAAATAATCATAAACTTTTCACTTATTATGAAACATTTTTTGAAAATATAATAATACGATTTTTTTCTGAAATTCACTCTATGAAACTTAAAAATATATATCGATATTTTCGATATTTTCACAATATCGGTTCGATAATATCGATGTTTCAAGGGAATAATGATTAAATATCGAAAAGTAGCAAGCTTAGAATTTAGTTTTATAGCAGACCATTTTTGAAATGCCAGATTGGAAACTATATTTTTGAAATATTATTTTTTTTACTTTTATCAAAGCGTGAAAATACCTAGAGTGGTGAGTTTATATATAAGAACAACTGCCTTAAGAACACAATAATAAGAAAGGTTAACATCCTTTCAAATTCATAGAAAATTGTTCATTAAAATGGCCATTAAAGAAGAGTTGCCTTCCACAACCGATGAAATTGATTTGGATAACAATGCCCAAATGCAGGACTCCCAGGACAGTTCCCTGATCAATGATGAACTGTTTGCAGGACTTGCTTTGCAAGAGGCGGAGATTCAGAAAATGGAACAGATAAATCAAAAATTAAAGATGCTGCTGATGCATTTAGTGGAAAACTTATCTGCAAAATATGCCGAAATGAAAGCGAAAATGATTTAAATTATTTGTTTACTCAAAATAGAGAATTGTGTAAAATTGTTGTGAATTAAATTGTATGTGTGTTATATACTGTGTGTGTGGCGGCAGATCACATCAATTTGGTACAATCACTGAGCCCTCTGCCTCTGCGATCAATGGACTTTAGCTTCGCTTGCGCTGCAGACTTAAAACCCAAGAAGATAGTGACAATCGTGTGGGCGTTCGAGTGGATTCTGCAGCTTCAACTTCAGCTTTTCTCAGCCTTGTTGCCAGCTGCAGTTGCAGATGCAAGGGCATCCGACGTAATCTCGCCTCCGGCTGCCCACACATGTCCGCTTTTCAACCGGCGGGGGAACCTCAATAAATTACTGTACACTAGAATGAACCCCATCACCGTCGTCGACTGCGGTGGTCCTGCTCTTTCTGTCCGTCCGCCCGTTTGTCCGTGTGTTAAAAGCCAAGTCCAAAGTTAACATGACCATAAAAAAAAACAGAAACAGAACGCGGCTACAAAAGCAAACAGAGGACGGGGAATAGGTCGCTCGAGAAATCAACGCAGCTGCGGATGACGAATCGAAATTGACATTGAACCGAGGCTGGAGCCTCCAGAGAACCGGGGAACGGGGGTTACGAGGGGGAAACTCTGGGGGAGAGGCGACAACAATCGACTCGGTGGCTTTTGCTTTTGCTGTTGCCTCGGCGACGTCATGTGTTTGAACTTGTTGCAGCCAAGTTGGCAGTTGGGGCATAAGCATGGGCATGGCCATTGGCTTCGGCTCTTGGTTGTTGGCCGTTGGTTGCTGCTTGTTGGCTCTTGGCCTGCCCCATGAATTCCAATTTCAATAGCAGCCAGCCACAGAGGTTACCAATGCACTTTGGAAAAATATTGCACTCAAAATGGATACTTAATAAATCAAAGAAACTGATTACAATTTGTTTAGTTTTGATGAAAATCTTTGACATACAAATATTTTGTATGTATAATATATTTTTAGATCTTAATTATTCTTTCACATTAAAAATTCTTATACAAATTTATAGAGCTGTTGCAATATAAAAGCTCTTCCTTAGAAAACTTATTTTTTTGGGTAAAACTATAAAAGGAAGCACACTTTTCTTGAGAGGTTGAGACTATTGCAAAAATGGTTTGATAATAAAAGACTAAAAGCAAAAACCATAATACCATAATAATAGGTTAAATCGTACTATGAAGAAATTAGTACAAAATTATTATTTAAATAAATAAAAAAATTATAAATTTATATAATAAACTTTTTTTCCAATGCCAAAATAGTTATAAATTGTTATTTTCATACTATTACAAGTTTCACAACTTTCTCATCACCATTAAAAAATTTTTTTATGTTTAATTTTTAAGCCAGATTTTTTGACAGTGCTTAAACCGTTCTGAAAAACAGTTTAAGGTGTGTTCTTGAGCTTGAAAGCCGTCGAGCCCACAGTGGCAGTTACCGATTCCGATTCCAGTGATTGGAAACATTCGCAGGGAGTTCGGGGGAGAAAGGATTGGTGATTGAACGGGGCGGGGGCGCAATTAACGGCAGCCGAAAGAAAAACATTTGCAAATCGAATGCAAATTGACATTTGTCACTCGAACGTGCCCATGGCCAATGCATTAAATTCCACGCTGCCGAACATTCCAAATTGCATTTCCATTCGCCGCTGGACTTTTTCGAAACCGGGCCAGAAAAGAAAAAAAGAACAATAAAGATAGCCGAATCGGTGATGGATTTTCGCACCTCTCCTTTCGACGTGTTAATGATGCGGATGGCCAAGAAGTGCATTTACCTGTTGCTGCTTTTGTTCTTTCGCCGATGCCGCCGTTACGGCAAATGCAAATTTCCCTCTATTCAGCTCACGTCAAATATTTGTAGAGATTTCCATGAGAGAGTGCATTCTGGCATTCTGGCACACAGGTGTTAAGTCTCGCAGGCCATTGTTAATGCAGCTGATCCAGCTTCTCATCCTCATCCTCAGTTTTTAGAGCCACCATGGCTAGTATGTTGCGGAATTTCCAGAATTCGCTTAATTCATCACTCGGAGGTATGAAAGGGTTTTGCATTCCGCATTCCGCCTAAAAATCCCAGCTCAAACACCTTTTCTGCCTAGTTTTGCATGGCCAACACAGGTGCAAAAGCCATAAAAGGTGCAGATGTTCAATGGCCTGGCCATATAAAAGGGTGGCAAACAAAGGGATTGAGCAACATTTGGCCAGGCAATCTGTGTTTTTGTGTCTTATAATCCCGTTCAGGAAGCCAGTTGTTCATTTCCTTTCGACCTTGTTTCCCAGAATATTTAAATATACATTTATTTTTGGGTTAGTGAGCTTTATTTATTTATGACCACATCGTTTATTATTATAGCAACATGTGGTCGATATGCTTTAATATGATTGGGTAGGGTTTTTAAAAAGATTGTAGCTAAAACCGTATATTATGAAATAATAAAATATTACCAGAAAATATTAGAAAGCTATATTTCAGATATAAATAAAATTATTTTCAATATCAAATTGATGCCCTTTTTATTTACCTTTTTTACTTATTTTTTAAGTTTAAAATTCTTTATCCTTAATTTCTATCTGTTTAAATAGGCATAGGTTTCCTTACTCATCATTGGTTAAACATAATTATGTCTTTCTTATTTTTTATGCGGTCTTACCCCTCTGGTTCTTCTTTTTTTCCTCAGAACCTTACGGTCAGCTTTGCAACTCTATAATTTAGCCTCATCATTAATTTGGCTTTTGTGGCCCGACCGAACGGACTTTTACCTTAACCATAATAAATGCCTGTGACACCTCTTAAGAAGATTATGCACATAAGGTTGCACATTATCCTCGCTGCCAAGATGATTCCCGATCCTCTACAAAAAATCCAGCTTCTTTCGGAGTTCGGAGCTACCAAACTGAATGGGCCATAATCTCGATCCGTTTGGGCCGCCACAAACCAATCAAAACATGCACTTAACATTTGGCTGAACCCCCGGCCATCTACAGCGTACATCGTTAACACACAAAAAATAAGTGTGTAGTTGCTGAGTCACCGGTACGTGGTCCAAAAATGTACCGCCCTCATCAGAGGCCTCCTCTCTTCTTAGCCCCCCCGAAAAATGTTTTCTATATATCGTTGCCATTGGGCCGGCAAGGCAAGCAATCAAGCGGAGTCAGTGGGGCCTTTGTATTGCCATTGCCTCGGAGCAATCAATGCTGTATGACAGCTAGGTTAACTGCCACCTCCAGCCCCTCCGTCTACAAAACCCCTCGCCATCCCCACAAGCATCCACATCACATCTGCGATCCTACGCGCTTCCTCTTGATTTCGTTAAGTAAATCTCCAACTTGGCCAAGCGGCTGGGCAACCTTCACGTGCTCGACGTCGCTGGCGTCTCACAGTTGGGCTCACACGAATAGTGTAGATATAGTAAGAAAATAATTTATATAAATATACATAATTATTTTCTATAATCAAAGAGGAATTTGCATATTTAACGTCTATATATCTTATTCGTTTATTTACAAAACATTATTTGATTTCAACTATGGAGTCTAATTTTGTAAAATCCTTTCGTAGTTCACCTCTATGAATTATTTCCTAATTTCGGTTTTTGATTTTAGATTTTTATGTTAAGCAGTACTCGTTAATCCTTCGACCCCCAGAAAAAAGTAGGTATAGTTTTATAGGTGTAAATGGATTAATATTTCGGAATATTTTTTATAATATTTTTCTACTTCCTAGAAACTTAAATCTATTATTTCGCCCCCAATTGTTGATGTTGTTGGCGTCGCCAGCTGTCCGTCCGCGGTTTCCATGGCTCGCAAGTCGCGAGATCATGATCATGGCTTTAACTGGCTCTTGGATCTTGGCTGTTGGCTGTTGGCTCTTGGAATAGTACCAGTACGAGTTCGAGTATTTTTAACTCTCCTTTGGACTTGGACGCGGCTGCGTTTATTGTTGTCTCGTTGGGATCTTCGTCCGTCTACCTTCGCCTCGCCACAGCGTCTGTTTTCTTTTTAAACGCTTTTAAACACCTGAGAAACTTGCTTTTTAATGTGCGCACATGTGTGCGGTGCTCGTGGAGATGATCATAACGATGATTATGACGAAGATCGCCTCGCTCCTTCTGGATGGGTTCCCCATCCATTTCCACTTCCCCATCTCCATCCACTTCCAACTGCGACTTCAACTGCCTCGTTTGTGGCGCGATGATGAAGCAAATATAACAAATCTCAGAGTTATCAACCGACTCAACCGACGAGCGTCGCACAGCTGAGTAAATCAATTGACGCGCACAATTCTTGGAATTTTTTGTCGCCGCTCTTTGAGAGTCTCTTTCTCAACCTTGATCTTCTATCTTTTGCCCCATGGAGCTCTGTGTGGAGCTATTCCGAATTGGATGCATTTACCTCATTTGCATATTAATGGATGGGGGAGTGTAGGAAAATATTGGGTGAAAAGTTAAGAACTCTAAAATAAAATGGTTTAAAAAATTTAATTTATAATTGAAACCTTTGTGTTATTATTATAATAACTATTAATTGTTTAAATTTGTAGACATTAAAGGAACTAAAGAAGTTTACAAATTATTGAGATATATCCAAAATATATCATATTTATAGGAGTACTAAAAAAATAATACTGATCAATATTAAATCCAGGCAGTTTTATAAATGATCTTAAATTAATCTAAGCGACATAAATGTTTTAAATTAAAATCTTATAAGTACTTTAAATAATAGTCTCTTTGAGTTATGGATATACATTTAGTTTTAGGAATATGATTTGGGTTTTTTGTTTAGTTATTTTTATAATACTCTTTAAAATAATGATAGTAAACCCTAAACCATAAAATGTATCAATGATTGGCTAGCAATTAGTAGAATTTTTCTCGCCCTGGAATAAATTCTTGGCCAGCTCCCAGACCTTTCCTCACCAGTGTAAAATTACCGACCGACAAGGACGTTAATGGTCCAATATGCGCTTGTGTGAGAGTTACTGGATAGTTTTCTGGATCGCTGGATTGCCGGACTGTGGGCCCCACGGGCAATGAGCAGACAAAGACGCGATCGAGATTTATACCTAAATGATTAACCATTTCCCCGCAATCCCCTTTATTCGGATGCCTGCGGATGCATCTCTGTATCTTTCGCTGCGGCTGTGGGTGCCACTTGGTGTGAATTTGTAATGCGTCTGCCTGCGTTCGGTTTTCTTTCCTTTTTTTTGTATATTTTCTGCTTTTTTTGGAATGCTGCTGCTCTCTGTGCTGACCATTCTTCGGCCGGCGATTGACACCTGCATGCATTTCTCGTTTCTCAGGTGTGCAGAGCCTCAGGTGTGTGTTTGGATGTGAGCTGTTTCTTTATTTTATTTCACTTCTTCATTTCTGTCTTCTCCCCGGGTTGAGTCATCGGCCATTAAAAACACGATATTGTCGGCTGGGATTGGGAATGGGATTGTGATTTTGTGGCTGTGATGGTGTGTGATTGGAAAGGATTTTCATTTCATCCCAGGTAGTTTGTTGTGATTGTCCCAAAAGGCATGACGTGTCCGGTTTTATGAGTAACCCTAGACCTTCACTCCCTAATGCATTTTAATTAGGCAAAATGCATTTGTTAAGGCTGTCAAAAGAAAGTCGAAAACGAAGGGTTACAAAGCTGATGCATTGTAGAAAAAAATGTTAAACATATTAAAAATGTGGTAAATTTTGGTTAACAGAAATAAAAAATATAAAAGACTTCTGAAACGCTGAAATAAATCATAGATAAATAAATCAAAGATTAAAAAAATGAAGGAGCTACTATATTGTAAATACAAATCTTGAACATATTAAAAATTTGGTAAATAATGGTTGAAGAGATAAAAAATATTTAAGAATTCGGAAACTTTGTGTAAAAGTAATAAATCACAGAATTTTCTCTCTGTCTAGAGGTATTTAAAAAACCACCAGTGACAGTCGCAAAAATTTCGCCAGCTGACAATCTCCAAGTTTTGGCCCAGAAACAAGGTTACGGGCACAACACCACCGTTACTGCGCCTGTGCGCAGGTGTGCGAAAGCATTAAAATTCCACTTGGAGCCAAACAAAACAAAACCAAACAAAAAAAAACGAAGCCCACAAAAACTCTGCTAAATGGTCGAAAAATTTCACAAAAGCTCAGTGCCAGCACATTAAAATGTTGGCGATCATTCCCGCGCAGCTCAGCTCTCTTTTCTTTTTTTCGGAGCGGGGGAAAAATTAAATGACTGCACAAAGTTCAGGCTTCGACTCAGTGCCAAAAGTGCAGGCTGAAAAATATTCCTTTACTTATAAAAAGTTGGGCAAAAAAATTTCGCACGACACTCAAATCACGACTAAAGACCAAAATGAAAAAAGGCACTGGGAGAAAATATTGATCGGGTAAAATAAAAATACATATCTTTCTAGCTAAAGATGCAGAATTTGTCTTATCGTAATAATATAGATAAAATATTAATTATAGTTTAGAAGACACTTTCTTTAGAATTAGATGATATTTTAAATTTGTATTCTTTAGAATTTTACCAATTATAAAGATTTTTTAGATTTTTATTGTTTAGAAATTTACAAATTATAAAGTTATTTTAGATTTTTACTTGATTTTAATTTTTATTTGTTAAAAATATTTTTTAAACTTTCTTTGAACATTTTTTTCGTACTAAAATAAATCCTGTACATTTTATAAAATCCTGTTAAAAAATAAAGATTAGATTTTTATTTGATTGAAATTTTTATCTTTTTTAATTTATTCTTCGAGACTTCTCTAAACTATTTTTCATATAAAAATAAATCTTGTAAATTTTTAAATTATATTTCTGAGTGTGATAAAAATATATGTTTCCTCTTCTTTAAGTTGGCAACAATTTCAGCTTCAAGTTCAGTGAAGTTCAACGCGAAAAACGTGCGGGAGCAAAGGAGCGGCTGCGGCTGCCAAGGAATCCCAACCGCTAAGAAAAGGCTAGGATAGGACCGCTTCCAATCATTATAACCAGGCAATCAAATTAGTGGGCATCGTTATTGCTGTTGTTGTTGCTCTCCCTGATTCCTCCCCAGATTCGCTGTCATTAATGAGGCAGCTTTATTTTATTTTAGCTTGCGGAAGCTACAGCTCACCATCTCGATCGAAAATCAGCCATCAGCCATTGATCTTGCAGGTGTTCGCTCTTGCCGAAAAGCTGCGTCATTGATTAGCCAAAGAAATCGGACTAGACTGCAGATATATATAGCTTTATAAACCGAATGAAAGCGTAGGGAGCAACAACAACAACAGAAACACGGAGCTACAAGTTACTGGACAGTTGTATCGGTTCGTTTTGCAGCTGCCAAAAACATAAGTCACGATTTTCCTTTTTGTTAATTCATCAACGAACAATTTGCATTTTTTCCCAACTCATTTTTTCGGGATACCCTTCGGATTTTGTCGGGTATTCCAGATGAGCGAGATGGTTTATGAGTTTTGTACCTATTGTATCTTAATCCTCTGGTGTTATTTTGTTTGCCTATGATCTTATCTTTTAAGCCATATGAATTATCTAGCGTTATCTATATTAATATTTATTATCAGATAACTAAAATGTGCATAATTCTATTTATGAGAAAACAAAAGTTCTTAACGCAAACATTAAAAATGAATGTGCAATGTTAAAAAATATTACAAATATTCTAATATGATTATATTTGAATGAAAATAAAAGTACATAAGTACTTTCAAAAATATAAAAATTCATTATTAATCTCAATAAAATATTAAGAATATTTTAAATCATTTCAGTGCATTTTATTAGATATATTCAGAGTATTTCCAAGTCACCCTTTTTGCAATCACAGATCTGACCAACTTGTATATCAGTTTCTGGTTTCATTTCTTTAACGATTTCTTTGGCTCGTTAATCTTTAGTTTTCCTCTTTCTGGACAACCCTTGGCGGCTGTCTTAGTCTTAGCCAAGTTGCAGTTGCAGCTCCCACTGACAACAAACCAACTTTAATTAGCATTTTTACGCCAACAACAGCTACGATGGCGGCAGTGGTAACAACTGACTGCAATTATCCAACTAGACTGCCTGCACTGCAGTTGCGGGTGGATTATTGCAGCTGAGAGCAAAAGCAGCTGCAACTAGAAATTGCAACTTAGTTGGCCGAGTCTTAGCATTTCCCATTCCCAGGAATGCCAGCTTCCCCTCTTGGCCAAATGCTTAACGAATTTCAATTAAACGGCCCGTCAAGCGCGATAAGAGTCAAGATCCCAAGATCTATCCTATACCATTCCATCCGAAGCGATCCAAGCCGAACCGAACCGTCCGGTAGCCACAGTGACAGCAATGTGTTAACAATTTTCGCGCCACAGCT
Organism: Drosophila lutescens; assembly: GCA_037075285.1. Taxonomy (NCBI): domain Eukaryota; kingdom Metazoa; phylum Arthropoda; class Insecta; order Diptera; family Drosophilidae; genus Drosophila; species Drosophila lutescens. The sequence continues at coordinate 929,677 of JBAMCF010000072.1, read as the reverse complement.
GCTGCTGCTCGGCATCTGCGGATCTGGGGATCTGTGGATCTGGGGATCTGCGGATCCAGTGCCACTCCAAGTAGCCTAATTACGAGTCAAACTCTGACATAGATTGCACTCGGTGGCAGCAGACGGTAGCCGAGAAGAAGCCGAGAAGCCAGGGAGCCAGGGAGCCAAAGTGGCCAAGTGGTTGTGGCTTCTGCTTCTAGCTCCCAAAATAATTTAGACCTGGCCTTGACTGTCTGACTGTCAGGGCAAGGCGTTAACCCAAGATGAAATTAAGATGAAACTAACATACATTTCAAAGCTTCTATTACTTCAGCGATGCTATAATTCCCAATGGGTTCTAGCTACACGCATGTTAAGAATAGTGATGGTTTCAAGTTTAAAAATGTTTTTTTTTTAATTTTGTAAACAAAAGTATAGGGAATTTCTGCTGAAAGAACTATAAACTACAATGCTCCTATAAATTCCTTATTTAAATCTACTTTTCTTAATAATTATGTACGACTTTTTATTAATTTAATCTCTTGGATACCACTTAAGCTACCTCAATGGGTTAACCGTTTGCTGGCCTGCTATTAGTGGGCTTCGTGTTTAATCCTCATCAGCATTTTCGGCCACTGAAAGAACACAAAAGTCAAAAAGCCGAAAGAAAAACCGAAACGACAACAGCAGCCCAACATGTTAAACACAAATCAAATTAAGCTCTTGTTACAGTCAGCCCCAGTATCGCGGACCATTAAAAGTTTCACCACATGATTCCCGTTAATGTTGCACATACAAAGAGAACATGCAACCCACCAAATCAGCAGCAACACCCATTCCATACACTGGGAGAAAAAAGAAGGTCGAAGATCTTGAATGAAACAATGTTTATGGTATTTCTGGGAGGAAGACTTTTGAAAAATTCTTAGAAATTTTATATTTTCATAAGGTAGTCATAGGCCCTAATCACCGGCACTGATCATCACTGCCTTACTAGAACCCATTGGGAATTATAGTGTCGTAGAAGAGTCAACAACTTAGGTAAACCGTCGATAGACTTTGATTTGTGCAAACTTCTGCCTTTAAATTTAAATGCCTACAAAAAGCTGCTAAATTTCTCTCAGTGCTGCTGATCCTGCTGGAAAACTCGAGTGTCCATGGCTTAAGATTTCGGTTAAGTGCTTGATCAGAGGCCCGCGGGCCACCAAAAGCAGCGACATCGATGAGCAGTCGCCTCCAACTCCCCGGAATCCCTCGAAGTCCCCTTTTAAACACAACAAAAAAAGTTCACGATGTGGCAAAAGAGGTCGCACAGTGCCTGCGATCGAGATTCGCCGCGTAATTACACTTAAGTACCGACAACAAGCAAAGCAACAACATCGAAGCCGAATTCAAGCCGCAAATTAAATGGCCGAAAGGCGCTTTCGTCCTGGCGCAAAGTGAATTGTAATTGCGATTGGGCTTGGGAGCTTGGGTTTTCGGTTTGGGTTCGGTTTTCTGTTTTGGGTAGGGGGATGTTGGAACAGACAGCTGCGGATTGAAAACGGAACCGATCGGAACGGAGCTGCAACACTCGAAGCGCGACTAAATGCGCAAAAATGTGGCCAAGACGGTAATTTACAATTGCAGCCAGTTGTTGCATGCCACACCGCGTTGCATGCTCAGCAATTTGGTCACCCGGTTCGGGGGAAGGTTGTGAATACCCTATCCGCAGGGCACTGATTCTGGACACGGGACTCTGAAGAAACATCAGATCATTCGAAGATACTAAATTTTAGATAGGACACATATAAGAAGAAATTTTGGTTAAACTGTAATATACAAATTGTTGTAATTTATAAATTACTTTATAATTACAAAATGTTTTCATTTTAATCCAAAAATCAAAAAGTTTTTACAAAATGCTGGACTTATTTTTAAAAATTGTAATTACCACATAGTTTTAAAAAATCGGTTAAATATTTTAAATCAATTTATATTAATATATTTTAGTTGATGGAAACTCCCTACTTGGTTACAATCTAAAGTTACAATCTAAAGTATCTGGAAAAGAACATTCTTTAGTCACCGACACTCAACTAAATAAGTTTAACTAATTCTCAGCCCTTACGAAAACAATCTGCCAAAAGCTACTGTGAGCCTGGGTGACGGGGCTCCTGTTCTGGCTGGTGAAATCGAAAAAGTGTTCTGGACAGGAAATGTGCCCCATCCCCATCCCCAAATCGAAAGAACAAGAGGCGCGACAGAAGCCCAAGAAGAATGCAAACATGAAACACGATAATTGAGCAGCGTGGAAAAATTGCCAAAGACGCGAAATGGACAAATACGAATTACAGTATCCAAATCAGTGTCTTCCTGCCCAGCGGCATTGGTCGCTGGGCACTGGGCTCCTCCTCGGACCCATCCTCAATCTTTTCGAAGTGGAAACGGAAGGGGGAATGTGGAACCTCTTCCCTGGGCTCCAGCAATCTTGTATGTTGCGGCAGCTGCAAAATTCATTTGACAAAAGCACCAAGTGAAATCAAAACAAAAGGGTAGGCACACAAGGAGAAAAGTTGCACAAATCTAGTGAATAAGAAGATAATTGTACAAATTGAAGGACAATGGAAAATATATTTACGGTATAAATAAATTAAATAATATTATTTTTGTCAAAAACTATTATATACAAATTCATACTTTATTTAACTGGTTTGAAATATTTAATTTTAAAAGTCTTAAGTAAACACATCAAAGTGTCATAAGTCACAAAAACAATTATTTGTAAACATAAATATTAACTTTTTATAGCAAACAATTTTATCTAGAAATATCCCCAAATATTCTTCAGTGAAGTGAAAAAGAGTTGGGGGAGATGCAAAGATCGCGAGGCAGGAGCAAAACCCAATCTCCGCCTGTCCTGAACAGCGAAGGGAATTCAAATAACTTGGCGTTTAATTTATGGGAATGCGCGGTAGCCAAAGGAGCCGAAGGAGTTCCAGAAGGAGGAGCACTGGATAACTGCTGAACCGAGAAACAACGGACAGGAGGAGGCGATAAAAATATTTTGGCCCAAATTGAACTTTCCGTTTGGCGGCGCGGCTCCTACTGCATTTTTATTAATCATTCGCGTAATTTATTTGGTCAGACATTGGCAATTTCACCCAAAAATGGAAATTTCCTTTCGGTCCCTGAATTTTATACGTATATTGGTCTTGGCATCTTCGAGGTGCTCTGCGAATGCCTGGGGGCACCATCAGGCTGCACATAATTTACATATTTTTACCACTCGCCGGCGCGCTAAATTGTCACAGGTGAAACGCATGCCGGAGATGCTGATGCACCTTACAGAGGCACCATAAATAAGTTAACAAACAGTCAAACTTCCCTAAACAATATTTTTAAAGAAAAAAGTAGAAATATAATTTTATTATCAAAATTTGTTACATTTATTTCTATTTTAAATTGCTATTTTTCACAAATGCGTATCTACAAAAATTCAAATTATTCAAATTTATTACAAATGAATTCTTTACAAAAATTCTTGTAAATATTTTTTGATCATTTATTTTTGAAATATCTTAAAAAACCAAAAAAACAAAAAATATTAAATAAAAGTAATTTTTGGAAAAGGACAACTTAAATATAATAAATGTAGAAAATGTATATAACTTTGTTGTAAAACCGATTATATATTAAAACATTTCATAAAAACACCTTTAAATAAATTTTAAAATTTTAATTAGTAGTAAAACAGTTTGGGTGTAAATTCTTACTTTTTTTAAAAGTATTTTTCCCTTTATTTAACTCTACTAGAAGTCCATCTGTATCTTTCTCCTCTTGCAATTTGGTAGATTGTTAACTGCACTGTCACTCGTCGTCGGTCCGTGTAATTTGTCTGCATTCGCTTATCAGGAGACCGAAAGACAGGCCGAAAGGCAAACCGAACCAACCCAAAGCCAATCCAAACCGAACCGAAAGCAAGGCCCTGTCCAAAGATAATTTCAACTCGCTATCAAAGTCCGGGCAAACAAACATTTGTCTCTGCCTGGTTGGTCAGCAGCAGCAGAAATCCAAGTGGAAGCCAGGAGAAGGTCCCAAACCCAGACCCAAACCCAAACCCAAGGACCACCGCCGCAGTAGCCTTATCTTATCGGTTGCATTCCCAATTCCAATTCCAATGCCCATTCCCATTTCCATTCCCCGATGATGACTTGAACGATTGCCCATGGGACACTTGTTCCCAGGGTCTACAAATAGTGAGGAGAGGCCAGAGATAATGGAAGAGGAATGGCCTGGCTGTTAGCTAATTGTCTAGTTATCTAAGCGGAGGGAGATCACTGAGTAGTGAATGTTGATCTATGATTTCCTTTAAGCTTAACGCGAATTCTTAAGTATTTAATAATATGGCATGGTCTCATTTCCGATCCACAAGCGCGACTTCTCCACCTAAATATTTCTCATACTTAAAAAAAACGTTATCCATTTATATCTATAACTTCTGAATCCACCCCTGGCACTTGTCTGCTTTTCCTCGCTGCATTTGTCTTGCATTTTCAGTATGTGTGCCTCATAATTTCCACTGCGTTGTCCTGTTTGCTGCTGGTGTGAAGCATTATCGCAGGTACTGAGTCACCGGAATATTCTGGTACCCCCGACTACTCCCGACTATCTACCCCTCCATGTGTTGCCATTGCAGATAGCAACTGCATCCGTGAGGTTCGAGTCCCAAAATCCACTTGAGCCGATGCCTTTGCACGTGTGCATCGTGTGGAAATCTCTGTTGACATTCCAGGAACCCGGTGACCTTTTGATATTTCGCCGACACCAACAACTGGGCTTCGGTTTCGCATTACCTCTCTCCCGTACATATATTCAAGTTACTGTCCAAGATCACGTCGCTTCGTTTCCTTTTTTGAGTCTTGAGGGATGGGATGTATTTTTGTTTGGCTTTAATAAGCGTTAAGTTGTCGGGCTCACACAAAACTGATTAAGGACAAATTGTATGCACAAGGCGACTCAATTTCCCTTTCCCACACACGCAGGCAAAAAGGATGTGGAACCCCGAGATCCTCAGCTCCTGATTCTTAACTGCATCTATAATGTGGCTGCGTTGATCCCGCCCCGAGGCTCTCGATCGGTTGCAACAAGTGTTCAAATTAATGAGCCAAAGATTTGTTAATTTTCGTGGCTCATTTCGGAGAGCAGAGGAAATCACGCACAAACACGGAAAAAAACAATTATTTAATTTAACAATTAAATTTGTATAAAAATAATTTATTATAATACATTTTAGAGTTAAGTATATTTTTTTAATGCATAAGTGTACGTCATTAATTTTTCTAAAATCTAGTAAATACATTATCATCTTTATGGATATTTTAAAAAATATAATTTATACGAAGAAAGTTCTTTAAATGTCTGTTTATTGTTTTATATTTTTAGTTACTAAATTCTTATTATTTTATTTAATGGGTTTTAAGATTTACCATAATATATTTTAACTGATCATTTTACGAATTTACTAAATTACACTATACTCTTTTTTGGAGACCACCAAAGTTGTTCCCATTAACTCGAATCTTTGGTTGAAATTAGGCTGAAAGTGATTGTTAGAACACCCCTCTACAAGTGATTTCTCCGAGTGCATCCAGGGCAGAGGGCGTGGCAGGCAGGCATCACATTAATCGTCGGGCAGGGCAAACAAACCGCATAATGCCATCGCATCCATCGGCTCCATTCCTCATCCTCATCCTCATCCACACACATTTCAGCCGGGGGCAAATGGACAAGCCTCTGCCTGCGAGCATATTAATGAGTTTTGAGTTTAGATTGAGGAATGCCATGCATATTGCCGCGAGGGAAGGGGGATCCCCGGGAGCAGAGGTCGCGAGCAAGTGCATTCTGGGGTCTGTCTCTGTGATACGGTCCCTATACGATCCCTATCCCGATCCCGAACCCCGCATGTGGTATTTCTGGGGATTGGTGGTGGGTTTCAGGTTTATCGACGCTCCGGAGGGGGCCGATTATCTCGCCACCGATGAGGCATTTAATTATTCCAATTTGGCGTGGCAGGCACTTGTCGATTGTTTGGTATTTCCCCAACTCTGATTCCTTTCCACGATATATTTTCCTTGAATTCCATTTACATGTTTCTTTTTTCTGGTTCCTGGCAGCCCTTTTTTCCTGTCATATCTTTATGTTCTTATGTAACCTGATTAAAAAACGCTGATCGCCGGCCCGCTTCAGGGAAATCGCTTTTCCCATTAATATTATCACGGAGCTGGGGTTTGGGTTCGCCTCTGAGTTCAGGGCAGTTCACGTTGATGTAATCGCCTCGCACTTATCACCCAAGACTTTTTAAAATCGGAGCAAATATTTAGCCTGCATTAGGTCATCGTGGACTGATAAAAAAAGTGATGAACCAAAAACAAGCACAAATATTAGGGTCCCATTTTTAGCCTCAAGTGCAACGCGTGAGTTGAGCAAACATGCACTCGAGCCGAACGAAAGTCGAACCTCAAGTCAGTTGATTCAAAGACCGAGACTTTTCGTTCGCCACAGGAAATGCAATGCATTCATGCCATAAGTCGGGGAACGTCGTATTTTAGTGCAGCGAAAGTCGTTGATAAGAAATGTAATTCATGGTAATAGCATGACAGCCAAAGTCCCAAGGAGCCGCACAGTGGGATCAGAAACTAGATTTTAAGGAGCACTTCTGGAATATCTGATTAATAAGAAAATGCATGCCATTTCAATAGATTTTAATGGAATTGTGAAAATATTTCACGCGAATTCTTTAGCATGAAATAATATGTGGGTTCAGAAAATAGATTTTAAGAGAACTCCTGCAATATTTGATTAATAAGAAATAAATGTATTTCATTTCAATAGATTTTATTGGAATTGTGAAAATATCTGAATATTTATAAACTTAACGCGAATTCTTTAGCATAATATAATGTATCCCTTTTTAAGATTGGATTAAATACCAAATATTGACATGATTAGGTGTTAAAAATAAATGTAAACTATATTTATCGTAACCCAAACCCACTGTGCTCTACCACTCTACATTGATTCGACATCAACAAGTGGATCCACATCCACATCCACGCACTGAGCGACCAAGAGTTGGAGTCGGACAAAGGTACACACTGGTATATAAATTAAAACTGGTGTTTGTACACTAGTGTGTTTGCCTTCGGTCGGGCGAATTATGAAGTGTCATGTTTGTCAAGACCGAATGAATCCATGTCCATGGCAATATGAGGTATCGAGTTACGTCCACAAGACTGTGCACTGTCTTTAAGGTTTTCCAATCGCCACGGTTTGTGTATGTTGTGTTTCTTTTTCCCAGGCCGAAGAACTTTCGAGTGAAAGAAAACGAAAGATAGAACGACGTATGTATGTGGTGGACCCGGAGAAGTCACGTCGTGACCCCAAGTCGGGTACCATTATGTTTTATGAACCCGAACCCCGAGACCCCGACGTCTGTGACAGTTTTATGGTGCATTTCGATTGAGAGTCCGATTCTGATACCAATTTTTTCGGGTTTGGGGCTCCATTTTAACACTTTACGAAATTTAATACAAGCCGCATTCAAATATGCATAATGTAATTCGAGATTTATTGTACGAGTATTGAGAAAAGAACACCGCAGCCCGAATTTAAATGCTGCTGAGCCCACATAAATGCCAACGGGTCGGCGTGTCCAATTTTCGGTGCGATTAACGCTCCGAAAACCCCGAACTCCCTCCTTCCCCTCTATAAGAAATTCAGAGCTTAATTGGTTCGGCTTTATTAGTATGTATACTGTGTGTGTGAGAGAGTGCGGATAATAGACTGGAAATTATGTTTTTATTGAAATAAATTAAGTGCACGTGCGCATATGTGGGCTGTCTGTAAAAGTCCAGCAGTTCAGTCGATCAATTGGTCATTCCCAAGACCCCGCGACGATAAGATGACAATTGGAATAGTTGGAGGGATAGATGAGCTGCTGGGAACGGAAATAAATAGCTCTCTAATGCGCGCCCTCATGGCAGTGCAAATGTTAATCTAATCAAGTCTATTCCTCCCTCTACAAAAGAACCATGCAATTCATAGAAGAAGAATTCATAGATCAGTCAAAATCTACAGAAAGTGTCTGAACAAAGAATGAAACTTAAAAAAAATTAGTTGAATACTCGTAGAGTTTATTAATACCTATCGAATAGAAGAATAAAATTTTAAAATCAGATCATTCATTAAAAAGTTATGAGCAAACGAAAGATAGAACGATATGTGGAATGCAAGCAGTGCAAGCAGTCGTCTTGCTGCTTGCATATCTCTATCTCCCTCGCACTTTCTTTAGCTGAGGTACTCAACTATAGCGTTCACCCAATTTTATAGATTTAATGTGTTCAAGTAAGTATTTTTTAGATATCTACATAAATTTTAATTTAATTATAATTTTATTAATGGCACTTAAATAATTGCTGTAAAAAATACAGTGATAAAATCGTAAAACCACTAAACTTCATAAGAAGTGCTCACCGTTTATTTTTTTAATTTACATTCCTGATTGATTTTCCCAAAGCAACTAATTTAAACATAAATCAATTTTAACTTAAGATCAAAGTATATAAAACTTAAGATTGAAGCCATAAAGGCAATATATCAATTTTCCAACCAATTTCCAAGCCATGCATAATGCATGCCTCATGTTTCGTACCCGTATTCCCATTCGCATTCGCTCTTTCAAAACATTATTACCAGCCCACATGTAAAACAGATCGGGTCAGCATACAAAACACACCTTCCCCACAGGCAAAATGCCAGGAAAATATGTCCGACACGAAATTTATTTAATAATATAAACAAAATGTGCGCCAAATTGCGTAGCCAAGCAGCCGTGTTGCTGCAGTGGGTGTCTTGTATTTTCCGTCCGTCCGTCTGGTCGTCGCATAATACCAATATCCCACCTTTACGGTGGCCAAAATGGCAAAATGGCCAATGCAGTTTGCCTAGTTGGACATTAACAGGTCGTAAACCTTTTGGCGCGACCAAACAAAAGACAGGCGCTGAAACCACTTGGCACTTTGGCTACTCCCACTCCTCTCGGGAATCCAAAATCTGCGAAAAATCTACAAAATCTGCAAGATTTGAAAATCCCAGAGCCCAATCCCGAAATCTGAGCCCAGCTCACGATGCCCATAACAATAACAAAACGCCGGCTCTGTCAAATAAGTCCCAAAATAGCAACGCAAATTTGACCAGGGACATAAATAAGTTTTATTGTTGCCACTCGGCCACCGAAGTCATTTTGTCTTTTTCCCCATTTTTTTCCTGTTTTATTTTGTAAAGTTGGGTGCGGGTGGTGGCCAAGCCACATGGCCAACAAAAGTCAGGGGCGAACTATTAAATTTTTTAGGGGGTTTTCCTTCAAAGACAATTTTCTTACTTGAATTGAAAATGTGAAAAATTTCTTCTAAGTTCTTATATAAATATATATTATAAGTTATTATAAATATATGATATATAGATAGGTATAAATGAATATTATTAATTCCTAGTAATTGTTTACCTTTTTTCTTAATAGTTTAAAATATTATACAATTGAGTAAAGGATTGTCTAACAATAGATATACAACTAATCTAAATGTGGATAAACAAATATAAAAATTGTAATACAATATTTATAATAATAATAATTTAGGTAATAATTGGGCAATATTTACAAAAATATTTAAAACAATTTTCTATTAGTGTTTCTGATGACCTATACATTAAATTGAAGAATTTTTTCGAACTCTAGATCATGGTTGGTTATATTTTTAATAATCAAAGATTTTAGTTTAGAGCTATTTTTGTATTCATCTTGGAAACATACAACTTCCTTACTTTAAAGAAGCTAAAATTGTGAATAATATTTCATGACTCCAAAACCCCTTTTAACAACCTCCACTGCTTGGAGTAGTTGTAAAGCTTAGTTGTTCGGTCCAGTCGGCCGCGTGCTTTATTATTATTAAATATTACGTACGTTTGCTGTCCGTACATTTGTTTATTGGCTCGCCGCGGCGATCGCGCCTATAACCAATCGTCATAATTGAATTCCAGCGGCGGGCGTTACTCCAGCCAGTTACCGCTAGACGATCGCCCAGCCCTCTATATAAGTATATCTATGTTTACCCATATATACTTGTATATTGATCTTCGGCGGTTGCGTGTTGCGGCGGCGCTGAGAATTTGATCGATTCGTTCGATTAGTTTGCGGAACATGCAATCGACACGCAGCATTCTCCTTCAATTGCTCGCCTCGGCTTCGGTTTCGATATAAAGCAAGCACATAGAAAAAATAGGGTTTTGAGACTCTATTCATATTTAGAAATATTTTCAAAAAATAGTAAACAAACTTTCGATAGAAAGGGTTATCTTCGAACACCTTGTCGAACCTACAAAACTTTTTTATTCTTGAAATAAATTTAATTAAATTCATCATAATTTTTCTTAGTGTACTTGGGTACTTTTCGAGCTGGGATCGTAATAGATAGATCGATCGCTGCTCCGGGTGCTGCTGATTCAATTTACTCCACTGCAGTTGGGCAATTGAAAATTGTCTTATTCGAATGCCGGACAGTTGGGTTTGGGTCAAATGACAACTCGTAATGTCGGACAATTAATATCGCCGCATGTACGGCAAGGTGTGACCGCTTAAGGTCAAACTACATAGCTTGTCTGGATTACAAGGAAATGGTTGGATTCAGAAAGTGGAGGGAGCTATGTAGGGTAATATTATGACATCAGCCAATACAAGTAATTAACGTGGAGGAACAAGACTTGGAACATTTTTAGTAATACCGAATACTATGATATGACGGGTCATTCAACAGCCTGCTATCAAACTAATAGAAGACTTTTCTAAACTTAGTTTAGTTCCCGCTTTCTTTCTTTTGAGTGACTTGCAATGAATTTCCCAACCAAAAATAGAAGTCAGAAACCTTTTCTTCTGCCAACCACGAACAATGGAGGAGCTTAAATTACAAATCCCCCCGGGGGAATCTGCAGCCCACACACACGACTTGAGACGACCTCTCCAAAAAAAGCGGCAACTAGAGTAAATGTAGCAAATGGAGCAACTGCAGCAGCCCATCAGCTTTTCCGCATGACAGCGACATCCAAAGAGATCGAGTCCGGAGGTCACTGCCTCGTTTTACAAGGCATTCAGAAGGAGATTTGAATATTTTAGGAGGCACACGGCGACATTTCAATGGACAACAAGTGCCACGCAGCCCCCAAGACGACAAATGGCAGAGAACCAGGAAAATACACTGGAAGAAAAGGGGAGGTATTTGAGATAACAATTAAAATTATTAAGATAGAATATTTTTATAATTTACAAATATTATTAAAAGTTATTATTGGACCGTTAAAATAATAATATTGAATTATTTTAAAAATTCAGACCCTAAAAAAGTTCCTTGTAAGGTATCTAAAAAAATAATAGCAATAAATACTAGATACTGTTAGCTAAATAATGGGTGAATAATGGCTGAAAATACTAAGTAATTAAACTCTGTTTATCCTCACGAATTTCTTATCACTCTTTTCAATACCTAGAATATCTGTGGATATCGTCACAAATGCCTTTTCTTTCTTTCCTATACATAGATAATATTTATAATATTTGTTCTTGGTGCAATCCCGAGATCCCGGGGCTCTAACTCTGGATCTCCTCTGGCCGGGGGTCTTTTGGTGGAGCGACCCGATCTGCAGGTGGTCGTCGTACAACTCTATTTTTTATTTTGTCGCGCTCGCCGAAGTCAGTTTGCAGCGGTGGTCGCTCGTTTATTAGCCTGGCTAGCTGGTTGGTTGGTTGGCTGGCCAGTGGCTACCAAGTGTCCAAGACCGGGGACCTCCTAACTCCGAACCACCGGCATTTTGGCTTTGCATCGACATCGTGCACAGAATGCATCGCATACTTTGCAGATACAGATACAAAATACAAATACAGATGGCAGGCGGCGGCATATTGTATCTGTATCTGAGTATCTGGATCGGAGATCGTCTGCCCGGTTGGCTGGCTGGTGGCTGCATTTTATGCACCTTTTGGTATGTTCATTGTGAATTTATTGGACTCGATTTTATCGCTCAAACAAATGTTGCATTTTACAAGTGGTTCAAGTGCCTGCCAACGTTAGCTTAAAGACGGCGCTTATTAATGAGCCGGGAGTTGGTTTGGGCTGGCTTGGTATAATATCTGGTATCTGGGAACTGGGAACTTGGGGAACGTGCCCGAGATCTGCAAACTGGCGCTCGATGCCAGCGGGAGTTTTTGGTTCGAAAAAAAAAAGACTGGGCTAAGAGGGGAGTGCCAAATCGCTTATTCCCCGATAAGTCGAAGCCACATTTGGGTTTTTTTGGCCAAGTTGCGCCAAGCAAATTGTGGCAATCAGTCAGGGGTAGTCAGTCAGTCAGTCAGGCAGGCAGCACAATTAATATCAAATTAAGCCGCTGGCCAAAAAAGTATTAGCCAAATTGCCGCTGAGCCACGCCACATAAGCAGGAAACCCAACCAGATTCGTCAAATTGAAAAATAAATATAGCAACCAAAAAATAGTTTAAAGAAATTATAGCAATTATTGTAATATGAATAAAATTAGGTTATAGTTAGGGCAAATATTTTTAAATATTTCTATTTGTATTTAAAATGATGATACCTTAAAAAATGTCTATATATTCTTTTTGATTTGTATTAAAAAATTTGTATGAATGGCTGGGAAAATTCCAAAAAAATCCTATATAGTACAGAATTTATAACTTAACAATTCAGCTGAGAATTCCTAAAGCCAGCGATTAAATTGCCCTAAGTGCGCTCGTTAGATTCCTTTGCTTTCTGCTTCCAAATTACACCTATCAATCAATTTGAACATGGCACAACTATCGAATTAACCCGCAATCGAAGGAAAATCAATAGCGATTCGATTCCCACTTTTCCATTTCGATGGGCTCACGCAATGAAAATGAACGAGTGAACCAATGAACCAGGACACAACAAAGAGCACCTGCGATGATTAGGGGCAATCAAAAGTGTTTAACACAAAAACCGCGACTACACTGGAGAAAATCGGTAATACATGTTTTAACCTTTTTGAACATAAAGCTAAATTATTATTGAGGTAAATCTTTTTCACCTAAGTAAACATCCGAAATGCATAAAATTTTCAGAAATTGTTTTATTTTACGATCAGAGGTGTTTTATTGAAGAGTGTTAAAATTCAGATTAATTTTATGTTCTAGAAGTGAGTAGAATATTAATTTTAAAGCAGGAAGCAAGGAAACACATTTTTGTAATACGAACCGTCACTGGTTTTGGAATTCAAAAAGTGTAGGTAAATATAATGAAAAAGGTTTTCGTATTCTGTTTTATATTTATTGTCCATATAATTTTATAGTTTTTCTTTTACAGGATATTTTGTACATTTTCAGTGCTTCCAATCGATATTTTGTAATTATTTTCTTTTGTTTGCGACCCCGAAGACATCAATCAAACCAAATCGATTGGTCAATGGGTCAGTGAGGTACTCAAAAGGCGGGTTCACTTGTCACTCGCAAGTGCGTCGAATGTCACCCAAAAAGTGGGCGTTATAACATCTATACAATTATTAGGGGGCGTTATAACATGTATACACTTATAAGGAGGCGTGGCATCCGAGGGGCAGGCAAAATGCTGTCACAAGCGCCAAATTATATGCACTCCACAGCCCAGTGGTTTGGACTTAATCGAAGACGAACATCTAATTGACATAAAGCCGACATGCTAAACGACATGGACATCGGCCTCCGTTGGGGCTTAAAGATATATATGTATATGTATCTATAGCCAATGATGACTCTGTTGGTGTTGCTGCTGTTGCTGTGATGTTGCTGCTACAAAAGTTGCTGCCTGCGTACGACGACGACGACATCGCATATCTCACATCTTTTGCCGATATTTATGGGCCCGGGTCGAAAGTTCAAATGCTGCCAACAAGCGAAGAAGGAGGAAGACACACCGAGCTCGGTTTAATCAAGGCCCCTCTGCCAAGTCGATTAATTAGAGGCTTACGAGGCATCTACCAAGTATTTCCAGACAACCAAAAACACGTACACAGGTGCGAACCTGAGGATTCTCTGGTTTGCGAGTGAAAGGTGCCTAGAAGCTTCGGCTCTTTGGCCCTCGGCCATGTCAAACCGGACAGACACCCATCAACCAAAACTGAAATGAGGAAAAAATAAGGAAAAAAGGGGGAGAATAGCACCTGACAGCCAAGCCACAGCCGTCAACAATATCCATCTGAAAGAGGTCATAAAGCAAACAGTTTAAGGTGAAAGGTGCTGCGCGCACAACATGCAACACGGCCAGCTTACCAAAAAAAAACAAAGGATTAAAGGTTAATTTCGGAGATCGAAGGTGGAAATACCCTTGAAGAAGCTTATTGGTTCATCCTTTTTAAATAATATATTTTAATATATTATGGTTCCTTAAAGGCGTTAAATGAAAGTTATAAAATCTTCATTAAATGGAAAATTAAAAAACTATACGGTTTTTAATATTGTTAAATAATTATAAGAAAAGGTTGAATACTTTTCTTGTAATATAAAAAATATTTTATTATATCTGCACAAAATTTAGAATTTCGATCCTTTTTAAAAACTATTTAATTAGCTAAAATATAAAAAAATAAAGTTTTTCATAACTGCACAAAAGATTAATTTTCTACAATTTATAAAAATTATTTAATTTATTTAAAATTGAAGAAAAAATATTTCTAAAAAATACAAACATTTTCTATAATATCTGCACAAAAGATAGATTTTCTACAATTTATAACCACCATTTAATTAGTTTAAAATTGAAGATAAAGTATTTTACAAAGATGTAACTCTGGGTCTCTTGGAATAGTAACCCCCTTGAAAGGATTTTTTATTTATCTTAAAAAGCTTTTTGTTAGCATTTCTTTCCTCTAAGCTATTATGAGAAACCCTTTTGCGAAAATTGCCATACTCTCTGTGGGGCTATAAAAAAAACCGCGAAAGAAATATGTCTGAAAATGGCTTGGCTATAATTAATTTGCTGTGCTGGCTGTGTTGGGGCTTTGGCGTATTGCTGTTATTGCTGCTGGCAGACAAAATCAAAAAGTCACTTATGACTGACACTTTGCATATGAGGCGGTAAAGTTCGCCCCTCCCCCACCCGAAAAAGCCCCTCTGCCACCTGTGGAGCGGACTGAAGATGAAGACGACTACCCAGACATGCAGTGACTTATGATTTTTCAGTGGAATCCTCACTCTTTTCTTCCTCCTCCGATGATTTACAGAAAAAGTTACGAGCGTTTGATTTACGATCGAGGGAGAGGCAAAGGCTCCTCCTCAACTTCGGAGCCCCAAGAGCTTTTCGGGGCGTAATGCCGCTGATGGATTTGTCAAGTTTGTGGGTCAAGAGTTGCTACTTTTGCTGCCTCTTGCTGATTTCCGCCAGCCGATGATTACTCAAAATCGCAGCTCTGCAGTGAAAAACATTTTTAAGAGTTCGTGTGAACACAGGCGGCAACTAATTGCGACAACTGCAGCAGCAGCCAACGGCAGCTGACAAAAAGATTTAGCATTCTTGCAGAGAAGAAAACCAGTTGGCCAGCCTCGCATTCGTTGATTGACTGCCAGATGACCCGATGACCCCTGCTGTAAAATAACTCTCGGGTGTGACAAGGTGTCGATTCAGTGAAAGAGGTGCGGAAGCCATATGTCGCCAGAGTGACAGGAAGTTTGATCTATGATTGCAAGAGTATCAAATAAAAAACGGTTAATATAATGTTAAGAATTAAATTCGTAATATAATTGTTATTACTTTAATAATTATTAAAATGTATTAAGATGAGTCCGTTATTATCAACTCAAGTTAAAGCTAAAAGCATATTTAAAAGACAAAATAAATAAAATAATAAGAGTCAAAGTATTTTACATTTAAGTTTACCCTTGAAAAGTGAAGAATTAATATTTTTTTAATTTACACACATCTTCAAAGATTAAGGAAAAGTATAAATGCAATTTTGTTGTTTAAAAATACCTATCAAAATGTAGAAGAAATTTTTCAAATGGGACCATTCATTTAAAAGTTGTGTGCAAAAATTTAAACAGCTGCTAGATGGAGCCATCAAAAATTTCAACAGCCGCTAGATGGCGCGAGTAGCTTTGGTGACTGCATACCTCCATCTCCCTATTTTCTGTACTAAATTTCAAGAGTTTTTCTAAGCATTCAAAGCTTTCTCAATATATACATCAATTGTCTTGGATCTTTTGTAAAAGTGGTTAACATCATTCGGCTTAAATGTCACCGGCAGGCAATTAAAATATTTCAACATTGTTTTCCATTTGTTTATCTATGTCGCCCTATGACCGAAGACAAGAATGTTGCCTGCATGTTGGCTGCAACAAAGCAGCAACAAACACCCCACCTGTGTGTTTTCCATTTTTCTATTTTATTTTCTTATGTGTAGTTTCTGCACTTTGCTGGCCGGCTTAGCTGTCTTTTGGCATGCGACCTGATGTCGAGATGCTGGCTCTCTAGAGAGCCCGTAAATCATTCGCCAGCGACAACGGACAACAACTTGTCATCGGGCTTATGGAGTACGGAATACGGAATACGGGGAGTATGCGATTTCGATTCGGATTCGGTTTTGGAGTGGGGTCTCGAGTGGATCGAGTGGCGATCGGGAGATCAGGAGATCGAGAGGCGGCTGCATAAGCGTTTTTGGACCAGTCATGGCTCAGGTTGCATATAAATGGAGCTTAATGAGCTCGTGCCAAATAGAATTGTCAGCGGGCCAACTTCCATGCAGAGAGGAAAATGTACTATATCATATTATAAAATTAGTCTGCAACATGGAAAGGCTTTATTCAATATTATTACACCAGTTAAATTGTTATAAAAGTGTCATATTTTCCTCATTTTTGATTTCCTGCTGTTTACATTTTCAAAAATTTGTTTGATTATTTGGAAATAATATTCTTTATAGTCACAAAGAATATTAAAATAGAAAAACCATTTTATAAAAATGTTAATAATTTTTTTTAATTGGAAATAATAATTTTTATAATATTATTTCCTAAAACGATTTTATACATTTTTTAGCTTTCAGTATTGTTCAAAAAATAGTTTTCTTCAAGAAGATATTTAGGCTTATAATTATTACCAAAATTTAAAAATATTTTCCCATTATGCTCTTATTTTTTCATTACTTTTCTCATCTTGATCCCATTTTTTCCCTGTGCATGTTCGTGCTGCGCTCAAATTGTTGCTAGAATTCCGCAATCTAGCGGTTTTATGGCCGCGCTTTTCATTCGATCACGAACCCATAAAGCAAATACATATTTTTTAACTGAAAAGCCAAATATGGTGAAACGCAAGTTTTCTTCTTCTTTAGCCAAAGGGGCGCGGCAGGTGCAGATTTTATTAACTATTTTTACTATTTTTTTTCCTATTTTTGGCTTTCCCACGCGCCTAGAGGCGATTTTAGTTTTAGAAGAAGGAGGAATATCGGTGGGACTATTGTTTTGGGTGCAATCTGCCATCTTGGCAGCTCGCAGTCCACACTAACAAGCTGCCGAACGAACGGTCCGCAGTTGCACCTTTATTATTTTTAATTGGACTGATTTCCCGCTACAGATACATTTGTATCTGCGCGTGCGCAGCGTTGACATATGGCATCGACTCCACAGAGTCGTCCATCCAATCCCAATCCGCTGCAATCCAATCATCCTAGGCCATCACCCAATGGACGTCCATAAAACAAGACGCGACTGTACAGCCGGCAGCTGGAATCGGGGAATCGGGAAATACAGAGAAGGCAGGATCAGGAATCGAAGTCATCTTGACCAGCTGTGTGACTCCTTTCCTTGCCATCCGAGGAGGCCAAGGGTTGTCGTTGACGTTCTGGGCTGTCAGGGTTGCTGCCGCGAACTTTTCCCACGATTGCGTCAGCAGCAGCATCATCAGCTGCACTTTTGCGCGCTGTTTTTGGTAGGCAGCTGCACTGAGAAAAATTTGCTAGTAAAATAAATAATAAATAAGTATAAATGGTAATCTAATTTTATAAATTTTTGCTTTGTTCTATTAAGATAAAAAACAGAGAGGAACAACACTTCCTAACTGATTTTTATTGAATCCTATTTTAGAGATCTCAAGACCATTTAGAAATAATTTTTCTGTTGTTTTTGTATTTTACTTCATATATATGTTTTGTTAATGAATAATTTTAAAAACAAGAAACCGAAACCAATGGTTTTTGCGTTTACTTATGACTTTACTTATGCGGAATTGATCCAATTTAAAATATTTTGTTGCATACTTTTTGACACCTCCAAAATAGATATGAAAACCTTTGTAGATTCGGGTAATTTTTGGTAGTGTTGGTTTATAAAATCAGAGATTTAACATTGGAAATTGTTTTTTACATGTCTTTAATTTGTATGTAAAAACGTAGTATTTTTGCCAGTGTCCCCCATTTAATTTTGCTTTTTTTGCGATTGTTTTTTGCGCCGCCCGGTGAGTTGTCCTGACTAGCGTCCTTGGGGTGGAAGGGGAAGAAGCAGTCGCCGACAGGGGCTGTGTGGCAAGCGGCAACCTCAATTAGGGGTTGTCATCTGGATGCCCGGATCTCCATCGTCACAAAGCAGCCGCTGACATACTGCGACATTGTGACGTCACAATGTGATTCACCGCATTGTGATTCCCAGATATATTTGCATTCACATTCAATCCAAGGGCCCAGGTGTTTAGAGGCAGGACTCGACGCCTTCCAGTCAGCGAACGCCTTTGTCCTCCGCTTGACTTCCCACAAAGGATCCCTCTTCATCGTCGGGGGAAACGCCCTTCAAATGGGTCTGCCTGTTTTGCCCCGTGGGTAGGAAGAGAAAAGCCATGGGTTAAACCTAGATTATGTGGGCATATTATTATTATTGATTGCTGGCGGGGATCACAAAAATATTAAACGATTAAGCTTATTAAGATCCATGGGAAATGACTACTTTACAATGCGTTTATTAAACTTGGAAATTTTAATAAAAAATGTTGTATTTTAGTTAGGGGTTGTTATTTAAATTATTATTAAATTTTTTATTTTAAAAAAATGTGGAATCCTTTTTTTAACATCCATACTCAGCTTGATAAACTATTAATTTGAAAAAAACGAAATAAATTGTACAGCTTAAGCTTAATCTCTCATTAACAACCTCTTTGTAGATCCTTCTTAAAAAGCCATCAATCAACTTTGAAATTGTAATTCAATTTAAATTTCAAATATTATCCGCATTATTCATTGCCTTTTTGGTAAATAGATTAATTTATGGCCATCCGTCAGGCCGAAGATCAGCCAAAACTGTCATCGATCTTTCTCCGATTTTCTCCGCGAAAAAAAAACAAACGGAAAAACTGTCAAACGGCAGCTCCGTTGGCGAGTTGTTAATCAGCCGAATCAAAAGTGTGCCAGCCATTTAGACATTGTAGTCGGCTCAAGGATTTTGACAGCTAAGCTGACGTGCAGAAAAAAGCGAGGTTCCGGGGGGGCGGCCAGAAAAGAAACAAATCCATAAGTCAGCCGTAGATTTGAGATGGAGGATGGAGATGCAGGGAACACATGTCGGGTGTCTCGGAGTTTCACGAGTTCCATGAGTTTCTCGAGCATTATTGTACAAACGACTGACTGGCAGCCAGGTGAATATGGCAAGCTCAAGCCCAGTGCTCAAAATGCAATGAAACAATCAATCAAAGCGCTGAAAGAGGCTTGTCGAGCAGATCGCGGAGTATGAGCTATAGGAGAGCTATGAGAGCTATAGTAATGGGCCTGGCCGACGACCGTCTAACGGTGGAACTGCGCACAAAAGGCACAAAATCAAATTACCGGCAATGATTAATCAATCAGCACGGGCACAGTGCTTTTCTGAGATACTACACACAACGAATAGCTATCTCAGACATCCTATTCCAATATATGCTGGTCATACACTAGCGGGAAAAATATTTATTTAAATTAGGCCCTTTAAACTGCCTTGGGTTTTTCCTATTATTTTATATTTAGGATATAAATGAATAAATGAAAAATACAAAATAATATTCCAATTCAATTTGATTGGATTTTTAAACTATTATGTGAACTTTTACCTGATACTTTGGGTACCTCTATTTGTTCTCTGTGTGGCCATAAGGCCACCGCATGAACACGATCTTTGCCGATGGCCTCGCCTGGACCCCCTGATTGTGGGTGTGTGGTGTGCGGGTGTGCGAGCGAGTGTGTGTGTGCCGTCCAAGTGGGTGCGTTCTCACAGCTGGATGCCCGGCGTCCAAGTCCAAATCCAAATCCAAAACCAAATCCAAGTCCAAGTCTAAGCCCAACTGCCAGCAATCACGATCCAAGTCGAGAGAGCTAAAGATACAGCAGCACACACCTGCGAACTCTCACTGCCCGCAGTCCCCTGGGCACTCCCCCAAAAACACATGCCACCACAAACCCCACCGAAACCCCATCCCATATGGCCATATACCCATATACCATACCCATATCGTAGCCACGTGTGCGTTCTGCCCGCCTTCTGGCAATTGGCAATACCCAATAGCCAGCCAATACCAATACCCAAGCCAAATGCAACTCCAAATCAATGCTCCTTGTGGCGGCTTCTTCCCAAAAAGGTTTTGTGCTCGCTCGGCGATCGTGCCAAAAATGGGTTTGCAACTGGAATTCGCTTTTAGCCAAGCAACATACTCGAACGTGTGGGGACCAGGTTCAGCATCTCAGATCCTGCTCTAGCACCATTTGATGAACTGCAAAAAATAGGCTGTATTTTGTAGAAATATATGTAGAATGTTTTCGTAGAAACAAAAAAAAATATTTATATATTTTTAAAGGAAACTTTGTCGGTAACGAGTAACGAGTAAAGAGTAACGAGTAACGAGTGACGAGTGACGAGTGACGTGTGACGATTAAAGAGTAACAAGTGACGATTAACGTGCAACGAGTGACTATTGTCGAGTAACGAGTGCCGATTAACGAGTGACGAGTAAATATGTGTATAAAATTCTCATTAAAAGATGGAGATGCAAAATCTGAAAAATAATTTCAGTCAATATATTTAAAAAGAAAAAATTCTTCATTATACATAATTTTACTTTTGAATTTTATTTAACATAAAATCATAAACCAAGAATTTTATTTGTAATTACCCAACTATATTTATTTCTCTTCGAGTGTAAGACCCCTGGCAGATCTGCCAAACTCCCAAGTGCAGGTGGCGATTGGCCAAGACCGAAACTCAGATCGCGCGACCAGCTGGTGTGAACAGCTAGAAAGTTTTAGTGCCGGCATACCCGCTGCCATACCCCGTCAACTCTCCTTAAATCCTATCCTACTGGTCCTGAGATCGTGAGAATCAGTGCGGCGCAGCGCGAAATTTATTTGTGTGCTGACCAAAAACAAATGCCGCGTGATTTCAATTTATGGCCATCTAATGAAAATTTGACAAATAGCAAATGGGTAGGCTCTGGGTTCGGGGCCAATAACATACATCATGATCATGATCTGGTTGGCTGGCGAAAAAGGCACTTCCGTCAATTGATTGAAGTGCCTGGTCCAGATCCCGATCCACAGCCCAATCCCAAGGAAATCGCCGATCTCGAGCAGTCTGTCAAAGTCCCCGCATCAAGTTGTTGGCTGCTCCGATTTATGTCTGCTCGATGGAGTCAAAGTCGTGACCCGCGAACATTGAACTCCCCATGAACCGATCTTGTCTACTGTGGAGCTCGAATTATGTGCATTTCGCTTGGGTTTTCACTTGGAAAAATAACTGAATTTTAATATAAAGTTGTTTTGATAAAATATTATGATTTTGTAAAATAATATCATAAATATCAAAGTACAATATTGCATTAAGTACATCATTATTTGGTTTACTAATTATGGTTTATTGTGTCTCAAAGATATTGCCAATAGTAATTCTTCTCAAAGCACTGCTTAATATTTTGCACTACAAAATAAAGCGAATAAATAAGTGTATAATTATGATATTACATTTTAAAAATATAAATAGTTTTAAATGTTTACAAAATTGAATAAATATTAATAATAATAATCATATTTCTTAAAAATATACATTTTTAAATATTTAAAAACCTTTTAAATCCATTCTTAATCATACTAAAAATCAGGACTATTATTATAAAATAAGAACCATAAATTATGAAATTTATTTTGTACCTGATCTATTTTATACCTCAAAGTTCCTAAACTTATAAACCTCCTGTCCCTTTTCTTCAGTGCTTCAGTGAAATATAAACCGTAAAAGAACAACCTACTGGTCGATTGTTTAGCGATCTCACCTTGGCTTCCACAGAGCGACTAACTGAGGGAATTGAGATTTTTTTTTTGGGCCCAAAGGCAGCGCCACACATTTAAGCGAAATGAATTTGAAAACCGCCTGCACGAAGTGCAATTTTCAAGCAGTCAGTCAGCCCGAAAGCCTTACTTATTACTGTGGGAGCTGTTCAACATAATGAAGCCATTGCCATGGGCAGACAGCTACAACAAAATCGGAAAAGACCCCGCAGACCCATTGTCAATCATATTCGAGACCGAGAGTTTATTTTCCCACATTTTATGGTCCAACTCCTCATGGGAAAATCAGTGAGTAGGCTTCTCGCCTAGTTGCGCAACAATTATATCGCTCTGCTTTTGGGTCATCTAAATATAAGGGTCTATATAAGGTCCACGCACACACCTTCTATAAGGTTGCGCTCCGCTGAACCCCCTACCAAAATATTATGGCAAGTCACTTTCTGGGGTTGGAACTACTAACTGCTACTGCTGTACTACTGTTTTTTTAACCTTTCACGGTTATTATCTAGTCCAGAACGGAAGTGCGCTTCTTGAGATCTTCTGACCAACTTTTTCACACATTCCTCGGTGCACAGGTGTTTCTGAGGAAATAATCCAAAACATTCGATTCCAATGTGCGTATGTAAATTTTCCCTTTATTTTGAGCGGAAATTAAATTCAGGATACGCTCGATTGGTTTGATATGGAAAATTGCGTTTGCATTAGATTCCACGATGTGTTTTTAGGTTTTTCTTTGGCCAATAAATTAACTATATCGGGAAACTTTTAGAGACTTCAATTATATTGCATAACATTAAAGAATGGCTGATTTTCTATGCATTATTTAAGATTCTTAAAAGATTTAGAATCTGTCTGGTGCACACTGCGTATAAGTAACGGTCTCAAAATAACGACGTTATTTATCGATTTCCAGATTAATTTCTGGTTCCGAAAATATGGGAAAAACAGGGAAACAGGAACCAGACGACTTTCCCTTGCCCCGGCCGCGTTTCGAATCGGGTCGAACGGGCTGACCATCGGCTCCGAAGACGATCTGAAGAGATAAATATTAAATATTATTAACATTTGTAGTATTTTAGTAGAAATAAAATAAATATATATTGGAAATGGCAAAAAATAAAAAAGTCATTTATTATCTAATACAAAAAACCATTTTTTAACCTTTTTGCGGTCAGTGGGTGGATGTGACCCGTTTTCCGGTCAACCAACGCTACATCCTGCGGGTGGCCCTCAATCCGGAGTACAAGCTGGGCGAGATCTCCTTCGAGAACAATGGAGCCGAGTGTCTCCTCGACTACACGGGCGTCCACCAAACGACCAGGATCTTCAACTGTCGGCGCAAGCCCCTGTGGTTTAAGATATGATTTTTATAGATATTAATGGATTTTAATGTAGATTTATAAGCTTAAATTTCTTAAAGTGTAAAATACAAGGATTGCTCCACTTTTCGAACGCTGTTTCGGCGAAACTGATGATGATTGTCCTTTAGGTCCTACCCGCCTGTGAAGGGAGCACTCCGCACTCGATTCGTTTTGTCGAAAAGAGTCCAGGAATCACCTGCGGCCCGTGGTGCTTTAGCTGCCTCGGTGTTATCTGGAGGGCCTCCACGGCCTCTCCGAGGCCATCCCGCCACCGACATCCCACGTCCTCCAGGGTATCATTCCTGGCGTACAAGAACCTGAAGGAGCTGTGTGGCGTGAGGTCGAAAAACCTGTGCGCAACCTTCATCATAGCCTTGAGCTCCCGCTCGTTGTCGGCTTGGCAGCAAGGCGGCTCCAAGGCCAGATTGAGATTGAAATACTGGGTGAACTGCTTCTCCAAACTGCTGCGCAGGAAAGTGTCTGAATAGGCCTCCCTCATGACGAAATCAGAATAACACACCCTTCTGCGCTTCCGGAAATGGTTGAGGTCCCACAATTTGGGGACCTTATAGTCCACGGGCAACTCGTTCAGGACATTTCGGTCCGACACCACCGCCAGCATCAGGTGCTTTATTCCGATTTTCTGGAAATGTGAGATCAGGGCGCCGGTGATGCTCCTCACCCTTGAGGCCTTCTGGGTGGTGATGGCGTCGATGTATAGGACCTGGAAGTGGCACCCGTCGAACGACTCAATAGCGTAAGTGGATAGCCGGTACGCCACCACATCCTTGGCCGACACAATGATCTTCCGATTTGAAAGGAAACAAGGACAGTTAGTCAAGGTGGTAAACTGGTCCACCCCAATAGCTCACCTTCTTCAAGTGGAGCTCATCTATCTGGAGGAAGAAAGGCTTGGTCCACTCGTTGCCCTCTTGCCCCACTGCGCTCAGCAAGGTGACCGTACCCTTGTCCACATTTACGAAGTGGTCCACGAAGGACAGGAACTTCTCAGTGCGACCCCGGAGGGTGTCCCCGGGATTCAGACGGTGGCGACGAATGAAGGAGGAGAGCGACGATGAGGATGGGGCGGT
This sequence comes from Drosophila lutescens, assembly GCA_037075285.1. NCBI lineage: Eukaryota > Metazoa > Arthropoda > Insecta > Diptera > Drosophilidae > Drosophila > Drosophila lutescens. The sequence goes on along the minus strand of JBAMCF010000072.1, from coordinate 904,867 downwards.
AGCCAACAAGATCTCCAGGAAGCCCGAAGACGGCGGCTCGGACTCGGACGTCCACCGTCCGAGCCAGCTCGGACTCGGACTCCACCGTCACCAGCCAGCTGATGAGGCGATCGCAGCTGAAGACCAGCCTGGCTGCGAGCAGTCTGCTGCAAAGGCTGTCGGATCAGGAGCAGCAGGTCTCACTGCCCCAGGACGACCTCTTCTTTGAAGAGCAGCTGGACGCCATCATCGGAGACTCGGGATCCGACAAGGAGAGCCAACTTTCGTCCGCCCTGGCCCTGGGGCCTCCAGATGACGCTGAGGAAGCGCCGCAACCGCCGGCCTTCGAGTGTGTGCTCTGTAAGCTCTCGTTTACCCGCCAAAAGGAGGTGGACCGACACAACAGGTCGCAGAAGCACGTCAAGAGGGTGGCTCAGACTTGCTCCGCATGTGAGGTGTATTTCGTCCGCATCAGCGACTTGCAGGAGCACACCTGTGGGTTCAACACTGTGGAGCAAGTCTCGAAGTACGAATGGAAGTGCCCCTTCTGTCCGTACACGTCCGTACGGACAAGCGTCGACGTGCACCTGTCGGTCCACCTTGGCAAGGAGCGTTTCCACTGCAAGGTGTGCAACATATGGATCGCCGGCTTTAACAGCGTGAAGAGGCACCAGGAAACGCTCCTGCACAAGAGGCGGCTTCAGGGCAACGTCGAACGAAAGGAGTCCCAGTGCATCTTGTGCAAGTACTCCACGACGAGCAAGCAGGCCTTCGAAAGGCACCTCCAGAGTTCGCGCCACATCAGCCTGGCCACGGCGAAGAAGGAGCAGCTGCTGCTCGTCAGCCAGACCGGGAACCGCAGGTACCTGGGCAATAGCCAGAGGGACAAACAGGCGGCCGCCGACCTCCTGGAAGCCATTGACGACGTGACTCCAAAAGGACCGACCGATCTCAACCCATTTCTGTAACAGTTTTACATTAACGCAATACAATGTACATTTTTCCGGTTTAAAATGCCGGTATTTATCGATTCCGGCTTATTTTCGATCATTTCCGGTCATTTCCGATTTCCGGCTTCTGGGGGTGAAAAAAAGGGCGACTCGTGCTGCTAAGCAATTTTAAAACACAGGGGTCCTGCTAAATAATTTTAAAAGACAGGGCAATTTGGCCGAAGATTCATTTTACACTCTATTCTACATTATTTTTGAAGCGCCATCTATCTCTGGCATATTTAGGGGGACACCTAGCGTCGGGTAGAATAACTATCAGCAGATGGCGCCAGTGTATTTTATGGTAGTACCAATCGGTGACCGACTTTTAAATCAATCAGGACATCATACAAATCCAGACTCCAGACTCTTCAGGGTACCGTCATATGCGGAATCCCAATCCATTAATGAAACCAAACGAGAGTATTATTTTGGTCGATGAGTCAGCTGATGAAGCTGGATATACTGTTATCAGAATTTCTATCCACGTATTGGCCGAACTTAAAAAAGGCCAAATAGTCATATAGAACCGTTCAACTTGTTACAAAAGGTTTTCGAGCTGTTTCTGAACTATTCAGATTATCCAAAGACCTTTTGAACTAATCGAAGAAAAAACTGTACTTCAAAATTTTAAAAATATTTTAAGGACATCATTCAAGCTGAAGTTTTAATATCCTTGCAGATTTCACGAATTCAAATTTGAGTAAAATTGTATAAATATATATTATTAAATATTATTATAAACAACTTTTTATTACACTTCATTGTGTTTATGATCCTATGATTGTTCCCAGATTTTTGATAATAATAAAAAAAATAGTAATTTGCTATATGACTCTTTGTTGTTTGAGCTATGGAAGCTATCTGTTATTGGGTTGATTAAAAGTTTATATGAATGTACACATGTTTTGTTGTTTTTTTTCGAATATTTCTTAGTTAAATTTCAAAATTCAAACCGCATTCCCATCTCCATTTCTGGCTCGCCCATCGATAGTTATCGATAGATACAAAACGCAACCAGCTCTTTGGATCATGATACCCCCCGCGATAACACGGCCACGCCGTCGAATAAATGCGCAGCCTGGGAATGAAAACATTTTCGGGGTTGCTATCTGTAAACAATGGACTTAAAATGTAGGTAAAATATATAAGTTTAAACAAATCTAACCAGAATGCTTCACAGACGACGAAAAGAAGTGGAATGCATCCAACACCAGGATGTTGCTGGCCCTCTACACTGAGCGACAGGCAGACTTTCGGGATCCGAAGAGAAAGATCAAGGATGTCTGGGGGGAAATGGTCGTAGCGCTCGAAGGTCAGGGAATGACAGGAATCGACGCCATTCAGCTGGATCGGAAGTTCAGGAACCTGAAAAAGACCTACTACTGCATCCGGAGCAAGCACTTAGCGAAGGGACCGCAGTACCACCCCAACTGGCAGTACTACGACGAGATGACGGCGCTCCTAAAGGACGAGCCGGTTCCGTGGACGCAGGTCCTGACCATGGACGACTACTCGACGATGCACACGTTCCTGTGCGACGATGACAATACCGCCGGGGATAAAAGCGTTGGCGAAATGATGAAGGGCAGGATGTTGTCCATGGGCACCACCCTCCAGACAGTCGCTCCCCGAGCGGCTCGTCCGTATCGCAAGCGAAAGATGGAGGCAAGATTGGAGAACGAGGACGAAGACGAAGACGTTGATGCCAAAGTCGCCCGGAGAAGCTACAAGGCGCGAAGGGAACCACCGTCAAGGGAAACGGATCAAATCCCGGTCTTTAATGCCGCAGAGCCCAATGAACCCAATGAACCGAATGATTTGACTGAGTCCAAGGACGAGCTGTCCATCGGCAACATGGAAGAGGCTCTGAGACACTTGCGGGCTCTCCAGGAATACGCGATGGTCAAGGACAACTTTCGGGCCATCGGACTGCTCATGCAGGCGGAACACGCCATTCAATGTCCGGCGAAGGGCGACGATTTCGAAGTGGAGCAAACGTAAAAAGCCCTCATTTATAAGCAGTAAAAATAACTAGAATAGTGACACAATAAATTTAGTTAATTTAAAACATTCAACATTAATGAATTATTTTTTAGTTTAAATAAAGTGTATAAATCTGGCATTATCGCGATAGTGAACAAAATCGAGCGAAGACAAGAACCAGCCCTGATGAGATGTGGTTTAAGAACTGACTTAAATCAACCAATCTGGCATCATAATTAATAACATTCGACAGGCTTCATTTTATCAAATTTAAAATATGAAATATTATAATTTAACCTTCCTAGTAAGAGGAAAAATATTTTCTTTAAATGTTTAAATTCTAAAAAAAAAATTAAAAACTAACTCGTGGAACTGTGTATTGCAACACAAGGTGTAAGTACCAACTAAAATTAGCCAATCTGGCAATATAATGTATTGTTTTTGCATCTTGTTGATAAAAATAATTTGAAATAAAATAAAAAATATTTAAATATAAATTGTTTATGTGAAAATGAAAAATACATGCATTTTCAGTTCAGTTACAGTTTATTAAATTCTAAAAATTCCATAAAAATTGGAAAAACACAATCGATAACTGCGCACTGGCAACACCAAATGGAGCAGTTTGGCAATACCGCTTTTAAATTCCGGCAGCCCTGGACACATATTTAAGAAATTCTTCATTAATTTTAAAATCATGGCAAAAAAAGTGAACTTACCGGATAATTTGCAGTCCAGGGTATTTGCACTTGGGCCTGCGCCACCTGGATTTCGTCCGCCGAAGGCTAGTGCCTTCGCAACCGCGGAATCCAATCTACGTAGAGCCTCTAGGTATCTTGAAGATACGAACAGAAGACTGGAGTATTTGCGTGGTTGCCTCGAAAAAGAGACAGCTCCCAGGAAGCGCGCGACCTACAGGGAGAAAACCGTGCAATTCGCCAAGGAGCAGATTCGGGCCAGGGAGCTCATCACCAAGTACAGGCTCAAGCTGGTTCACCTGCAGGATGCCGAGATCTCCAAGGTTACCAAGCATCTCGAGCAAATGAGGGAGATCCTCACCACGGTGAACAATCGCCTGGCCGACCTGAGGTCCAAGATCGTCAAGGAGACGGATCCCAAGGCTCGCAAGGAGGACGTGACCAACTCCTTTCAACTGGTGCGGGAACAGCACAAAACCAAGGGACTCTGCGAGCGGTGGCAGGATCGCCTGGACCAGCTGATTAAGTCCAGGATCGTCAGGAGCGACCAACTACTTCAGAAGCCAATGAATGTAAGACAAGAAAGATTAGATTCATGATGATTATCTTGACAAAATTCAAAAAACTCTCAAATTCCAACCGGATTCCGGTGAGATTTATAGTATATATATACGATCTAAATCGATCGTTTTTTTTTTATGTAAATTCAGTTTCAATCATATACGGTGATCTCACAGTTTCAGAGTCCAGATGAAAAATCGAAACCTAAAGAAAAACCGAAAACAGAAAGTCAAAAGTTGCACGAAGCCATGGTTTTGGACGCATCCGTAAGTACAGCCAAATCTTACAGGTAATTGTTACATTTTAATGGCCTTAAAACCTATTTTAGAAACCAAAGGAAGACAAAACTAATACCAATCAAACTGGCTGCAAGAGATGTGCATTCCTCACAAAGATGAATAAGCAAGGACAAGAAAAGCTCTGTAGAGTATGCAAAAAATGGGCTGATGATAAAAACAAGGCCAAGGAGAAAGTAAATAAAATCAATGAATCAACTCCAAACACGGTAGGAATCAACTCATTAAAGGTCGGAGTATCAACTAATACTATATATTGCAGGCGGAGTCGAATGAATTAGAAGTTCCTTTGCAAATGGATTCCAGTTCAGAGGAATCAACAATCAAAATAGAAATAGAGGTAGGATTTTATTATTATTTTGTACCAAAATAAATTAAAATTTTATTTATAGCCCGTTAATTCGAACGAGATCGAGGAACTGAAGTCTTTGGAAAAGAAAGCTATCGAAAAGGCCTATTTTAGTACGGTTGGGGATAAAATTGTAAGCGCAAAACGGTTTCGATCTGCGCAAGTTCCATTTGAAACCTTCTCAAACGACAAAGTCAATAAGGTAGATTTCTTACCTCTACTGTATTAACTATTTCTAATCCCTTAAATACTTTTAACAGATTTCTCAGCTTCTTGGCCCAAGTGTACAATCTCCGGTGGAACCTGCGAAACAAAATCAAAGTGGAACTCAAACTCCAACGAATGGAATTCAACGTGGGCAGTGGTCAGTAACTATCTCGAAAGCGGGAGTTAATACGGTAATTCTGATCCTAAGTATTAAAGATTAAATTTTAATCTCTGAGAAAACTTCCATAGGCACAGCTACTTCGCCGAGTTGAACAGCAGAATGGCCAAACAGAGGAACAAAATCCAAGTGAGAAAAGATTACCAACAACGCCGGGTCCACGTATACCTGTTGTCAAAGTTCAAAAGGTGAGTTAAAACCTTAAGTAACGGAACATAAATTGGAGCTATTTTTTATAAATTTTTTTAATTATATGGTACATTAATAACAAAAATAAAATTTAACTTATCTTATTTATTTTCCAAATTACGTAAAATAAAAATCACAAAAAACTGTACTGTAGTTAACCCTTGTGTATTCTTCTCAGTTAATTCGAATTGAAAAACCGCCTGAGCAACATGAGGAACCAAGTGCAAAACGATTTCGAACAGCGCCAGTTCCACATGAAACTATATCGAGTGACAAAGTTAATACAGTAAGTTTAAAATTAAAATATAAAAACTATTTTTCATCTGAACTTGTTTTTTAAAGCCTCCTCAGCTATTTCCCGTTATCGTAGCTATAAAATCCGAAGCAATTGAAGCTTTTGAGGTGAGTAAATTAATCAAAAAACAATACAAAATAATATTAAAAATTTACTATAATCAGCAGAAGGACAATGTCACCAGTAAAGACTCGATCGACCCTAAAATAGTCACATCCATACAGAATAGCCTAAAATCCATCGATAGTAAAAATAGTGCTCTGGCATACCTGAAACTTTTACAAGAGTACGCCATGTTGAATGATAACTTCCGGGTTATTGGCCTGCTCACAGAAGTTGAAAAATCCATCATTAATCCTCCCCAGAAAGAAGATTTCGATCTTTGATTTGCGGGCCTAAGGGATGGAGATTATTTATATAAGGTCTAGTGAGTAGCGTACTTATTTGTAAGCCATTAAAAATAATTTTAAATTACTGCCAAACGGATAAAAAAAGTTTGTTTAATTTGTAAAATATTTCATCTATTATTAATTATTTAAGTTAGAAGGAACGCTATAGTCGACTGCCCCGACTATCAATTAACCTTTACTCTGCTTACCAATTTTAAAATAAAACCAGATGGAGCCATTTTCAGTTCCCAATTTAAAATTAAAGGTTCATGAGGTTTAAATATATTACACAAAATAACTGTACTACCATTAAAGTTTCTGGTGGTTTGGTTTAATGGAACTTCCTTACTAAAAGGCGAAAATGCATAGCTGATAAGATTGGTACTTTCTGGAAAGCTGCGTTTATCTTTATTATCGGAGCTCGGTCACACTAAAATGGAATTAAAAAACATTGAAATAAAGTTAGATGTATCAGAAAAGATATAAACCAAGAAATCCAAAAGAAAACAATTGCGAATTTAGGTGAAAAAGTGGCCAACTTAGAAAGTCAAGCTGCCATAAATGCCGCAAAATTGGTTGATAATGAAAAGTGCATTGCGGAAATGGTGTCTAAAGATGTAGCTAAAGAACATGAGTTATTGGCTCCCAAGGAAAATATTTCTGAACTAAAGTCTGCTGCCCTTGAAAGATCAAAAAACATTACTGAGATGGAGTGAAAAATGGAAAATTACAAACGTGAGATATCGACACTAAAGGGAAGAATTCTTGATCTAAAGTCTGCTCCTCTTAATAATTCCAAATTAATCGATAAGAACATTCAGTACATACCCGAGATGCAGTCTAATGTTTTAAAGTACCAACAAGAAATATCAACTCTAAGAAACGCAATTGAGATAAACTGTCCACCAAAAAAGGAAAACAGCAATGAACTTACACTGAAGGAACAAATTAAAATATTTATAATATTTCTAACCAAAAACAGACCCCGTTCTACCTAAACTTTAAATGTATCTGAACAATACAAGATTATTTTTATTGATTCACCACAACGGTCGTTTACTGTATAAGAATTCATGAAGAGAAATTCTGGTGGTAAGTAAAAGTTTAATAAAGCACTAGAAATCAATTAACCTGAAAATAAATGGAAATAGCTTTTAAATTTCAAACCAGTTCTCGTTTAGATTAAGTGATAATGCTATTTGTGTATTTTGGCATGTAAAACCAGTTATAGTTGCTTTGGCGGGAGATTATTTACTCTCGATCCAACTAAAAATACAACCCAGACGAATCATGCCATACCATACTATACCACAAAGATATATCACTCGATTGGGAGGGGAGAGGGAAAGAGGGTTTTCATCACAAGAGCGAGAGGAAAGAGCGAAATTTCTCTCTCGTAACGCTCGCAAAGATCCGGTTTTTCTTTCTCCGAGAGCGTCAGAGAGTCCAGATCTCAGATCTTTTTGCCTGGCAGCATGTACATATATTTTTCAGTCATCGATTCGCAACCAACCGCTCTGGAAACTCTGAAAAAGTTCGGCCGCCGATTTTGTGTGTTTGATGTGCCTAAAGAACTGCTGCACATTTGTGTGAACCTTATTATTATGCTCTAAACAGTAACTGAGAGGTACGAAAGATAGATTTGCAGCATTATTTGATAGTTGTAACTATGTAGAATATCTTTCATTTCAGACGTTGCTTTTTCATCGGAGAGGGCAAGCTAAAAGAGCGTGGCGAAGAGCGTATCGCATATGTGTCTGTATGTGTGAGAAATGTTCTCTGACGTAAGTACTTTTATGTTATAGTGAGTACCTGAGCGGCGAGACTGCGATACCTGCAATTTCTCTCTTTGCTTATTTTTGTATCTTACGAAGTGAAAATGATACCCTTTTAAGAAACATATAACTATATATCTTTAATAGGCAATAGCTCAAGAACTATGAAAGAGTAAGAAAAAAAAATATATTTTTTTAAATATGTGGAGAAACAAATTAATAATGTTACCAAATCGGAAGTTTAGTAGAACAGCTATACTTAAACTAAAATAAACTTTTTTTTAACAATAAATACATTATTGGATGAACTAAATACAATGTCTAAAAGGGTATATCTTGAGTTTATTGTAAAGTATTATGTGCTATAACAATTATCTTTATTTTTTAGAAATTAATTAATAACAATATAATAATGTGCCATGTTTATTTTATCATTGGGCCTCGTTTCTTAAAAGTTCCGTAACCCGAAACTTACACAAATTCATAAAATATCTCTTTTGAAATACATCATCTGAAGATAAGGCATTACCCTTACTAACGAGAGTGTTTATTGTAGTTTCCAAGCTGGCAAAGTCAAAGGTCTCGAGTTCAGTAATTTTCTTGTGAAGATTTGATATTTCGATAAGATAGTTACTACTCTCTTGGGACTTTTTTGAATATTTAAGTGAAGCAGACTCTAGTTCAGAATTTTTTTCCTTTAGAGTCGATTCCAAGCTGCCAATTTCTTTAATTTTCTCATTTAGTTGGATGCGACTTTCAAAAGCAGCACGTTCCAGTTTATCAATAGTGTTTTGAAGACTTGTCATCCATCCATCCATCTCGGTTATTTTCTTAGTAAATATTTTTGAACTCTCAAAGGCAGCGGACTCCAGTTCATCAATTTTTTCCTTCAGTGTCGATATCTCACAATGTTTAGAAATAAGTTTTGAGTCCATTTCTGCAATGCACTTAATCTTATCATTTAATTGTGCGTCATTAATGGCGGCTGCACATTCCAAGTCAACAACTCTTTCGCCTAGTTTCTTAATAGTTTTCCTTTGGGTTTCTACATTGATCTCATTAGCTGTTTTTTCTGATATATGCAATTGTAGTTCATAGTTTTTAAATTCTATTTTAATAATGTATGAATCTTTTATTTTCATGGCTAGGTTTCTTTCACTAAAGAACTTTTCAATTGTTTTGCTAATCATCGTGATCAATTCAGCTTTTCTATAGTAAACTCGTTGGACTTCCATTTTGGGTGAACTAAGAAAATTAATTTAAATTAAATACCGCAAAATTTAAAACACGACGTACTTACCAAGAAAATCTATAAAATAAACTGGCGCGAGGTGCGAAAATGGTTGATTGTGGAAGTGAGTGTGGCCAAAACGTCAATAATAAATTTGGACCTAACTTTCCAGAAAGTGCCAGTCCTATCACCATTATTTTAGCCCAAAAGCTCAACATAGATTTCCAGCACATATTTTTTTGTAATTTATCTTATTTGAAAATCTTGAGATACAAAATAAATGCTTATTTTAATTTTTATTTACGATTACTTTGGAAACCTTTAGCAACTTTCCGTAGAAAGCTACTTTCCAATTGAACTTTGTTTGCTTGGAAAAATCTCCGAAATTGAAATGAGTCTATGGGCTACTAATTCCACTTCTTTCTTGTCCACTTATTTGTATTTTTAAAAGCAGCAGCTCCCAACGTACTGTTTTTAGCTGTGCCTCTAGAATTGTTATTTTATTACGGTATTGTTCCGCCTTATCCTCCAATTCTGCGATGTATTTGTCGTAATCCATCAATTTATTAGACTGCTCGACGACTATTGACTGATGTTTATCAATTTTTTCCTGAAGAGTCGATATCTCACTGGCCACTTTTAGACTGGCCGTTTCTTGAATTTTCACTTTTAATTGGTATTCACTCAGTGTTGATATTTCATTTTCACACATTGTCAGTTTAGATTGCAGTTCAGCTGTGTTTTTAATCTTTTCGTTCAATTTTTCGGAAACAGGATCGGTTTCTTTAATTTTCTCTTTTAATGGTTCACTTCTTTCCAATGCAGCAGACTCCAATTTCTCATTTTCATCTCTTAAAGTTAATATTTCATTTTTACAGAGCGCCACTTCACATTCCATTTCGGTTGTATATTTAATTTTTTCTTTCAATAGGTGGGCTACGTACTCCATTTCAGCCATTTGTTCAATTAGAGCTGCTATTTTTCTGCGATAATCCATAAGTTTAGATTCTAGACCGGCAATGTGTTTATCACTATTTTTTAGTTTTGCATTATTACTGGCAGCTGCGCATTCCAATTTAGACACTTTTTCCTTTAAAACAGAAATTATTTCCTTTTGGCTTTGAGTATTACTTGCGCCATCTATATTTTCAGATATGTGTAATTGAATTTCATATTTCTTCAGTTCGATCTTAAGAGTGTACGAATCGTTCAATTGCAAGTTCATATTGTTCTCTTTAATGAATATTTCAATTACTTTGCTAAGCCGTTTTATCAAATTGGTTTTTCCATAAAAGCTTTCCGCCATTTTTCATTCAATAATAAACTAAAATATTAAAAAAGTCCACAAAATTAGGAATTGTTCTTTTCATTCGCCAGTGCTTTCTACTTGGCTGCTAAGTGCATGAAAATAGACTGAACCGAATGGAACGATTTCAACAATAAGGAGGTGTACAAACCGATTAATCTCCAGAAATTACAACTTTTTATTAACCCCTTTCGATTAAGGCGCCAGATAAGAAATGTATTGGTGCTGTGATTGTTATCATTGTTTTATAAATAACCACTGCAATTACTTCCTCCATTTTAAAGGGTCATTACAATGACTACATTATCAAGACAGGAAGTTAACTTCGGCATGCCGAAGTTTGCTTGGTAAAATTGACCAACAAAGATAGTTACGTAACTATTAAAATAGTTACGTGTATTTTGTTTTTGCTTTGGGTGTGTGTCTTTGCTAATTGGGTGTATTTTGTTGTTGTGGAATAACAATTTACTTAGTAGAATTGACAATTTTGCTGGTTGGGGCCAGTTTGACAATTATTACAGTTGATTTTACCAAGTTTTTTTTTTGTGTGTACTTATCGATTAATAAGCCTTCTTTGAGAGCTTCAAGTTTGGTCTATCTCGATGGGTCCCATATTAGGTATATCAGATGTTATTGCCCATTTTTATATTTGGTTCTTAAATTGTCAAAAATCAAAATACTTTAAAACGTATAATGTTCGAATATTCCCTATGAGAGCTCGTTCCGACATATGTTCTACCTGCAGTAGAAAGAAGACTTTTGGGAAAGTTTCATCGTGATAGCTTTAAAGCTGAGAGACTAGTTCGCATAGAAACGGACAGACGGACAGACAGACAGACGGACATGGCTAGATGGATTCGGCTATTGGTGCTGATCAAGAATTTATATACTTTATGTGATCGGAAACGTCTTCTTCACTGCGTTGCAAACATCTGACTGAAATTATAATAATTTAAACATTAACGATTTTTCGATTAATGAAAAGTTGTACTCTTATCTTTTTCGTATTTTTTATATTGACTAGTGTTTATAGCATTCATTAATACTTAGGGAGTATAATCTAAAATTAGGTAAAATAAATGATGTTCTCAATTTAAGATTTTGCTAGAATAAATGTACATTGTAATTGGAATCGATTTCTGCCCCAGTTATTGGCTGGCCCATTTCCATGATAGCTACCAAATAAACCACGATCCAATTGCAGACTGACGACGGCCACGAAAATCCGAATGGAGGTCAGCGCATCCGGAACGTGCTGACCCTGGAGGAGCGGGTGGCCGCCATCCGGCAGTACGACATAGTGCCGATGTACAGCAAGATAGCGCGCAACTTCAACTGCAGCTGGGAGCAGATCAAGAGCATAGTGACGAATCGCGAGGCCATACTGGAGTTCCAGGAGGCCACCAACCGCCTGAGCCAGCCGGCCAACAAGGATGCCGAGCTGCGCAGGCGCAAGCTGAACTTTCTGGGCCACTGCCTGTACGAGTATATCCAGCGGGCGCAGTTCTATCTGCACAGCGACATCAACGAGGAGATGATCCGCAACCGGGCCATCGAGTTTCGGGATCTCATGCGTCTGGATGGCTTTGTGCCGAACAAGCCGTGGATCAATCACTTCAAGGCCGCCTATAACATCACCCTGTCGAATCGCCAGATCACCATAACCCGGCGACCACCGAGATCGATGGACTTGAGAGACATAATGTCTTACTGCGGACGACACACCTCGATGGCCTGCAGTCTGGCTCCGAGATCACCGGAACCCTCACCCACGATGACGTCGCAGATGAGTGACCACCATCGATCGTCGGTCATCGATCGGTCTCTGTATCGCACCAAGACGCTGGTCGCCACCTCCACCCAGAATCAGGCCACCTCGGATGAGGTGCACCTGCGACGCAAGCGAAAGATTGCCTTTCTGGAGAAGTGCATGTACGAGTACATCCAGCGATCCCAGTTGCACAACAAGGGCCGACTGGACATCGACAATCTGCGATCGGTGGCCATTAGCCTGAGGGACATCCTCAAGATCGAGTCCTTCTTCCCCGACAAAGTGTGGTTCAAGCACTTCAAGAGTCGCTATAACTTCACCTTCTCCGTGGGTGTTCCCGCGACCAGTCGTCGGATGCCTCTGTCTTTGGATCTCCGGGACATAGTCAGTTATTGTGGGAGGAATGAGCACAAGATTACGCTGGCCCACAAGAAGACGCAGGATCAACTGAAGGCGGGCCTGGTCCACTTTCCACTGGTGGAACCAAAGCCCGAGGATATGGAGCCCGAGGACGATGATGATTGTGTGGCCATCGAGGTGCCGCCTGAACTCATAGAAATCAAGGATGATGAGGATAATGAGGATGACGACTCCCTGGAGAGCGGAACTAAACGAAAGTTGGAGGAGGATGGAGATGTAATGTCCTGTGGTCTGAAGATTCAAAAGATTCAATCGCTCAGTGAGACATTTTCTGGAGAAACGGAGCTACCACCGGCCAATAGTCCCGGTCATTATTCGGAGACCAGCGATGAGGCTAATCTGCCACGTTGCGTGGAGAGCTACAAGGATGCACTGCGTCTGCTGAAGCCCCTCGAGGAGTTCGCCCTGATGGAGGAGAACTACCGAGCCATCGGGCTGCTCACCCAGCTGGAGAAGATCTTTGAGAGCGGTGCGAAGAAGAATGGAGAACAAAACAAATCCATGGAATAGGAAGCCAGCCAAATACTTGTGCCTTAAGTTTGAAAGTGTATGAACTTTACGTAATTTGTTATACTTGAAATACCCCAAGAAGGGTATAAATATTGTCTTTATATGTAAAGCAAGATATAAAGTAAAAGAGTGGAGTTCGTTTAGTTCTTTAACTTAAGAAATTTAATTTACTGTGAATGCTGACTTAACTTTAAACTTTCACATACAAATGAATTCCTTAATCTAAAGATCTTGAATTTACTGTGAGTCTCAATTAAAAAATAGAGGTATCTCTAATTTTGATTTTAATTAAAAACTGTTGTATTCTTTCAAGTATTCAGATGGTTATTATAAATATTGATTACAAAAATTAATCTCCCTTTGGGATTTTCATGTTCTACACATAGTGAATACCTGGTCTCAGGTCTTTCTTGGGTCTTTGGCCAGGTTACATAATAGCTTGGCATTTTTCCAGCGAGACTCACAATCAGCGCTAAAAACTTTACTTCGTCCTCTAAAACTTTTCGCGATGTGAAATGTGGGATGAGATTGAGCGAGTCCGAATGACCTGCAGCGAAGTTGAAGTTGAACGTGCGTGGAACAGAAGCTCCGGAAGTGGGCAGATGGCGGGGGGATTGCAAATGGTACGGTGCCCCGTAGGTGCTACATCAATTCTGGATGGGAAGTACAGCCGGAGGTGGTGCGGCGAAGGACGAAGGTCGAGGGACGAGATGGGGAGGAGCGGATGCCAGCAGGGCAGCATCCCGACGAGGGACCTTTGCGGTGCCAGGAGGTGGACACTCCCCACAGTCACACTCACACTTATAGATTGTTAAGCATGTACGTGCAGTGAAAAAAATGTATCACCTATTGATTTTATGTTCGGCACTTAGGAAAAATCGTTTTCCTTAAATATGTAATATTTTTAGTTAGTCTACACATTTATCCAATTTTTACAGATGTTCCTAATCAACATTTTTTTTGCACTAGAGATTGGTTCTGTGATTTATAAATATTTTATATCACCATTAATTTATTTTTTTTTATATAATAATCGCAAAAAATATAGAATAATATAAATTATTAAGGAAGTGGGTCCATGAATCATTAAAGGGGTCAAGGATTTCTTTGAATATTAACAGTGTACCTGAGTTTTTTTTTCATCCCCAGCTTTCCTCTTAAGTTGAGATATTTAGTTATATATTTTACAGTGTGGATTGAGGGCGTTACGATTACACAACCGGGGTCTACGGAGCGTTGGAAACGCCGCATCGCCATCGTCGTTGCCATTGCTACATCGCCATCCGTTCTCGATGCGGCAGAGTTTCATCATCCGACGAGGGCAGCCCTCCTGGGCAGCAGGAGCAGAAGCTGAAGCTTCAGGACTTTTATTTCAAGGATTTCCGACCGACGACGTCAGACTCGACGACTGACGTCGACTATAGCCTGACTCTCAGAAGAGGAAAACCTACGAGTGTTTGTAGGGTTAGGTGCTCGGGGGGTTCCCCGATAAAGGTAGAACACGACGACGATGACGACGAAGAAGAAGAAGCAACATCAATGCAAACACAACACAACTTTGGCTCAGGTTACTGCCACACGGCTGCGCCCCAAAACAAAATTGAAACCCCAGCGCGCTAAGAGCTCTGACATAAAACCCTGAAAGCGGAATTGCCGTCGAGGGATATATAGTACGACGACGAGCAAAAGGACAGACTACATATACAGCTCACAGCTCACAGCTCTTCAGCTACCTCAACCTCATCCTCTGCTTCTTCTTTTCCCCTCGAGCTTGGCCGGGGTTCGGTATATATGGTTTATATAGTATGGTACAGTACATATGCCATTCGCAGGACAAAAAGGATGTACTATATAACCGGAGGGCGCGCAAAAATGTCCAGTTGGGTACAGTTAACATGAGTTTTGTGGGGCTGAAGCTTTATGATGTTTATATTTGATCGGTGGATGTACAGAAATAATATGAAAGGGTATCCAATGATCCATGATATAATACTCTTTCTTTTTTATAAATGTGGTGTATCAAACTCTCAAAAAGATAGGTGTGATTAAAATAATTTATTTTTTAGTCTACCTCAAACAAAATTTTTAAATATATTTTTTTTTAAATATTTTTAATAATTATAAAAGGGTATTCATATTTTTCTAACAAAAGTCAAAGCATCCTTTTAATAATCTCTTATTTTAAAAGCCCTTTGCAATTTAATTGGGTTTAGCATTAAATTTGTGTGCGTTTTTATTCCTTCGCCTTTATATCATATATCTTATGGCGTAGCATTTTATTAGTATTATAAATGTCTGGGCTCTGGGGCCTATTCTATTTATAGCATTTATATAGCGCTTCTGGGTGTAGCTTTTTTATTGTGTCGGAATCCTCCAGTTTCACTGTTCCATCCACAAGGGTGGCTCTTTGAGAGTATGGCGTGACTAACTGCCATGCAATGCTACCCAAAAGTTTATGATGGCAATTCTATCTCTTATATATACTCCAAAAGTTTTTCATTGTTCGGGAAATCGGTAAAGCTTTTTGATGCGTACTAACTTTTCACTACAGTAAATTCCCAATAAATTGATAGATTTAAATTAGCAAAACTCGATGAGTAACCTTTAAGAGATCATTCCATACATTGGGAAAGTTTCCGTGGGAAGAACAAAAATGATGAAATTACCTGATTCATCATCGCCCCTTCTATCCATTGGCATCCTGTAAATGTATTCGATTTCATTTATTTACTTTGGCTGGCATTTAGTTGCACATACGTATCGTATTGATTCTTTCATCATACCAGACTCACCCAATCGACCCCTTTAATCACCAAAACACACAGACGATGCCATAATCGTTTCCATTGTATGCCAAATACGAATGGCTCGCCAAAACTGTAGAGCCCGTCTAGAGAGCGACTCTACGAATGCCCGTTCATCTAGAGTGCAGATATATGTTTCTGTATATATAGGTACATTCCGAGCGGAAAACGTGAGAACCAACTGGATCTCTGATGGTTATGGCGAAACAAGTCTGGTTCTCTGGTTCTGTTTCTGTTACTGCGGTTCTGTTTCTGTTTAGGTTTATAATACCCCTTACTTCTTATTTGGGCCGTCGGTTCGGCATAAGCCTCTTGGGCCTCGCAGCCTCTGAGGCAGACGACGATGATGATGACGATGGTGATGGCCCTTGAGCTGAGTCTCTGGAGGTTCCGACGATGATAATGATGACGCTGTGCCCTCAGCTTTCTGTCATGCGCCGATTCCAGTGTTTCGAGTTCGTTTCTCGTACTCGCACTTCGTCTTCCCTCGTTTTGGTTGCCACACAGCCATTCTATATAGATGGTTATCTATCTTTATTGTGCAAAAGATGTCGAGAGGACTCGAAAGAGGGTACCGAAAGAGGGTCTAAGCTGCGTTCCCTTCATTCCTCCAGAAAATCCCATCATTCTGACAATTCCAACTCCTTTCAATAGGCCGCTATAAATACCAATCCAATCATCTTGGCCAACGATATGTATTGGATTTCAGTTGGGTTCGATTTTGGTATGAACAAATCGATTTGTTCGCTTTTTTGGAATGAAAGTAAATCGTTCAGTTTTGCGCATGTTTGCCTGCTAGAGATGACTAGCCCTGGGGATTCGGATTCCCTATGCTATTAGGCGGTGGGATGACTTTTATGTATAATCAGGGGTTTTGTGTAGCGTTTTCAATTACATTATTCAAAATTGCATGCTTTAAAAAATATTTAAAATGTAAAACTGTGTATAATATTGCAGTAAGTAAAGGTTATTAGCAAATGTTAATTAATTTAAGGGATCAATACACATGTATTATAAAAGGTATTATTTGGAGAACATATTCTGAGAGTTAATTACAAATAATATATATCCACTAACCCAAACAGATTTTTCCAATATCCAACACCACTGTGCCCATAGAGCGATATTACACCACCGAGTTGTTCAGGGCATAACACGAGATGTAAAGCCCCGATATGGAAATGGCAATAAACTCGTAGTAGCGACCGCCATGAGTTCACATCGCATGGTTGGCGGGGGGATTGGGATCGGACTAGGGATTGGGATTGGAACTGGAACAGGGATTGGGATTACTAACAGCGGCGTCGACTGTGCTAACAAGGGGAGAATCGAGAGGGGGCAAACGAACGAGCAACTGGAGTGGCAAAAGGCACAAAGGAAATTACTAGGAAAAATTGAGGTCCCTATGGTGCTTTTGGGTGCGACGGTCGTCGCATAGACACCCAAACACACTCACACAAATAGCTCTATATAGCTGCAGATAATCAGGGAAACCGACCGACCGAACGACCGACGGACGCTGCAGGCGGACATCACATGTAGATTATAGCGCGCACAATGGGGCGACGAGCCAAAGATGTGGCGATACCAGCGGAGATATGTACATACCTTCAGTCGAGAGGGACCAGAAACCAAAAACGGAAAACTGAACCTCAATTGGAATCCAGCGGGTAACAGGGGCCAAGGCCCGGGACCTAATCAAAAAAGGTAATGGGAAAATACTATCTCGGGTCGTGGCAACGATTCCACAAAGCTCACTCGGTCCCGGGAGGGGGATGCAGTGAAGGTAAGGGAAAGGAAGTGGGCGAGAGGGCTAGGTTCAATATAATACATAACCATAATAAATTCCATGGCTAAATCCCCGCATCTCTCCAGAAAAAGGTCATAATAGATGAGCTTAGTCGAGCTCAGGGCAAGTGGGCGGTCCTCCCACTTACAGTGGAGCATAAGTACTTGAAACTTTAAATAAAACATATGTAAATATTTTAAAAATATTTTAAAAATATGCTTGTCCAGAAATATCCAACTGATTCGTTATTATTACCAAATAACTTAAACCAATTGGATTTAAAAAAAAATGTTAAATAGTGTTGCATACTTTTAGGCTCCTACATAAGTGATTTAAAAACTTTAGTGATTTCTGTGATATATATTTTAGATTTAACCAGTATTTATTCACCATGGGGTATTTCATTTAAAAAATGTTTTTAAATGTCTATCGTGCAATTTTTATTTAAAAACAAGAGAGAACGCTATAGTCGGGTTGGTGTCCCGACTATCTAATACCCGTCACTCAGCTAAAGGGAGTGCGAACGCTGTACTCGGATTGGTGTCCCGACTATCTATTGGGGCTAAAGGGAGTGCGAGGGAGATAGATATATAAACAATTTTGATTGCGTATAACTTTTTAATGAATGGTCCGATTTGAAAAATGTCTTCTACATTTCGATAGGTATTAATAAACACTATAAAATTGCGTTTATATATTTTTAAAATCTTAAAAGATGTGGCCTCCAGACACATTTGAAAATCGTTTATGGCGATTGTGGGCGTTAGGGGGGCGTGGCACCTCGATGAAACAAACTTGCGCTGCGTAGGAAGCCCAAGAATATGTGTGTGAAATCTCAACCTTCTAGCTTTTATAGTTTCCGAGATCTCAGCGTTCATACAGACAGACAGACGGACAGACAGACGGACAGACAGACGGACAGACAGACGGACAGACGGACATGGCTAGATCGACTCGGCTAGTGATCCTGATCAAGAATATATATACTTTATGGGGTCGGAAACGCTTCCTTCTAGCTGTTACATACTTTTGCACGAATACAATATACCCTTTTACTCTACGAGTAACGGGTATAAACATTCAACTATTTAATGTAATATCAATGTAAGTTCTGAAGCTATAGAAAATTTTAAATTCTAAACTGCATAAATCCTAATCATTAGCCCCATTACCACTCATTTTTCCTGGAGTTAAAGAACATTCGGCTTAGTGAAATGCGATTTATAGACGTTCGACGGTTTTATATATTACTGTGCGAGTCCAAATGTGTGTGCTTGAGGGTGTGTGCTTGTAGGGTTCCTCCGCTCCGTTCCTGGCTCATCGCAATCACTTCGGATTCGAATTCGGAGTCATGAAATGGCAAAAGGAAAGGTCATTTTCTTCGGCGCTCAAGCTCGTTTTCTAAAGGTTGCCAAGGGCTTTTTACCCCCTTGCTTTCATTGCCTCCGCGCCGCCGCAAAAAGGCATTTGTAGAAAAGTTTCCCTGGCTGGTCAGTAGCGGATAGCTGCTGGAATATAATATAATAGAGTCGAGTCATCGTCATCGTCAAGCATCCGAGCATCCAAGCACCCAAGCATCCGGGGAAACGAAAACCCAGAGTCCCCAAGCGCACAAGCCACCCAACCCAACCCAACTCAAGCTGGAATAGCCACCCATTAGCACCACCCGCCGCAGAGGTTGATGCTGTGGTTTTATACCTTTTCCAATACTTTTCCTTCTATATATACACACTCACTCACCTAATATATATAGCCAGTGTGTGTGCGATTTCCCACCACCGAGACAAAATCGCATCGAATTGGAAGGGAACCGACCGAACCGAACTGAACCGAAAAATACGAACCCAAACTGAGCGTTATCCATTTATATCTTCAACTTGTATTAGGACTAATCCATCATCAAAACGCTTTCGACCTCTGCCGGCGTCGCTGCCGACGCCCCAGTTATTTTGTGTTATTTAGTTGAGAAACCCCAATCTCAAACCCAATCACCTACCAAACCGGGCAGCGATACTTCAAGTTACAGCTATATACACAAGATACACATGGCCACCGCATATCAGCTACCCAGCATCTCCAAGATATGTATGTGTCTTGGCTTGGAATGGATTTTCTGTCTGTTTATATATATATGCTATAGTTGTCATGGCACTTTGCTAACGGATGTGTGTCTCCAATGCCTGTAATAAATGTCCCAAGAACCCAGCGACCGAACCCGATTCCCAATCCAATCAAAGCATCTCAGCATCACGACTCACTTATATGGAGTACCCATAGGAAAACTTGTTTGAATTGGACCGATACCGATGCCAAACGAAAATTAAAACTTACAAGCCGGACGATTCGAGTGGACCGAAATACGAAAAAGGAAAGATCACTTCAGGGCTTGTTGATCCGAAATTAAAATACTAGAACCGAATATTAGGGAATTTTAGAAATATTTCATGTTTGATTAGAAATGTTCCCTAAAAAAATAATGGTTTTTTCGGTATTTTCCAGTTCCAATTAAAAGCTACTAAAAACTTTTTTAAGACCGTTTTTAAAGATATTTCAAAATTGATCATAAACTGTTTCCGAATAAGGTCCACCCAAAAACCCATTATAGAGTCGATAAAGTCAATAGTAATACCCAAAAATAGTTATAATTACCAGTGTTTCTTTGTGTGTGTGTGTATACCCATAACGCCCATAGATAGATATATCTGACTCAAGCATATAGATACCGGAATTCCAAGCGAATTTCGTCAGACCCACCAGAACCGAAACCACTCATCCACCTCAGAAGAGAGCTACAACAGATACACACAACCACGACGAGATGGGATGGATGGATGAGTTGGAGTGGAAGGGAGGCAGTTACCATGGCGGGCTCTACGTAAGCCCGAAAACCCGAAAAACCCATCAGAGAGCTCTATGTACAAGCGCCCCAAACTGAAGCCGTATGCCGAACGCACCCCAAAGGTAGGACGAGATGACAGGTTGGGCTTCGGATTGGGATTCGTATTCGTTGTTGGGTTCGGGCTGGTTGGATTTTAGAGTTCGGGTCTTCGGGCGTGTATCGCCGACGGCGGACAGACGAGACCCCGACAACTGACACGGCCACCCCCGTTCAGTCTGGCGTTTCCACGTTCGGTCGCCTGGTACTTTTGCCTGTTTGTTTTTCACGTCTTGCGCTGAAGCCAGCGTCGACTGCGGTGGAGCAGAGCTGGGAGTCTGGTTACTTTCTAGCTATTATCTCTATGAGTTAGTATCTTGAAAGATACAGATTTCTCTCCCGCGTAAAGATCATTTCATTACGATTGGACAAATATTATGCCTTAAAGTTCGATTTTGGTAGACCTTTTTCAAATTCACCACCGTTGGTCCCCGGAAAGTATGCTATGATTTTTATAAAACTGAGGATCTAAAATTTGATCGGAAAACATAGTTATTAAATAGAAATAAAAGAATTCGCTTAAGGAGTTTTATAGGCTATAGGCTATAGAAACAAAATTGTATTAAAAATACATTCTATAGATAGATTAATAGATTCTTAAACTTAGTAGTAGAGTAGAATTTCAGTATTGATATTTATCATTATCATTTTAGTTAAATTGGAATTTTTCACTTTATAGAGCTCTTCGATCTTAAATCATGAACTGTTTAGTGTGAATCTTTTTTGAAACGAAGGATACTCCTCTCTGTTCAGCAATTTTAAAGATCTCTCTATTGAGCGGACACTTAAATTCGCGGACAAAATTACTTATTTCGTAGTCCAGTTTTTTTTAAATCTATTTCAGATTCCTATTCCACCTGTTCAAACTCTGTTGGTTTCTAGCCTTTTCTATAGCATCTCAGGCATCTCAGGTCGGGAGGTTCTTGGCATCGAGCCGTCCTTGCCGCCGTTTCTTCGCTTCTTCAGCCGCTGCTGCTGCGCTGTCGACGCCTCTGCCGCTGCCGCTGCCGCTGCATCGCTGGCAGTGCCTTAGGTTTTTGGTTTGGTTTGGCATGGCTTGTTTGGGATTAAATATTTCCTATAGATGGGAAAAACGAGTCGGTCGGGGTCGTTCGTCGAGTCGTAGCTGTAGCTGTAGCTGTAGCGATGATGATGTCGCTAGTTTCGGTTTCGTACACTCTGTGTTGAACGTTCGTTGGCGGCGGTTCACGCATCGCGTCCGCAGATTTTTCCCTCGGTGGTTCGAAATATATACGATATTATATATATCGCGGCAGTAATCCTAACTATAACCCTTAGAGGCCAGGATTTTTTAGAGGCGGCATTATTCGGTGACACTGGATGTGAGTAGAGTCCACCGTGCGGATGGGTGATATTTATGGGATTTCGCGGATTTATGAGTGATGATTTTGTGATGTAAACAAACGGGGTCTTGAGATTCTGTCGCGTCGCTGCCGACGCCTCGTTGTTGTTGTTTGTCAGTATTGTTATTGTTATGGTGTGTTTGCAATTAAAAAAGCCGCATTTGCATGTGCGTTTGTGTTTGGTGTTTGTGTTTGGCTTTGAAAAATCCCCGCCTTTGTTTTTATTTGAGTTCCTTAGACCGCGCGGCGTTTTGTGGGGTTTGTTTTGGTTTTGGTTTGGCATTTCCATGATTTTCGTTTTCGCCACCTTATTTGTTTACTTGTGTGTGCTGTGAGTGGGTGTGATAAGGGTACATTGCCCGCTGATTTGGCGCCAATTGAATAAACGTGCTCCTCGGGAATCGAGAGTCCTTGAAACGGCCAAGGACAATTGGAAATCGGCAGTTGGAGTGGGTGTGTTAGTGGGTGTGTTTTGGGACTAAATGGGGCATGACTAATAAGTAAAGCTGCTTATGGAAAGCTACTTCATTGAATTAAAGTGGTCCTGTTGATGATCAAGTGCTAATAAGGACATCATATTGAAGTGTAATCTATCTGATTGATATTGCTTTAATATTACTTGTTTAATGTTAGGTGTGCCAATTACAAGTTAATATTGTTAACTTTATATATATATTTGTATGGTTATCGCATGAGAATACATTTTGTATTTCAAAGAATCATTTTTATATTTCAAAAAATATTTCTTTATATTTTTTTGCATTGAATAAATTCTATTAAATAATCAGAACCAACATCAACCTCTTTATATATTTTTAAAATATTTTCTTAAAGTAACAACATTTTACTGTCTTGAATAATTTTATTAAAAAAATCCAAATTAATATTCATTTATTTTAAAGAAAAATATTCTTTAAAATTAACATAGTTTTACTGGCTTGAATATATTCTTTTTAAAAATCAAAATCAATATCCATCCCTCGGCAATACAATCTCTTTAAATACTCTGACATTCGCTATCCATATCTCACATTAATGACCTCATAGACATAAAACCGAGATACAAACACAAGCATAATGTACATAGTCTTTTTCTCTATTCCCATGAGCATATCTTCCCCCTCAAATCTGAACAAACTCACAAGCACAGAACACAGAAAAACGAGCGACTGAAATTCGAATCATGGCATGCCATGCTCTATAACATCCCATCCATTTATGCGCTGCTGCTAAAGCCAAAACCAGCCCAAAAAGGTCCGACCAAACCACCTTGAGATATAAGATAAATAAGTAAACTCATGCCAGTGCCCGTGGCCCAAGTAGCCCAAGTAGCCCAAGAAAGACGAAAACCAATCGCAAAATTACCTGACATCGTGAACTGAACCGAGTGAAACCCAAAACTACCAGCTTAATCCCCAGTGCGGCGGGATCCGGGAAGGGGGAATTACTTATATATATATAGGGAATATAGGAATAGTATAGGGTATATGGAGACAAAAGGGCGCGAGGTAGGTAGTAGAACGTATAAACGAACCATAAACGAGCCAAAAAACCGAACCGAAAACCAAACTTCCTAGGCGAACAATGGCTGGAGATACTGCGATACAGAGATACAAAAGATATGTGGCCAACAAAGGTTAGGGACTGGAATCGGAATTGGGATTGGACTAGCACAGGGACTGAGAAGGAAACCCAGACCGGAGCATCATCTTGATGGCTCCGATGATAATGACGCTGCACGAAATTTCACGAAGAACCCAGGAGCAAAGGCAGCCATTAGGGTGATTCTGTGGGAGGGGAATCGGGGGATCTGGGAATCGGAATCTGCAGATTGGGAAGGGAAAAAGAAGGGAGGGAAAAGGAGGGCGGTGGAGGAGCTTTAGGAGGAGGACGTGGACCTGGCACGGGGAATCCCCCGGGGACTGACGAGGGACAACTCTCGAGGCGATTAAGATAAAGTGCCAATCGATATAAGGGAAAGAAAGGCAAGAACTGAACTGAGCAGAACAGGCGAACTGAACTGAGCGAGCTGAGATGTCGAGATACTCGTACTTGGAGCTACATCCACGTCCACGTCCAACGTCCGCATCCGATGCTCTGTATATATTTACAGGCGCCGGCAAAATAGTAGTGGTGCTTAGAGAATATAGACTGAAGACAACTAAATAAACATTAATAACTAATCATTATACTGTTGAATGCTGAATACTGTTGGTATTGGGAATTTAATTTTATATATTGGCGTAAATAATGAAGAAATTATTAATATTTTATATGACGTCTTGTCGAAAATATTTCGAAATCGAAAATAAGAGCAAAACGCAAGATGGCATCTCCTCGAAAATATTTCGAAATTAAAAAAAAAAGCAAAAAGCAAGATGGCGTCTTTTTGGAAATATTTAGATTTCGAAATAGAGCGTTTTTGAAATTACTTCAAAATTGAAAATGAGATCAACAGGCAAAATGGCAAATTCAATTACGAAAATCTTTTTTATAATGTAAGGGATAGAAATCTTTCCCCTATTACACTCAAAAATTCAAATTTAAACCCTGTAAGACTCGATATATCTCCAAAACTTTTCCAAACCACTATTGCCTTGGCCGCTGCTGTGAATATATAGCCATACTCAGAGCCTCAGAGTCTGAGCCATAGCCATAGCCATACCCATAGCAATAGCCATAGCCATAGCTTGGGCCATAGAGAGCGACATAAAAGGAAATATAAAACCATTTATAAAGCGAGTCAGTCAGGGGAGATTTGAATTGGAATTGATGGTGTAGTGCACTCGACATTGGTTGGGTGTGTGTGAGCGGATATACGGATATACACACGGATACACAAGACATAGACGAAGCGCAGTCGCGCTGTGTGTGTGTGTGTGTGTGTCAAGGTGCGAGCATAAGATATTTTCAAGATGGAAAAGTGGAAGGGTTCCTTGGGTTTGGGTTCCTTTTCCTTCGGTTCGGCATTGGGTTCCTTTCCTTCGGAACCGAACTTCGACTGAGCTTGGGTTTCTCGGGCTGCGAAACTTTGACGCCGGCAGCGCTGCTGCCAAGAAGTTTCCGGCACAAAAACTTTGCTCAAGTAGAGCGAACAGCTGCCCAGGGCGGGGAAAAGGACGGGAATCAGCCACCAAGAGCGGTGGAACAGTGAGCAACCCCTAAGCTGGCCGGGAGATAAAGCCCAGTTCCGTAAATCCGTGTCAACAACTTGGGGAAATGGTCGGAAGTAACCTCAAGTAAACCCCCTTGGGACTTGGCCATTCGTATCTGTCAAATTTGCATTTGCAGTCTACGAAATTTACTTCTATAATGAGAACAACAAAGGGAAGATTTTCATTATTAGCAAAGCTAATCGGATCCTGAGATTAGAACTTAGAATTCTCATTAATTAAATGTGAAATACTTATGATTCAACCCCCATATCGACACCTTCTCAGAGTAAATACCTATCTCTATTTCATATTCCAAATCTTCTTAGCTTACATTATCAGTCCAGGAACATTTGTCTCGAATTTCCCATGACTTATATGTTATGTTTGGTTACTTTCTTATCTGATAAATAAGAACTAAAAGAATAGTAATAAATAAACAAAAACCGTATCTTAATTATCATCTTTCTAAAAATAGAAAAGCTTGCTCCCATTTTTAATACATTAAATCCAGCACAAGTTATTTTATGTCACTGTAAGCTATCTTTTAAATTAATAAAATTCCCATTCCCAAAATGATTTTTAACCTATTTGATCGCTTTGAAAACAAGTTTAAAATTAGTTATAGCAAGTTTTTAAGTACAGTGAAAGTCAAGGTATTAACTCAAAATCAAAAAATAAATAAGACAAATCTCGCTGTGAGAAAAAATAAAACGGACATGCTGTTCGCATTAAGTCATCTCGATTCCGATCTCGATCTCTGGGGTCTGTGTTAATCCAAAGACCGGCTCTGAGTCAACCCACCTGCGATTTCGTGACTCCGTGACTCAGCTTAGCTCTACAGGCGTACATATCTCTCTGGGGGCGTTCGGTAAAAGGGGGCGCGGCGTTCGACAAGACGTTCGCTTTAGCCAGGCATCTCTGTGGAAATCCCCAGCAGTGTGTATCTGAGTGATATGAAATACAAGACGAGTGGGTGTGTGTTCGTGAGCGGTGAATACTCCCCGATATGGGGCTCTGGAGGTATGGCTTTGGTTCTGGTTTTCTGGTTTTTGGGGGCTGTATCGATTTTCAACTATCAGCTATTTTATAGCTTTCTGTAGTGCGTGTGTGTCTGTATCTTTATCTACAGCTGTTGTATCTGTATCTTCTTCTCTCCAAAGTGCTCGTGCTATTGGCAGATGCTATTTGAAGGCCTCGAGTTTCGCGTCTATATAAGATTTAGATACTCTGATAACCTCTTTATGTTAATGCATTTGGGTTGTCATATTTTCGTTGAGTCATGTGCTCGAGTTTTCGAGTCCCCAGAGATAAACACTAGCACGTCGTCGAATTGATTATACATTTATAATAGTTGTCCTTGTCGAATAGCTGATTCATTGGTTCGAAATAAATATCTGTGTTCTGAGAAACTGCGATCGATCTGGGAATTTACAAGTGTTAATCATTCAGATCATCAAGTTAATTTTATGCTGTAAGCTAGATTACTCATTTTAGACTTTTTAATTTGTAATACAAATATGACAATAAATATTTTAAAAATTGTTTTAATTCTTGTGTGTGTTTCTGTGTTTTTAATTCGTTATTTCTTAAATATGGGTGACCCAGTTAAAGGAACGACTGTTTTACTCATTTGTTAAGAAAAATTCTTCGCCAATTTTTGAATTTTTCATTAGATTTTAAAAAAATCGTCATGTAGATTTTTTCAAAAAAATTGTCAAAATCTAAAGTTCTAAGATTTGAATGGCAGTAGTATGGGAATTCAACAACGAGCTCAATAAGGAATGACCATATTTAGACCATTTTTTACGTTGCTCTGGTCAAATTGCTGATTTTAAGATAATTTCGAAACCAAATTCGAATGGAAACACTTGTTGCATATATCGCCAAAATTAAAGGGTTAAAGGTTGCCAGACCTGTTTTACGAACCTAGCGGTAGATTGTGAAAAGGCGGGAAAGAGAGTTTAAATTTCAAATATTTAAATATTAGTTAAACCCCAAATTCTATATATTTAGAAACTAATTAATGTTTTTCAACTTTTCTTCCAGATTCCGGTGGCGTTTTATTTAATTTTCCTTCCATTTCGTGGCCTGGCGAAGCGTGAGCAACGCCAGCAACCCAACATTTAAGATTCGGGGCCAACAGCAATTCCATCCAGGGCATCCGCAGGTCGAGATGCCGACGATCCGGCGGTGCTGCATCATCGGTTGCCTGTCCAACTCGCGCCAGCACCCGAGCATGCAGTTCTTCGCCTTCCCCCGTCCGGAGAATCCCTTCCACAAGCTGTGGAAGGAGGCGTGCCACGCCTCTCTGCGGCGGATTGTGCCCTTCAAGAAGCCGGTGGTGTGTGCTCTGCACTTCGATCCCAGTGTTCTGGGGGGCCGTAGGCTGCAGTCGAATGCCCTGCCCACGCTGCGCCTGGAAGTGCCCTCCAATCTGGAGGCGGTCGAGCAGCAGGCGATGGTGGAGGAGATCGAGCGGAGCAGGAAGTGTGCCTACATCAATGCAGTGGTTTATGAGTGGCTCGTGAGGGCGAATATCAATCCCCAGCTGAGGGGCAGTATAACCCACGGGATGATCAAGGACAAGGCGGAGAATGCAAGGCAGGTGATTGGGAGCACCTCCTTCATAGCGGACAATCGCTGGCTGAATCGCTTCCGGGAGACACACCTGCAGGGATTCGCCCAGAAGCTGGCCAGCAATCAGCTGAAGCCACTGGGCTCCTCTTTGTGGATCCCCGACATTGTCCAGGACCTGGCTCATCTCTTTCCACCGGCCAGCGCGGAAAGAGTGGCCAAGCTGGAGGAGATGCCGGAGCAGTACATGTCGTATATGCAACAGTACGGGGAGTACGAGGAGGACGACGACAGCATGGATGTCAAGGAGCAGCAGCAGAGCTACCAGGAGCAACAACAACAGCAGCAGCAGCACTTTGCCCTCCAGCAACAACATTTGCAACAGCAGCAGATGGGTCACCCTTGGCCACCGTTTCCAGGACATCCAGGACATCCTCCGCCTCCACACCCCGGTTTCGCCAGCTTCAATGATTTCTACTTCGAGCGGCATCAGCAGCAAATGCAACAGCAACTCCAGCAGCAACAGCAGATGCAACAGCAATTTCCGCCTCAAAGAGAACCCTTTCAGCCCCAACTGCCGCCCAATGTTCCTCCCCAGCGCGCCAGTCCCTTCCAGCCCGTTCAGTTGGCCAAAAGACCCAAAATGGAGTCCCCCGACGATGATGAAGTGCAGGAGATCAACTCGTCGGTGACCTCGGCACCCAATCCTATGGTTGAAACCTCTCTAAACAGCAAGGACAGCCGAAGTTCCAGTCCAAAGGAGCAGAATAACAACAATAGTGGCGGCAGGGACAGTGCCAGCAGCAAGGAGAATGCTCCAAAGGGAGGCGGAGGACATAGTGGCAAGTCCACTCCAGCTCTCTCCGTTAAGGGAAAGGATTCACCAGCTCCCCCTGTAACCAAACCCACCTCTGCTCCCGCCTCGCCCAAGAAGATCTCGAATGGATCATCCAGCTCCAATGGCCACACATCCCCAGAACCCGAGGATAAGAAAGCGATGGCCACGCTCAAGGAACTGGATAGCTATCACCAGGCTCTGGAGTACCTAAAACCGCTGGAGGACTTTGTGCTCTTCAAGGAGAACTTCCGGGCAATCGGTCTGCTCTCCCAGTTGGAATTGGTGCTCCGCAAGGGAGACAAGGCCACGCTGGTCGAGGGTTAATCTCGAGAACAAACACAAAACACAACTGTGATGAACAGTGTACATATGTATCAAGTAGTATTATTAATACCACCAAACGAGTGGGTTAGGCTTACCAAGAATCTCCCCCACTCGCATAAAGCTGAACATAACTCATTAATTTATTAATTAACATAAGAACATTAAAATGGAATTTTAAGAATT
This sequence comes from Drosophila lutescens, assembly GCA_037075285.1. Lineage (NCBI taxonomy): Eukaryota > Metazoa > Arthropoda > Insecta > Diptera > Drosophilidae > Drosophila > Drosophila lutescens. The sequence continues at coordinate 875,772 of JBAMCF010000072.1, read as the reverse complement.
ATAAAAGAGTTTTTTGGTCTTTTGAATTTTCGAATACGGAAAATAGATGGGTGGGACGTTTAAAAGTTATTTAAATTAGTTAATTCCAATTTTTGTAAAGACTTTGTTTATTATCTTGTTCTTTGATCTTTTTTTCAGAATTGTATGATTTTAATGTAATCCAATTTTAAATGTATAAATTCTAAGGACTTTATTTGAATCCTTAAAATCGACCGTTAGTTATCGATAAGTCTGGCAGCACTGTTGCCTTGATATCAAAGTGACCAATTACAAGAAATCCGTTAATATAGTGTGACCGGGTTTTGGATAGGCCATAATCCTCATTTACCCTCTACCCTCACCAATGTTTACATTTTACAGCTTGAAAAATCAGTAAATTAAGCAATTTATTGGTAAACAAGTGCAATAAACCATTAGACAAGGCCTAAAACCGCACAAATGTCGCTGCTCGAGCAATACGAACAGCAGTATGCTTCCCTCATAGCCGAAATAACGGCGCATATTGGACGTCTGCAGCAGCAAAACAACAACAGTGAGTGGGTGGATTTTTCAGGAATCCAATATCATTATCTCCTTACCCACTTTTAAACCAGGTGAACGACATGATTTGTGCGCCAAGATCGATGGCAGTCTGCCCGAGGCGCAGGAACTGCTGGAGCAAATGGGTCTGGAGGTGAGGGAACTGAATCCCCTGCAGCGCAGCAGCTTCAATGGCAAACTGCAGGTGGCCCAGGCGGAATTGAAGCGACTGCAGGCGGAATACCGCCTGACCAAGGATAAACAGCGATCCCAGGCAGCCAACAATGCCTTTACCACCCTGGACTTGGGCGACAGCTACGATGATGTGTCCATCAGCACGGATCAGCGGCAGCGCCTGTTGGACAACTCGGAGCGGATCGAGAGGACGGGCAATCGGTTGACCGAGGGCTATCGCGTGGCCGTGGAAACGGAGCAGCTGGGCGCCCAGGTGCTGAACGATCTGCACCACCAGAGGGAAACGCTCCAGGGGGCGAGGGCACGTCTGCGCGAGACCAATGCCGAGCTGGGACGAGCTTCCCGCACCCTGAACACCATGATGCTGAGAGCCCTGCGCGAGAAGGTGGTCCTTTATGGCGTAGGTGTTTGCTTTGTGGTCGCCGTGGGCGTCAGTCTCTATCTGACCTTTGCTCCCAGTTCTGCGAGCTCCGTCACCTCGTAGTTTTAGCCAAGAAACCAAAAAGAAAACCCCTGAAACCCTTGATTCGGAAGGGTCTAGAAGAAGCATACCCATTCCAAATTCGTGAGTTGATTATTTATTGTTTAGCATATTTTATCTTTACTAGATATCCTGCGGAAGAAAGCTGCAGACTTACGCACTAATCTATATACGATAGGATGGGGTATTACTAATATTCGTGGAAGAGAACCATCATTCGTATTACTCTTTAATTCATAGTTATAAACCCCATAGCTGCTTTTCCCACGACTATTCTCTATCCCATCCTAATTTACGTGTACAAAGTCTAAATGGTTAATGTTTGGCGCCTGGTTAATAGTAACTAATCCTACTCTATGACTCGTGTTCGCATTCGGGACGTATTTTTCGCATTAATTCGAAACGAAAGTGTATCTTCAAATCATAAACATAGCCGAGAACTGTTAATAAATAAAGGAAACAGTAAAAATGCATCTCCGCATGGGCGTTCATTGAGCCTGGCCGGGATCGGGAGTGGTGTGTGTGTACCGAAGCCTAACCGAACTCAATGTTCCCCAACTGCTAGCAGCTGCAGGAGGAGGCGTCCTCCTCGTTGATCGCCCCACTGCTGCCGGCGGCGGTGTCCACCTGGAAGCTCTTGTGCTCCAAGGCCTGCAGCTCCATTTTGGAGCGATTGGCCTGGACCAGCTGTTTCGAGATGTCCCGGAACATTTCCTCCACCCCAGCGCCACTGCGACAGGATGTCTTGTAGGTGGCACTGATTAACGAGTGGCACTGTTCGCAGAAGGCCTCAACCTCCTCGTCGCTGACCTCCGGCTCCCTGCCCTCCAGATCGCTCTTGTTGCCGCAGATGAAGATCTTGGCGTTCTCCGCATAGGTGACAATATCCAGTAGGTGCTGCGATAGTGAGTGGAACGAGGCGGCGTTGTCCAGGGCGAAGACCAGGATGGCTCCCTCGGCGAATTTGTAGTAGGAGGAGGTCACCGAGGCCACGCGCTCCATGCCGCCAGTGTCCCAGAGTTGGAGCTGTCGAGGGGAAGGTGGTATAGTAGAGGGGTACCATTTCTATAAAAGGTAATTGTCCATTAGAGCCCTGCGTGCTTTCCTTGTTTCGAGGAAAAGGAAGAAAGTATAGTATACTTTTCTAACCTGGTCCTAAAGAATTCACGGTTGGAGTTTTTTATATTTAAAGATGTTATCATGTTTTTAGAGGTGATTTCGCGAGTAAATACTATATTATAACGTCTAAGATGCCAAAATATATAATATTACCATCCTGATCCCAAGAATCCAACAATAATATGTACGTGCTTATCAGTGACTGCACGCAGGGCTCTATTATAATCAGGAAACAGCTTTTTTATATCACCGGAAAGCCCACCTTGATCTGCTTCTCGTTCACGCTGTATTCCCTATCGATGTGGTCCAATCCCAGCGTGGATTTCCTATCCGTATCCGTGACGAAGGTGTTGGTGGCGAATCGCCGGAACAGGGAGCTCTTGCCCACGCCGTAGTCGCCGCACAGGATCACCTTCTGCTTGGGTATGCGCATCGTGGCCATGGCTCTGATTTACTTCACTTCGTCCCAAACTAATCCAATTACTTTATTATTTTGCACCTGCAGACACAAAGAGGACAACAACAACAATGCGACAACAGCTGTTCCTGCAAAAACAATCCCAGCGCAGCGTTGCCAGACCTTCTAGAGTTATTGCTGGCCGATAGTTCGACTTGGGTTATCGAATTTAAATTGTCTTATCAGAGCGTCCCCTGGCCATTTTGATTACCATCATAAGCGGATGTCTACTGCTACTGATAATGGTTTACCCTTTAAATACGGCCACGCGCTGCATTATCACTCCCAGTTGAAGATGTCGATTCGGCTGGTGACGATATTCCTGGCCTTCTTGGCCGCCTTGGCGCAAGGTAAGTATCCTAAATCAACCACCATCTTAATTATATCAATGTGACATTACCAGGCAAGCCCGGCTATGGACCCGGTGATCAGGATTGGGGCTACGTGGACGTGCGTCCCGGAGCCCACATGTTCTACTGGCTGTACTACACCACCGCCAATGTTTCGAGCTACACGGAGCGTCCTCTGGCCATTTGGCTCCAGGGAGGACCGGGTGCCTCCTCCACGGGCTATGGCAACTTCGAGGAACTCGGACCCGTTGATCTGTATGGCGACTGGCGCAGCTGGACGTGGGTGAAGGACATGAATGTCCTGTTCATCGACAATCCCGTGGGCAGTGGCTTCAGCTATGTGGATAACACGGCCCACTACACGGCCACCAACAAGGAGATTGCCCTGGATTTGGTGGAGCTGATGAAGGGCTTCTATGAGAATCACCCGGAATTCCAGGAGGTTCCTCTGCACATCTTCTGCGAGAGTTACGGCGGCAAGATGGCCCCGGAGTTTGCTTTGGAACTGTGGAACGCCAAGGAGCGAGGCGAGGTGAAGAGCAACCTCACCTCGGTGGCCTTGGGTGACCCATGGACGTCGCCCATCGATTCTGTTCTCGCGTGGGGACCTTTCCTCAAAGAGGCGGGCATTGTTGACCACGAGGGATACGCGGCCATTCAGGAGGCAGCCAATTTCACGGCCCAGTTGGTAGAGGAGGAGCGATGGATCCAGGCCACCTACCAGTGGGGCAACACCCAGTGGGAGGTGATGAAGGCCTCCAAGGGCGTGGACTTTTACAACATCCTCAAGGAGACGAGGGGCGGTCTCTACCAGCGGCAAATGGCGATGACCAACGAAGAGCGGCTCTATCGCACCATGGTTAAGTACGATATCGACGAGGATCGCACTAAGATTCTGGAGGATTTGATGAGGGGTCCTGTGGCGGAGACCCTGGGAATCCCCTCGCATGTCGTCTGGGGATCCCAGAGTGGCACCACCTTCGATATCCACAGAACCGACTTCATGAAGCCTGTGATCCACATAGGTAAGATACTGTACCTAGTCTATATGAGGAGATTCTAACCATCTAATATACTTCAGTGAACGAATTGCTGGAGAGGACTCCTCTGAAGGTGGGCGTGTTCTCCGGTGGCCTGGACCTCATCTGCGCCACTCCCGGCACCGTCAACTGGATAGCCAAGCTGGACTGGAGCCGCCGGGACGAGTATCTGGCTGCTCCGCGCAATGCCATCACCGTGGATCGCATTCTGGAGGGCTATCAGAAGTCGGGCGGTAACTTCACCATGTTCTGGATCAACCGAAGTGGTCACATGGCTCCCGCCGACAACTCAGCTGCCATGAGTCATGTCCTCAGGGAGTTTACCTCCTTTGGGTAGATTTCCTATCTCTTGAAAGTAATACAATTACATTACATTGTATATTTTATTGGCCTAAAAATAAAAGAGTACATTACTTAATTTACCTGGAAAATATTTAAAGAACTTGGGTTATCAGGTTTGTCATTGCACAACGCCTCTATCTGTTTTGGTTTAATAAATTAGGAAGTTAATTTGAAAAAAGCACTTATGTAGGTTTACAGATAGAACACCAGCTACATTTACATACTATATATATAGTATAGTGCTCGAGACTACTTTGTCTAGACATTGCATAACGCGATTCATTGATCAACAATAAATTTCTACGTAACTATACGATTGTAAATTCTATAATCTATATATCAGACTATGCTGATGATAGAATTACACACCCATTATATAACTAAACATTAAGAGCTTTCGAGAGATATTTAAGTTATCATTCAGAGATGTCACATGGGATAGACTGCAACTGAAAGCGAGTGAAAAAGATAAAATCCCTGGGAAAACCCCTCAAGATAGCAAAGTGCAATCTATGCCACATTTTCGGGTGACTTAGGGGCTCAAAAATATAATATTTGACATGGAGATTTGCCAAAACGGACAAGTGTCAAGACAGAGAATTGACCAAAAGTCAATCGTCATCGTCCGGCGAAGGGCCATAAATACTCTGCAAACACAACAACTCCCCCGCCCGGAGATTACGAATTCCAGGTGTGTCAGGTATGTCAGGTGCTCTTTCCATTCTATTTTACCTTCGACGTCTGGGAGCAACCTGCGATCATTCGGCGGTGGAACTGCCAAGTGTTCGGTCGGTTCTCTAAGTTGTCTGGGAATCGGAATCAAAATTGGTGCACCATGACTGGACGGGTTATCATCGCTCTTTCGCTGGCTCTGCTGGTTATTGCCAGCTTGGGTTCTGTCGACGGTGAGTAGTCCGTTTTATATTCCGATCAGGGTGCTAATCGGCGAGAAAGTGTTCCAAGACAAACGGTTTCTTGTATTTACGACTTGTAGAGCAGGTCAGCAAAATAACTATCAGTTATTTGTAGGCAGTGTACCCAATTCGGAACTGTAAGTCTAAGATCTAGAATTAAAAGATTGTCTAGGTTATTTATTGACAAATTGAGACTTTATTGAGATGTCTAGCATTCTTTATTAGACCATGCAATCAACTATCTTCAATATCTATGACAATTAATCTTATCTAAGTGGCTACTCCTGCGGTCATTTAATATACTTAAAGGCCAGATTACACTCAAGTGTTCCAGAGAAATCAGGGCTTATCATCGAAGTTCGTTTGTGCCTGGGTAGTTTACAAAGTTTTAAGACCTTTGTTTAATGATAATTACTAGAAAAGTATATTTCAGAGTTTTTTAAGGTCCGTTCATGATTGTAAGTGATTGATATTATTTTCATATAAGTTTGTAATTGGTATTTGTACATACCTATTCAGAGATCTCTAGATATATATAAGTACTATGATTTGGAGAGATAAAAAGTAGAAAGAATGAATTCGAACTTTCTGAATTTTAAAATAGGGAAACTATTTTTTATAAAGAACTAAATATTTTAATAATTTACTTTTTAAATATTCCTATCTTCAGCTCGAAAGGGCTATGGATCCGGGGAGCAGGATTGGGGCTTTGTGGATGTCAGGACGGGCGCCCACATGTTCTACTGGCTCTACTACACCACCGCCAATGTTTCGAGCTACACGGAGCGTCCTCTGGCCATTTGGCTCCAGGGAGGACCGGGTGCCTCCTCCACGGGCTATGGCAACTTCGAGGAGCTGGGTCCCCTGAAGCTCGACGGCAGCTACCGGGACTGGACCTGGGTGAAGGACATGAACGTGATGTTCATCGACAACCCCGTGGGCAGTGGCTTCAGCTACGTGGACGGATCCTCCTACTATACGACAACCAACAAGCAGATTGCCCTGGATTTGGTGGAGCTGATGAAGGGATTCTACGTGAATCACCCGGAATTCAAGACCGTTCCGCTGCACATCTTCTGCGAGAGTTACGGCGGTAAGATGGCTCCAGAGTTCGCCTTGGAGCTGGAGTACGCCATCCAGCGGGGAGAGATCGAGAGCAACTTCGTTTCGGTTGCTCTGGGGGATCCGTGGACCTCGCCCATCGACTCTGTGCTCTCGTGGGCTCCCTTCCTGCTGCAGCTGGGAATCGTGGATCAGGATGGTCACGACAAGATCGAGGCTTCGGCGCTGAAGACCAAGGACTACGTGGACCGTGAGAGGTGGACTCAGGCCACGCTGCAGTGGAGCTCCACCCAGTCGGTGGTGCTGCGCGAGTCCAAGGGCGTGGACTTCTACAATGTGGAGACCCCCACTCTGGGTGATCAGTACAAGGTGATGGCCCGCGCTGCCATGACTCCAGAGGGTAGGTATCTGTAGGTTAACTTGCCGGATGGGATCTCAATAAGCTATCCCAATAGAGCTCATGTACCGCACACTGGTGAAGTTCGACGTAGACGAGGATCGCGACCAGCTGCTGGAGGATCTGATGCTCGGACCCGTCACCGAGGCCCTGGGAATCAACACTGGTGTTAAGTGGGGCGCCCAGAGCGGCACCACCTTTACCAGGCTGATGGGTGACTTCATGAAGCCCGCCGTGGAAATAGGTAAGTGAGATGGGTCTTCAATGCTACCTCTATCATATTTTACGGTCTGATTGTTAATTTTTCTTAAAAATTGAATTTTTTTTAGTGAGTGAGCTGCTGAACAACACCACCGTGAAAGTGGGCGTTTTCTCCGGAGGCCTTGACCTGATCTGCGCCACTCCGGGAGCCGTCAATTGGATAGAAAACATGGAGTGGGAGGACAAGGCTAAGTACCAGGCCGCTTCCCGCGTGGGAATCACCGTGGATCGCGTTTTGGAGGGCTACGAGAAGACCTATGGTAACTTCAGCATGTTCTGGGTAAACCGAGCTGGTCATATGGTCCCTGCTGATAATCCCGCTGCAATGTCGCACATCCTGCGTCACTTCACCCAGTTTGGTTAATTGGTTAGTGGTGATGTAATAATTAAACAAAGATTATTTTCAAAATTGATCTTTTTCTTGTTATTTTCGGAATTTTGACTAAGGTTTAAAGTAGATTGTATTTACTATGCGTGGATCCATGGGCGGTGATATGGGTTATAGATCCCATATAAAAAAGAAAGGAATTTTGGTATTCAATAAGTATGCAACGAAAAAATTGTTTTGCTACCATCCCCCAAAACAAAATCCTAGATCCATCACTGGTATTTATTTATTTTCCGAGCAAAACTTGAAAAATTAACCCAAATTCGGCGAGAAGCTACTTTTGTGACCCCCCGAAAATTCGAAACCGATCGCCCCCGGCGTTGCCACCTGGCCGAAGTAACAGTAAAGTTGTCGCATGCGCAGTTGCACCCTCTCAGCTGTTCTGTTTACACGCACACACACGGTCGCCGTTCGCTCTCTTTCTGGCTGACGTTGCGCATGCTACTGAGAGAGGGAGAGCGCGAGGCGGCGGAAAAAACAACGCGGCTGCTATTTTTGTATGGGTCGTCGTCTTGTTCACACGGACATCGGAAAATACGCGGAGCGCAGCGCACGGCCAGTTGGAAAATCACTATCAGCGGGCAAATAGAACACCCACAAAGGGCACACGAAGGCGAATTAAGTCAAAGCACACGGAAAGGCCAAGGAAAAGCCAGGAAAGCAATGACGAAATGATTTGCATTCGCTCGCCAAGCAGTCAACGCGCATAATCGTAGCCATCGCACGCACACAGGCGAACGGACACACACACGCCGCGTCGGGCGGGAGTGAGTGAGACAGAGAGTGAGGGTGAAAGGGGCGGGCGAAATTGAGTGGGCGCAGCAGCAGCAACAACAAAAACAACGAGAACAAGACGAAAACAAACAGCAATTGCCGTGTAAATTGCAGGGAAAACACAAACAATGCGGATACGCGAGAAGCGCAGGTTGCAAAGGGAGATGAGGGAGCAGAAGAGGGGGGAGAGGGAGCCCAAGGAGCACAAGGAGTCCTCCAAGTCGCAGGATAACAACAACAAGGAGAAGGTAAGTGGCCACAGTCAAGCCTCCCTAAGTGTTTCAAGACCATAAATACTCGAATGTACATCATGATCTTGTAACTAGCGATTCAGATTTAATAAGTTATGTAAATATTATAGACACTGTTCACATTTCGAATTAGATTATAGGGAATTAAATGTAGAATATGCTAATATTTTGTAAACTTAAAAACGAAATCTTGAATACTCCATATTTTACCGTTTGCGTGGACTAAAATACATTTTCTATTTAAAAACACCTGAGCAAAAACCATTGCTGTTTTCGGAACTGCCCTTTTTTATAATCTTTATTATTAACGTAACCCTGTTAAGCTTATCTTATAGATCATTATTTTCTGTGTTATTTTAATGATTGCAACCTTATCAAAATGTTCATATTCAAAGGGACCACTGTACAGCACATCCAATTGGTGCCTACATGGTGTTTTTGCCTTGCCTAATTTCCCCTGTACTTGATACAACACCCGGTCCTGACAACTCTCTCTTCCTTCGTCCTTAGGCCACCGACACGGAGGTTCTCACACCAGCTCATGCGCCTGCGCCTGCACCGGCTGCTCCACCACCACCGCCAGCAGCAGCGCCCACTTCGAGCACACCACCCAGCCTGCCGGCGGCCGAGAAGGTGGCCTTCGACAACCGCATCAAGCGCAAGAATGTCCTGGCCCTCAACGAGAAGGTGGCTGCTCTGCGGGAATACGATCGCCTGCCGGTCTACAAGCACGTGGGCCGCCTGTTCAACTGCAGTCCGGACCAAATCAAGCGGATCGTGCAGCAGCGCCAGGAGATCCTGAACGCCTGGGACCAGCGAACGCGCCGCAGTCAGGATGCCAAGACCATGGAGACGAAGACCGTCAGGGTGTCGATGCTGGGCAAGGCGGTGTACGACTGGATGCGCCGCATGATGTACTACAAGGACTTCAGCATCTCCGACGGCCTGATTCAGAAGATGGCGCTGCAGTTCAAGAGCTCCATGGGCCTGGCCCACTTCTTTCCGCACCAGGAGTGGTGCGACAAGTTCCGGCGCACCTACAGCATCCAGCACAGCGACACCAGGCTGCTGAAGATCGGCTACACGCAGGGCTACTCGGTGCAGATCAAGGACATCGTCAAGGACGTCATGTCGCAGTGCATGCCGGAGAGTGGGTCGCGCAACGAGCCGGAGGAGGAGGACGACGAGGAGGTCAGCCTGGGCAGCCCGCTGAGCAGCAATCCGCGCAGCTGCGGCGACGACGAGGATGACGAGGTGGACGTGGATGGCGGCGATGTCAGCGGCCAAGAGGATGAACTGGAGCCCGATGTGAAGCCCTCGTTGAGTGAACTGAACTTGGCGCGGGCCTTGCAGCCTCTGCCGCCCCTGGTACGACTGCCCCTGCAGACCAACACCCCGCCAGGCACGTCCCAAAAGGTGCTCCTGGCCACGCCCATTGTGCCGCCGCAAGCGGGTGGACAGCCCATGACCATGACCATCATACCACTGGCCACCTTGGCGCAGAGCATCACACAGATTCCCTCCCCGCAGCAGCAGCAGGACAAGGGTCCTGTGGTACCGCCGCCCAAACTGGAGATCAAGCTGGAAAAGGACATCAAAATGGAGCCCAAGGATCCGGAAGAACTTCAGGAGGGACAGGCGGAGGAAAGCCAAGCACCTAGCGAGAAGGAGCTCGAATCGCCAGCAGCCACAGTGCAAATCAAGGTGGAGCCGGAGCCGGAACCTGAGTTGGATGCAGAAATGGAGGAGGAGCCGGCGGACCTCGACGAAGATGCGAACAATGGTCGCTCCAGTGTCACCTCGCTGGCCGAGGTTCTGGCCGCCAATGTGGAGGACGAGATGGAGTACATCGAGCGGATGCGGCAGCGCAAGATGAGCTCGCCGGCGGCCATCGAGAAGCCGCTGAATCCTCGCCAGGGCACCAAGCGTCGCCACGAATCCGCCCAGGACGACAACAACAATGGCGAATCGGGCCAGGGCAGTGGATCGAGTGTCATCAGCTGCGCCGATGCCCGCAAGTACCTAAAACTTCTCGAGGAGTTTGCTCTGTACAAGGAGAACTACCGGCTGATTGGCCTGATCACACGCGCCGATGAGGTGATGCGCGAAATGGACGACAATGTGGCGTAGGATGCCCTACACGTGGAGGAGGAGGAGAGACAGCTGCAGCCAAAGAGCATTAGCGATGCAAACTGATGCATCTAGAAGATGCAGATCGGTCGGATGCAATCAATCATTAGATCTAAGGTAACCCTAATTTGTACTCGATCCCAATAAACGCAATCAAACTAATGTCCGCCGGTCAATGTCTGTTCTAATGATTTTATAATGAATTTAAATATTTTCTGAATGCTGAAATACAGTCCTTTATTTGGTCCACGTACAGTATAAATTGGTATACATTAATATGATTGAAACACTAATTCTTTCTACGACCGTGTGTTAACATGTGCCGCTTAAAAACACCATTCCTTTGAAATCTACCCGAGCACTGGGAACGCTCTCCTGTATGAACTCGAGCGTTCCTTGAAAGTGGTCGAGCATTGGGGAGATTTAAATGGATTCGCCAGTGTGGAGTCGCAAGTGCCTCCGAAGATACTTTTTGTGCTTGGACGTTGTTGAACATTGGGAACACTTGATTGGTTCTGAGTGCGTTTTCAAGTGTTTCTTCAGACTGTCTAATAGGCTTTTTTCTCCTGAATGAATTGGCAGATGAGTTTTTAGACCTGATTTTTGGGCGAAAGGCTTTAAGCACTGAGCACACTTGAAAGGTCTCTCTCCTGTGAGAAGTTGCAAGTGACGCTTAAGATTACCAAGTGCGGAAAATGCTCTTGTGCAATGGGAACACTTGAAAGGTCTTTCTCCTGTGTGAGTTCGTAAGTGTTCGTGTAGTTTGAATTTCTTGGGGAATATTTTTTGGCAATGAAGGATCTTTCTCCTATATGGGAACGCAAGTGCAGCCTAAGATGGCCATTCTTGAAGAACGTTCTTGGGCATTGGGGACTCTCAGGTCACTACCATCGACGCTTTTGGCGTTCCTGTCGTCAAAGTCCGAATCATCGTCTTTCTCCAAATCTGGATCGTAGTCATCATCTTCCTCAAAATCCTCTTCGGTGCCATCTAAATCCTCTTGGGAATCAGTCTTATCCATTTGGCAGTTCCTTTTTAAGCGACTTCGTGTTCTCTCCTGCTCTGCTTCAACTGTTCCTTCCTTAGAACTACTGGATCCCTCATTCTCCAATTGCTCCTTCTGAAGATCGGTAAAGTAGCAGAAGAAATGGTGGCTCCTCTCGTACGTTTCAATAATATCGAATGCATCCTGGGCCTCCTGAAGGCAGGACGCGCAAATAGTTTTGGGCAGTAGGTCGTCTTCTTCCACCCTACAGCCGGTGCACTGATAAATCATATTTGCAATGGAAATGCCCGATTCATGTTTTTCTTCGAAAATATTGACCATATTTTCGTAATTTACCAGACAAGCACGACATATTGACGACTCCATCGTTCTACAATTGAAAAATCATTAGTGAAATCGGTGAGTTAATTGCTATTTATTTTCTTACGGTCGTTAAAGTAAAATTACAGTATAATAAAATATCCTGAGGTGCAGGTGCGCCATTTAAAATTTATCTGAAAAATTAAAAAAAAAATATAAATAGAATAGAAGTACAGTGTTGCCTTTAGTGCAAACAAAAATGATTCTCTTAAATCAAGCTTTATTAACTCTGGTATTTCCACATCGAATCCTATTATGTTGCCCTATGCTGTGTGTTCTTATAGATAAATTTACTTATTCACGGCCGGAATAAAAAGTCGGCTAAATATACGCGCTGTTTTTGTTTTTGATCAAGTGCGCATGTCTGCCCTTAGTTCAGCTTCTTCTTCTTGTTTCGCCGGGCGGGAGGTCACCACCCACTAACACCCACCCACCCAAGCACACACACATGGGTGGCAAAGAGAGAGAGAGAGAGAGAGAGAGTCGCCAACAAAAATAACGGAACAAAGAGGTCAATCATTAAATTCAATCTCAATTGATTGCGGTAATTTCGAGTATTTTGCGAGTATTTTTGGTACTTATTCCTTAATAAGTTGGAAATGTCAGAAAACGAGGTATAAATACTTTTAGATTGAGCTGAGCGAAGGCCGCCAATCTTGATTGTCTGATTGTGAAAATGGGTAAGTGCGCATGTCTGCCCTTAGTTTAAATCAGAATATTTGTTATTGGTTTTCGCTCTCAGCGCTCTCTCTCCCTCTCTCGCACACACGTGCATCCAAATTGCGGGGGAGTTGAGCTCTTTGTTTATCAATACGCCGTTACAGAGTGCAAAAAAAGAAAACAAAATATTTAAAAAAATATGTTTAATAAATAAGTTATAAAACAAAAACACATAGCTACCCTTCACATTGCCAGAAATGCCCGGGAATTAAGTGATTTATTGCGCATTTCCACACGCACACATGCACGGTCGGTCGTCAGCAGACTAATCAATCACTCAATCGAGACACACAGACGCACACACCCGCTCATTTCGGCTCTACATCAACTCAGTTCGTGATTGTCGCTTGCGGAGAACAAACCGCCTTTATAACGCCGGTCGACGCGCCAGGTGGTGGAAATATATATATCCAGATCCAGTGGAACAACAACAATCAGAGGGATTATGTGAGGCGTTTTCCAGAACTTAAACGTGATTGGTCTGGCAACTCTAGGAATTTGTAAACATCAACAGCTGATTGACGGACAACAACAAAAAGGTAAATAAACGAGAATGTTTATTGTTTACTTGTTTATTAATATTTAAACAAAAGGAGAGACTAGTAGTATATATTATTATTTCTGTTTTAGATGGCCACCGCCCTCCCAGATCGCTTTAGTGCGGGCAAAAGACAGTTCTGGCGAGAGTTCTTGGCTCTGTATCAGGGAATGCCGGAGCTGTGGGATGTCCACCATGTCAATTATCGGAACAAGGAGCTACGGAACCGAGCCTACGAGCTGCTGGAGAGGAAACTCCGGGAGATCCAGCCGAATGCCACGCGCACCGAGGTGGGCCGGCGGATCAACATATTTCGCACCAATTACCGGCGCGAGCAGATGCGAATCCTCAAGCAGAAGGAGCTGGGACTGCACTCGGACCTCTGCAAGCCCACTCTCTGGTTCTACGACTACATGGGCTTCCTCCTCACCCAGGAGACCTTCCAGCACAGGGCCCGAAAAGGTCGAGGGGGCAGACAAAAGCCGGTATTTGGGCAGGAAAAGGGAGTAAGATCAAGGAATTTATTTGGATTTGCATTTTTAGTATAAATATAAATACTCCCCAGGATAAATACAACTCGAAAAACACAGATCTCAACACGGACAGCGTTTGTGATTGGCCAATGAAGGAGGACCCACCCGATCGAAGTGCTTCACAACACGAAGAGGCTTCCCTGCTCAGCCCAAAAGTGGAGATTTTAGAGCCAGAGGAGGGCACCACAACCCAGAATGGAATCGCGCACACAGAAGTCAAGGAGGAAGCCTGTGCTGAAGGTTCCGTGGATACCAGAGAACCCGCCTGCTCACCCCAGCCAGAGCCAGAAACCGAACGAGGAACTGCCAGCACCATTCTCAGCGAATCCTCCGAAGTGCTGGCCAGATCCTGGGCCATTCAGTACGAGGAAATGGCCCCCACGCAACGCATCCTGGCCCGAAAGGCCATCGCGGACATCCTGTTCGAAGGATGCATGGGAAATCTGCGAATAAACCGCGGCGATCAGCGGAGCACCGTGGGAAATCTTCTCTAATATTTAGTTTACTAGTATTCAGGGAATTTCTGCTTTTGTTACATTACGATTAATCGTAAGGGTTAAAAGAACTGTGTATATTTTTTCCTACCACTTTCATTTGCCACCAAACCACTCAGGCCATAATTTCTATTTTTAAACTAATCGAAATACAACGCAAAACAAAGAATGTTGGCGTGTAAGAATAAATAGATATTGCAATGAATGCACTTTACTATATTCTTTTCGTTTAAATTTCCCGCTCAAAATGTATAGTGTTGGAAATAGGCTGGCAACCCTAAGAAGCCATACAAATTAGAGATGGTATTGCTTTCTATCGTGGCACGAGCACGAGGCTATCTTAAATTAATTTTCCTGCGAGCTCGTTTGTTTCCAGAATAACGAATCCTGCGAATATCTGTTTGAGTGTTTTGTATACATTGTTTTCCTAGTTTCCGCGAATTGTAACCTTTTTACCTGGGGCGCCACCCCTGCTTAAAAAAGTGTCACGCACACATCTCTTTTGTGAAATTGTTTTGATATCATATCCACCTGGGAAGGATAAAAAAGGGCGGTTTTCGGTTGCACCTGGCTCACACGACGTGCTGCGCGTGCGCAGGTGCTTGGTCCTTCATTCGCGCCTTGGATTTGAAGGAATTAGCATCGCTGGCAAGGCAGTTTCTGGTAAGTGCTTTGTTTATGTTTTGACTTTCGCCACTTAACTAAGGGTTTCATATTACAGGTACATGTGCAGTTTTGGTTGCTACGGAAAACATTAAAAAGCAGTCAAGGTTTTCCAATCAGTAGGCTGCTTTACAGGGATCCTTTAAACTCAATTAACTTTACAGGATCCCCTGACATACATACGCGCTCATACCGCCATGTGTTTCTAGACCCTCTGATTCGATAAGTCTTCTAATAATATCCTATAAGCATTAGATATAAACTGCACGTTTCCGTCTCTACGAATCTCTCTATAACGATCTATGATGCAAAAGTGCAGCGAATTGGGAAAGAATTCCATGTGAGTACAGAATCTGATCACTAATAATAATGTTATACTATATAGTAAATACAAATTCTAGAGCCTGGCAGCATTTCGTTCGCTTTGGTCAGAGCAACCTGAAGGTGAAGAAGGGCCCAAAGGGCCACTACTTGGAGAGCAGATGTCGCGAGGAGCTGAAGAAGCGGCTACCTGCGGAGTCATTCGAGGAACTAATGGCCTTTGTGGCGAAGTGGTTGAAGCGCCTAGACGAGAAGAATGGTATAGTGCGGCCTGCAGAAGAGGACTCGCCGCAGGAACAGAAAGATAAGGATTCCGACAAGGATGTGCACGTAGAGAAAGGAACAGCAAATAAAACACCTGCTGATCCTTCAGTTGTGGACCTCTGCAGCGATGAAGAAGACTCCTCCGTTGACCGCTTTTCGGACAAGGAAACCCTGGACTGCGAATCGGTCATCTCCAGTTCGTCCTTAGTGATCCTCGACGATGAGCTGGGCGAGGTTAACTTGAAGGACTATGCGGAACATGTTGATGGAAAACTAGATGAAGCCTCCCTGAGGAAGCGGAATTGCAGGGAGGAGACTAAGCCACCTGCTAAGGCCACAAAACAGACTTTGATGAATGCGTTCTTGACTCCCAAAGAGAAGGAGACCGAAAAGTCTCCCTCTCCTGTCTTCCGGCATGCTTTGAAAACGTATGCTAGAAGATCGAAGATAACACCAAGTGGAGAGACACCTTCAAAGGATGTGCAGAGTAGCAGCGAAAAGCGTAGCTCTCTGATCCTTCGAGAACTGACCCTCGAAGGTGGAACCAATTTGAATAGGTCCTCAAAGGAAGAAGCGATGCCCGAAGTGATAGTTATTGAAGATCTGAGCCAAGAAGAAAAGCTTGAACCAAAGACTCTGGCACATTATGATACGAAACCAAAAGCCCCGATAGATGGGAATCTAAACGTAAAAGCCATGAAAAATGAGAAAACCCATGCCTTTATCGATAAAGAAACTCCAGCCTGTGATCCCGTAAAATGCAATGAAATTAAAGCAAAACCAGCATCTGATGTTGATCCAAATGGATCAATGAAATGCGAGACAGAAAAGCCTTTAGGAGAAGCCAAAGAAAACAGTGAACCAAGTGCCAAAAATGAAGGACAAAAACCGAATGTTACCAAACCCGTGGGAGTAAAAACCATGCCGCTACTGACGGGTTTGCTGTTAGCCGATCCTCCGGCACAAGCAGAACCTACACATGATTCCAGTATAAGCCCAGAAGTACAACCCAATTCGATAAGGATACGTAGTGACCTAGTTTCCTCCCCAATGGATGGGATTCGGGTTCGCACCGATCTGCTGCAGGAGCAAGTCAATCCGCTCCTTCTCTTAATCAGTTACGGGATCATGTTGACCGAATGTCGCCAGCTCAACCTTCTAATCCTCCGGGAGCAGCTGAAAAGCGAAGGTTGCCGATGGAACCGACGACTGGAAATCAATGTGAATCCACTCTGCCCAAAAGGCCAGCTGTGGATAACTTTAATCCTGCAGCAACTACCACCTCCAGACATCCTCCCAATATCCCGATGCCTGCTGCACCAGTTCCAGCACTTCCTCTTAATCAGTTACGGGATCATGTTGACCGAATGTCGCCAGCTCAACCTTCTAATCCTCCGGGAGCAGCTGAAAAGCGAAGGTTGCCGACGGAACCGACGGCTGGAAATCAATGTGAATCCACTCTGCCCAAAAGGCCAGCTGTGGATAACTTTTATCCTGTATCAATTACCACCTCCACCTATCCACCCAATGTGCCGGTGGCTGCTGCACCAGTTAATACTTCCAGATATCGGCTAATTGCTCCTGCGCCCGCTACATCTGTTGCCAATGCGAGATATCCACAATCTTCTGCTGCAGCAAACACCTCCAGCTATCCGCCTACTGCTGCTCCAGCTTCCGCCTCCAGTTATCAACCAGTGATTCCTACTGCACCGCATACCATGAGCAACTATCAATCGAATGGGCCTCCCATTACTCCTTACAACAGGGGATATCCACCAACCAACGCTGCGATTGCTCCACTTATGAACAATTCCAGTTGCCCAGTGCGTTCTGGGTCAGTTAGATATGCACTGGAAATTCCGGCGACTGCATTTAGGCCTGTGCCCCCGGGACCAGCCAACACTGTATGGTACCCACCACCGCGATATCCGTCGGCTATTCCTGGAGCTTCTCCTCCAGTTACCACCAGCTATCAACCAGTTTGCCCACCTGTTTCCTGCTCCTCCTCCACCTATCGAGGACCTAGCACTGTGCCTTCTACAGCTCCAGGATCGACACCTTTACCGAGATATCGTCCACCTAAACCTGCACCTGTTGTCGCTTCAAGTTTTCAACCAGTTATGTCGGCGGTTGTGGGATCAGCGAATGCACCCAGATATCCTCCTCCTGCACCAGTTGTCACCTCCATTCATCGACCCGTTAAACCTGCGGCACCTCTACCAGTAGCATCCTCCAGCTATCAACCAAATATTCCTGAGGCTCCTCCACACCATAATCAACTTACAGGGTGCACCGATTTTTCCAAAATCATGGGCATGCTGGGCCAGGTGGAGCTTTTTGCCTATGGTCAAAAGAATCAAGAGGCCTTCCACCTCGTCAATCAGCTGCGCTTAAGCATCCAGAAAGGAGCGGCTCAGGCTCCACAGCGTAATGTTTAGTTTTAACCATTATTAACTATTTTGAGAGTCTAATTTTAGGAAATTAACTCGTTGCATCGCTAGTTTATAGAATTTGTTAAATTGCCATTGTGTTTTGATACACGATATCAAATAAAAAATTAGTTGAACAACTATTGAATACTTTTTTGAGAGCTTTACATGTTTTGGCAGAAATACATTTTTTGGTCTATGTACTTGATCTTTGAATTAAATCTCTGAACTTTGTAAAATATTATTTTTGTTTTATAAATTGACTACTAAAAATAATAATAAGGGCATGTACATCTTTTAGATATTTACCTTTTGGAGCTAATTCTTTTTATTTCGCTATTTTGTATCCCAGCGTGTTAAAATCTGAAGGATACTAATAGAAAATATTGAAATATATATTTCTAATGAACATGATTATTTTTCTTGTAAATGTAATATGCAAAGTATTTAAAATTATGTCCAGTATTGAATGCTATTTGAAAATTAGCTGCTTTAAACAGTAAGTTCTGTATAAATCTAATACAAAGTATTCCAATTTCAATGGATTACAAGATCTGTAAGGCTAAATCTGGAGGCTTTATTTGTACTCTCACTTCGAATTGCCCTCAGAGGAGGGGCCTGCAAATGATTTACCCATCTGTTGTTAATATTTCTGCACCTGTGGCACTTCAAGTTTAGCAGATGAGCTCCCCACCTGCCTGAAATCTACAGCTGCAGTTGAAATACTAGATGTAATGATTAACAGAAAGAAGAATAATTCCAAATAATTATTAAGAAGTAAATACTAATTACAACTAACTAGCCTTTGTTTTGTGGTTTTAATGTACTATATTATTTTTGAGTGGAGAAAATTATTTTTAATATAATTCGTTTAGTTTAAAAAATAAAGGAAACTAATATATTTTAATATGATCAATAAAAAATACCGATCACTATATTTATGACCGCTCCTGTGCGCCTGCAATTTACCTAGACAACTGGGGAAAAAATTCAAATCACTGGGAACTGGGAGATGCCGATTGGGGCTGGTTCGTGTGGTTCGGCTGACTGATGATTCTGAGCTGTTGTAGCAGCACTTTGCACCTGTCGTCCGCCCAACGCAAGTGAAAAATCAAGCGCAGCTTTAATTGATACAACAGCCGCAGTGGAAACCCAGTTCTGGGTGAGATGTGAGCTGGAATATGCGATATGGGACGCTGGGGTGCAGTTGCAGTTGCAGTTTTAGTTGCACGTGTTGCCTGGCAAACTAGTCGCGGCAAAAATACTGTAAGAAATGCCAGGCAGCTGCCGCTGAAAAGTGGGGGCTTGCATAGACTACAAAGACTCAGGACCCCACAATCGGGAGAATCGGGGAGGAAATGCGCCCTTCGAGGGGCCGAGTCCTAAATGGGCATTGAAATTAAATGCAGCTGCTTTAATGACGCTGCTCCTTGGTTTGGCAAGCCAATATTCAGAGATGCCTTCCTAGCTTTTTGTCAGATTTATCTATTATTGGTAATGCAACATTGTTTTTTTTAATGGGAAGTAAAAACATTTTATTACCAGTTTCTTTAAATTGTTAATGGAAATTGATTTTTTCGGATATTGAAAAATAGTTAAGGTCATAAACTTTAATTTTATTGCTTTGAATTCTTATTTTATGAATTCAAAGGAATAATTTTAATGATATTCATTTTAGTACTAAGAAACTCCTTGTAAGTAGATTTTCTGTGTTAGTTTCAGTCATCACTGAAGGGCTAGGATACGATGGTCGATGGATTGTATGGCTGATGGCCTGGTCAAATCTGTGAGTATGCCACAAACGCTGCCCCAGTGGGCGTGCGGTGGGCGTGGCAGAGCAGCCACAGAGTGAAATACCCGCGGTGGTCGCCGTTTTCCTCGGCTTGGTGGGCGCCAGCAATCTGCAGCAGCAGCAACATCAACGGCAACAATCTGCAACAGCAACAAAGCAAGAGCAAGAGCAACAGCAACAGCAACACAAACAATCTGCAACACGGCGCCTTTGCCTTTTTGGGACATTTAATGGGAGTTGCCGTTGCCTTTTTTGGTGCAACGAAATCAAGCAACAAAAATCATTTTATCGCTCGATGCTTCTCTCGATGTTTTCCCCCTCCAGATGATGATATCGTTTGTTTGTTTGCAATCGCCAGTTTGTTGGTTTATTTTTATTCGCCAGCAGCTGGGGCTTGCAAGTTGCAACCGCTGCAGTTGCATGAATATAAACGCTTTTTCAAGTGCTTAAGCTGGGCGAAAGGAGCAGCATTTGCCCTCTGCGATCGATGCGATCATGAGTTGCACACGATCTTTTCGAGTTTCCTATGGATGGTCGGACATCATCGATAAACACAGATCAGATTAGAGCAGAAAGGAATCTCAGAGGAGATCAATTGGAATTCAAAATAGATTGTGTAGAAAAATTGATCTTTTTATGATCTTCCATAAGAAATACAAAAAAATTTATAAGAAATAATACTTATTAACGGGAGTAACATTTTACTAGTTTGAAGACATTTTTCTATCTCTTCTTTTGATTTCTTATAAGAATCCATGGATTTTAGGACATTTTCGTCAAAGAAAAGTACAATAAAATATTTACTGGTTAATATTACACGCGTATATAAGTAATACATAAAAATATATGAGTATCAAATTGATCCGGACATTTTGTATTATCCGTTGATATAATACATGGTACAAAATCAGACATCCTAATTAAATGTATGTTCCCAGACAGCCTTTTGTCGAGCCCGAATGTGTGTAAACAGTCGAACAATAACAAATTGCAGTTCTCACAGGCTTTGGCACGCTTCCCGAACAAAAACCAAAGTGAAAACGAAAGCGAAACCGAAAACCACCCCGATGCATCCGATTGCAGGTGCGGATATAGTGCGATATAAGTAGTTAGTGGCCTTATAGGGGTGGGAATACGATTCGATCTGGGTTCTGGACAGTCGGCTGCTTCTCTTCTCAGCTCATCGCCAATGAGAATCGGGAAACCGGAGAGTCACACGAGAACCGAAACAGTTGCTCATGTTGGTAAACAGAATGGGAACGGGAATGGTATAGTGGGAAGTATGGTATTCCGAGGGAAATACCTTCCAAAGTGAGGGTGGGTGGGACCCTGGTGTCGTGTGAACTTTGGCGAGGAATCACTCCCGCAGACTAATGAGAATCTCCGGAGCATATAGGAGCCGAGTTTAGGAAACATTCAAATTAACTTAGGCTTTTTTCTCAGGCGGTGTGTGTCTGGTGTCTGGATCATAATGTGGGAATCAGACACAGAATGTATGGGAAGAATTCCCCACAATTTTTGGCGAGCTTCTCTGACCAGTCTGCAATTACATGATCAAAAATTCTCCTCGCACTTTTTGCCGCCTTTTCAGTTCCGAAATATCTCGAGTGCCTTTCGCATGACCAAAGTGTGGGACTGGGAACTGATTCGGGTTCAGATTCAGATTCATATATACATTGGCTATCCTTTCTGCATCTTAATGAATTGCCGGCCATTTGGGGCCGCGCTGCTAAACGAGCATTAACCTATTAAGCCCAAGCCATAAGCCTCCCATAAAAGTTGACAAGAGCAGCTGGAAATTCTCAAAAACCCACAGCCGGAATTTTGTTAATGATGCCTAACCGAAAAAAATGAAAGGATACGGCGCCCTTTGATTCTCCGCATACTTTCAGCTCTGCACTTTATTTTATTTTTATTTTTTGGGTCCTAACTTTTATGAGCGAATCAGTAAGCCGAAAGTTGGGCTTTCGGCGACACCTTTTAAGCGCGCCAATCGAATCAATGTTTTAACACGAGAATACCATTTCCGAAACGAGCTAATTAACGACTCCCGAAATAAGCGAAAAAGGAGTCGAAAATTCTACGAATATCCCGGGCAGCTGCAACGAAAGCAAATGGAATTCATATTCGTTTGATTCCATTTTGCCATCATCCTGCGAAAGTGAAACCGCAGCAGGTGATCATCATTCTTATTTCTTGTTTAGTGGCCAACAAGTTTTGGCAATTTGAAAATCTCTGCGCTAATTACTGACGACTGGAATTGGGGAGTCGAGAAATCAGGGACATGCAGCTGCCTGGGAATCGAAGGATGGAATTGGAGTTGGGATGCGAAACTTCGGGACCTTGTTGCCTAATTGAACCCATCAATTTGGAGTTAATGAAGTGGCAGTCGCCGGTCCAGAAAATGTCGCTGCGCATTTTCAGCTCCAGCGAAGCTGCAATTCATGAGGCATCTCTCTTTTTCGCTTTCGGCCGATAACGGGGCATAAAACACATTGGCCGTTGCCGAGTGGAGAGCTTCCTGTACAGCAGCCACTGGCTACCGTGGCAGCCGTTTAATTAGCGGGTTAATTGGCCATGAGGTATCCCCATGCCACCTCAGACCTCCTCCCCATCCCCATCCACCATCCACCATGTGCATCTCCATTCGCCGCAACGCGATTTGGCAACTTCATTAATAACAGAGATAGCCAGATTTTCCTTTAGCCACAGCCCGTTTGTCATAGATACAGGTACAGAGAGAAAAAAACGATTAAATTCTTTAAATTGTATTTTATTTCACTTTTGCCAATTCAGAAACTCCCGTGAAAATATAAATATTTCAAAAATAGTTTTTGTAATGCAGTAATGTTTTATATTTATATAAATTATAAAATTATATGCAAATGTATATAAGTTACTTTATTAAATTAATTTATATATTAGTTTATATATTTTTTATACATTTGACATTTTTTATAAGTATTAAATATATTAAGTAAGCCTTTTTTTTGCCTGCATAAGAAATCTTCAGTGGAAGTTAGGAGCCTCCTCTATCGATGCTGCAGTGACAAATGATATGTTGACAACAGCCAACAGGTAGTTGCAAAATTTTGACTTTTGCTTATCGTCGAGGTGCGAGACATTATACGTGAATAAATGCGCATGAGGAGGAGGAGAAGGGGAAGAGGATGATAAACGCATCTGCATCGGCAGCTTCATTTGCGAAATCTCCCGTTTATGATGATCATTTACCGCCCCACAATTACTCATTGTTATCAGCTCCGAAAAGGGGATCTTTATTTGCAGAAGCTTTTCTGGTAGTCGGGCCCATCAGGTCCATCGATCATCATTGAGGAGCAGTTATCAGTTAAGTGGAAGGACAGTCCTTAAATGAGTTCGAAGAAATAAAGGTTGACCATTTCTGAAGGTGAAGGTGGAGCATCCGTTTTACTAAAAGGAATAATCAGATGTCCGAAAAAAATTAAAAGCCCTATTCATTTGTATATATTAAAAATTTACAAAATATATTTTAGCGTTACCTTCCTTTAGCGTTACTCCTCTCCAAATATAAATCATCTCAGATCTTCTTTCCCCAGTAAATATTGCTCCTGCACTGGAACCCTTTGCCCCTCTTTTTTCTCCTGAATTTCATGGTAATAAAATACAAAACCTTCTGGGGAAACTTAGAAAGGCGAAACTTAAAAAGGGCAAACATTTTTACAATTAAGATAAAGACTGGATTTTAAAATGTAAAATATTCGTTATTTAATTTCCGTTCAAATAATATTCTACAATTTAAACTTATCTTACTTTCTAAGTGTTTCCCCCATACCGTTTTCAGGGGAGTTCCGCTTACGTTCCAATGGAGACTTTTTACCCCAGCTACCACCCCTTCAAAAACCCCTCAACCCAAAACCCACCACCTTTTAACTGCTATTGAACCCCTCAACCCCTGCGTGGAAACAAGTTCCACAGAGAGCTTCCCCTGAATCGCCCCTGCGTTTCTCCTCACTGAGCATGCGCGGCCGTTTCCCCAGCTTAAGAGACTTCCCCAGCTTTATGAACTTCCCCACCTCGCAGATCCATTGGAGAATTGCCATCTCATGATACCTCAGGGCTCTCTTGTAAGATCGGCTCTCTGGCAAGTTGGACTTAAAGCCGCAAACGAATTGGATTCGTAATCATGCGGAAATGATCGCACTGACCTTTCGGCAATGCAGCATTTCCAGACGGATTCATCTGCAATTTTGCGGTCTAAATCAGGCCAAGATATTTAAGGGACCTTTTGGGTTCATGAAACTATATATGACACTATATATCCTTTTAGAATTTTAGGGTATATTATAGATTTATTGATAATATGTTATAGTATATCCAAGAATATTCAGAATTTTGAAATTTAAGGAATAAAAACTCTTTTCTCTTGAGACTGACTACCCATCTCCCCAAATTTCATGCAAATAATCTCAGCGGCAGAAGTTAAAATCACCATCGACCTTTTGATCTGCTTTGCTGCACTCAGTCAATACAATTATTATTGATTTGCGCTGGCTTTCGCGGGACTCGGCTTCATTGGGGCGCTCCAAGGTGAACCTGAACTTGCTCCTTTGGCTGAACCCGAACTCGAACCTGAAGTTGAACCTGAACCTCAACCGAAGCCCATGGCGCGCAATTTGCGGCTACGTGTCTGAGATTTGTAGTTGCAATCAGTTTGAACTGTCGACTGGCGGCTGCGGCAGAAGTAGAATCCCGTGGAGCCGCGATTACGTGCCAGGGCCAGGTTCAATCTCCAACTCGGGTTTCAGATTTCTGACTTGCACTCCAATTTAGGTTCAATAACTGTGAAATAATAAGCGGCCTTTGGAGGGGGTAAAAGTCAAATATTGGCCATCATTTGGATACGGATTACTTGGGATTACAAAACAATTTTTATAATATTTTGTTATCTATTTAAAATTATTAAATTTATTTTTTTCTCTTGAAAAATCTTTTATTATTATTTTATTTCATGATTTTATTAGACAAAAATAAATGTAGCTACTTAATAACCATTTAATACAACATTTAAAAAAGTTGCCTTGGAAATTTTATAAAACATTTTATAAAACAGATTCCAACCCTAAATTTTTGTATAAGCTTAAATAAAATTTAAAATTTAGGATAGTATTTTATCTTTTATCAATAGTTTGATTAGAGATGTTTATAATATATTTTGAACATCATGCAAAATCTAACAATCATAATTATGATTTCATTTTCTCAAGATCTTGGTACTACTTATATTTCCAACAGATTCATCTGGCCATCCGTTATTACCACAATTAGTCACTGCATCGCGAGGGCTTTAGTCTCTCGCAGTCACGGGGATCGTTGGGATTACTTTATTAAAGATGGTTAAAGATCTCCCCTGACCATGTCGACGGCAGCTTTGGCTAAATGGCATTTTAATCAAAATTGTCGCCTTGGGCGCCTTGGCCAGCATTAATGCGCTGCATTATGGCCGTGGCGGCAAATTAAAGCCGCCTGAATGTTAAACAATTTGCACTCGGCTGCATTAGTCAGGGAGTTGGCCAAAAGGAGATGGCCAAAAAGCGCTGTCTGTCGGGCTGGTTGGAGAGAAAAAACCCGTCTGTTGCCGGCTAAATCTTGGTCAAGTGGTTCGGATCGTCTGGCTCGCTGGCTGGTTGAGTCTTCTCTAGTCTAGTTAATTTAATTTCAACGTCACGTCGTCACAGTTGGCCGTCATCACGGCTTCACTGGGCTCGTCGCAGTCTGATTTGAATTCTCTGCCTTGGCTTGGCTTTTTAGCCACTTTTTGTGGTCTGCGTCTGATATTACCCGATTTCGAGGTCATGGGAAAAATCATTTTTCAGTGGGCCGCACAATGGGCACCTTATTTATCTTCGATTCGCATGCCATGGCGACTGGACACGGGATCTGGCCAGCAAAAAGTAGGAGCTGCCACTTTATACGTTAAGATTGAAGTTTAGCTTATGGTTGATTCTTAGAATAATTGAATTGGTAAGCAAAAAGTCCGATTTAATAATGACTGTAATTAATTAAAATTCGATTTATTGGTTAATAGTAAAAATATGTGTAAATAATAATCGAAAATGTATTAAAAATAAGAAAATAATTTAGAAATAATTTAAAGAAACCATTCATATCAAGGACGTCCGATTAGAATAGTTGAATTGGTAATCGAAAAGTCAGGTTAAAGGATCACATAATTTAATTAAAACTATATTTTATAATTATAATCAAAAATGTATAAAATATTACAAAATAATTTAGAAATAATAAACCATTTTATAGCTTAACCTTTCTTTATTTTAGTACACCTATAAAAGATATTCAGTATTGTTATCCATTTTAAAGGAAATCGTTGTCTTATCCATTTTAATTTGTTATTTTGGGAGAGTTTCGCACCTGGGAATTTTCATCACGGCTGCCCGACAAACTTGACCCACTTGGAGGTCTCGGCGGTTTGTTCCCGGGAATGCTTCTCCCAAGAGCTGGAGGCCAAGCCGGTGGGCAATGCAATGCCAGAGCCAAACAATATCAGCTTAATGACTCAATTCCGTTTAATTGAACATCGGCTCTGGGCAATTACACAAGACATTTAGTGGCCGTAATGCGACCACTTGACTCGTTTCCACTCGTTTCGTTTCGTTTCGCTGTCGTCTGTCGTCTGACGTTTCCACATAATTAAAAGGCCGGATTCTAATTACCAGACCCCTAAGCCCCTCGAAAGGGGAAATGTGTCAGAAGGCATTTAGAGGGGCATTCGTTTATGCAAATGCCACAACAGAAATAACGCCCAGCTGCAAGAGCTGCAAAATCTCGGGTGTGCACATGACAAACGACTTGAACTTGCGACTGGCGGCCGAAAAAAAGCCACAGAATCATAATAAAGGCGAAAATGAAATTCGCAAAATTTAATAAAGTTTGTCGGCCGCCATAAATTGCGTTAAGCGTTTACCATTTACATGTGTGCGACATGCTGAGAAGTCTCGAAGGTGAACAGCACGCAGAAAAACAGAAAAGCAGCAAAAACAGCAGCCACAGAGTCAAGTTTGTGTCTTAAGTCTTTCGTTTTTTTACTTTTTTTGTCAAGTTTGTGTCTTAAGTCTTTCGTTTTTTTTCTCGTGCGTGCGCATTTGCATTTGGCTGCGGCCATTTTTTAATTGATATTTAATTGCAGGCACACACAATTAAACGCAAATAAAATTATATGGTTTTTTAATGCCCGCAGCTGCAAATTGAACGCAAATGTAGTTTGATTTTATTATTTTATTTTATAATATTTGCTTATGAGCTTAACGGGCTACTTGGGTTTTTTATGGAATCCCGAGAGCAGCTGTCGTAGGCAAACAATGGGCAGCAAAAAGGTGGCAAACTTATATATATATGTATAGTCTAGTCTACAGTCCCTTATCCCAATCCCATCTATTGTCCCTTGAAAAACCCTTGTCTAACACTCATCATCAAGTTCAATTGAAGTTCTCACGTTCGCAATTGTTGGGCTAATTTGAGTGGGGATCTCTTTTTGGTTTCGGAGGCTTAAAGGTTTTCCAGCGAAACAGGAAACGCACTCAAAGAGCTTTGGTTTCTCGTGTGGGAATCCGCGGGATTAATGATTACCTGGCAAATGGCCGGGGATCAAATCCGAAAACCAAAGCTCGGTTCTCGTTCGAACCTCCTAATTGAAACTAACTGATCCAAATTTGTCTTGTCGTTAGCCTCAAGTCGGCTCTTGGCGTTGGCGGGGCTTTGAATTGAATCTAAATTGGCCCGCAATTAAGTTAAACAAGGCGAAAATAGAGGAGATAAGATGTGTGAAAAATGGATACTCAAGCTTTGAATACTGAAGTAGTAAAATTAATAAAATTTTAAAATAAATAAATTAACTATTGTTAGCTTATAAAAAATAGCGGACATTTTTCTGTGCTTTTTTTGTTGTAATTCTGTAAAAACGAGTGCCTCATCTAAAAAAACGACTGTTTTAGACAGCTAATGAACTAAGCTAACGATCCACATCAATTGCCAGTTGGTTTAGATAAAATATATATTTTTGCATTTTTTGCATTTTTGATAAGGGGTTACATCACGTTTTTTTTGCAAAAAATGGTCTAAAATTAAAGTTGCCAGTTTTGAATGCAAATCGGTTGGGAATTTAATTACGAGTTCAACAAGGTAGGACAACCCATTTTTGGACCAAATTTGATCAAGTTTTTGAAATATTTTAGTTAGAAAATACAAATAAATTAATAAAATTTATGCATTTTAATAATTTTAAAATTAAATTATTTTTAACCACTTTTTCTCAAACTCTTTGTATATAACATAACATACAACAAAGACTTCAATTCACAGATCCCGACTATCGACGATACACAAGTAATCTGCCCATCGTGGTATGGTACCTCCTTTTCGTTTTCCCTTGACCATGGCTCTGAATTAGTGTCTTTCGGTAAACTATTCCTGCTTATCTGCTTGTCTATATCTGCATATCGGCCGCTATCTGGCCGTTTGGCCATTTGGCTGCCTGCCCGCGGCCTAAATGGCCAGAGCCACATTGAACTCGACAGGCAGAGAGCCAAGGATTTGGTTGCGTCTGCAACTTTCTTGGCGTCTGCAACCCACGGCCAAGATTTGGCGCCATTGAAATTGAACAACATGCAAAAAGCAAGGCTAAAAAAGAAACCCACCGAATGGGCAGCAGACCACGCACCTCAGCCTCAGATTCAGATTCAGATTCAAATTCAGAGCCCAGACATTTGTGGGGTTTTGTTTGCCAACACAGCCAACAGCCGAACAAACGGGGGCATTGAATGCTTTATTTGGTAGTGAAAACGATTTGCCAGCTTGGTGCCAAGTTATGCGTCGCCCAAAGGCTGAAGGAAAAATAAGGAAAAATAGTAGAAAAACGGCGCCCAGCTGCATTTGAGGCTCGAATTTCCGTCTATTGAACTTGGATTGACTATTAACTATAATTTGGGGCCAGCAAAATCGCTTAAGTTGCTGCTGATGGGCAGATGTTGCTGCTGCGTTTGTCATCGCAACTTGCAACATGGCTTGTCAGCCTTCCTTTTTTTGTCTTTAGACAGCAGCAGAATATCAAAAGAGGCCGCTTCTTTGCTTCCGCCATCATTAATAATCTGAATCTGAATATAAATATATATAAGTATATCTGTATATACATCCCGATGTTGCTCTTGTTCTTGTTTTCTGATGTTGCCTGATCTTGTTGCTGTCATTTCGCTGGGACTTTTAATTTATTTATGGTTCGGCTGCTGCTGCTTCTTCGGCATTCAACTGCCATTGGGCATCTGCAGAAGATGTAACTGGGGATTGGGGATTCAGGACTGAGAATCTCCACAGTGCCCGCCTAAATGGCAATTAAGCAAACAATTTATAGCGAAAACGTTCGATTTAATTAATGTTTGGCCTGCACGCAGAAATTAGCAAACACATGTGTGCCAGAGGATGCCCAAGTTACCTGGTAGTTGGTACTAACTTCTTGGCCAGAAGTTACAGGCCATAAACACGCCAAAATTTCGAAACGACAGCGCCGGCAATTTAAATAAAACTTTTGCTTAATTGCATCGCATGTGGTTCTTTCTCCTTTTGCGATCGTTAATTTAAATTGAACACATTTAGGACATGGACTTGGGATTGGTATGAAGATCTGGGGATGGGTTGGTCCCTGCTTTAATTGCCAGCGAATCCAGGGAGCTTCCTCCTCTTCCTCTTCCTCGGATCCTCAGATCTTAAACGATTTCGTTTAATGCAAGTGCCCATCATTTTGGGCTCCGCTCTCCACGTGCTGAAAGTGATTTGGTTTCGACTGCCCGCCGGACATTTTGGTCATGGCAAACCGGCAATTAAGGTTGCTCTTTCCTGGCCCCCTTAAAAAAGAGGAAAAAGGGGAGTGCAGCCTAATGACTTTTTAATTGGCCTCGCCAAAGTCAAGGCCTGATCATCCTGATCCCCAAATAGACCAGTGGATAACTGGTAATCCGAGACGGGGGATTGGCTGGGATTGAGCTATCTCAGTTGGCTTTCTGGCTGATGAGCGTAATTCGAGACGCCTCCATCTAAGCTCCAATTCGCACTTGCCAACCAGCAACCAGCCAGCAATTCGTGTCAGCTGCATCATTAATGTCTCAATCCATGGCCATAAAAAGTGAGAAATAAGAAATAAGAAATCAGAAGCATAAAGAACAGGAGCTGCAGCTGGGAAAACGGTAGCCGAAAATCGGGGCCACTCGAATTACAAGTGGCACGCTCTTAACTTGGTTTTTAGAGCTACTTTCAAGTGATTTAAGAGGCATTTAAGATGACATTTTTACTTGAGCTACATAACTTATTTTTTAAAAATAATTGTATAATATCTACACCTATTTATCTTCATTTTTGGTACTCCAAAATCTGAACTAATAACTTAAAATAATTATTCTCCAAAAATGCTAAACTTTAACTCATTATTTCAACTTATCACTCACAGTAATTCTTTCTCGGAAATCCTTCTTTCCTATTGCCAACCTTAAATAATAAATCATCAACTTATGCCCTTAAAAATACATTTTCATAAATTCGTTATTTTTTTACACTATTTATCATTTTTAAATAAATTTAATTTATATGTTAATCATCTTTATTTGTTTATATTTATTTTTCCGTTTTTCTTTTTTATACCATTTTTAATCTTTTACTTAGTTGAATTTATGTATTAATCCTTACAAATATTCTTTCTCCAGAAATGAACCCAAAATAACCTTATCTATGCCCAAAAAACAATTTAAAATCAAACCCCTTTAATTTCAACAAATTACTCTTAATATTTCATGTTTCCTTGAGGCAACCCAAAATAACATAATTTATTTCCACAATTTTGGCTCATCAATTTCTGGCCTCCAAGTTACATCTTCATGTGGCAAAGGCAGTCGGACAAATGATGAGTATTCCTGAACCTGAATCCAGGAATCGGAAATTAAAGCGGGGCACGCAAGCGCAAGCCTTCTCCTTCGACAGGGTAAGAAATTCAATTAAGCAACTGTCGTTCTGGGGACTTTGACATAACTTAGATGCGGTTGGCTTTGGCTTTGGCTCCCACTCGAAATTCGGTACAGGGAACTGAGAACTGGGAACTGGGATATATGGTATATGGTGGCGGGTCTGGTCCTCAGCAGGGTGTGGCGCCTGTAAAGGACACGGACGTGGACTCGGACCCAAGCGCAGCGGGTCTTGTGCATTTTAATGCCTCCAAAGTGGTGGCAATATGGGGGAAAGGAGCCAGGAATCGAGATGTGGCATAGGATCGTTGGGGTATTGGATCTGTCTGGTTCTGGGTTGTTTATGCTGGTGTTATTTTCATTGCAAACAAATGATGAGGAACACGCAAACGCACTCAGACGGTCCTTCTACTCGCCAGTGAAAAAAGAGAAGCCCCGGGGTCTCAAATTGAAATCACAATGACTTGAGGACTTCTGAAGTCCAACTCAATGGCAGGCACATAAATTTCCATCGCAGAGCGAAATTCGAACAAAATTATTGGATGATTTTTATGGTCACTTAAAGTGAATTTTATGTGGCCCAGGGAGCAGCAGCCAACTGCCAAACGGCCAACAGAACACATAAAAGTAAATGGAAAATGGCCAGAACTTTTTAGCCAGCCTGTGATTAAAACTTATTTCAAAATTCTGCTCTCCATCGATTGCATCTCCACTTTTCCCCGTTCGCTTTCCTCATTTTAATTTCACGTTACGATTATTTTATGCGGCCCAAAAAAACCCAGAATGGGGAAAACATATTTACAGTTTATTAAGGCTGATTGAAATTTATGCGGCATCGCCGAAAAAAGGCAGAGAAATGAGTCGAAATTCCATCAGAGTGCTAATGCGTGTTTGATGCTGCTCGCAGGTGTTGAAGCAACTGCGTTTTTTACGATAAGATAGCGCCCGAGGTCCGACCCGAAATCGGGGAGTAGCTTTAATGAGCCAGCGGGCTCTTTTCTGGGGTGCCCAGCATGGAGGATCCTTCAGCATTCCACACGGGGAAAAATATTAAGTCCATCTGGCTAATTTAGAGGTCGATCCTAACATTTCTTCAATGTTTCAATAATATGTTTTATTTTTGGAGATTTATATCTCATTGCAGAATAAATATAAACGATTAGGTGTACAAATAAAAAAGATAATTTTGTACAGAATCTTTCAAATATTATTATGATGTATGCCAATTGTTTATTTTTAAAGCACAAATGATTAATATTTACTTGTTTAATTATAATCAAGTTAATCATAAATTAATTATTATTATTTTTGCTGTTTTT
Source organism: Drosophila lutescens (assembly GCA_037075285.1). Classification (NCBI taxonomy): domain Eukaryota; kingdom Metazoa; phylum Arthropoda; class Insecta; order Diptera; family Drosophilidae; genus Drosophila; species Drosophila lutescens. The sequence goes on along the minus strand of JBAMCF010000072.1, from coordinate 843,653 downwards.
TTATTCTTTTATCTTAATAAATTATTATCTGCATGTTTAAAATGATTAGTTTATTATACGTATTTTCATTTTTTTAAAAGATCTAATATAAGGTATCTTAGAAATTTAATAATATAAAAAATTATTACTTAATATTTTCCCCTAATAATAAATATTTTCTGTTAGAACGGAACTGTTAAAAGTACAACTTTTTCTTCAGCACACAATAAACATTCTGGCTTTGACTTATCGCTCAAGTGCTGTTGAAATTATGCGAGCAACTCCTTAAAAGACTCTCGGATCTCTTGGAAATGTGTGCTTGGGATCTTGGGATCGGGTTCCGAGCTGCTGCCCCTGTCCCGGTGATTGACCAAGTCGTGACTTGGCCGCCGCCCACGTCCCGCCAACATTTGCACTCCTCTCGGCAAATTGAGTTTGCACTGGTGCCTTTGTTTGCCGTTTGCCAGCTAGACAAGTGCGTGGGCCAGGCCAAAACCGCAGCTGCCTCCAAAAGGGACGCCAGTCTGGATCCCCAATCCCCCATCCCGATTCCAGATTCCCCATTCCACTGGCGACATCTGTGATCCTCAGCAGACTTGCCTTTTTATGGCAAACGAGCCGACATCTTGGGCCGCCAGACCCCAGACACTTCCCCTGTTCTTCGAGGACTCCAAATCCACGAATTCATATCCATGTTGAATCTGTGGTGCAGCTGCACTCCTCAACTTTCAGTTGTGCCTCATTGCAACTCCTCATTCAATGCGATTTTAGATCAAAATATTTTAGATATCACAGATCTAGTTTCAATTCAGATGGCTTACTACATTATTTTCTTTCTAATCGCAAAGAACTAATTTTATGAATGTTAGCATTCATTTAATCGTAATTAAATTGTTATTTTTGGGATAAAATCTAAATCTTGCCTTGAATTCCATTTTATTATACATAAAATAAAGTGACTATATTTTAATGCAGACTTTACATATCAACTAGTAAAAACACGTATTAAATTACAACTGTTTCGATTATAATAGCAAAAGGCTTAAAGATCATTATTCTACATTTCATTAGAATAGAATTACAATAATTTACTGGAAATTTGTTTTTAATGTATCCTACAATTTAACCCAACGGAAGCTGTAATAAATTCGTTAGTAAAAATATAAATGTAAATAAAATATCAGAGTTGTTTTGACTAAAGTCTGTGAATCACAGTTTTAGTCACATTTCTAGTCACTTTCAAGCATCTCTAATAGTTGCGGCGGAAAATGTTCTGGTTCGGTACATTTATGGGCAAGATCGCCCAGACGATCGTTGCGTGTTTTTCCAAGCTGCAGGATGGGTGTGGTGTGGAGGTGAGGTGGTGCTCCGAGGAGTGGGCGTGGTCGAGAAGGGGGGCGGCGGACCGGAGTCTGCGTGGGCCAGCTGCAGGTGTTCCCACAGACTGATGGGCGCCATTAGCCGCGGCGATGTGGGCGCTGTGGAACGCCCCTTTCAATGAAAAGGCGCCAGGAAAAGCGAAGCGGTAATCTTTGATGCGAATTCCATATAAACGGCGTCTCTCAGTTCTCATATGCAAATTACCATCCGTGGTAAGCTGGCGACACTTGGTGACACATGAAACGCAGTTAAAGGTTGGCCACTCCACTAACTGGTTGTCCGACTGTCGTCGATTTAGCGAGTGGAATGGAATGGTATGGTATATGGTATATGGTATATGGTATGCCATGTATGCCATATGCTATATGCCATAAGCAACCATGTCAAAGGGGAGACATACAATTACGCTAATGGGACACCAATGGCAAATTAATTAGCCCCGGGCTCCGAAAACAAACGAGCGTACTATAAGACTAAATAACTCTGACAGCAGCGGGAAAAATTCATATTTCTAAAAGCATAATATTGTTTCTGGTTTGAAATCTCACAAGAAATATTCAGTAATATTTTATTTAAATAGATTTTGTATTTGTTAAGAACTCTTATAATTTCTTATTATTATTTTTAATACAAATTTGATACAATCTACAATGTTGTTTTATGACACACGAAATCAATGGGGTTTTAAAGAGATTTCTTATAAGTATGTACAAGTCAAGATTAAAGATCTAGTCATGTTACTATAATAACAATTGTAATAATTCAAATATTTATCCTAAATTTTATAAGTAAAAAAAATTTCACCTACAAAAGTTATTTAAATTGGAAAACATTCTGTTATATTTTTTATAGTCCACAAATAACTAGATAACCCAAGAAGGAATCTCCCGAATGGTTAATTAAGTTCAACACAAGTTTTATGTATTTCCCGGAGCAGCATGATGGCAGATCCTCTGAAAACCCATCCACTAATCAAGTTTAATTGGTGGTGATTCAAAATTCGCATCGATTGGGGCTTTATCCCCGGACAGGTGTCGATCATAAAGGCGCACTTGATCGCCTTGTGATCCAGGTGTAATTGGATACTGGCTATAATATTATTCTGTGGATTCGGTAGCCGTTTGTGGTGCCGGTGCCGCCCTCCCGATTGTTAATCGATTCCGACCTCCACTGCAAGTTTTGAATTGCTGGCGCCGCGGCAGCATGTAGATTTCGTTGTAAGCCGAGAGCAATAAAAATAATGTCCATAATTACAAGCGGAGCGCAGCGAAAAGTCAATGAACAATGCCAGCAGCAACAGCAACATGTAAGGCGACAGCAGCAACATCTAAGGCAGCAGCAGCAACAATGGCCAATCGCATGGTTCTTATCGCATCGCTTACAACTTGTTTCGATTTCGTTGACCAACTATGGTCAACGCGCTTAATTTGGCCAACTCGGAGGCATTGTTGTTGCCGATTGTTTAATTGCCCGCGTATGCGGCGCCATAAATGCCTCACAATGCGGCTGAAAAGCGGGGGAAAACGGGGGAAATCAGGGGTAAACGGGTGAAAATCGAAGGAAACGAGGACTGCGATCCGTAATTGATGGCATCTCGCATCCAGAGCGATCCAGAGATCCAGAGACCAAAGAGAACCATGTCTGGCTGGCTAATGATGGCCCCCGCCAGCCCATAAAAGTGAAAAGAACATAAACTTGCCGCTTGAAGCGCAACCAAGGGCGGTCAACGCCGTTTTTATTTTATCCGTGACTCGGGGAATTGGTGTGAAATTGGCCAAGTGGCAGTCTGCTGTTGCCTTCCAGGAAGCCAGCTCGCAACACTCGAGCCGTGTAATTAGGCCTATTCCCGGCCTGTCGAGGCTCTTTAAAGTTGAGGCCTTAAAGCCGTCGCTCCTCTTCGCATTTATCAGTGCAAACAAGCGCTAAGAGACCGCTTAGCCCAAAATCGAAAGCCGCGAAAAGCAAGGCCAAAATGCGATATCAAAAGGGAGACAGGCCAACTTCAGTGCCAAGAATTTCCCAAAAGGGTTAAAGAAACTAATATTTTAACTGTAAACTATACATCGAACTACATGGGAAAGAGAAATCTTATCATTTTAGAGTCAAAGGGAACTTTGATCATACAAAAAAAAACTTTTCGAAAATACAGGATTTTTTCTGCGTATTTTTGTTGTAATTCTCTAAAAACGAGTGCCTCAGCTTAAAAAACGACTGTTTAAGACAGCTAATGACCTAAGTTAACGATCCACATCAATTGCAAGTAGATTTAAGAAAATATATATCTTTCCAATTTTTGCATTTTTGATAAGGGGATACATCACGATTTTTTGCAAAAAATGGTAAAAAATTTAAGTTGCCAGGTTTGAATGTAAATCGATTGGGAATTTAATTACGAGCTCAAAAAGGTACGACACTCTACATTTGGACAATTTGTTACCTTGTTTCGAACAAAATACAGTTTATTTTATGGTCGAATTATGAGAAAAACGATTTTTGAATGGAAAAGTTTTTTTCCCCATAATTCACATAATTAAAGTGCGTAGAAAGGTATTCCTCTGTACGAGACAAAACTTACAAATATAATAGGTTCGTTTCTGCTCCCCTTCAACTTTATTTATGTGACAGCTGCTGGTTGTTCCAATCGAGTGTCCACTGTACACCCTTTGGCAAAGGGGAGCGATGTTTTATGCCACAACTAATAAGGATAATTGCAACGCCGACTGGGCGTTAAGTGAGTCCAGACGGGCAGTTTCCACTTGGCTCCGGGGTTTTAGCCTTAGTTTTAACTTCGGCTCCAATTTCGATCCGGAAATTTGACAAATTGCCATCTTGGCGGTTGCCCATTGCGCATGTTGCTGCTGCTGCTGCTGCTGCTGTTGCAAGTTGCTGTTGCTGTCGTGTAAACGGTTGCAGGTGTTTCGGGTGGGCGTGGCCGCCCCGATTTGGATTCGGATTGGGAATGGGTTTGGGTTTGCGGCTTTGGGCCTCAAAACCCTCGTAGTGCGATCAGTACGATTTGTATCGCTGTCCAATTAAGCCGTGCAACATGTTGCCGCTGTGCCTTGCGATATTGCTAACGAACCACTGACAATGCGCGCCGTCACTTTGACACTCCCGCAAAAAAAGGGGGAAAAACCGGAGGAGAACTGCGAAAAATTCATTACGATTTCGATTTAAGTTGAATAATTATTTATCTAGATAATGCCGACTCTCCGTCGCGGCGTGTGATTCATATCGCCGCAACTGCAACTGCAGGCGTGTCAGCGGCAACAGTTGCTGCTGTTGCAGTTGTTGTCGCTGCTGCTGCACCGGAGCAACAGTTGCAATCTCGAACGGCAAATGGCAACGGCCGCTGCCTGACATAAAACAAATAGACTGTCAGTTTATGTAGCGTTTTGGTATGACTAAATGCCGCTGTGATTATGCCGAACGCTCTGGGTTTTTGCTTTGCCCATTTTAAATCACAGTGGGTGGATGCAGGATAATCGTAATTGCAACGGTAGCGGGAGTGTTAACGGTGATAGATGGGCCACTATCCCACAATATCCCACAGGAAGTTTAGTTTGGATTAAGATTATGGAGGTATTTTAGGTGACTAGCTATGAGGATTTTACCATCCTCATATTCAATACCATGCTCTCGTTCATTTTATTAAAGTCCATCGATTTTAACTTAACTTTTAACCGCCCAGAACCCTGGGTTTCTATAATATTTCTTAGAATATATCATTTTGGTTTTAAAATAAAATAGTAGCTGTATTATCCTGATTCTTATCAAAATGCAATAAGAAAAGTTCTTGAAGTTCTGAATATTTTTTCCGATAAATAACAGAACTGATTTATAAGGAAAATCATATCAAGCATAAAATTCAAGGTGGTAAGCTAAGAAGAGGATGGTCTTACATACCATTATTATCTTACGAAATTACGCAAAAATACAAAATTGTAATACCCATTTCTTATAGATAACTTCTAAATATTTCAAAAAATATATATAGAGATATTTAACATACAATATATTCTAGTGTTTTTTTAAGCTATTCCTAACCAGAATTTCCCCGAGAATTCAAAGATCTTTGAACGATTCGTGTAATCATTAGCATGGCCCACAGAAGCGTAAAAAATCAGATATATGGGAGCTGATGTAATGCCGCGATTAATGTCATACGACCATTAGCCATTTAGCCATATAGGGAGTTAACCTGAGCTCTTGGAATGACGGCGATTTGCAGAGACCTATTGCACCTGTCAGCTGCCATCAACAGCTGGGCGCTCGACCCCTTACCAACCCCTTACCAACCCCCTGAATCCCCCTGAAAAATCGAAAAAAGGGGGCGGGGTATGCTTAGCATATTTCCCAGGTAGAACAGCGATTCAATTACATTTAGCCGGCTGCACACGACATGGCATTATCGCTGGCCGCAGATCGGATATATATGCGATATAAATTCACTGCTCAAGAATATATAAGGAGTAATTAAAAATGCGTGAAAGCGCGCAGAATTTTATCTTTCAAGCCGCCGAGGAACTGCAAATAAATCAAAGCGTGGACCAGTTTGCAATTGAAAAGGCGAAAAACATATAAATAAATAAAGGAAATCCATTGGCGGGCAACGGCAAATTTTAGCCAAGATTTATGTGGCCATAAAGGCGATTAGAGAACCAGGCACAAACGTCAAAAGACAAAATGCGGTGCAGGAAAAAAATATAAGAAGCAAAAAAAGAGAACCACCATCCATGTCCGAGTCCAGTTTGCACTTTACACGATTTTGTAATTTATTTCTGACGCTTCGATTGGCGGCGTCGGCATTCTAATGGCAAGTGTATATATATATATATGTTGCATATTGCAAGGGGGAAGTTGCTGCTGCTGCTGCTGTTGCCACTGGCTGTGTTCACACTTCCAATTGCCAATTTGCATATTTTTGGCATACGTAATGCGGACAACAACAGCAACACATGGCTACAACAACACAAGCATAAATCAGAGCCACGTTTATATTCCTTATCGCCCGCCAACATCCAACATCTCCGCCTGGCAATTCATCTCGCACTCAATTTCCATTCGTTTTGTATTTGTTTACGCGGCGCATAATTAATTCCATTTGCACATGCGAGCGTTGCGCATACGCCGTGTTGCCGTGCAGACTCACACCCAGCGGAAAGTCGCGTGACACGAGCCAAATTGAGCTATTAGCCAATAAACTCGCGAATTGAGCTATTATCTGAAGGAATATGAATACAGCACACTTATGAGTTGAAACTTTCGATTCAAATATTTATAATAATTATTTAATTGTTGCCATTATTCTTTCTGAGTTTAAGTATATTTGTTTTGACTAAAAAAGGTTAGTCTAAAAGAATAAGAATACAATTTTGTATACAGGCCAAGAATTTACAAACAAAATTAATTTTTATAAGATTTAAGATTTAAAACTTTTGGAACAGGATTTTTTCTGATATTTTAGTGTAGTTTTGTTAAAATGGGCACCACAGCTACAAGAACGACTGTTTTGTAGAGCTAGTTACCTAAGCTAACGACCCACAACACTTTCGTGTGGATTTATAAAAAAAATATTTGTTTCAAATTTTCTCATTTTTGATAAGGGGCTTACATCACGATTTTTTACAAAAAAAAAAGGTCAAAAAATAAAGCTGTCTGATTTTAAAGCCAACCGATTGGGAATTTAATTACGAGCTCAAAAAGGTATGACACTCTATATTTGGACCATTTGTTACCTTGTTTCGAACAGAATACTGTTTTTTTGGGACTTAGGACTAGGAAAAATCATTATTTTTTTGTGTTTTTTCGTCGTAATTCTGTTAAAATGGGTCCCTCAGCTAAAGGGACGACAGTTTTACCCAGCTAAAAACCTAATCTGACGATCCACATCACTTGCTAAAAGATTTAAATAAAAAAATATTTTTTCAAATTTTCGCATTTTTGATAAGGGGTTACATCACGATTTTTTGCAAAAAATTGTCAAAATTTAAAGTTGGCAGATTTTAATGCCAATCGATAGGGAATTTAATTACGAGTTCAAAATGGTATGACATTCCATATTTGGACAATTTGTTACTTTGTTTCCGACAAAATTCTGTTTATTTTTTGGGTAGAAAATTGAAAAAAACTTATGGGAAAAACATGATTTTTGTAGTATTTCTTTATCGTTATTCTGCTAAAGTCTGAAAGCTAAAAGGTTGATTGTTTTGCACAGCCAATAAACTAAGCTTACTATTGATTACCTAAGAAGACTTGTTTAAGAAATAAGGTAACCATTTTTTTTTCTTCCAGAAAACTTTATTTCGTTTAGTTTTTTTCACTTATTTTGTTTTTTAATTTTTAGAGTATATAACCAGTTTCTTAGTGTCCTCACGCCATCACCTCTGTTTTTCCGTTAAACTGGCTTATCGTTTGAAGTGATTTTCTCGCCGCCCCGTCTGAAATTGGTCTCGCCTCATGTGGGTGTCTGCAGCTGGAGGGTTTCGTGATTTTTTCCAGTATTTTCCTGGGAAGCTATAGCACAGCTCTTATGGAGCTCAATCTCGGAACGCATGTCCAGTGGGCCATTGGCCATTGATGCTGCTGATGTGTTTTGACTGCTGCGCTGATTTACGGCCAGCGCCTGCCGAGCGGCAATTTGTTTGGACGTTTAGTTTTAGTTTTAGTTTGGACCAAGGCCACAGACGAGGAGGCAAATTAACGCGGCAGTCGGCACATAACTCGCCGTACGCATAAAACACGTTAAGTAATCAATTGCTGGCCGCATAGAGAACATCCAGAGATCCAGCCAAGTGTTCATGGTCAAAGTGTTCTTTCTGCTTTGCCAAAGGCAACAATTGCCGCATTTTTAAGGGCCTGGAAACACGTGCAGCAGCGGCAGCTCCTCCTCCTTCTTCTTCGAAAACTTCAAAGTGTCCTGCGGCATAATGCGCTTAATAAACCATGAATCACTGTCCGCGAGGAGGCTGTCAGAGCTTCAGCTGGGCAGCAACATCCCAGCAGCAGCAGCAGCTACAGCAGCAACATTGCAACAGCAACAGCAGCAACAGACGGCCAACATTGATTTTGTCACGACGCAAACACTTTAAAGGCAATTGCTGAAGTGCGCTGAGGAGACGGAGATGGAGACGGAGACTCCTGCCTCCCAGTCTCCAGTCTCCTTTTGAAGTAAATGATGTGCGCATGTGATAAAGGGCCCGTCTTGGCCGCAAACGAGCTTTGGGCCAGGTTTACCCTACCCTTACCCTTACCCACTCCACCTCGATCCGGGGATCTTCAAGACCCTTGTTGCAATCCCTGTTGTCGCCGCTTGAGTGGCATAAAAAACGACTTGCACTTGGACTTGCCTTCTCCTCCTCCTTTCCTCCTTTGTGGCCATCTCACCTCCACTCCCACTCCGTTGGCTTCGGATCCATGGGGGCTATCAACATTCTCAGGTGCGCCTGCGCGGCCTTTGTTTCGGCCATGGCCATTGGGCATCGATATTGCCTTCGTCTGCGCCTTCGCCGTAGCCTTTGCTCTTGTCAGCTCCTTACTCAGCTGGCCGAAAATTGACTGGACATCTACGACTGCACGGCTAAAAACTTAGAGGGCATGGCCTAGGATCAATAATACCAAAGGGAAGAGCTTAAAATTATAAAATGGACTTAGTTCAATGGTTAAATTTAGCTATAGTTATCATTGCTTATAAGAAGGGTTATTATATTTAAATCTTGAAACAATATTTTATATTTTTATTTTGTCATTAAACATACAAATAGATACCACTTTTTTATATTATTTAAAAAATTAAGAAGCTCTTAAAAAGATAGATGTTAGAACTCTTATGTCCTTAAAAAATAGTTCAGTTTTTAAGAAAATCATATTAGTTGTGAAAACCTCATGACCTTATTATAGTTTAACCTTTAAGCATGGTAAATTAAAATGTTTAAATAGATTTAATACACAATTCGAACTTTAAAGTTGTATTATTTTAATTTATTTCATTTTAGAAAACTTAAGTACTTACAAGGTCATATCAAATCCCAACGTTTTCGAATTTGTTTTTAAAATCTTAAATATTACCAAAATTTCTCTCACTGTTTTTATTGGCAAAATCCCTAAGCCCACCACTGAACTAGTTAAGTTGTTAGCTGGGCCCCAGGGATTTAGCGGGGGGATTCGGCACTCGGGATTCGGGAGTGTAACCCCATCGGATTTTCCAGTTGCAGTGGCAACTGGTGCCCCTCCTTCCCCTTCCACTACTCCACTCCACTCCATGCCAGCCCAGGCATCATTAATCAGTTTGGGTTCATCAGCGGCAACATGGTTCATTAGCTTTGGTTGCTGTTGGTGATGTTGGTGATGTTGCTGCTGTTGCAGTCGATGTTGCTGCTGCTGATGTTGCTGTTGCCGCCGTTTGGCGGCCTGCTGTCGACGATTCTAATCATAAGGCGCAGCACCAGGAACGGACTTGGGTCTCGGCTCTCGGATCCCGCCTCTTCTCTGCCGCCGGCCAAGTTAATTGGCTAGAAGTTTTGCATAGACCCAGAGCCAAGCTCAACCTCAGCTGCTCAGCTGCTACTTTGGCGGCTAAATCCGAATCGTCTGCCTCGACTTATTTGGTAGCAAAACCAAAAACCACAGCAACCTCGGGCATTATCAGCATCTGAGCCTCCTCCAATCCTCCAGAGCGACCCGGCATATACTTATGTGTGGAGTGCATGTGGGCAAAGTCTTTGGCATAGGGCTCAGAACCCAAACCATATAGTACTCGCATACATAGTAGTAAAGCTCTGGCAGTGATCTTGTCGCAGAGTCACGTCCGATAATGTTGACAGTTTCCAGCTGCTCCGGCAGCTACTGTTGTTTGGTTGTTCGGTTGTTGGGTTGTTTGGCTGTCTGGTTATTTGGCTGACTCCAGGAGCGTGGGAATAAACCTGGCAGCACGCTGCGATTTCGACGAGGTCCACATGTTGCTTCCAGCTACTCACACTCACCCATCACTTTGTTGAAGAAAGATAGCCTTCAGTACTGTTAAATATTTGTTTATCTCCCGAAAAATACAAAGTGTACAGGATGCTTAGAACAAAAATATAATTTATTTCATTATATATGCAATTGTTTCGAAAATCCTTTCCTAAGCTGCGTATATAAACCGTTTATGTACGTTGGGAGTTTTTCTCCATTTAATGTTAACATCAGATTATCTTACTGAAGGAAGTTCTATAAAAAAGTAGTCAGCACTCCCAAGAATCTAAGTCTAGGCACCATGCCAAACCAGCCGCCTTGGAGTCGTTGACAAATCGCGTTGGCAGCCAACAAGTCTATCAAGGCCTGACAACATTTGCATCTGGTTTGGGCCCCACTGCAGAGATAACTCGACTACATCAGGGGCAACTTGCAACTTGGAGTGGAGCCCCATGTGGCTGCTACCGAGTTCCGCGACGACAGGATGCATAAAATTTATGAAACAACGACGCCTTTTGCGCACATAATTAAATCAGACAAAGCGTAGCTCATGTAAATCCCGCCAGCCGGGTCCAGCCCATTTCATCCCAATCCCCATACCCACAACCATAGCCATAGCCATACTTATAACCCATCCCACAGCTTTAGAGACACCAGCCACATCGCCACCGGATGCTGAGCCAGAAATGCAGCTTGACTATTTTTAATTACCGGGCAACATCTGCTCCAACTTGAGCTCCAGCTGCCATCCAAATGGGGTGGCCTTCAGTGGTGGGCAGTGGGCGAATTTTTCATCCAGGTGGGGCTTTAAATGATAAGTATATAAGGTACCTATGCTTAAAAAAACTTTAAAAAAAACAAAACCTTTATAATATATAAATACAAAATTGAACCAAGTTTCCGTTTTATTCCTAGACATTTTTAATGGCAGTAAACGATTTTATAATATTACTATATGCTTAAGTTAATCGTAAACATTATTAAAAATATTTAAATGTTCTTTAAAAATTATTTATAATATCTGTAATAATAAAGGTAATATTGGTACCCATATAAGCTAAACAAGTTGGTACCTATGTTTACTCCTATACTCCTAGATATTTTCCACATCTGACTTCTTGGCATCGGCACTGTAATTGTTATGGTTTGTCATGGGGCTGCGGATAGGACGGGTTCAGATTGGGACTGGGAATCGCCGACTGTTTACGGGGTACACTCAAAATAAGTGTAGAAATATAATACATACATTTCTCTTATACACCTAATTGCACAAAGAACTGCAGGTTACCTTTTAACAAAATAAATATTATTTTCAACTTTTTACATATTTTAGAAAATGTTTGATGGTCTTAAAAAAATGCTGTATAAAAGAAATATTTTCCTGGACTTATGTCCCATTTATTTTTGCAGTGTAGGCATGCTGCATGCGAATCAATTACATATTACAGCCGTCGCAGCGATTAACTGCAGTGACTTTAGAGAACTGTTCAACACTAACCTGTTCGAGCTGTTCGAGTCGATGCCGCTTTCATTAAAGTGCAAATTATGACTTGCCAGTTCCGCCAGGTGTTGTGCCCGCCTGGCCTATTTGTCTTGAGTGGCCAGGCTTTGCTGGGAAAGAGCCACCGGGGCGTTTGGTTTAAGGTTTAAGCCACCGCCGCCAAGATGGGGCCCTGCCCCTTACGTATGAAGTTATCAACGCCATCGTCGCGGCAGCCACAGCTCCACATTATTTACCGCACTTGCAACATTAATTGCAACCTGCAGTTGCAAATGACTCGGTGGCATTTCTTCTCAGCTAGTTTGAAATCTATATGTAGAAAAGATTTTACGTATAAATAATAATGTAAGCTTAAGATTTAAAAACATTTATTAAGAACAATTTAATTACTGGATTCAATCCGAATACTTTTTAAAATATAAAGGCACATTATATTATCTTAGGTTTGCCTATTTCACAACCTGGCTTGAAAACGGTTGAATAAACCTTACAAATAAGAAAAATAACATTTATTAAAATTAATAACCAGAAATCAAAAGGTAAATTACATTCACTGGATTCAATCCAAGTGAACTTTGTTTGGCTCAAGTGAATGGCATAAAACTGAACTTAAAAAGGCTTAACACTTCATTACATTATCCTAAGTAAGAAAAATTCATAGCATGTCTTGAAAAAAGATTTGTATTACTATTCTTACTCTTCAAAGAGCAATTAGGAACAAAACGCATCACATTTCCCTAGCAAAATATGTCTCCAGAAAATTACATGCACTTCATGCAGCGAATGTTTTCGATGAAGCAAAGAGTCATGCCCTCATGCTCCAGCATTTGCAGTTGAATATCCTCCTCGATGTGTTTGTAGGCTATGTGCCAGCAACAGGAGCTGCTGCGTTTCATATTGATGATGCTGCATAAAAAGAGGAATGAAATTACGGGAATGATAGAATGAGCATAAAATTAAGTAAGTACCGGCACAAATACTTCATCACATCGTACAAGTGACTCAGTTTATCGCTCTTGATCATGTGCGAGAACTGCTGGTGGATCATATCAACGTCCGCTGGCCGGGGCACCTCCTCGCGGCTGACCCATTCGTTCAGCAGGCTCTTGTAGCTGGCCCCCATCAGCAGGTTGGGCACTTCGTCCTCGGGACGAGAGATATACTCCAAAATGGAGGGATGGACGTGATTGGGAAGCTTATCGATGTACTCCGCCACAATTTCATCTGGTCGGATGCAGAGCTCTTTTGCCTTACGCTTTTGCATACGGGCCACAGCTGCCCGCGAAGTAGATGGCTTCAGATCGCTGGCGTTTAGGGGACTCAAGTTGGAGTGGTTGCGTTTCATCAAAGGCGGCGATGGGAGTGACGGAGGTCCTGTACTCTTAGCTGCATTTTCATCGACTTCCGCTATGCGTAGGTACTCATCCTTATTGGCCAGCACCTCGAGGCGTATATCTTCCGGCAGCTGAGCCAGAATATCCTGATCGATCTCAGTTCCAAGAGCTATTATGTGAGTTCTCGGCTCTGCAGCATCAGTGCGAACTTTGTACTCGATTAGCGATCTCTTTCCAGCCGCTGCAGTAAGCATGTTCATCACATTCCTGGGTTCCCTGGGCTTGACTTTCACTTCATCCACTAGTGGCTTAGTAAGTGCAATTGGATCTGCAAGAGGTTGATCGTTTAGAGATTTCCTGCCCTTTAACATGGTCAACACATTGGGGAATTCCTTGGTGGTTATTGCTTTAACTTCTACGGGGGGTTTCTCCACCACAGGTTTATCTAAAGCTAAAAGGGACAGGGTATTAGTATAATATGTTCCCTAGAATTGCCTTCGAATTGACTACCTTTCTTCATCTCCGACATCTTGACAAACATCTGCTTGAGGATGTTATCCTTTCGCACTTCGCTGGTATCCTCCAACTTGGTGAGGTGTATGCCAATCCCACGGAGCTCGTGAGGCGGCAAATCGGCCTCTTTCATCAGGTTGAGGACCTGCAAGGTGATCACATTCACATCATCCGTGGCATGCCTAATCAGCGAGGACTTGTTGATGGTATCGCAAACGCCGTGGCCCATGTACTTTGACGTTTCGACTGGCGCTTCGGCAGCACGCACCATAATCTTCAGGTTGATGGACTTCGTCTTGCGCTTGATCTCAATCAGACGCTTGGTAACCTCGTCGCTGAGCTGCCGCAGAAATTGTTCGCACTGGGTGGAGTTGGTGAACCGGATGCCAAAGTTCATCTCAGCGGAAACCGTTTTCCGTTGCTAATAGGAAAGTGTTTTGATTTTTAATAAATATGAAGGCAAAGATTAAGCAACCAACCTGGTCATAGGCCAAAGGACGGTCATCGATTCCCCTGCAGTTCTGGAATAAATTCTGACCCAGCTTCTTGCCCAGCAGCGTTTCGAGCTTCTCCAGCGATGTGTTCTGAACATCGCCACAGTTATTCAGCCCCGCCTGCTTGAGCTTGTGGCTCATGCTGCTGCCCACTCCGGGCAGTGATTCCACGGCCATTGACGCCATATAGGCCAAAATATCTTGCCTGGAATCCAGCAGGAACTGGCCGTTCGGCTTGGCCTCCTTGGTGGCCATGCGTGCCAGTAACCTAAAATGATATAGGTACTTGTTATGGTTTATAGTTTATAGTAAAGCTAATTTTCTACCCACTTATTGCCTGCCACTCCCGCTGAGCAAGGACATCCCGTCTTGGTGTGCACCTCCTGCCTGAGGTGCCCCACGAAAGCCATCACATCCACCTTCAGTTCGTCCACCAGATCGGTTAGCTCCACGAACATCTCGTCGCAACTCACAGCCTCGATGTTCAAGGTATACTGGGCCACAGTATCGTAAAGGCAGGAAGCCACTTCCTTGTAGCCTTCAAAGTCGTATGGGATCGTCTTGAGCTCAGGACAGAGCTTCAGGGCCTGGCCCACGAACATGCCATTGCGGATCCCCTTGGCCCGAGCCTCGTAGCTGCAGGAGGCGATCTCCGAGAGCGACATCTTCTTGTCGAAGCCCGAACGCACCTTCTCCGCCTTGTCTCCGTCGTGCAACTGGTGCTCAAAGCGCTGGGCGAAGAGCTCCAGCTCGGCCTTTCGGTCCGCCTTCGGATGCACGGGCACATCGGTGGCTGCACTGCCTCCCTTGGAATGGGTCACCGCAATGGGCAGGCCACGAAGCTCCGGGCGAGATCTCAAGCCCACGGACACAAAAAAGCAGTCCATGTCGATGTGCATTACATAGCGATCCGACGACATTCGTTGGGATTTCTGCAGGGATTTGAGTAGCTCCCTCTTGGGGAAACCCTTGGAGCCATGATCCTGCCGCAAATGACAGACATACTGCTTGAAACCAGCTCCCAGAGTGGCGATGTGGTGCAGCCGGGAGTTCTTGTAAAACTCGCTCAGAAAGTTTGGATCTGCGGCGGTACGTGCCACACTAGAAGTATTCGATGTGCTGGATAAGTTGGTGATCTTCGACTCGGACAAACTGGCCTCCTTCTCCGGCGACGGGGCCACCACTGCCTGCTGCAGCTCCTTGAGAATCCCTCCCAGCTCCGTTTGCAACTCATCCTTTGGGGGTTCCTTCGGAGGATCCAGCTCCATTTTGCTCTCATTTACTGCTGTCTTTTTCTGCCTTTTTTCCAAAGTTTAGCCTGGGCTGCGAGGTCTTCTGGTTGGTGAACAGCAAGTACGGCTTGTAGTCCACGATCTTTCCCTTCTCCAGGCAATCCACCACCCACTTGGCGCTGATGAACTTGCTGAGATTCATGTTCCTGACCTTCACGTCCGGCAGAACGGAGGCGATGGTGAAGGTCGTGTGGCTCCTTTCGTAGTGGTGAAAGGTTCCGCCGTGCACCATCATGATCCGCTTCAGTTCATCCGCCGACGGGTTGGTCAGGCCGTTCACAAAGATCGAGATTCCCTGGAACAAGAAGGACTTGCGAAATGGATCGCTCGCGGCGGCGAACTGCTCCTCCAACTTGGATTTCTTCGCCTCGAAGTAGCCGCCCTGGAAGGGTGATTTTTCGAGTGTTACTGGATGTGTTTTCACTTTAATCATAGCCTTACCCATTCACTGAAGCCATTATCTTCGTCGCGAGCCATTATTGATGTATTTAAATCATGGAATAAGCTAAAATTAAATTTCACCAATTAAATACCGCTCAGCTGTCAACTGTCACTTTTGCAAATGCTATTTTGGCGCCAGTCTGGCAACTCTGTAGTGGGGAGTGTTTATTTAGTAAGGAAATTATATTTACATTACATTTAATTAAAGAATAATATTATATTAATTTAAATAATATAAAATATATAATAAAAGTATTTTTGGCCCCTTCGCCTACACCCTTGTCTCTCACCACAGCTGACTTTCGGCGCTTTGCAACACTTTCGATTATTTGTGATATCGATATCCGGCTATGCCCGGCTATCGTTCTGCGGTATATTTTGTTTATTTTTACAAGTTTTTCGCAAAATGTGGAAATACGGGCAAAACCAAGGCAACCAAGGTGGCGGTGGCTACCCATTCCCACAGCAGATGAACCAGCAGCAGCAGATGATGCAGCAACAGCAAATGGGCATGATGGGCGGTCCGGGCGGCATGCAGATGAATCCTCAGGGTCCCCAAGGAGGACCCGGCAATCTAATGCCCGGCATGTCGCCGCAGCACCAGATGCAACAGCAACAGCAGCAGATGATGCAGCAGCAACAGATGATAATGCCCCAGCAAGGAGTGGGCGCGGGCGTGGGAATGGGCGGCGGAGTGGGAGTGGGCATGGGAGGAGGCGGAGGAGGCGGCGTGATGCCCCAGCAGCAGCCTCAGCAAGGCGGCATGCCCCAACAGCAAAACATGCCCCAGCAACAACAACAACAGCAGCAGCAACTCAATCCCGTGGGCGGAGGAATCCCACCTGGCGGCGGCGGCGCCAACAACATGCTCGCCATCTCCCAGCAAAATCCCCACAAGGAGATCAACATTGTGCAGCTGTCGCGCTTGGGCCAGGAAACGGTCCAGGACATCGCTTCGCGTTTCCAGGAGGTCTTCGCCTCGCTCAAGAACATCCAGCCCACCTCGCACCGGGACAACAACACCGAGAAGAAGGTGCAGGAGTACTTCCGCACCATCCGGCTGCTCTTCAAGCGGGTTCGCATCATCTACGAGAAGTGCAACGACGCGGGCATGGACTACATGAGCGCCGAGAGCCTGATTCCCTACCGCGATGAGCCGGAGCCGAGGATCGAGCCCTCGCAGTGCGACGAGTACCGAAAGGTCCTGCAGGAGAACCACGAACTCATCGAGACCGTCAAGCTCAAGAACCGGCAGCTGCGCGAGATCATCGACAGGACTCGCATCATCATCTGGGAGATCAACACCATGCTGGCCATGCGGCGGTCTTAGGCTTATAGATTCTACTTAGATATGGGTTAACACTTAAATAAAAATACAAAACATTACCAGCAAGGAATCGAAAGGGTTTTTTATTGGGGTTTTGCTATGGAATTTTGGTAACATGTCGAAGATTCTTAAATTTGTACTTTAATTCTCCTTAAATTATATAATTTTCATAATTATCTTACAATCAGAACTTGTGATTAGTTCCCACTAGAAATGAATGAGTCATAAACCAAATTCTTATCAATCCAAAAGAAATATTCAAAATATTTGCCAAATGTTTCTTATCATTCCAAGTCGCTCTCCGATTCGCCTATAAATACGAACCTTTTTCCAGAGGTATTCCACACACGTTTCGAAACTGCAGTTACGATGAAGCTGCTGGTAAGTTGAACAGATCCTTCAGGATGTCATCAATATTAACTGGAATTTATTCTTGCAGGAATGTTTAGTGTTGGTCTTGGTGGCTGTCCATCTGGGAACAGCATATCCTTCCTTCGACTTCAACTCTTATAAGAACGACGACGACTGCGACTATCCTTTCGATTTGGACGATCCTTACCGTTTCGATTATTCTTGTTTTTCCTTCTGCTTGACTTCCTGCTGGTGGAATCGGAATCCTCTCTCCCGGCACAATCGTTTCCGTTCCTATCCTTGCGATTATTCCTCGAATCCTTTTGAACCCATCGAACATTCTGAGGTGAGCCAAACCCGAGTTTCCCCATCTCAAAACTCAAAACCGGTCAAGGAGGGCCCTATACCTTTGGATTCGGTTCCATTGTAAAAGCTGGGAAACTATAGCATAAACTCAGTCCCGGCAACAGAAGGCGCCTTCTCCGCATCTTTGTACTGATTTCTTGTAAAACAATAAAAACAAACTATATATATTTTGTTTTTCAATCGTAACTTTTGGTATCTAATATATCTCCCTAATATAACAGTATTAGTATTAAAATAGATAAGAAGTAATGTTTAAGTTGAAATCCCAAGTTTCATCTGGGTTATTTGAATTCAGGAAGTGCGCAAAACCGCAATCGCATCTCTGCTGCGACCTATCGATAAAAGGCAATCGATAAACGGCTGCCAGGAAGAAGCAGAGTTTGTTGTGGGCGAGATTTTTATACCGAATTAACCAGTTGAAAAGAAACTAATTTAGCAAATCAGAGTTAATCAAAGCATCGGCAGAGATGGCGAAAATGGCATTTCAGCACCAGGCCGGCACGGCGATGGAGTGTTTGAGCGTGAGTTGCGGATGAATGAAACCTGGCTCACACGCACACAGTCGCAGTGCGTGTGTATTGGTGAAATTGGGTCGCTGGAGCAAAAAAATAAAAGCCACTTTCATATTTGAACAATAGACTTACGCGACCTTACTGTTCCCCAGATTCCCATCACGCTGCACAAGGAGAAGGACTACGACCAGGAGGGACGCGAGATTCTCAAGTGCGGCTTCAAGATCGGCGGAGGAATCGATCAGGACTACAAAAAGAGCCCACAAGGATACACGGATTATGTGAGAAGATGCTAGGGAAACTGGCACAAAATACTACACTGGCACAAAATACTATTGAAAACATAATTCTTGACTTAAAAGAGAGAGCTTTAGTTCAAAAGTTTTTGTATATTATTTATTTATTTGTCTCAGCACTCTAAATTAAATTTTTAAAATGGTTTAGATATGTAAAAAAAGCATTGAATCTACTTGGATTCTAACTAATATTGGTATTGTGATTTCATCTTTTTGTCTTCCTCAATCTCGATGAAAGTTCCTATTTTTATGAGAATTTTATACTACCCTTGTTTACCTCTGAAAACTGCTCACTTTATTAATGTATTTCCTTTCAAAAAACAGGGCATATATGTGACCGAGGTGCATGAAGGCAGTCCCGCCGCTCGAGCCGGTCTTCGGATCCACGACAAAATTCTCCAGTGCAACGGCTACGACTTCACCATGGTCACCCACAAAAAGGCCGTGAGCTACATCCGGAAAAACCCCATACTCAACATGCTGGTGGCCCGCAAGGGCGTCACCTCCACATAAGTGGACTTCGGAGCAGGGTCTCCACTGACTCCAGCAGCAGCAGTATTGAAGCGGCATTTAAACTAACCCCTCCACCGCCTCTCTCGGCCAAGGATCTCTTTGCCCTTGCAACCTATCCGATTACTTAGATATACCGCATTATATATATATTATACACATAACTTATGCATATCGCACACACATGTAGCCAGCCGTAAATGTAGCACCTAGTAATGCTTCTTGTTGACTTCGATTTCGATTTCTTTGCTCCTCCGTTGCTCCATCACTTGTTGAACGAATCGCCAAGCGCCTGAGCGTAAAACAGATTGCCAAATACCGATATAAACAAACAGTTCCACTAAACCGCAGACGCAGACTCGAATATATAAACAATTTTGTACTTTTATATGTGCAGACCATTCCAAAAAAGTAGACCGAAGCAAATGACGAACACCGAGTTGTTGAAACAAACATAGATACATTCATAGTATATACTTGTGATAAATGACTTTAACTGTGCAGATATGTGCGAAGAAGCGCATCACTTAAGTTTTAAAATTGAGTTTTTAATGTTAAATTGCATTTGAATAAATGTTTGCTAAATAAATGTGCGAAATAGGTGTCTTAATCAAGAGGGTTTTATTACTCAGCATTGCATTAACCATTTCTGATTAAAATCCGACTTGTTGTGTAGTTGTGTTTACTCCGGGGTTAAAATTGCCCTATTACTAAGCGAAATCTCCCAGTGCCCACCTTGGCAGCGACCTTAATTATGTGATTGCGGCAATTGGCGCGCGTCAACGCAGCCAGCGGTCACCAAAAACAACGTCAATAGGCGGAAAAATTACACGACAACAGCGAAAAGCCTTTTTTAATTACAAAGTACTTTGGATTTACATACACACACGCGCACACATCGAAAAGAGGGGGGATAATACACGAAATTTGGAATGAAATATACACAACTAGAGGCAAATAGAAATTGCTACCTGATGATGCAGTAACTCAGGAACTTGGAGAGTAGACCACTCTACTTGTTGGCATATCCATTGGGGTTTTGGCTCTGCCAGCGCCACGTGTCCTCGCACATCTTGTCAATGCCCCGCACGGCCTTCCAGCCCAGCTTCTGGTCCGCCAACGTGGCGTCCGCGTAGCAGGTGGCCACATCCCCCGAGCGTCGGTCCACCAGCGTGTAGCTGACCTTCTTGCCGGAGGCCTTCTCGAATGCCTTCACCATGTCCAGCACCGAGTAGCCCACGCCGGTGCCCAGATTGTAGGCGAAGAAGCCCGTCTCCGCGATGTTGCGCAGCTTGTCCAGCGCCTTCACATGTCCCTCGGCAAGATCCACGATGTGGATGTAGTCGCGCACTCCGGTGCCGTCGTGCGTGGGAAAGTCGCTGCCGTACACACTCAGGCTGGGACGCCGGCCCACGGCCACCTGGGCGATGTAGGGCATCAGGTTGTTGGGCTCGCCGTTCGGATCCTCGCCAATCCGCCCGCTGATGTGGGCGCCCACGGGGTTGAAGTAGCGCAGCGAGACCACGGCCCAGCGCTGAAAGGGACATTATTTTAGTACGGATTATAAGAGACTGATAAATGACAACCCCACCTTGTCTGACTTGCACAGATCCTTGAGAATCTCTTCGGTAAAGTATTTGGTTTTGCCGTACGGCGATGTGCAGTTGCCCGTCTGGTGCTCCTCGGTCACGGGCAGGAACTTGGGCTCTCCGTAGACGGTGGCACTGGAGCTGTACACGAACTTGAACACATTGTTGTCGGCCATCGCCTCCAGCAGGACATTGGTGCCGGTCATGTTGTTGTGGTAGTACTGCAGTGGGATGCGGCAGGACTCGCCAACGGCCTTCAGGGCGGCAAAGTGGGCCACCATGTCGATTTTGTGCTGTAAAAGATAAAGGAGGGGATTTAATTAGTTTGGTAGTGATCAGAATCTTATACAACACTCTCTTATTAAAAAAAATATTTTTTAGCTCCTATTAACATTTTTATGGTTAAACGAAGGTTATTGAATGGCAAATAAATATTTTATATATAGCTGATTTAAGGCTGATTAGCAGAAATTGCAAAATCTATTCGGTAATCAGTACGGGTACACATATAGTATTATAGTATGTGTGCATTACTGCCTAGTGACGTCCAAAATCTTATTTTATAAATATGAAAAACATAAGCTTTGTCTAGTCAAAGCTCACTCACATTTCATGGTTGTTTGGGCAATAACAGGCTTTTTCGTGGCTTCAGGTAAACTGCAGTAGCTGTAGAAAAACACCCTCTTAAAGCGAAAAGCTGCCTAGATTAGCAAATTCCTAAGGCAATCAGTACATGTAAACATGGCAATCTATCTCTTTGACCTCCCAACCTTCTGGAGTGCAGTGTACGTGCCATTTCGAGCCATTGTGGATGCCAGCGCACCAACTCGATTCCGACCTCGCCGATTGGGTCTGCCATTCAGGGTCGATTAGCGCAGCGGTTCGTCGGAAGTGCCCGACCACTTGAGCAAACAAACAAAACAAGCGCAAACGAGAAAAAGCTGATAGCGCGCATGCCAGATAAGGCTGATTGAATGGTATGGTATCCAGTTGGCACACATGTATGTATGCTATGTGGAACTAGAACTGCTGACGTGCCATAAGCTCACCTCCTGGAAAACGGAGCGCACTTGCTCCCGGTCCGTTATGTCCACTCTGTAGAAGTGGACCTTCTTCCCGGTGATTTCCTGCACCCGGCTGAGAGCCTCCGGCAGTTTGGCTCCGCTGCTGTAGGCATTGCACAGGTTGTCCACGCAGATGACGTTGTAGCCCGCATTGAGCATCTCCAGCACGGTGTGGGAACCAATGTAGCCGGCTCCTCCGGTGACCAAAACGGTGGGTGGGGCCATCCTAAGTTAGCAAAACAGAAAAAACCCATAATTAGGCCACACGAGCGCGGAATTCTCATTGACGTCACCAAAAACGTTCTACAGGCGTGCGGCGAAGCGCCCAACTCACCTGTTTTCCAGGTGATTAACGTCGAGATGCCCCGTTTAGTGGTTCAGATTGGCTAGACGAACGAGGCCTGTGCCCTTGGAACGCGAAAGATTCGGATTCCGATGCCTAAAAACTCGGCTCTCCGCTGATGCTGATGAGATTGCAGATGGAGGCGGAGATGAGACCGAAGATGATGCCAAAGATCGCTGACCGTTGAGTGCTAACGCTTCTTAACCTGTTTTTTCGCACGTCTGTTTTGATCCGCGGTCGCTTGCCAAGTGAGCGCTTGGAGAGCCCACATAGCCTATTTAACTTGTTCTCCGCCTTTGCGTTCTCCGAATGCGTGCTTCTTATCAGTTTTGGGTGGTTGCTCCACTGTCGCTCCCCCTTGAGTGCTAGCTCCCGGCTAGCTTGGTCTGTGGACTGGCGGGGTCACCGTCGATGTGCATCCTTATCGCCGCTGACCTCTGGCTGTATATTCCAGGCTAATTCCACGTTTATGCAATTTTCAAGTGCCTTCTCTCTTTGCTGAAAAATAGGTAAACAAAGTCGTGGCGTTGCCACTCGCTGCCTATCGAAAGTTATCGATGTTACCGATCGATGTTTTTCCACCTCTTAAAGAACAGCGTTGCCATCCTTTGTTTTTTTGGTATTTGACATACCAACATATTTCCGGTGATCCGGCATCACAGTCCATTGCTTGTCTACATTTACATGTAGATAATTTCTTAACATTTCATTGCCGAATTAACGGAACATTTATTTAAAATTTCATTTCGAATTAAAATGCATTCTAAAATTAGTTTTTCATAACTAAAATAATATTTTTATTATTAAGCCGAGTCTCTTAAGTAGCTGAAACAAAAAGCAGATAGTAGTGGTGACCTTTTTGGTGACCCAAATTCCTTTCGAATTTCTAGTGATAAGCGGAAGTGCATGTGCTCAATACGCCACGAAAAAAAGACCACAGTATGTTTCATTTTCAACTTAATTAAGAATGTATTTGCGCAGCAACGAGTCTCTCAATGAAATGCGCCTGCTTTCGGTTCTGAATGAACGGAATGCATGAATGGATCGAAAGCTTTAACCCAGATTGGTTTATACACTCACTCTGAACGCCCTTATCTTAAGGGTTTGTTTTTTGATTATCGACAGAGGTACTGTTAAGTTTTAGGTGAGATCTATTGGGCAATCACCAAATATTCTGGGTATTTATTTCCATTTTCGTGATTACAAAATCATTCTTCATCGTTGGGCAACACAATCTTTTATCATCAAGAAACGGATCGATTCTTAAACGCAGAAAAACCCAGTCGATAAGGCGTATGCCATGTACAAGACCATAAGACCCATGTTTACCGCATACTGTGTGTATGCTTTTAGATTCTCGGGCACACACACATACGGACAATTGAGGATCCGGCCGACACATAACCGGAAATGAGTTAGTTGAACTTCCGTCATCGCTCGCCTCTGGATGGCGCTGGCCTGCAATATTTTTTATGTGAGCGACAATAATTTGCACAGTCACAGAAACAGAAATGGAAATGGAAGGAGAAAGACAGAGCGGAGAAGTCTCAGTCCCAGTCTCGAAGTGGAAGTGGTCGTCGTTCCTACAGTTATGTATATATAATATGGTGCGGTCTGGTCTATATAGGGGCAGTACTGGCACACACTACACACTCAGCCCCAATCCAATCCAATCTGCGTACATATGACATTATGGGGCGAACATTATGGTTATGGCATCGGCATTATCAGTTCAGTCCGAGAATCACGATTCTGGGTGTGCTGTGCCGGGCTGGTGGGGTTAAGGTTTTCGGGGGGTAAGCTTTATTCGTATTTTTGGATTTTTTCGGGCAGGCGACCTGAAGATTGCGGACTTTAAAATTGGTTTTCAGCATTAACTGAAATACAAAACAATCGCAGGAAGAATAAATGGGTTAATTGATGATAATATTTAAATAATATTTCTATGTCTAAACGTTTTTCTGCCCGGAGTTTTTATAAAAATAAATACAATCAGATTATGTTTCCCACACTCCTTTAAGATCCCCAGAAAAAGCGTACACGCATGGAACGAGAAGAATTTACTTCGTTAGATTAAATGTAAATTTCGGTTATCCATCTTAATAAAACCAATTTTCCGCATTATTGTTTGCGCCCGATAATCATCTGTGTTCTGTGTTCTGCGCTCTGTGAGAAGTTGAACCCACCCCACATAAGCCCGGACTCGGGGCACTTCAATTGATTTCGGGGCCGGCGTCGGGGAAAATGGGGAAATAGTGAAAGTGCTGCACTTTTCACATGGCCCTGATCCGACGCAAGACCGACTTGGACTGGGCCACCATAAATGTTTATCACAAATTAAGCAATTTATATTTCGTGGCGCTTTTCTTCGTTTTCGCCTGGCAGAACCCGCATGGCCCGGCTGAAAGTTTTTCAATTCCCAAATTGGAGATATGGAAAATGAAATTCATAACGCACATACGAACATATAATTAGCCAATTATCTAAAACTTTTCTACGCGCGATCCGAATCCGAGACTACACATACATAAATTCATCACACTTGAATGCCAGGCTATATATCTGGCTGGACCTTTTGGAGTACTTTGAATCCGGCGACAAGGCACTGTAAAAATATCATTATTTATTTGATATTAAATTATTTAATAAACCATATATTTTAGTACATTTTTCTAAAAGAAAGAACTCAAAGAAATGTATGTCTAAAAGTAGGCAACATTAAATTTGTAATGCATACTTATAGACACCTTTCTGCATGATTTCAAAATACCTATTTGTGATTTAAAAATTGTTTATTTAAATTTACCCAAAATCTTTTGAAAATACACCACATTTTTGGCCAGTGATTATTTGTACGATTCTTGGCTTGAATTTGAGTACGATTCTCGGTCGTTTGAGTAAGTGGAGTACATGCGCATGTGCGGCGGTTGGGCAAAACTTTTTCCCACCAACAACCAACAGGAGACACTGGGAAGCAACAACTACAACAACAGAGCAACAATACTGGCCAAAGTTTTACGCAAGTTCTCGACTTTCCAGTTGTCAGTGATCTCATTTCGTTGTTTTTTTTTGTTTTTTTTTGGCAAAACTACCACAAAGGCTTAGAGGGGACTATACTATGGGTTTCTTCGGTGGGGTGGGTATTTAGGGTATTTCGGCCTAGCAACAGGCAACAAATGATGAACACGTGTGCTGGCTCGAGGAAGATATAGTATGGTACAAGATATAGGGGGCAACCACCCCGAACGGAATCGGAATCGGGGGAAGTCGGGGATCTTCAGCGGATCTTTGGGCACCCCTCCGGTTTCACACACTTTTTACTTTTTTACGAGCTATTGATGGCAGTGGCAATGGGCTTATGAATATGAATAGATCGCCCTACTTCCTACCTGAATCGTCATCGTCTTCGTTACCCCAAGGTAATGGCAACTTAATAAGACTTCTTTTCGTCGAGGATCCGTTCGGGTTCGTTTTCGGTTTTTGGTCTTTCGAAAACGGGGTTAATGCGACAAAAGCGCATTCATACCATAGAAAATTTAATTAGTTGTCTGTGTTGGCTGCCCTGCCCTCGGGGCATGCTTATTGTTGCGAAAATGGGAAAAATATGAGGCAGGGAGGCAGGACGACGGTGGTTGTAGCAGGAATAACAATAAGGTCAGATACATCTGCATATTGTCTGGTTGGGCAAAACACGATCGAACACGATGCGAAACAAACTTCAAGTAGCGCCGCGCCGACCATCTGTAATTTGTGCCCCATCTGCTTTGTCCTTTTGAGAACTTACAGGATTTTCACAGGGGTTTCTTTATTTTTGTTTAAGTAATCTCGGCTCGATCGTTAACAAGGTCCTTGTTTTCCCTTTACACCCTTCTTAATTGCTCCTGTTCAGTTGGGATTACTAATTATTATGCTTATGTTTTTGTTTGCCGGCTATAAAAATATTGTACAACATTTAATTATGGCCTTGCAATCAAATATTTTAAAAAAGAATTCAGTAAACACATTATGTGCTTTAGTTTGAGTCCTTTAAAAGTATTACCAAGGGGTTTTTCTTTATTTAGGTCCGTTTTCTCATCCGCAGGTTAAAATAAAAGCAAGCTTAAAGCCTAGTTAACGCTTTGAAACTTGGAGTTTAAAAGCGGATGAGAAAACTGTCCTTAACTTACAAAAAATGGATGCAATGATGTTTAAAAACTCTTTTTAACCTAAAGTTAAAACCAAAATCCATACATATCACAAACTACCTATCATCTAAAAAGTCTACCCACGATATATTTCACCTTCTTTTAACAACGCAATTGCTGTAAAAAAGAAAACTAACTCAAGGCAATTTCCTCCAAGTTTCCGGAACCATTCAAATCAGGATCTGGCTGAGCGCGTTTCCTTTGCGGTGTGTTGGTGATATAATCTCCGTGGGAAATTCGCGGCGGAAAACCGAATCACACGAAAACGTGGCCAACGTGAAGGCCAGCACAAAACCGAACCCAAATCCAAGCCCAACCCACATCACCTGGCCAAGAAAAAGAGTACAATGGAAAGTGCATTAGCAGAGCCTCCGGTGATTTTTTGTTCAGTCTTCATTTTTTTAGTTTTTGTATTTCTCTATTGCGGCAATTGCGGCTCATTTCTCTTGGCCCACAGATGTATCTGTATCTGTATCTGTGGCTGCAGCTGTATCTATGTATCTGTGTGTGGAGTGCAGAGCGAAGCTTTATGGCCAAAAGACCCCAGCACTCCTCCCCGCCCCCCGCTAACTTTCCCGGTTAGTGCCACCACTGCCACCGGCCACATTCCGATGCGTATCCGGGATTGTGAAATGTTTTCATTTCAAGAAACGGAGACACATTTACCGCCGTCTAGCGTCTGCAAGCTGTCTGTATCTGTATCTGAACATGCACTGTATCTGTATCTGTTTCACTGCACTCACAAAAATATGTATGTAGCCTGTAAAGGGAAATATATTTTAAAAGTTCCCTGGAGAAATTATCTTAAATTTGGTACCAGGTTATAACCTAATAGACTCTGCATTCTGAAAATAAATAATAAATATATGCGTTATCTTTGCAGCTAAAGTGACTTCAATATAGACTCTTACTAAAATGGACTGAGTTCAAAACCAACTGGAAACTAAAAAGTTTTTTTTTAGATATTAATTTATATTGCATATTAAATAGATATAAACCTTTGTTGATCGTCAGTATTATAGTATATTTTTAAAATCGGTAAATTTCCTTTTTTAATTACTTAAATTTTAAATTTATTAAATTGACATTTTTTTTAGTGTATCCGCGAATGTGCTTTCGGCTGTTTCTCTTTCTCTTGGCCACTCTCCTTCGGATACGTGCCGCATTTTAAACAATATCGGCACAGTCCAAGCCAAGGAATCGGAATGCGATGAGCTAAGCTCGGCAGAAGTTTCTCCTGGCCAACTATTTTTGTATCTTGGCCATTTACGACACTTGGATCGATTCTATTTATAAGCATTTTATTGCAGAGAATCAACATTCCTCTCGAGCCGAGTTTCAGATCGTTAACCGATATTTTGATGGATAAGCCGCAATAAATATTTCTTCTCCTGAAAAATTCCCAAAGATATTTTAAAGTTTCTAATCATTATGAACTCCATAACTAAAACAATGATATTTTTTCTGGCAGCTAAAAGCTAATTATTTTATTATATAATATATAAATTATAACATAATTAAATACTTAGTTTTATAAATAATTCAAATCCAATACTAAACGGAAAAATATAAACATTAGGACTTGTAAATCGCTTTGAAAATATTCCAATACTTTGGTAGACACATAAACAAGACGAACAAAATAGTTCCGTCTTGTTTTCGTATAATTTTCAGCTTTGATCTTCGATCTTAATGAGGTATAACAAAATAACTGCCAACTAAATTACCATGTAAAGTAGCACATCTTGGGCCAATAAAACGTTTAAATTTAGTTTTAGTTACACACAATGCATTCAAGTTCCAGGGCGGAATGGATTACAGAAGTGCCTCTGCATGCGGGGAGTCGTCGCTCTATAGAGGCTATATAGCTATACGGAATTCTAGGAAATCGGAAGTGGGGAAGAAACAGCTGCAGCTGCCACGGGGCATTTAGAAAGTCACCCCAAAAATCGAGTGCCCATGCCCATTGGCACTCCGGTTTTCCTATTCCAAATCCAAATTCAAATCCATCGCCCATGTGGAAATGTATTTTGTGTGTGCATGCTGATTAGCACCTTGGCATGTGCTATATGTATATGCTATATACTATACACTAAGATATATACTGTACTTATGTAAGCCAAGCCAACGCGTGTTTGTGCTGGAAAATAATCAATTGGTAAATATGTTTATCACGACTTTTTCGGCCGCATAGCTTTCCACCTCTTTCCACTCCGTGCTCCACTTTGGCGATCGTTTCATGAATGAAAAAGAAATATCAACGGTGGGATGGGATTTTTCTGGGACGGTGAGTTCATTGCCCAGGTAGATCGGTCCCCAAACTGGGCTATATAACACACTATAACTACACATACATCGCTTATCGCCTCTGCAGCCTTATCAGCGCTTCGTTTACGACTGAAAAGAAGGGCTTTTGTAATGGGCAAACAAAGCATAAAATGCCAACATCAAGTTGTTTAGATTCGGTCGTCGTCGGTTGGTTGGAATGCTCGGAATGCTGTTTACCCAAGCTCCAACTCCTCGCCCTCCATGGACTCCGATTCCGATCCGAGTTCGACTTGGCTCCACCGTCCAACTTCCAACTCACCTTGGGATGACAGTCGAAAAAGAGAAATAGAGACAATATAGCAAGAGCAGTGGCGCAGGCGCAGCTCTTACACTGGGAGAAATCAAGGTTTCTGTTTAAATGCAACAGTAATGACTAGGGAAAAAAAGATAACTACGGTCTCTGGGGTTAGGACAAGATTTTCTCCTCGTTTACCACAATACATCAAAAGTTTTAGAATTATTTTATATACTTGGATGCTCTTTATGGAATTTCTTCATAGTTCTTAGTATGGGTAATGGGTTTAATTTGGTTCCAGTCTACTTTTATCATATTTACAACCCAAATTGTACCCAAATAATAGAATTTGAGTTCTGTTATCTTTGTATTTTAATATTTTAACTTAAATTATGGATTCTGAAGAAAGATACAAACGTTGTTCATCCTAGTTAACCAAGATTTCAGAATGCATCCACATTATACTTAACAAAATAAATTCTGTTATTTAGGGAAGGATATGATTAGTCTTATTTTCGATTTCTTATTATAAACTTTGTCTAGAAATTTTAATTAGGGAATGGCAATGCATAATCATTTATATGATATACATATTTAGTTGTAAGTTTATTAAATTATTTTTATAGATACAAAATATGCAGTATAGATCTTTATTACCTTATTAACTTTAATGATATGTTTTTCCACAGTGAAGTTTCCCATCCTAGAGCATTTACTCACCCTAGACTTTGCAGCTCCATCACCAACCATCCCCATCTCTCTCGACAAAAACTCGGATTGGATCGGTCGGCATTAGTTCAAAGCTTTGTTACACGATATCGCTATATCGCTGTGTAGGCACACCAAACAACAGAAATCGACCATCGGAATGTGGAATGTGGTATTCATTGACAAAATCAGCTTTCAAAATGATCTCACTTGTATGAAAAACAGTCAAACCAAATCGAAAACCGGTTTCGTAGTCAAATCATTGAAGTTACAAACGTTTTTCGTTCGTTTTCCGTTTTTCCTCTGTTTTTTTGATCGTGGCCAGCTCTTCTATAAACATTAACATCTGTGTACATCTGTATCTGTGCGTTTTTCACGCACGTGCCTGGCTCACATTTAATAACTATAATTAAAATGTATGTCAAGTCGACCGAAATTATATGCTGCCAGTTAACACTTTAAACGAGCGACAAGACGAACAAAAATACCTTGGGTAGCCTAAATATTTTCACACGCGCCGCAAGAGAAAAAATGATCAGTCTTTCTTTTTTTTGTTTAATAAAAATAGCACACAATTAGTGGCGCTGAGTTTTGGCTTTTCGGGGGGCTTGGGGGAGGGGATTTCGAACTGTAAAGCGCTTTAGAGTTATCAAATTGGGGATTACATACCTTTATAAATAGTTTCTGCGCAGGCGCGCCCGTATTTCGTCGATGGTATTCGTGTATCGGTGTGTGTGGAATGCCTAACACAAATACAAAATACACAATCTCCATTTAACAATCATTAATTTAGACGTCGTTGCAGGCGGGAGGGAAGCGTGCGAAGGGAACGGTGGCG
Source organism: Drosophila lutescens (assembly GCA_037075285.1). Lineage (NCBI taxonomy): Eukaryota > Metazoa > Arthropoda > Insecta > Diptera > Drosophilidae > Drosophila > Drosophila lutescens. Next base: position 813,116 of record JBAMCF010000072.1, on the reverse strand, counting down.
CTGCTCCCGCGATGATCACACGCTGCTGGGAATGGCCTGGAAATCTGGAATGGGGCATGAATATGGGAATGGAAGCTGTGTGGGAAAGTATGCGCCGCCGCCGCCGCCGCCTCTGCTGCCGTCGACGTCGGTGAAATAAACAAGACCAAAAACAACAACAACAAGCCCCGAAAATTAGGTCAACATTTTTTCATTCACTCTTTTTTTTTTGTTTTTGTTGCTGCCATATTTCGACATACATATTTTGTGTGTTTAAGTTTTTAGGTTTTTTTTTTATTAACACAAACTTTCTATTGAGCGGGGAATAGTTTGGTTTGCCTCTTTTTTCTCCTTTTTTCCACTCTTTGCAGCCACACACGAACTTCAGCAGACCGTAGCATTAACCGTTAGCTTTTTATAGCACATTTTATGGCAATCCGACGGGCGGAACTTGACAATACAAATATCATTTTTAATTGACATTTATGACGTGGTATGAAAACGCTCAGTTTGCCTTGGCTGCCCTCTGCCCGTGTAACTCCTTCGTTTCTCGAATGCAAATTGACGGTAAAAACTTGGATGTCGATATGTCACATCGATGATCCAGTTAAAGGGTTATTTTTTCTGCTGACTACGGTTTCCACGATGAACTGCAAAATAAACGGGATAGATGAGAGCAAAAAGAGAACTATAGCACACTGTGGAAAAATAAACCATGAACTTATGAAATATTAACAGATTGTAATTGGAAAACTTTTAATTAAGAGATGACTTTTCTTGTCATTTAATTTAGTTTGTAACTTCTATTAATTATAGAGATATTTCTTCCAATGTTTCTTTTAAATAAAATGGTTGATCTGATGATCAGCTCCTGGTTGATATATTTCTTATGATCACCTAATAGACATCCTTTTAAAGGATATTATTTTTATGATCTTATTTTAATACTTTTTCCTTAGTTTTTTCTCCGAGTGTCTTACTGCTCCCTTTGCTCGTGTGCGCCGTCCCGCTCGCACCAGCTCCCACCAGCTCTGTAAAACGGTTCTTCTGCTTGTCGCTCCTTCTCTTTCCGCCACTATTGCCGTCTCGCCTGTCTGGCAGCCGCATTCTATGCTGGTGGTTGACTTGTTCGTTGTTGTTTTATGCTGAGTGATGCAACTTTCTGGCTCACCGCTCGCCGCTGATCCCGGCGAAGGTTGGGATCGGATGGATGGATCGTCGAGAAATTAAAACTGGTCCCGAAAACCCACGCTCGATCGCATGACTCACGCTTGAAAAATTTCAATTTGAATTTCTAAATAACACTCACACACTCGCACAGCATCCAATTCCAGCCAATAAACGAGATCGTGTGTGCGAGTGTTGGTGTGTGAATTCCGACTTACGAGTGTTGGAAATATCACATTATAAAAGGCAAAAACAGTATATACATATATCGAATATCGATAGTTTTTTTGGCATTTCTTTTCTTCCTCTTTCTACTTGGTTCCTTGTTCAATAAACACGTGTGCCTGCTATCAGCTAAAATATCCGCAACTAAGTGTTTCTTTACTTGTTCTTACTGGATATATACAAAACGAGAAGTCAAGACAAACCAAGGAGATACTAAGGAGTAATATCTGTGTTCCACTACCTAAAGGCTCTGCGGATTAATCTGTTTTCTAAGGAATTTTCTACAGTTAGGTTTTATTTGTTGTATTTTTTTTTTTGATTTCAATCGGCCGACGTCAAACAGTCTAAAAACCAAAAAACCAGTTTTGCAGACATATTTTTCTATTCGCTGCGGCTGCTCGTTCTTCTTCTTCTTGCATTCCACACACATACACTGGCACATTGAGTTCGAGTTCGAGTTTAGTTTTCCACTTTCCCCCCGCTCCTTGCTCTTCCAGTGTTATTTGAACTCTCTGGAATGCGGTTGTGTCTGCGCTCTCCTTGGAACCTCTTCTTCTTCCTCGCTGGAACGAACGAGCTGTTCTTTTCCAGCTCTGTTTTTAAAGGTAGGTTTTGAGTTTCAGTTTCAGTTTTATTTTTTAAACGCCAGTTAAATATTGACTGTTCACACTCTGGCATTTATTTTCTCGACTCGGTTTTATTGCGCGAAGAGCAGGCTGCACGACCATGCGGCTGAACGAAAATTTACTGAATGAATTTTCTTTTCTTTTGCGCCGATCTTTCGTCTTGCGTTGGAATTCGGAGTCGGCCGCGGCAGAGCAGCGGCAGCGGCGTCGGAGCAGCAGAGGCGTCGGCCGAGGCAGCGACTTCGAAAAAAAGTTGTACCTTTCGAAAGTCGTTTTCGTGTGTGTGTGTATGTGTATCTGCTGGATCTGTCGGTGTGCTAGAAAGTTTCGATACCGAACTATGTTTGAAGTCGCATGCATAAGAAACTTACAAAACGGCATTCCACAAACAAACTTCCAGTCTTCCCCCCTCCTCTTCCCCTTCCAGCCTTCCAATCTTCCAAGCCGGCGAGAAAAGTATCTCTCTATCTGCATCTGTATCTGTATCTGTGCTACTTTTGCATTTTGTCACAACATAGCTCCCTCTCTTTCCCGCATTCGAAAATTCTTCAGCCTCTTTCCTATATGTTGTAATCTACGGAACAATAAAAAATTTTGTGTGGCTTTCGTAAGTGTCTTTTTGGAATTTTTTTGTTGTTTTTGTGTGTTTGTAGCTGGTGGCGTTCTGTTTTTTTTTTTGTTTTCTGTTTTTCGTAAACAACTCACAAATACTGTGGAAAATTCGTCATTGAACGGTAAAAAAACACAAAAATTCCAACGTGTTTGACTTTGTCTCTAGACAATCTCGCTCGTGTGTGTGGATTTTTTCAATTACAAGTTTGTAAATGGAATTTCTGAACTTTATGTGAACGAGGTCATTTACAACACACACACTGTTGAAAGAAGGGCGCGGGGCTAAGGTTGCTCAGGGAATTTTTGTTATATTCGTCATGAACTTATTTATAGGAAATTCCATAGGCTTTACTTGTTATTTATGGCTGCAGATCGCTGGGGGGATATTTATATTGGGTCTGAAAAGCGGGGGAGTATCGTAACGTATCGGTCGGCTGACATGCATATCAAATGCCAAATGGGACAATCCCCAACTGCCAGGAAAATATCACGAAGACGGAACTAAATTATGCCCAAGTAATCGTGGGGGTTCCAGAAGGTATTTCTAAGATTAAATACATCAGATCTGCTCAAAGGTCGATTCGGAACTTACAAAACTTTAGTTCTGATAAGGGAAAACAAATATTTTTACAGCACAAAATTAAAGACTTAAATTTAAGGATCCTTTTAGAAGTCAGGTTTCTTGGGGTTACATAAGGTAATTTGAATATATAATATTTAATATATAATATTTATTTATAATATTTAATAACACAAAATAAACCAATAAAGCTTAAATCTCCTTCCGAGTTACGAAAATAAAATATTTGCTTCCATTTTATAACCTACGATAAGTGTCCTTCTATAAATACCGCAAATGATTCAGATTCCTTAAGCTCGCGACTTTGCACCTTTCGTTTGATTAGCGATTCCTTGAATTCTGCGGGGCGCCAGGTGTATTTATAATCGGTAGCACAATCAACCCAATCAATCCAGCCAACTGTCCCATATCAATGCAATCCATTGACAAGCTTTCGTAGTTCCCCGCACTCCGATGAAAAGTAACTCAGTTGCTGGACGATCGTCTGAGTGATAAGGTTTTCGGGCGGCTACTTGACGCAAGAATTTCTGGAATTTCGAAAGTGTCCGCACACACGACGCACCGCACACCGCACACACCTGTAAAGTCAACCGACCCCTCGGAAAAAACGGAAAAAATGCCCATACCGACCAGACACAAAGCACGCGCTCAATCTACGGCTTATCAAAAGGCCCACGATAGGCCCATTTAAAGGCCAAACTATAAATGACATGTGATGCCATAGCCCCATAGCCACAGACCTACCAAGGTACATAAAAATGTTCAAGTTTGAGTCACATGCTTAACACTTACCGGCCAGAAAAAAAGAGAAGATGGAAAGAGACGGCCTCTGGCGGAAATGGGAATTGTAATTTCTGACTCTTCTGAAAAGAAAATGTAAAAACAAAAAGAAAATCAACAACGGAGATTTCGATTTCCCAATCAAAAGCTTTTTGGACTTTCGACTGTTTGTACTATTTACAACGTTCAACGTCAAGACCATAAAAATAATTAATACACCTTATCAGCAGGGCTGTGAAGAGGGGGAGAAATGGGAGGGCAGGGGTATACCTACCACTTGAAGACCCCTGGAAGTTGAAGCCCCCACCTATGACGTGCAGGCATTGGCATTACTCTTTTTATTTATTTTTTATTTTTCTTCGGCCAATGTGCGGTATGCGTTGCATGGTCAACGATCGTACGGTAGATCCGATCCGATTCGATGGTAAAGAATTCCCCCTTTCGGTGTAATTACTTTTGGCTTGGTCGAAAGTCGGCCCCAACCGAACCTAATGATAATACCCGCGATCTAATAGGGAGCACGTGATGCGCATACAGCCCACCGATCATTAAGAAGCAGCCGGTGCACTTGGAAAAATCCCCGACTCTGAATCATGTGCGTTTGGGTGTGGTTATAATGCTACTTATAGAAATAAAAGGCAATTAAAAGAGCTTGAAAACTCCCAATCATTATTCCCAGAACTTCGTTTTATTGGTATTTTTATAATTTATTCGCAGCACCTCTTCTAACCATCACACTGTGTTATAATTCTCAAGTCATTTTTCAGCTGTCAAAAAAGTTAGTTATTTTTAGTAACCTTGATCGCTTTGCTTTCTTTGAGTGCACCTGTAGGAGGCGGAATGAAATGGAATCGGAATCGAGCTGCAGACCAGAGATTTGAGACTAGAGACTAGAGACCAGACCCCTGGCTAGACAAATTGCACATAATTTCTACTCGAGTGAGCGCGGTCAGCCGGCAAAAAGTGCACCGAACCTGCCCAAAACAACGGCAAACGGGATGGATGTGGATGTGGATGTGGATGTGGATATAGCCGGGGGCTATATAGCTATATAGTACTGGTACTCGTACCACTCGGACTCGGAAAAAAGACGTCGACGGCGACGACGACGATGGCGCACCGGGAGGATCCCAGCCATTTCATGAAAAATTATGTCGTGTACAATTTTATGCATGAGAGACTTGCACAGCAGCAAAAACTGAAAAAACTGGGCAGCGGCAAAAAACTTGGCAAAATTAACAGTGGCTCGTCAGTTGGACTTTTGCAGTTGCAGTTGCATTTGCACGGCGGTGCAGTCGGTGGTGCAGTCGGTGGTGCAGTGGCCATGCCGCCAGGTTGGAGATAAGCCGCTGACGCTGACGCCGCTGCAAATGGGCACACGCACACTCGAGAGCCATCAACTGCAACTGCAATTGCAATTGCAATAAGGTGGAACAGTGGGACAGGTCAGGGAATTTATTGGGAAGAGATTGAAGGTCTAAGATCTATTTAATTTGAAGATATGTTAAAGTAAGCAAACCTACAACATTTTATTTGTTTTTGGGAAAAATCATAGTAAAGCGAAAGCGGTTCAATGCAAAAATCTAACAACTTAGCCGAAATTAGATAAAAATCAATCAAAGAATTAACCATGGCTTAAACTTGGAAAAATAGAAATTTGTAAAAATATTTATTGAAATACTTCCATTGAAATGTAATTTACTATTGTATAGTGCCCTAAGGAATTTAAAGAACTCTTTTTGATAATTTTAACTCCCTGCCGATTGATTTTGCCCCACTGTGCTGGGGAAAACGAAGGCTGTCGTTGCATTAGCATACAAGTGTTGGGCAGCGCCACAAAGTCGCACAATTGAAAGGCAAAAAAAATAAGAGAAAAAAAAAGGAAAAACTGCGGCAGTAGTGACAACAATTGGGCCGCTAACGAACCGCCCGACGGACGCCGCCCCACCCACCAGGCCCCATTTCGCCTCCCATTTCCATTTCCATTTCCCTCATGAATGAACCCGATGATAATGATCGGGGGGTTGAGGGTTGGAACTGGAAGGAATCGGAGCAGGAGTGGATGTATGTATGGAAAGCGCAGTGGAGCGTCTTGCCGCCTGCATCTTGCATCCACATCCACTCCACCCCGACCCAAATTCCAGTTGGATGCACTGGCCACCATAGTTTCAGTTGCATCAGTATCTGTGTCTGTATCTGAATCGGTATCAGTATCTTTATGCCTGTATGTGTCTATAACCCGCCGCCAACCGCTTCTAAATCACCGGACTTCTGCTTTTACATGGCGAGAAATAAGTGATCTTATAATTACTCTAAATTGGTATTATATCATTTTAGAAATGTAAACCAAATATTCCATTCGAATTTCATATTTGAATACTAACAATGTTTTATATTCCTTTCAATTAAAACTCTAATTCTATCACCAGTAAAGTGTCTTTAAAGAAGGTAAAACATTTTATAGCGAGCTTCTTGTTAATGAATATATGAACCTGAACATCTAAGGTCCCAGACCCAAGTTATAAGGAAGACTAAAGATCCAGAGTTCGTAAAAACTGCAGATCAACTAAAATCCAGGTAAAGTCTCTAGAAAAGAAAGGGGCACGAACAGCAAATTCCCTATTTGATTGCACATTCCACATAAGGCGGATGCAGACAGACCAAGAGCTCTCTCTTCTCTTGGTTGGCATAATAATAGCACATTCCTCGGCTAACAAACTGGCTGCAATCGGATGTGGATGTGGATGTGACTATAGATGTGGATGAGGCCAAGTAGGAGTTTGGAATCTGCCCCAAATGTGGGCGTCGCCCGGGGGCAATACCGAGATACCCCTCTTCCTTCCTGCCAACGCATGATTTGCTTCCCAGTTGCATGTCCGGATCTGATGTATTAATGACATTTGGCCTAGTTTCGGTGGAGGAGTCACCGCGCCATGTAGTAAAATGCAGCGTGGGGGACTCGAAGTACTCGTGGAGGAGTCTCATTCATATTCATAAATTTAACGTCTTTTTGCGTAAGCCTCTCGCAGCGGAAGTAGTGCCCCTCTCACTCCCACAATCGCCACTGCTTTTTCTGAGACTGCGACTGCGACTGAGACCCATTCATTCGCCCTTTTCGCCCAAGCAAAGGCAGCCAGACAATTTGCCGCTCTATTTTCGATGCATTCCCAGCCAGAAAACAAAAAAAGGAAAAAAGTCAGACAGTCAGACACACAGAACGAAAGAGACGGCAGGAGAGAGTGCGAAAGAGATGGGGATGGGGGGCGAAAAGCGGCAGCTAAAGTTCAAAGCACTATTGAACTCGGGGGCCCAACAAAAACAAACTCCACCAAACACTTTCGCCATAAATAGCCCGCAAGTGGAAGCGGGACAGGAACGGAACGGAACGACGGACTGGGTTTTATCAACGGAAGCGAAAAGTGGGAATGGGATATATAGCATGCTCAGACACATATATAGGGGATATACATAGTGGGGGCCTGAAGAAGTGAAAACAAAAGTGACTAATGCGAGTGTGCGAGCGTTTCCGCTCACTTCCGGTGCGTCCAAATGAGGAAGTGCTGCCAACTGCATTTTTGGAGTGGCCAACATACAAGCACACACAGAAAGAAAAACAGTACCACATTTTATGATTTTAAAAATAGAGCATTTTTCAAAAATATTTTCTATAAAAACTTCTTTTTTGCATTTTTATATCTTATCGAAAGAGTATGCAAACCGTAATTATTTTATAGAACACATATTAATTTTAGCAGTGTAAAGGGAAAGAAGAAGCAGCCGTTGAAGAGCCGTAGGTAGGCAGAAGACTCGGCTGCTGATGAAGAAAGAAAGAAAAAAGAAGTTCCGAACGCCCCAGCTATAAATAAAAACCAAGCCAAAAGCCGTCAGGCCGGAAATAATGTGACCAAAAGCAAAACCAAACTGACGAACCAAATACGAGGTTGTGTGTGTGTGGGTGGTTGCATGTGTGGGTGATCCTGTGTGACTGTGTGTGAACTTCATTCATTCATAACTATATAAAGTATATTATAATCACAGTTGTAGACGAAATAATAGTGGGCATTGTCGTAAAACATGAGGTAGTATTCAGAAAAGTGTTTAAGAATTCTTTTTAAATTAATCGAGGATCAGTTTCAACTGTAATCCATATTTAATTTTTCTTTTCAGTTAAGTAATTCCGCCTACCGGAAATCCGTATAATAGAGCTTTTATTATTTTATTACCATAACTTCGGGCTCAATCGTTTATTGTAAATAAAACGAAATCAGCACATAAAGGGCATTTGGATGGGAATGATTCTCTGCTATGTTCGGGGCGATTGCGACAGTTCCCCATCCCAGAGCCCCGGTCCCCCAGATCCCCCAGATCGCCGATCGTATTGAATGGCTGACCCCATAACAAACAACGACAAACGATAGAGATACGGATCCGTTTCGAACTTATCAGTTATTGTTGATGGTGTTGTTTGTTGTTGTTGTTCTTGTTGTTGTTGTTGTTGTTGTTGTGCTATGCGTGCTCAATGAAATTTCATTGAAATTTAGAACGAATCTATAAAATGCAACGAAGCAAGCCGCCGGGAGGGGCGATGGGTAAATGGGGAAATTGTGGAAATGGAGACTGGAAACGGGAACCACGGTGCGATGTTTGCAAGAGATAAACCAAGGACACAGCAAGAAATGGTTTCAATTAGTAAACTAAATTAGAAAATTTAACTTAAAAATCTTTAGTATAAACAAAAAAAAATTACCTTAATAATTTAATTTTAAAATTGTATGTCTTTTTCTTCACCTTGATTGTAATGAATGATAGTTTTTATTGTACTGTAAATGTCAGATCAAATGAATTTAGTTTCTTTTTGAATTACGACAGAGTTTGAATATTTTCATGTTTTTCAAAAGTTCTAAACAGCTGCTAAGTAGGCTATATTTTTGAAAATCCGCATAATCCACTTTAAATCCTATAGTATTGTATCCAAACTGAGGTTATTTTTTAATAAACAAAAAAACGAATAAGATTACAAATTGTGTGAGTTTAAAGATCTCCAAGCACTTTTAATTCGTTTCTGAGATATTTCATAATTTATTTGAGTTTCTCTCAGTGCATCGGCAGCAGCAACATGAACGCATTGCTGCTGTTTTTGTTTTTGTTGCTGTTGGAGTGATGACACGAGACGTCGACGGCGACGCAGGCAGAGGCAGAGGCCGAAACAGAGGCGTGGGAGGCGGAGAGGGCGGAGGAGGAGGCGTGGTGAGGGGGCGGTTGTTGTTGCTGCTGCTGCATGAATTTATGAATGAATCGTTTTCATGTGTGCGTGCCATCGCAATCGCCGCTTGTGTGTGTGTGTGTGTGCTGCGCTCGCATTTAATGAATGAAAATCGCAGGCAGCGACAAAAACATAATACACACACATGCACCCACACACTCGCGTCCACCCACACGCACACACTCACTCGTTTGTATACCCATTATAGTAGTAACGGAAGTAAGCCGAACAACAACAACAACAAACACAACTAACTCATTCAAGTCGAAATGCGAGTGTCTAAATAAGTCGCTTGAAAGCCCGCTTGATTCCCAGCTACTTGTCCCCGGATTATATAGGATTTTCGATATGGCACATGGTCGAGTGTGCATGTATTGTATATGTATATGATATGATGGAGATATAGTCGGATCGGATATACGGTCCTCGGCCACTTGAACCGCTCTTATTTGCCTGAATTGTCCTGGAGGAGCGTGGTTTTAAGGTTCTATTTTGATAGAGAGATTAATGTTATGAAATAACTAACTATTTCCTGCATATGAATTAGGTTGTACGAAAACATCTTGAGAAAATGTAATATAAATAAGTTTTCAAAATATTAAAATAAAATTGACAGTTCTATTAAGATTTTTAATTTTTTTTAGGGTCATTTGTAATTAAGTTCCTTAGGGAATTGAATTATAGATTTGTTAAAGAAGTGATTAAAAAAAAGTGTAAAGGCAATTTTAAAATCTGTCTAAATCTAATTCCGAAAATTATTATATTTTTAATATTAAACTTGTTATTTGTATTGTACTTATAATTTTGTGTAATGTGTGATTCAATTCCTTGAAGAATTTAATTTTAGATGTTATAAAAAACGGACTAACTGACTAAATTGTATAATCTTTTTATCAAAATAGCATTCAGGCACAAGCTGTGACTGAAAAGTATTTCAAAACTCGGTGCAACTCACCGAAAAAACTACTTACTAATTCCGTTTAGTCACCGACGAATTCTCTAGAACTCTGACGTCCCGTTCGTATTTATTCAGATTAGAGGACGGCGCCGTTTTTGATGGTTCCCGGAATAGGAAATTAGATTTGCACATTTTCAGATTGAGTCACAGGCGACCTATGACCAGCTCCATATCCATATGCAAATAGTCCAACAAATAATGCCGATAAAGCGGGTCTACTTAGTCACTTTCGGGAAACACTCGATGAGTGCATCTGAAGGGTCGACCGATTAGGAGTCTATATATATAGGCCATGAATAAATATGGAAATCGCCAGAACTTACGGAAAACGATGACGCACAGAGATCGGGAATACGAAATACGAAAGATATCTGTGTAATTTGTGCAGGGCCTGGACTTTTACGAGTTGATATTATTATTGGAGATGCGGCGGCGATGAAATTGCAAAACAACTACTGCCCAGAAGGGAGAAATATATATTCCACAGCCAAATGACGCACAAAAACTTTACAAGGTTGTCTGCTGCGGCAGTGTAAAGGGGCGGTGGGAGGTGGGTGGTGTGAGGTGTTCGGGGGGAGGCCAATGTGTACGTCATCGAGAGCTGAATGAAATCGAAATTGGCTCGGGCCATTTTACGTCAGAGCAAACAAAAAAAAGAAGAAAACCAAACGATTTCCAGCCGTAGACGCGATTTCCTCTCAGATCTTGTTAATATTTGTTTGGCCGCGTATTTAGATTGCGATTATTTATGCTGCTCGATGACGTTCGATTGTAAAAGACTTTGGCCAGCGCGCCTTAATTGCGCCAACTGTGCGCCTAATTATGGCAGACACTGTGGCAGAGAGCCATATAGAACAGAATACAGAATATAGCTGGCAAAAAGGAAAGATCCGTCGCGGCATTTATAAATAAATTGTTGTCTATACGAAAATAACTAAACGGATCATTATCGTCGGACATGTGCGACAGCGTCTGGTCAATTAAAAGCCATAAAATGTCATAAAGCATCTGAGATATAGGGTGTCTTTAAAATGCTTTTGATACCCATGGTTACCAGGCGTATACTTAATATTTGTAAACCTTTTAGTTTAGTAATATTTTGTAAACGGCTTTAGTTTTTAGGTAATATTAAAATGGGAATTTCTGCAGAAATATAGTGAAGATTTATTAAAGGTCAAGTATAAAAAAATATTGGGTTTTCATGGCGGATACTTGATATTTTAAAGTAATGCCACATTAAATGTATTATCAAAATGACATTAATTGTAATATTAAATTCACATTTAGGGCTGTTAAATTCATTCTTCAATCGATAAATAGTTCAGCTAACTTTACTAAAAGCATTTAAGAATGTGACACATACATTCCGCTATTAGTTTTGAAGAGAAAGTAACATGCTAATTGGAGGCTTGGCCAACCATTCCTGCCCAACCAATTTGTAGTTAGACTCTTAATTTCTCCTCCATTACGGTTTGGTTCCCACAAATTAAACAAAAAATTTGTGTCAAATCGAATCGATCAATCACGAATATGGAATATGGAGCATATGGTTAAGTGTTTAACTTAATGTTACACCCAGAAAACAAAATTATTTTAATTCTTGGCTCGTGTTTTTTAATCTGCAGTCAAAGATCTGTGTATCTCTTTTTTCTTCGCGGATTTGGGTTAAGCGATTTTGATCAGATTCGTCGCGAATGAATGATAAATGCGTAACACTCAAACTGGTTCAACTTTGTGAATACTTTGATCTTGTTACCGCTGTTTCTGCTCTTGTTGTTGTTGTTGCCCTGCCACGGGCTGTGCCAATCTTAATTGCGCATTTAAATATAATAGAAAGACAGAAACTACAAAAAAAGGGGAAAAAACTACAACACAACAATAACTATAAACACAGATACACATGGCGACCCGTTTGTCAGTTCGGTTCAGTTCAGTTGAGTCCGTCGATGCGAACTTGAGGCTCGAAAACGGCGCCTCCAAGTACAGCAATAACAATAACAACTAAAAACCATTCAGAACTGTGTGTATGGGTACAGCCCTGCCCCCGAGAAGCCCCGAAAAACCCCTTCCGAAAAAACTATTTCATGTGTGCCCATCTGAATCTGTATCTGTCGGCTCTGTATTGAAGCTGCGCATATTGCGCCTTGGTTATTTATTATGTACTACATGGTACTATATGGCATGGACAATACGCAAAGGGGCTGCAAACTCATTTTGCGCACTAGTTTTTCACCCGTTCCCGTTCACCCAAATTACCGCGGCGCTTTGGCAACCCTAATGGGTTTCAAATTACCGCGAAGCGCACACAAAAAATATTAATAATACTCGTAATAATGATCAATTATCAAATTAAGTGAATTCATTCAAATGTGGTAAGTGGGCTGCAGTTGTTACTTATTAATGCGACGGCAAGCTAACCTTATTATAATCTGGGGTCTACCCCCAAATTACTGATTTTATTCAATAATTAATTTTAAATTTTTTTTCAATAAATTGCAGTTAAAATTTATTATAATCCGAAAATTGAGTTTTTAAAAGTTATAATAAAATAAAAAAAGGTTTGAAAGATTTGTTCTCTTCTGCGAGGTTCGCCTGTAAATGGATTCACTCAAATAACCGTAAATGCCAGTCTGGCAACGCTGCGTTAAGAGAGCGAGCGAAGTGTAAGAGAATTTTCAGTTGCGTATACTTGATATTTTTTGGTGCGCAAAAAGTCTCACCAAACTACTGCTTTCAGGACACATGGCTGCGCAGCCGGCGTCGCAGTTGCTTTTCTTTTTTTTCTTCTTTTTTTGGAGGACTTGCAGTGCAGAACAGCTGTTTTGTGTTATGGCAAACAGCTGTTTGCACTCTGCTGTGCTGCACTCACTTACACAGAAACAAACACAAGCGCACATTGCACATTTTCCCACACGTAATAATGAAATAAAAGATTTTTAAACAAATTGCATTCAATACTTACAAACAAAGGCCATTAGACGGTGATTATATAAGCACTAGACGGCCAGCCCTGACAACTGGGTGCGATGGTGTTGGTGTGCTGCCCCAGTTGGTGTGTGTTGGTGAGTGTTTTGGTGTGCGTTGTTGAGAGCGTTGGTGTGTTGGCCTCTGTTGGTGTGTTTTATTTAATTTTTTTTCGTTTTCCACTCGTTGGTGTTGGTGTGCGTGTGTGCCAGTTTAGTTAAATGCTGAGCATACGCTACGCACTGAAATACAGCAACAAAAACAACAACAGCAGCTACAACAACAACACCAACGACAACAACAACCACAAAAGCTAGGCAGATAGGCAAGTTTGCCTTTACTTTGTTGTTTTATTTGTCGACAGCGGTCTGACTGGCTAGCTCTGGTCTGGTCCCCGCCCCCTCGTAACCCCCCTTCCGAAACCCCCGCCCCTGGCTATGTGTCGTATCTAAAACATTTGCGCTTTAAATAAATACACAGAGGGTATTATAAAAAGGCAAAAGAAACGAGGAAAACTAGAAAACAGCAAGAGCAACAACGACAAATTAGTTCAATGCACGCCGCCAAAAGAGTGTGTGTTTACACAGGGCTTATCACCTCTCAACGGTCTATAAGCCCACACCTCTTTTATGGGGTGTTTGTTTTGATTTCTCCTCGATATATCTCGGGATCTCTACGGTCGTTCATTGATGTATGTTCATATACATCATCAGCCTAGGGCACAATTTCATTCATCATCATTGCCATACAGACTTAATCATCATCAGTTGTCACTGGTACAAAGTTCATATATGTACATATGTATGAATATATATATGGGCACATGCAATCAAATAAAAAATTTTTGATTGTATAAGTTCACAGTTTCTTTGTGCGCCATTTTTTGTTCTTTCCAAATACATGCATATGTATAGTCGCTTCGGGTTCTTTATTTGAAATATATTTAGTGTTTTTTCTTTTTTTTGTATTTACTTTTCCGCTTCTAATTTTAATTATTCAGTTGCGGGGCTCAAAAGTCGCGAGCGAGTTTGTTTTTAATTCTTGTTGTTGTCGCGTTTGTGTTTCTCTTTTTTTTTGTATTTTTTGCTTTGTTAAATACGTCGTTTAAGTTGCTCTTGGCTGGCTTGCTTTGTTTTCTTTGCAACTGCGTCGCAAAAAAGTTGCAAATTTTTTTTGTTTTTTTTTTCTTTTTCTTTTGTTGCTTTAAGCTAATTAATAATTAGAGACACTACACGGTTTCGGGGAACACTTTTGAGTTTTGAATAATTTTTGAAAGATCAAGAAGAATCCCGGCACGTTGACAGTTACTCTACTGCTAGTCAAAAAACCCTCAATAAACAGTGTGACCAGATGACAGTCCTACTACCGCTACTCCACAACCACAACCACACTCCACAAGCACACTCCACACTCTATAATTCCCAAGTGCTGAGTCCGGCTCACCGCCTCCTCCTTCTTTTCGTTGGCGCTGTCGGTGACGTACTGAAACAAATGCCTCACGAAACTTTAGTTTGCGGCGGAATCAACACGACACACAGATACAGCCACGCGAGATACAGATACAGGGACACAGCAACAAGTATGAATGAATGAGCGGTCGCCTCTGTCGACGCCTCAGCCGGCGTCGCCTGTAAGTGTGAGTTTGCATGTAATGGTTAACGCCACACAATCGGTGGGCCACTCGTGGACTCGTGGAATCGGGGGCCTTCGGAGGGGAGCGGCGGGCGGCGGGGCGGAATCTAAATTTTTTAGCCCGCTCTGTCTGCCTTCGTTGTTGTTGCTGTTGCTGCGGCTGTTGCTCCTCTGTGTTCTGAAAAAACATAGCAAACAAACCCCGCACACACACCCTTACACAGATACTCGCTCTGTCTCTCTCACACAGCCAGCAGAAGCCTAGCTGGTCGAGTGCCTTGGTGTGCGTGAGCGGCGTCTAAGCACAGCGAGAAATTTTCATTAACGAAACGATCGAAAGCAAAATGGCGGATTTGGCAAAGGCAATCATAACGGGTATTCGCAGGGATTGGGGATCGGGGATCCTACTTTTCGAAAACGTTCCGATTTACTTCAATAAATTGCTTGGTATGGTTGAGAACTCAACTCTCAAACCCATTCCCCTAAGGTTTTGAAGCTAGTACTGTGGATTCATTATTCTTAAGATCATAACTTTTAATAAAATCGCAATATCTTATTTGACTGAATATGATAGCTTTAGTCTTGGGAAACATCTATTAATATTATAGAATGTTTAGTAATTCTGTAAATGTTTTTAAATAATTTATAAATTGCATGTTAAACAAGGTGACTTGAGTTTCTTCTTTGTAAATCGAGTCTCTCAATCGCTAGCTTATTCAGATTTTCTGTACTACTCTCTCAATCAGATGTCTATTAATGATTTCATAGTTGTAATTACTGGTTAATCAGTTCCTAATAGGAGCAGTACATTGATATGGTATGTATTTCTTGCAGATCAGTACTAAATACTTCTAAACTGACATTTATTAATCCCACCGTTTAGCAGGCCATACTGCATGCTCATGTACAATGGCGTTTATACTCCAAGCAAACAGCAATTAATATTAAATGCTACTATTAATAAGCGTAAAACGAGTTTATTTTTATTGATATCAGCATTGTAAATTGTGCTGGCATGTGAGAAAGGCTAACTTGAATCTATTCAAGGCGTTTCTTAGGATTGTATCGTGTCTTATGCGCTGAAAACGACAACAGTAAAGAAGATTTATCAATAAGTTAGGACTAATTAAATGCAATTATAGGGGCAATGGAATGCAATTCAAGAAGAAATGAGTATCGTTGATTAGGAGATGTCTGGGACCAATAAAATTACAATTCTTTTACAAAGAAAGATAGGTTTCTTAATACCTATAAAATGTTGTCCCCTTAATTTCAACATAATTTAATGGATTTTTTTTTTCCAGAAAGTCCAAGCTGTACTTGAAGTCGCACCTTAACTCATTTAGCCACTTTCCGCTCAGTGTAAAGATTCACACACATACGCACACGATCAAAAGGCAGCAACAAAAAGGCCCAAAAGAAATCGGACAAAAAAGAAGAAGAACGAATTCCTGTGGCAGAGGCGCGCGTATGGGGGATATTTCGGGGGTATGGAGGGATTGGAAAAGGGGGTTTTGGGCTATGGTTCCGGGGACTGAGGGACTTGGAGAGCTGGCTACGCACACAGTGAAGATACAGATACAGAACCAGTCAGTGTGCCATATGAAATATGTAACATCAAGCTCATATCACAAGCGAAACGACAGCGACGTTGGCAACTCACCGACACAGAGATACAGATACAGATACTAATTCTTGTCACTGTGTTCGTGCGAGAGGGCTCTCTCCATGCGAGTGTGTGTGTGCCGTGGGGGCAATAATTTCTTCTAGAAAATGAATTTCAGATCAAATCATATGTCACCCACCCCTCATGGTTGTTTAATGAAAATATGATTACGAATTTAAGACTCCAAGTAGACCCCTAAATTTGTTTATTAAAATTATTTTTTCCGAACAGAAGAATTCTTTAAGGCCCTTGAAATAACTTGACGGCACAGCCCTCACTTCCCCGACCGATTATGAATTTGATCCTAAGTGTTTCGAGTTAATTAAACGCCTTAATAATAGTCCACGTGCTACTGCTGACGTAAGGGTCGTCAGCAGTAGTACGACAACTCATAGGGGCGTGCACAACATCCAATACCAGTCCAAATAAATACAAAATAAATAAAAAAAAACGGCACACACTGATACTTTGTTGTGCCTTGGTATTTCACTTATTTTTTCGGGGCATTTCTCACGCACACACCAGCAGCAAAAAAAAACCAAGACACTCGCAAGGGAGCAACATATTTGCAAAATTTCTACGCCTTACATATAGGAATTAATAACGGAACCCTTGTAAATAGGCTTCCTAACTATCCTTAGTCAATAACTGAACCAATTAAAGGGGGGATAAGAACCCCTAGTTCTTAGTTCCTAGCCCCCACCCAAAACTCTTGGTCGAGAGCGCATCACGTGGTCTTCAGCCACCCCCAAACACCCCACATGTCCCCCAAAAAACAGCTATCCTCTCCCACAAACACAATCACAGAAGAGAGGCACCCGAAATTAGCAATAATCTCGCCAAGAGCGAAACTCAAGCAAAAAATAATATTAAAAAAAAAACAACACCAACAAAAATACAACAATGAAAGAGACCGAAAAACAAAATGGCCGTCAGGTGTAGAAATTTCCGTGGACGTGTTTAGGTTCCAATTCCGGGGAACAACAAAAATTTCGGCCATTTTGTCGCCTATTGCATTTGCATACAACAAACTGCTCGAATTACACACAAATCGGAAGTGCAAATATGCCCATTGTAACTGTATAGGCTGTCTATATGGCAGGCTATGCGACTACAAAATGGCGCCTGTCCCCGGAATGGCGCCGATTTTATTTGTAATTTCAGCCGTGTAATAATATTTTCCCGATTTCCGTTTGATATTCGATCGGCTTTGAACTTGAAGCTCTATGCGATATTATCAACAATAGCGATTTCCCAAAACAGCCATTGTTGATAAACAGTAAGGAAGAAGAGTAAGAGGAAAATAAAACACTTAAAATGGGTTCTTATTTTGTGGGCTAATATTAAAATTCATTTGATATTGCATCATTATAATAACCTTTAGATTTGCGTTGACTTACTTTTAAATATATTCAAGAATTTATTTTCAGATGTTAATCTGTCTTAATACACAGTTCATTTGATTATCCTAACTGTGCAACTGATAATCCTTAAGGTTTCCTATCCAAACTCAAAATGCGAATGTTCTGGCTTAGATGAAATTGTAGAGCAGATAATTATTTTCAAAAGCATTACTTAATGAATATTTCAAGCATAAAACATATTTCTATCTCTATTAAATCCATTATATATTTATAATACTTTTGAATACTTGTAAACTGAAGAAGTTCAATTTTGGGTTAGAACCCTCATAACGAAATGAATTGAGCTCGAATTTCAATTAAAACTTTCAATGGCTGTCAATAAAATTATAACTTTTTGACTTACTTAATGCTTACATGACTTTTTCATTATTATTGTAGAATAATAATTCTTATCACAGCATATTGAGGCGCCCAAAGCACAGTAAAAGCGCCACCAAGACCCATTCCAAGTGGCTTAATTAGTCAAAAAAGTGGTCCGATTGAGTTGAATGTGTCGCAAGTTGGCCGCATAGTTACAACGATTAGGCATTTAATCAAATTTGACCCCAATAATTGCCATTCTGCGGCAATTCAGCTGTTCGGCTGCACGTACACCTCGTTTGCATCCAAAATCCAAGAGATTCGACCGGCGACAGCCTCCATTAAAATGCCCCACTAACTGCATTCCAAGAATTTACAAGTCAAAGATCGAATGTGCGGCGCTCAAACGATAGTGCCCCGCCCCAAGGCCCCCTCAGCCCCCTTAGCCCCCTCTCAGCCGCCTAACCCCCCTTGGTGACCCATCAGCATCATCAATAGCCAGATGCATTGTGTTTTGTCGAGCGGAGACTGTGGGTCCAGGGCCACCGCCAGCGATCAGCAGACAACAAAGACTCAAATTGAATAAATAAAGCGCAAGATTTATGCATACGAAATTAATAAATTGAAATATATGTACCATAAGTATTAGGCGCCAACAATGAGCTCTGAAATGCATCGGGCATTTAATTTTTATACCCACCCATCGCCACGCATCTCCCCCTCGTTTTTTGTTTTGGGAGTTTATCAGTGGGCCACGGCCCGAAAAACACAGAAAACCCGAAACCGAAACCGAAAAAAGGAAAAACAACAGGGGAGATTAACATTAACACACGCACAACAACTACAGTGCGAGAAACCAGATATGAGTTATTTGCGATAAGAGCCAGAGTGCATTGGTGTCAAAAAACAAGAATGGAATGGTTAGGGCTCGAGCAGAACTGCAGACTGCACCGCACATTCGAATACCCTGGGTGATCTATGTCCATGCAGGTGATGATGGATTTGCGATCGTGAGCGAAAAGTACAAGGTGTTTTCTTCAGAATATATTTTCTTACACGGGGAAGATCCCTTACTGAAATATCTTTATGAAGCCAGACTTTAGAAATGTCATAAGAAACTTGATTATATCGTATCAGATCCACAAAATGCATCCTTCAGTTAAGGAATTTCGGTACTCAAAAAGTATGCAACAAACCAACCCACCACAACAAAATCCTAGATCAGCCACTGAAAAAGGTATATCTATTAATCCCCTAAAATCAATAATTTAAAACCTCTTTTAAGCTCTTGATTTCTAGTGAACTACTTAAAGGGATATAACCACGTCATAATAATTTGCTTATCAGATGGAGAAAACTGGTCTCTAAAGGACTTTTAACCTTAATGAATAGATTTCTAGGTACCGAATTTTATGAACTTGTATATTCATAAGACTACGAAATATAAGAATAAAAACATCTAAATAACTTTTAGAAGATCAAGGTATAATCCTTTTAGAATTAAGAACTTTAGAACAAAGCTATTAATTTAGATTATAAACCTCAGATGTTGTTAAGAGGAGCTTATAACCTTAACAGTGTAATTAACTTTTATTTCAAAAATACTACCAATTTAGGGATTAAGGCATAATAGGAATTTTAGATTGATGCTATTAATTTAAGGCTATAACTTAAGATGTCATTAACAAGAACTTGTAGCTGACCTGAGAGGGCTAAAGGGGATCTAATCAACTAGATATATAATCTTGGACTTACTTGACTTTCCAGGTTGATAAGTTCCTATTTCTTGGGCAGATCATCTTGAGGTTTATATGCCCACTTCTATAGAGGGTATTTCAACTAAGAACGCCGAGCGGAGTGATGAAATGCGCGGTGCAGCGTGCAGAGTTGGCTGCATATAATATGAGTACTATACTATAAGCCAGACCAGATCCGATCAGCCGGCGTCGGCGTTGGCAGAGCTAGCGGCGGAGGCAGCGACGGCGACTGAGACTTCGACTTCGACTGCAACTGCGGCAAGTTTTATGAATGAACGAGTGCAACTGCAACGAAAAAAGACGAAGAGGGACGGGTGGTGGAGACTTGTGGAGCTTGTGAATGGCACAAAACGCGAGATCGAACTATTGTAATTACTACGAGATTATGCAAAATGCATATATGCAATTAGTGGCGACTCCCCCTCCATTTGCCCCCTGTACCCCCATCTCATCTGGCTCCATCTGAGTCATGGGGCAACTGGTTTGACTTGACTGGCGGCCTGAGAACCTAAAAAGCACTGATCAACTGAACAACCGAACAACCGAACATGCCGAGAACAAGTACTCATTGCCTAGTACTCAGTACTCGGTACTCGGTACTCCAGTATGAAGTCATGTGATTGGAATTTGTGTGCCGTTGCCGATGACGAACCACCGACCAATCGCACAGAAGCTCTAGAAGATTGTGCAATTGTGCCCCAACCTGTTTGCCACTTTGTGGCATCGAGAATTCTTCAGCATCCAATCTCCAGTCTCAAAGATGCAGATGCAGATGCACTTGCTGCGAGTCGAAACGAAACGAATCGAATCGAATGGAATCACATACATAAGTCCAATGGCCATAAAGCCATTGTCCCTCGTTTGTCCAACATGCACATTCCATTCTTTGAGAAGCGATCAATGCCAAGTCAATAATGAAACGATGCCGATCCGTTTCGATCCGGAGAAGAATATAAATTTCTGGCCTATCAGTAAGAAAAGAGAGGGTACCGAAGAAAACACTGGAAACACTGATAATAATGTCGCCTGCGAGAAATTCCTTTAGCGGCATTTAGGGCCACTTAATTATGACCCCCCGCGTGCCCCGAACGAAAACGCCGCTCGAGAAAAGTAAAAAGTAAAAAGTCGAAAGCAAAGAAGAGCCCAATCCTAAATTCCTGGAATTTCGACTTTGACTCTTGTTAAATAACCAACTGCTGTATTTGTTCATGTCGCCGGCCCTTCACTCGGAGAAAATAGGGCATGCATTGAGGGAAATGCACGAGCAATGCATTTCTAGAAGGCTATCAGCGAACTATATACGGAAATAAATGGTTTCCAAATGAAGAAAGTATGTGAAAAGTGAATTATTCGGAAGAGGTTCGATAACTATTGTATTTCAAAAATATGGCATTATGATGTGATCCAAACTAAATTAATTAAGTAATTAGCAAAGGACAAATGCAAATTAATTTTATTCGCCTTGATCATTAACTATGCGTTAAATTAAATATTTCTCTGCTTAATGGATCTATCAATTTATTAATATTACAAGACTTGTATTTTAAGGAAGTAGAAGGATTCCATTTTCTCACAGTAGATTAAGAATTTATAGTATAAATTTAAAAGGTATAATGAAGTTAAAAAACTAAGAAATAATAAAAATATAACATTTTCGTGACTAAAAAAATAAGTTTTAAAATTTAAATAGCCTAAAAATAGAAATAAATCCTAACGAGAGGTTTAATGCTTTTAAATTGATTTAAAGTAATTATAATCTAATTCCAAACAAATTATAACGAATTTTAGGTAAAACCTTTCCCCATTTTATTTAAGTGTTTGCCCGTCTCATCTCCAGTTGCGGTGGTTACTCTGCGTTTTTTTAAAGCCTAGTCTATGATTGTCCACGAAATTGGCAAGGCGAAAAGGTGCTCCAACATCATAATCCTGGGCATCCGGAGACGGCAGACGAGTTCGAGGCTCTGGGAGACTTGGTTCGATGAACCAATTAGATCAAACAACTTACACCACACACACACACCTTTACTGGGTGCAACAATACAACAACAGAGAACGGAGAAGACTGCGAGAACAACAAAAAAGAATTCTTCACGAGCCTCGCTCCGGTGCACGGTCATCAAGTCAGCTCGTTCAACATTCAAGAGGCATCGATGATAATATTCATTCATTTGATCAAACCGCCGACGATGTCGACGGACGGAGATGCAGACGACGATGGAGACGACTTTCATTATGGGCCTGTAGTTCCCTCACCCATCTGAACTGCCTGCTCCAAGCCTGCATACTCCCTACTCCCCATCATCGTCAAGCTCCTTCTACTGGGAGGCCGCCCAAAACCAAGACCAGGCAGGCCAAAACCAAAGCCAAGAACAACGGCGGGGGAAATACAAAAACATATTGCCAAAGTAGCAGCAACAGCAAAAGCAACTACGGCAACATCATCGGCCAACAACAGCAACACGAGGAATCTCAACAGCAGCATTATGCATCATTACACTGAAAGAAACCAGGGAGAAGCGGGTGTACTAATGGGACCAAAGAGAATCCTTGGTAGTCTCAAAAAGTAACATCAAATGGGGTTATTTTAAGGAATGGTATAACGGATCGGCCGATTCTTATAGAGGGTCTTAAAAGGTTGTACCCAATTTAATTACTGAATATTATCCTCCTGGAAGATGGGTTGGTATTACTTCATTTTATGTTTAACAAAATAATCAGTATTTGCCCAACCTCGAAAATCGTATTGTTTTGATCTTTTAAAACTGAGTTACAATTTTATTTATTTGTTGTGTAGTATTTTGGTTAAGCAAAAATTCTTATAGAGAAATATTCTAGACAACCTCTTAAGGTAAGGCTAAAAATAAACCTACAGAATTAGTTAAAACGTGTTACAAATATTACAAAGATGTATTTATCATTACACCTTTGTCTATAGAGCCTATTCGCTTTCATTAAAGAATTTCGTAGATTGGTTTGCGAATATAAATTCTTAGAATATTTATACAATTTTCGTTTAATATTTTGTTCTGATATATACTGTAGTTCAAAACTATTAAGGTAAAAAATACTTTGAGTAAAATTTAGAAAAATGGTTTTCAGGTTTATTCCCATTTTCTTATTTACTCAGTCAATTGTTAACCTTTTCTAGCAGTGCACTCAATCGACACATTCACTTATAGGTCTCAAAATCGATGAGAAAAAGAAATATGTTGAACGGGTGGTGGCGGTGGCGGCGTTCGCTTGTAGCACGGCTCAAAACTGCTGTCCGTTCGTCCGCTTGTCCGTTTGTCCGCCGTCCGTCCGTCGTCCCCTCGCACACACAGGCACACCGACACGGACACACCTCCACACACTCAGCACACGCACCCAGAAGTGCATGTGTATGCAGACGAAGCCAAGACCTCTTTTTAATGTATTGCAATTCCAAGAATTTAGGAAGAGGAACGTGAGAAACTTTGTTTTTGTTATTTTCTTTTCTTTGCATTTCATTTCAAGATACGATGCCGATCTCTGACTCCCTGCCCCGCCCCTTTCGCCCTCGCCCACTGGCGGTGTTTACGTCTCGAACGTCCAGGCTTCGTGGCTCTGGAGCTGCAGTGCTGAGAACCTGGCTATCAAAATGGCTTGTTTTCAGGGTTCGGACCGGGGTTTTGGGATATCCCTGGGAATATTCACAAGATTTTAATTCCTTTAGCAACTATCCGTGCTAGATGCCCACCACCCACACCTTTCAGTAAATTCATAAACTACATTATAAATAGATTCACCTAACCCAAAATGCATTTCTCACCACATTGCAAACTGGAATACACAATCGGACTTATATATCTTCAAACAAATGTTTACCAATAAAATACATTTTTCAACTGCTATAAATGGAGATGATCTTGTTGGTATGCATCCTAAAATAGACCACACACTTTTGTTTAAATATTCGTTTTCGAATTTTGAGTTTTGCAGAATGTTTGCGAAGAGTGATCAAGTGTTTCTGGACTATTTGATCCTGATTTTACAAAGTCACAAAAATGTTAAGACATTAGTTGCTAACCTTTTCTAATTCAGGATCTTTTCGGTTAACTATTTTAAAAGTGTGAGGTTTAAAGATTCACTAATATTATTTTGGAAAGCACTAGCACAGGATCTATAGCTTATATGAAAATATTAGTGAAAGCAGGCTTTCTGATTTCTCAATTTCTTGAATTTGAAATGTTACTTGAATCTTTTCACCGTTATTAATATTTCTTTTACATATTCCAAATATTTCTCGAAAATAGGCTTTTTTCATAGTTTGAAAAGCTGTAATCTTTTTGTAGACCTCCTCTTTTCCTTCACATAAGTTCCCAACTTTTGATCTAGCTTATTCCGCGGGTTCCAAGTGGGCACCTCTGGAGGACCAGGCTCTTGTATCCATAAGTCACCGAGGCGTCTCCGTCTTGGTCTTCGGTGGACGTCGCTGCCACTGCCTCTGCCTTCGTTGGCGTTGCAGTTTGCAGTTTGCAGAGTGCAGAATGCCCCAGACCCAGACATTCATATTGTATACACTTAAGATTCTTTGTGGAATTTCGGTGCAGTGGAGTTTCGCGAGGGGTGGGGAGGGGGCGGTGGGTGGTAAGTGGTGAGTGGGCCAGGCGCGTGGTAGTATGTGTGCTCGATGTTTGAGTGTTTGAGTGTTCGAGTGTCTCTGTGCGAGTGCAGACTTGGCTAATAAAGCCGGCGACAGGAGAAAGCCAAATTCCAAGAGCACAACATTGTAGCACTTGGGTGGTGCCGAGGTAAACAACAGTTCCTGGATGGAAAAAGGGGCACTGCGAGGGGGTTCCCCCGGGGGCCTGGGATCTCCATCTCCAGATCTCCATTTAGTTATTCTGTTTGCTCGCCAATCGTTTCCTTTCTGCATTCGCTGCCAGTTTCGCCAAGTGTATGCGTGTGTTTGCTGGTGCGTGTGCTGGGCACATTTCTTTTTGGGATGCCGCTGATCGGAACATGGATGTGGATGTGGATGTGGATGTGAGCGGTGGATGGTGGATGAGGTTGTGCCTGTGGATGTGGATGTGTGGCTGCCTCCGGAATGTGCATAATTTTTTTTTCTTCCTTCGTACCCATTTTTTTGGAGGCAAGGAAGGATAACCTGAGCTAGACCAAATAGTCCGTTTGTGATATCAAATCACTAACTACATCTTTTATTTCTGCACAAAGTCCTTAATAAAATCTTTGGAAAAATATGTATTTCAAATTTGTATTTATTATTAAATTGATAAAAATAAGTTTCGTGTCTGTCTTAAGATATGTGGTAAAGTTGTCCTTTTACCAGACTTATTTTTTACATTCTCTATTTCTTTTCTTACTTAGATTCATTAAAATCGAATTTCATTGCTCCAAAATCATAGATATTAGAAACTATCTATGACCCCAATCTGTTAAAGATTATCAAAATTAAATATAGCAATAAATGTCGTATCATCATCCAGGGTATCCCCCATTCGATCCCTAGTAGACCTGCCTCGATCAGCATTCTTGCCGTTTTGGCTTGCTTTTCTTGGCTTTTGGTTTTCTTTTTTACCTTTTACTGTGTGGCGCAGGGCAGCAGCGACAAAATAGCAGAATCATGTTGCCATGATCGTTAACAAGATGCCAAGACAACGAGAGGGGCATAGTGAAGGGGTTGTTCATGGGGGAGATTGGTGGAGGAATCTGGAATCTGTGGGAGCTTCGAAAATGTTGGCGGCAGCCAAATTAAATAGGCGCAAGCGCTTTGAGTTAGCCACGAGTTGTCCAGAATCCAGAATGGGATTTTCAACTTATTGTTGTAGCTGTTGTTGTTGTTGAACTTTTTGTTTTTGGTGTTTGTTGTTGGTTTGTTGTTGTGTTGTTGTTGTAGTGTTGTTGGGATGTTGTTAAGCTGTTGTTGTATCGTTGGTGTATTTTATGGTGTTGTTGTTGAACCGTTTTTGTTGCTGTTTTTGCCAGTTGTTTGAGAGTTGATTGTCCTGTCCCCTCCAGTTTTTGGCCTGAGCTGGCAGGAATGCTGCCTTACGGGTAGAAAGAGAGAAAATCTTCTCACCTGAGAAAGGTGATGAGGTGAGTGGGGTGAGGGGGGTTTCCACAGGGGGAGTGGCGGCAAGATGCTGCAAGCCAAGGATCGAGATGCGGTTCGTTCTTGTTTTTCTTTTGAATTTCAGCTTTGTGTGCTGATTTTGTTGTGTTCCTTTTTTTCGGCGGTGTCTGTGGCCAACTACTTGGAGTTCTCACATGTATCTGTGAGTACATCCCCATGATTGGCTATGCACTCAGCAAAAAAAGGACTATAGACTGAGGATAAAGTAACGGACTTTTATCAAAAACAATCCAAGTTTAATCTTTTTGAAGTCGGGATTTCTTCCTACCACAATTGTAATAATTGTTATGCTTTTTTCCATATTATAAATAGAAGTGTGATAAGTTTGATGGTAAGATACTAATGAAAGATTTGGTTGGGTTTGGTTTATCTATGATCAGAGGCATTAGTTTTATGTTAATGTTTAAAACTAAAATAATATATTATAAGCGTTACCTGATGTTTAGCTTGAGTGCGTTTTTCATTGTATTTTGATTGTATATAAGTACATCACTTTGAAACTTCGACAGGATATTTTCTAGCCCACCTTTTTTTCGCCAGTGCATGTATGTCGTTTATTATGATTATTTTGTTTGACTGCCTTTGGCCTGTGCAAAAATCCGCACATAATCCGGCAAAACCAGTAGAACAACAACACCAAAGGATGCGGACAGCTCGGCTCATTTATTATGTGTGTGTGAGCCGAGCCAGAGCCAAGGCGCAAAATCCCTATCCTCACTTACATACCTTTCGGCCTCGGTCTCAGTTCAGTCGGTCCATATCCATAGGGTCCGTAAGGCCCGTCCGTCCTTCCATTTCCATCCGTCCGCCTGCCTGGCTTTTTATCTCCTTCTTTTGGGATTTCGCCTTTTGTCCTGCTCAACGCATTCGAGTTTTCCCAGAAATGTTAATTATAATACTCACAAACATACATAATTACTCGCATTTCGCATTTCGATGCCCGTAGTTCCCATATCTCCCATATCCTGTTTATGTGGCTCTGGATTTCGTCCGCCGATTGTCCGCTTGTCCGTTTGTCCGTTCTCGTTTTTCGCATTGCGTTTATTAATGCGGCAAATAAATTTGCATGCCATGCACATTTTTCGCCCTTCATTAATGCTTCTTGTTTATTTATTTTGAATATTTTTCTGCACTTTTTCAGGGTTTTGCGTTGGGATTTGGTCAATGAAAAGGGTTCGGTGCGTGTGAATTATGCAGATAAATAGGGGAAATATCAACGGTGCAATGTGATTTCAATGACATGTCAAGGATAGCGTTGAGAATTAGTGATTCTTTATTTTTGGGAAAATCTAGGTGATTGTTTTAGGATAACGATACAAAAACTCGAATGACTATTACCTGGCAGCTTAGGGAAAATTACTTTTACCATACCTTTTTTGTATATTTTGTTATATTTTACTTGTCTTACTTGCCTTTAGTAATGAGTAAAGAAATAAAATGCATTACCCTAATTCTTTTATTAAATTCTAAATAATCATTATTCAAGTTTTCATATCATAAATTACTCAAATAAACCATGGATTATTTTTCTTCGCCAGAAAATCATGTACCCGATTAAATTTAATTAATTACAAGTATTTTAACAAAATGTGTTACAATTTTTTAAAAGGTGAGTGCCAAACAAGTTGTTTTATAAATTACCATTAATAAATAGTGTAATTAATCCATTAAGCTGAAAGAAAACCTTTAAATTTAAACATTATACGGGGTTAGTAAATAAATTTAGCAAAAGGTACATTAAAAAAGTGAAATTTTATTTATTTAAACGGTTAAAACCGTTTTATATAATTGCTCTAATAAATGGATTACACCAACTTATCGACGAAAATCGAATTTGTCAATCAAGACTTCAAATTTAATTGCTTAATTGACACAGAATGGAAAATCGAAAAACAAATGCAAGGCAAAAGCAATAAAATTTAAACAATTTGTTACAACGCAGTTTTTAAAAGTTTATAATAAAATCGCCGCCATTATGTTTTTGCCGACCCTCCTCCCCCCTTTCCTCCCCACCACCCCTTTTGCTATTTGCTCCCGCTCGCTCTCCCCAAAAACTTGAGAGCGCAAAAAGACCTCCCACTCCACCCCCCCGCTCCCCATGAAGAAAGAACAACAACAACAACAGCAAGAATGTCAAAAACTAACAAAAACCTTAACGACGTCTCTCGCACAAACACACATATATAAATACTTAATACTAGCAAATAATGCCAATTGATCGCTCACTCTCTCGCACACACACACACACACACACGGGCGCCAATTTATCACCTACTCACTCACACACACACTGCCCCCACACTCCCCAATGCGCATGTGTAGGTGCTCTCTTTCGGACAGCGAACTAATACTAGCACAATTACTAATCGCCGTGGAGCAAGCAACAACAACAACAAGAGAGCCGATCACGTATTGCGCAGATACGTGAGCGTGAGATTCGAATTTGAAGAGTGCGAGGGGGGGGGAGATGGGGAGCGGGGCCGATGGGTTGATGGAGCGGGCGGGGAGTGGGGAAACTAACGCCACCCTTCCAGCAAAGCGATAATGAACAAGCAAACCAGTTGCCGTGGCACGTCGACCACATTCCAGGCGAAAGAGGTAGAGGTTAGACCTCTCATTTCATTCACAATTTTTAACGTTCAAAACTGCTCTTGTTGTTGTTGTTGTAGCTGTTACAGCGACGCCAACGTCGACTTCGACTGCGGCAGCGACTGCATGTGGGGGCCGCACTTTGGAGTTCCACTGTGCTTCTTTTTTTCCTCGGTTTTCCTTGGGATGCTTGGCGCTTGGCATGCGACACCCCAAAAGGAAAAAAGGCGGGGAGAACAAGAAACCCTAAGAAAACAATAAGTAAGGGAACCGAAACTTGGAATACCCTCCAGGAACTAGAATTACCTTGAGAAATAAAGGATATAGCGTCCCCAGTGTTGAGATGAAAACGAAATGCACTTTAAAATGGAATAAACTAATGTTATTTTGATTGAATTCTTTGGAAAATTAGAACGAATTTTAGTTTTACCCATATACTGATCGCCCGTATGACATTTCCGGCACAGCAAAACATAAACTGGGTAACCGAAACATAAAATACCATTTAAAGAACTGGTTAAAATGCCACAAATTAGAAAATTTTAATTTACCTTAAGGTCACATACATTTTATTCATTTTTCAGTGACATATCTTTTCTATGACATTTCCAGAATCCATATAAGGCTAAACTTCAACAGCAGGAATTTGAAATTCTTAAGTCTTATGATGAGGTATGAAAAAATTCAGCAAAACGAAGTTCATTTTTAAGACATGGTTTCCTCATGGTTTCCCAAAAACATAAAACTACCTTACAAAAATGAAATGCTTCCTTGCAAATCCATAATACCTTCGTTGGGATGATGTATGTATGATGTATCCCTGAAAAACTGACAACCCAAGAAAGGCGGGGAAAAACTGGCGCCCAACGCAGAAGGCGAAGAAGCAGCAGCAGCTTAAAGCCGATCAATCGCCATCGATATCGGTCGGTGGGCCTTGTATTGTTTATCTTTCGTCAGCGCCTTTCAATTCATTCCATTTCCATGTTGCCTTGCAGATAACAAAAACCGTGATAACGCAACGCCCAAGAAGAGCAGGGTGATAAAGAGAAGGGGAATGAAGAGGGGGTTGAGGGGGAGGGGGGACCATCCTTGACGGCAAGCGGCATTTCAAATGCCCACAATTTATAACCTGTTTGCCTTAATTTCTTACTCAAATGGCCAGCGAATTACAATAAATTCCTTAACCAGGCATGTAATCGCGTTATCATCATTATTTACAATTATAACAGCAGCACACACACATTCGCACATTCTTGCAGACAGACGCACACCTACATAGCTGGAGAAGAAGCAGCAGAAGACTTTGGCCTGAGTGCACCAAGAGAAATTTCGGTGGTCTTTTAATCGGTCAAAAATAGCATCCATTAAAAGATATTATAAGGAAAACGGACAGAAAAAGTACAAAATTATCTATTATCAAGATCTCTTGGGGTTAGGTTCTTGTGATATTTGGAAGCAGAATATAGATCAAGGTATCTCTGTCTTTATAAACATTTTCTGAGAGTGGAAAAACACTGAGTTACCCAGTACTTTTGGATTACCATGTATTATAGCATACTTTTAGACACTTTTATTGGGGATTTCGAAACCCTACTGATTTCTGAAAATAATTTAATCTTAACTTAGTCTTTATTACTTCATCTTTTCAATACCTAGTTCCCGTTTTCTCCCAGTGCCGAGCATAATTTATAGATATGGATATGCATGGGTATCTCTAAGATAGTTTCGCTTGTCGCCGTGCCGCCTGTGGCACATAGCGTACATTAATAATAATAGCAGCAGCAACAACTTGCACACGAACTGCGGACTTGAAAGACTCGAAAGAGTGTGTGCATACCTACACATACTTCATACTTCATACTCGTACTTCAATGTTACCTAATTAAAGTTTACATCCCGCTTTCCGTCTTTCTGTCCTCTGTCGCCAGTTATAAAAGCAACATGCATACAGCGGCAACATCAACATCGGATCCAACTCCGAGCAACATGATTCATTGGAATGCAAAGAATTTTTATATGTTTCTATCTACGTTGATGGCTGTTGGTTTTTACAATTTCAATATGTGTGTGCGATGAATGATTTTGTAACATCTGAAGCAGCAGCAAAGCAGCAGCAGCAATAATAACAACGGCAACACCAAGAGAAACACCCTAAAAACATCAAGGCAAACACTGTGCATGTGGAATGCAGTAATGGGCCAACCATAACAAAACAACCCGAAAAATTGGAGAGGGGGCTGCAGACCCCCAAAGGGGGTGGACAGCCGCCGGACACGACGGACGGCTAGTCAAATAGACAAGTAGGCAGACAGACAGACAAACAATCCGATAGATAGACAAATAAGCTTGGCACTATTCGTATCCGAGAGATACGAATACGAAAACGAATAGGAAAACGAATACGAATACCAAGCGAATTATAAACGAATACAAATGGAAATGGGAACAGGGATAGGGATAGGGGTAAGGGGAATATCTTCCAATCGAACGGCACTCACTAAGCAGATCAGATTAGAGATCTATCAATGGACCAAAAACCATTATGCGGATAAGACCCGTGGAGTGGAAGTGGAAGTGGAGGCGAGTGGAGCACGCAAATGGAGCCCTCACACTTCAGATTGCCAGAGACCAGAGACCCGAAACCAGAGACCCAATTAAATGCGGTTTCATCAGATTAAGTTGGAAATGAGACGGAAATAACAAGGATAATTAAATGAGCCATTTGAATAAATCTTGGATAATATGTATAATTCCATAACATTGGATACTTATTAACGAATTAAGATATTAAGCTTTAGGTATTCTTCTAAAAAGTATTATAACTTTGACTTAAAAAACAGTAAGATGGTAAATGGATCATCAAAAACTCTCACTTTCACATTAAAGAAAATAATCTCTCACCACCCACCCTTAGAAGATATTCCCAGAAACCGTATTCCCCGAAAAAGTTAACGCAACAAAATCACACAAAATTTATCAGACTTCGATGGACTCAATATACGCTGATTGAAAACCACTTTCCGTTTGCTTTACCCATTTCCCAGTCCTAGGATTTCCCAGGATCAGGGAGCAAATTAGTTCCAAGGGATAAGAAAATATTATGACGATCATGAATGGCATTTACAGCCTTCGACATCGACACACTCGGTGGACCTGACCCGAATTCCCAGCCTCTTGTGAGAAACAGGAAAATATCTCACGCTGCTTCTCCCTCGCACACACACAGAACACACACAAGACCCACCCAACACACAGAAACAAAAACAACAGTATCGATAAAAATTGATTGCATATTTACAGTAATCCCGAAAAGGTCTCCGGGCGATTCCAGGAAGCATCTTTGAGATGCCGCAGCCGAAAGGAAAAACCCAGCAGATCGCCTGGGATCGGTTTTTGGGTTTTCAGTTTTCAATTTTCGGTTTGGTTTTGGTCAGGGCTCAAAATGTGTCGTCTGGGGCATCCGACGACGTACTTGTTTGTAATCAACACATCACTTCCCACACTTGACGACGCGGCAATCGATCCTTTGATATTGGCACACCCACACACCACACACATGGCAGAATGTCCCATTGGTGCACTGAGAGAAATGAAAGTTTGTTTTAATAGAAGATTTTGGTACAGATACAAATATTAAATATGCCTTAGGAATTGTCTTATCTTTAAAATTATAAATAGACTTATAAAACAAGAGAGAACGCTATAGTCGGGTTGGTGTCCCGACTATCTAATACCCGTCACTCAGCTAAAGGGAGTGCGAACGCTGTACTCGGGTTGGTGTCCCGACTATCTATTGGGGCTAAAGGGAGTGCGAGGGAGATAGATATATAAACAATTTTGATTGCGTATAACTTTTTAATGAATGGTCCGATTTGAAAAATGTCTTCTACATTTCGATAGGTATTAATAAACACTATAAAATGGCGTTTATATATTTTTAAAATCTTAAAAGATGTGGCCTCCAGACACATTTGAAAATCGTTTATGGCGATTGTGGGCGTTAGGGGGGGCGTGGCACCTCGATGAAACAAACTTGCGCTGCGTAGGAAGCCCAAGAATATGTGTGTGAAATCTCAACCTTCTAGCTTTTATAGTTTCCGAGATCTCAGCGTTCATACAGACAGACAGACGGACAGACGGACAGACGGACAGACAGACAGACGGACAGACAGACGGACAGACGGACATGGCTAGATCGACTCGGCTAGTGATCCTGATCAAGAATATATATACTTTATGGGGTCGGAAACGCTTCCTTCTCCCTGTTACATACTTTTGCACGAATACAATATACCCTTTTACTCTACGAGTAACGGGTATAAATAGTTAACCTATACTACATTAATTACCGATCCTTTGAAGATGATTTAGTAAAAGAAGTGGGGATAAGGCTTTTAAAAGTAATTAACAAATATGGTTTCAAAATATTCCCAACTGATCAATTCATTAATCATTACACATCGGACTTAATTCATTTAATGTGAAATTTTGCAATTTTTTAAAATAATATGATCTTAACTAAATTCGCTTAGATTTGAAACTTTTTTGTACATTATCCGATCTGTAATAATCCGACATCATTAATTAGCCATCCCTAATAATTTATGAAAATTGATTTTCTTCTTTACCCAGATGTCTTTATCTTGCAATTTCTCCAAGTGCAGCCCATAACTCGTCCTAATCACTTCACATTTGTATTCATTCTGTAATCTGTGGCACAGGAAGTGATTGTCAGCGAAAATGATTACACGCTGACTAAATCACAAGTGTCCATGGTGGTCGGTGGTCTGCTGGCCTAATATTCTCGGAAAATCGATTCCGAGCGCAAGGGAAAACACTGAATGCTGGTGACCAAACTATACATATTTGGAGGTATATACATCGCTCTGTTCTGCGGAACGTCCAAAACAATCCGATCCTATTTCAAACGGCTCGACGACTCAACGACTTCTACGAATTTCGCAAGGCAACCGAACGAACCACTTGCACCACCGAACCACCAATGGGTTTTGCCCAGCGGGTGTTGCCCAGACTTGGGTCCAGATCGACGGGCATTATACGCCCAATTTGTTTGTTGTCGAACTTCACTTTTTGAAATCGCCGCCTACAATGCAGTCGCTGCTGTCGCCTTATTAATCCCCATTCCTTCTTTTTACACTTGAGTATTTAGATCTGGTTTCTGCTCATTTCTTATTTCTGTGCGTCTGGCCAATGTCTGTCTTTATCTTTGTGGGAATGCGATTGCGGGGAGTTCCCACTATTCGAAATGCCGCGAATGAAAGTTCGATTCGATTTATAATCGAAAAGTCACACAGAACATGTAACCAGTTCGATGAGAAAATTGGGCTTCCTATCTAAAAAATATGGGATAATTAACACTTTTATTAAATGGTCCACAATATGTGAATGAAAATGTCCATCCTTTAAACATTATAATATTTATAATAAAATATAGTAATATTTATTACTATCCGTCCATGGAAAGAAAATTCCTAGAATCGAAAAAAATTCCATCAACGATTCATTCTTCACAGCAAACTGAAACCTTAGCCGTAATTTGCCCTATGAATAGTCAAGATAGACGGCATTCTTGATGCCCCACGAAGTCGCCGAGGTGTCAAGAGTTTAATTTTCAATAATTTCCAATCGCGGGACCTGCCACACCCCCTCCCCTCGCCACGCCCCTCAATGCCCCACGTTGGGCGCTGTAAATTGGTTTCGCACCCACCGACAGCGCCAGTCGCCAGTTGCCCGTTGAGATCCGACTTTGTTGGCCAACTCTTTCTCACATTCTCGGCCAGGTTCGAATCGACTCTACACTCGATACTCGCTACTCGACTCCCTCCCCCGTGTTTGCTCAGCTTTTGAAGTTCCAGCGACAACATCATCACCATCGCCATCTCAGCATTGTGCATTGTTGTTATGTTAAGTGCGGCTCAGCCACAGATCGACGTTCCTCTGGACGGATGCACAGCGAAAAGAGTTTAAGATCTATTTAAAATAGGAAACAAAAAGTAAAATGTGAATTTATATAGACGTTAGAAACCATTTCAAAAAGTTTTAATAAATAGTATCATGTATTTTATAAATCTCGATGGGTACTCTGTAAGAATTCATATTTTATTTTTGGGTTCCACAGTTCTAAGAGCTTCTAAAAGTATTTAACAAGCTAATAATTTTTATAGACTGTAAAATAAATAAGTTATTTGAAATCACAAGGATTTTTCATCATTTCTAATTGCAAGGGATATATTTTTTTCCGTGTAACATTTCTGTGTTTTCTGTTTGAGTCTCCGTCTGAGTCCGAGTCTGAGTATAAGTTTAAGTTTGAGTTTGAGTCTGGGTCTGGATGCATTTGAATATGAAAAACGTCGTGCGTTGTTGTTATTGCTGTCGTCGCTCATCGTTGGAATGTGTGGAATGCAGTTTTCCCCCTCCGCTCAACCCCTCAACCAACCACCCTTTCCCAACCCATTTTTGGTCTTTGTTATCAGCTGCAGTGCCCTCATCTGCTTCTAATGCCAGATGAAGTTGGTCCAGCGGTACACTGCCAAAAAAAGATTGAACTTTCAGGACTATTTGACATACTCTAATTAATTGAGGAAGCCAAACTTTGTTGGTTTGTTTGTTTTTTTTTGGAAACTGGAAATTTAATTACGAGCTCAAGAAAGTAGGACAATCCATATTTGGACAGTTTGTGTCTTTTTCTCGAGCAAAATACTGTTAGGAATTTAGGAATTAGGAAGCTTTGAAATAATATTACATTTAATCACTTAATTAAGTTTTTAGATGAATATAACCCCGGCCTAGTGAGTGTGTAGCTGGCTAACAGTCCGATTCTCAATCGGAGGTTCTTAGTAAGTAATCTGCAGCATCTGCATACAATAAGCTGGTCAGCCCGACAAAGGCATGGCTAATTTTTATCGAGTACGGTTGCCAATGCTACTCCAACCATCATCATCATCAGCTGCAAGTTCAACTGCAACTGCAATAGTTGCCCCTTCCGCCCCCTGGAAATCGCAGAGCCAGTCCAACGGCCATTTTCATGCAAGAACGCGGAAGAATGACTCAAGAACTGTGCACAATAATTCGAAAATAAATGCAGAGGAAAGCAGAAAAAAGATAATACTGTAAAGGAAATCTCCTGCCGAAAGAGCATATACCCTAGGAATTATTTACAACTATACTCATACATGTAATGTATATATTAACCCATTACGATATATTCTTCAATCTAGATAGTTCTAACATTTTGAACTAAATAGTAATAAATTAGTAATTCGATTATCCTGATTATCCTTTTATAACTAATCGCTCACAAAAATATTGTGAGTTCAATGTATATTTTAAAAAAGAAATGGTCAGTATCCCAGTTTCAACATATTCTTATTTAAATTAATTTATTTAATACCATACAAAAAATGTAAAATCTATTTTCAATAATTTTCTTATTTCCTTAAAAAGTATTTAATTGTTTTAAATTCTTTTCTAAGAAAATCTAGTGGAAACTCTTTAGAAAGGGCATGAAATGCGCTTAGCGTTTGCCAACATGCAATGCCAACTTAGACGGATGTGGATACATCTTGGGCTGTGGTTGTTGTTATTGTTGTTTCTGCTGTTGTTGCAGTGTTTGTTGGTCCAGACCTGTTCAACCACTGTTGAGCTGGAAGGTTGTCTGCCGTCTGAAGTCTGAAGTCTGCCACTGTTGCCAGGAGCGGATCGGCGGAGACACCTTGGATGGAATGGAAATGGGAATGGGCTTGGACGACTATCAATCAAAACATCAACAGCAGCAGCAGCATCAGCGGCTAACCAGAGGTGGGGATGGGGAAAATTCAGAGGGGGGCGGTTACAACGGGGGATGGTCTAAGTTTAGAACGCCTTTTGGCGATGTTCAGACTCTGATGCTGATGTATCCATAGGAATACGTAGACGAGAGCGACGACTCACACACATCTGTGCTGCCGCTGATCTAACTGTCTGTGACAAATTTTATTTCTGTAGCGGATCTGTCTGTGCTCCCCCTCCCCCTTCCCCCTGCTTTCCGCCCACCCTCGGCCACGGGAAAATCTAATGTCACTTCGCAGCATATTTAAAAGCACATAAAGATGTTTTAGACAAAAATAAAAATCGAAACTTCTCTGCGTCTGCGTTTGTCTACTTCGCCTGCTGAACTGACCGACGAATCCGCAATGATTACACTGGGAAAAAAGGCGGGAGGTAGAGAATTCGATAGAATAAATGTATAATTTGTATATTTAAATATTCTATACATTGTATAATTATAAATTCTATATACTAACAACAAAAAGAAACAATAAAATGATTTGATGAGAAATTTAAAAAAATTCTTATTTACAAATAAATATTAAAAGGATTTTGTATACCAAAAAATGTATTTTTCTATTAAATAAAATGTACAAAATAAATACAAATTTAACAAATTGATAAGAATACGTTGTTGTCTTTAATTAAATGGTACATTTCTAAGAATTCGCGGGTATATATTTTCTTTGCGATAAAATATAATAGATTATGTCAAATTTCGCGCTGTGCAGTGGGCTTCCTGCAGACGA
The DNA here is from genome assembly GCA_037075285.1 of Drosophila lutescens. Classification (NCBI taxonomy): domain Eukaryota; kingdom Metazoa; phylum Arthropoda; class Insecta; order Diptera; family Drosophilidae; genus Drosophila; species Drosophila lutescens. Next base: position 775,903 of record JBAMCF010000072.1, on the reverse strand, counting down.
AAACATGGTCGAAAATAGCTCGCAGACTGGCCAGACGACAACGCAGCGCGGATAATGTCGCAATGGTAATGGTGGCGCTACGCCAGCCAGGGCTTCCATTTCCTCTCTCGCCCAGGGCTGCATTACTTCCGGCGATTGTCCTTGAGGTTTGGGCTTAAGCAACGCATTGCCTACCTTTAGGCGCTTCTCAAGTTAAAGAAATTTTCGAATATTCCTTGTGTTTTATGACTCATTTCGGGGGACTTTGGCTGACAGTGCAGCCCTGGTGTGCAGAAATTCGCACACAAATTAAACATTGTCTGGCCGTCTCTGACCGACATCGACATCAACGTCTCGCTGGCAATTCTTTCGCGACGCTTTCTTTGAGTAATGGACGAGGCGCTGAATACGCTTACGCACGCAGACAGCGGAGGTCAAGAAGATAGGTTCGAGATTGCACACAATAAAATCGGTTCTAAAAAATTCATCCAAGGATTGTATACTATATATAATTACATTTTAAAACCATATAACTCTGAATACAATAAAGGTGTTTACTTTTAATATTTGAATTTGTAATAATAATTCAAGAAGTTGTATAAACCCTGTGTTTAGTAAGACCTTCTTTAAAATCTTTGCTTTATATTTTCAATTATTTGGAAATCCTTTTTGATTTGAACTAAATTGTATCCAAGTGCTGATACCTCGTACCTTACCGCACTGCGACGGGAGATGAGACACCGACACGGCTATATACATACCAGATCATTCCTAAATTCAAATTCAGATTCACTTGCCCACAAAATTAGAAATTTAAAGCGAGCAGCTGAGCGATAGGCACGGCAACCATGCAAAATAGCAACATTTTTCGGCGGGTAGAAGTAGCAAAAGAGTGTCTACTAAAAAAAGGAACCTTAATAGTTTCGAAATAGAAGATAGACAGATTCGAGTTTATCTTCTTAAACTATCTAGCATTTGTTATAATCATTTTTACAGATTGAAAGACAAGACTTTCTTAAATCACAAAGGAGAATCCTACTAGCCAATCAAATCTTAGGGCACTTCGTCCACCTCACTCTTCCTCCCCCGCAAATTGCATTTAAAGTTCTTCAGGGGGCGCTTGGCCATTACTCCAAATGCTTTCTTATTTTCTTGTTTGCTTTCGGGGAGCAATGTCTGCCCCTCAAACGGTGCAGGAATGGAATCCCACGTAGGCGTCCCCCATTTTCGGATGATAGTTTGATGTTTGTGCAGAAGGAGATTGGAAACCTAAAATAAAACACTCTTCTGAACTTACAAATATGTTATCAATAAGGGGAAAATATCAATATAAGCTACATTTCAAACTTTTGCTTTCAAAACAAACAAAAAACTTTAACCAAAACTTTTCTGTTTGAAAGTATATTTTTGTTTTGCTTAATTCTAACTAAATTATTATCAGAAATCAAGGGTAATTTAAAAAACTTTTCCCAAATGCAGGGCGGCTGACTGACAGACTAAAATTCTCTTCTGGCACACATGCATTCCCTTCATCCATATGGGGGATAGTATGCCCAAGAACAAGAACTATAACTATGGCCCAATCATTACAACTCAATCATCGGTCGAAAATAGCAAATATCTTCCAAGATTCCATCCATTTCCCGTATTTTTGGATGCCATTGAGGGGTCCAACTGCCGGAAGAAGAGCACCCCAGTGCAAACGGATCCACATCCAGCAGATTCTCTCCAGCGCCTCTCCAACGCCTCTAGAAATCTCTGGGTGATTTAGGAACACTAAATCCGAACCGAACCGACATGGGGGAAAGAAAATACGCTCAAAGGTGAAAATCCAGCAGGAATGTTCTATTTCGGGCATACCGGAACTGAAAGACTTTCTATCTTTATTTACTGAGGGAGGATTCTGTGTGCTCTTCCGCATGCAGTCTCTGAAATCTGAAAGAAATTTTCTTTGTGGGTGCTAGAACCTATATTTCTGTGTAATAAATTGTTGCAAAATGGTTATAGAGCCGGGTCTTTAAAGGTGGAGTAGGGGTTCAGACAGTTCAAAGCTGAATTGATTTTAGTTCTTTTTTATTACATCGGTGTACTAGAATATTTTATTAAAAACGAAAAAGATCTTTATCCTAGAACAATGTATAAAATGCAAAAGGATCTAATTTTAATCACAATAACTATAATAGTTTTTTACAAGACTTAATTTAAATTAAAATAAATATGAAAGGTATTAAAAAGTTATAGGTACATTAAAAATAAATAAATGTTAGTATGATGCTTGCCTGGTTTATTTATAGACAATATGAATAGGCATCGGAAACAAAAAACAGAAGCACCTTTGTCACAAACATGCTGTTCACCCCAGCAAATAAAAATCTCAACAGGACTTGATTATAATCCCGAAACCAATATTACCACCCCGTAGTATCATATTTCACTCCCAACTTCGGTTCCCATCACGATCAGATTCAGAATCAGAATTCAGAATCGCTGGCATTTTTGGCGAAAAGGGCCAAAAGGCGAAAGGGCTAGGCCCGTTGATCTTCACCGATTTCCTGCCGATCGCACGTAATTGGGTGTCCCGCTAAAAAAGTCATAATCACCTGTCCATCCTTTATCACGGCAAACCCGTACAGACATCTTTGGGAAACCAAACCGAACCGAAGCGACGCTAAATCTTGAAAAGTTTAAAACTCCATAAGCGATTTTTATGCACCAAGTGCATTCGGACCTCGGATCTCAGACCCGCGGAGCAAAGAAAAACAGAGCCGAAAAGGAAAGAAAAGAAAAGAAAAGAACCAAGCCGAACCGAACCGAACAGAAAAGAACTGAAAGACCAAAGACAAATTCCTGCGTTTTTCCAGGAATTCACTCAATAAACTCAAACAAAACCCAAACATTTAACAAACGAGCCCCAGCCACATCCACATCCACATGCACATCCACATCCCAGCCAGACGAAGCCAAGGCGACGAAGATGCTGACCAAGACGGAAGGCAAAGATGATGGGAAGATGGGGGTCTTGGGCGGGGGAATCTTGGATGGTGGATGCTGAATGGGGGACGAGAACGGCTGAGCAAAACACAAAATAAACTAAAAAGCTGGCCAGGAATTTCAAGCAAGAACACCATGGTGTTGTCGCACTCCACGGACGTGGAGCTGTGAAGCGGTCATAGACCACAGGGGGTTAGAGTATCAGACTCAGAACTCAGACTAAAAAAATATCCTGAAAATGATAAATTAAATACATAAATTATATTTATATGTATACTAATTTCTACTTGTTTTAATCCCTAAAATATATTTTATAAAAACGATAGAAAACGATTAAGAATTTTTTTAATGTATTTTTTTGTATATTATCATAGATCCAAGATTTAATTTAAAATTAACGTATGCTTAAATTTACCAGCAGACTTTTAAATACTGTTTCAAAAACTTTTCAAATTGAAACGTTAAAATTTTGTGATCCCAACTATCCAGTACTTTAGGTTTCCTCCAGGACAAACCTACATATTCATTAAGTTAACAGCTACTCAATGAACCCAGCTTTTGTGGAACTCAAAGCTTCCTAGAGCTGTGTGGTGTGGTGTCATTTTGTGGTGCAGTGCCGAAAAGGAGACGGCAGGAGCAGGAGTTGGGGAGGTGGTTCTGGCCATTCTGGTGGGCGAGCAGACGCAGGATGGCTCCCATGGCCGTTTGGCTGCATTCCAAGTCACACAGAACCGAACAGAATCGAACCCGAAGAGCAGAAAGAAGTGGAAGCAGTGGAAGCTGAAGCAGCCAAACCTAATCCGACGACGACGACGACCCAACTCCGATGAGATGGGGAGTTGTCGTGCCAGGAGAAACAGGAGAAGCTGCCAGCAGCACAAGGTTTAGCTCCAATGCACTGCAAAAAATGTGATAACCGTAAAAACATCACATAAGATAACATTGGGAAAATAATATAAAATATAATTGTATTGTTAAAAATGGCATACTTATTTAGAAAAATTATTCAAGTTTAAGTAAATGAAAAATTACCTACTAAAATATATTTGTTTACGACAAATGCTTGAGAATTTGAAATATTTTAGATTTCATTTGATTTAATTTAATAAATAAAATTCAAGTAACAGCAAATAAAGTTCAATAATAACAAGATTCTGTTCCAATTCACTAAATACTAGAATTCATTTGACTAAGATAATATTGAAGTCTTTTATCATAATTAATCTATTAAAGATATATATTTTTCAAACGGAACCTATAAACAGTATTTAATTTGAATGCATTTGTGCTTAGGGACTATGGCATTTATTATGAATTTATTCTGATTTAACTTATAGAACTCTAATATAATACAATATTTCGGCACCGTAATGGTTCCAAGGGAAATATTTTATCTCAGTGTAATGGCGCTGGCGCTGCTGGTGCGGTACTTTTGCTGCTGCTGCTTCTAAAAACTCCTCTAAAAATTATTTATTAACATGGTAGAAATTCGCAAACAGGTTAAAACGACCAATCAAAGCGGCAAGAACAACAACAACAGCTAAAGCAAAAGCGGCGGCAGCCAAAGACCCAAAGTGCAGATAATATTAAAAGGCAGTCAGGCAGCCAGCCGGAATTGCACGAGGATCGAGGGATCGGGGGATCGGGGGATTGGGGGATCTGGGGGACCCGGGGGGCGGCGGAGGAGGAGGAGTACGAGAAGGTGGAGGAGCTTTGGCCCCGACTTCCAAGCCAGACACATTTCGAAAAGGGCCAACTCGAAATTCCAGGGGAGTCGTTGACTCGCCTTCGCTTGGTTACTTTTCTTGGGAAAGTTTTTGTTGAAAGTTGGACAGTAACTGAATTTTGCCGTTTTTGTTATTTGTTTTTTAGTTCGCTTTTCTGCAACCCAGCCGCCAGAGAGCCGAGTTGGCTTGTTGCGATAAGGTGGCATAGAGCACCAGACCAAACAAGCCTTGTAGGTGGTAATCAATGGAGTTGCACCTCCGACAAGGTCTCCGAAAAGAGGCTCGGGAAATTTCAAAGTGCATCGCAGAATTTTCATTAATTTGATTTTCTTTGCGTTTCTCAAAGTGTTTTGTATAGTCTTCATTTATAACTTGGGACTTATAAAAAAAAAACATAACTTTTAGTGCGTTTTTTCGACATAAATCTGTTAAAACAAGTGTCACAACTAAAAGAAGGACTGTTTTGGGTAGCTTATAACCTAAGTTATCGATCCACATCTCTTGCGGGTAGATTAAGATAAAAAAATATTTTCGCCAATTTTCGCATTTTTGATAAGGGGTTACATCACGGTTTTTTGCAAAAATTTCTCAAAAATTAAAGTTTCCAAATTTGAATGCCAATCGATTGGGAATTAAAATACAAGCTCAAAAAGGTATGACATTCCATATTAGGAACCTTTGTTGCGTTGTTTCGGACAAAATAATTATTTTTTAAGCGGAAAATTTGGATGTAGTACTATGGAAAATCATATATTTTTTATATCCAATTTTTTTACACTGATTCCCAGGAAATAAAAAGTACTCGAAAACCTAATCGGAATAAATTCCTTAACCAACTCTAATCGGTGCAGAATTATTTGATATTATCGATTTGATATTTAATGACATTATCGATTTCTGTGGCTGGAATTTTTATGTTTTTTTTGGTAAATTCCCTTTTCTGGTAGTGGCAGTTATGCCAAACAAAATGCACGATTCCTCTGCCAACGAAAATACAAACAAACACTGAGAATTTGACAAGCGGAATGCAGGGAATTTCAGGATCCCATCCCTTCCATAGAAATTCGAACTGAAGTCGGCTTGTGCTCAACGCTAAATTGGCGTTATATTTATAGCCAACTCGAATGGAATTGGCAAATGCCAATGCAGACAGGGCGCAGCGAAATCAGTTTACTGAATGCTTATTGGTTAGAAATTAATATATATTTTTTGGACATTGTATTATTTTAAAAAATAACAATCACTTTTAAGTCTTAGTTTAATTTGAAGTACCACTTTTTACTAGAATTTTTTATAAAAATAAGTCAATATAAACAGATATTCGGGGATAATACTTTGCGAACTTTAGTTTACCAAATAAATATAAATAAAGATGGTTTTTTAAATTTCCCGCCAACTTGTTTTGAGCAGGGGCGCCATCTATTAGCTTTTAGCAGAGAACTATAAGCGGAGACTCGCACCAACGCTCACAGTAGGTTCCTCTAAAATCCGCCAGGTGGAGCAAGTGAATAAGGCGCGCTATTTGAAAACAATGATAAATTAATAGCAAAAGAAGCCCATCTTATCTTATAAAAAAACGGCGTAATCAGTGCAGATTGCGAGTCGATACTAATTTGACAACATGAAACCAGAGATAACCGCAACACTCGCTGGTCCGTTGTTTAGATAATATATTTTAATCCGGCTCGGCACAAAAAAATCACACGCACACATATGTCGATGCCCCGCGGTCCGCGATTCGAATCTATACCTATCCAATCCGCGCACACAGAAGCGCTGCTCGGAAATCGGAATCTGGGGGGCAGCAGCTGCTGCTCTGCTGGTGATAACGACGCGGATCGGCTTTCATACAAAACAATAACAGAATTGCCGCAGCTCACGTAGTCGGCCGGCCGATTTCAGTCGCTAACGTTCGACGCGAGTCGAAAGTCAAGAGTTCTCGAGCGGATTTCAACGATTCTACAAAGAGATACAGATACATATTAGTGAACTGATCCCTGAGATGCGCAGCCTCAGCCGCTTTCGTCTCATCACCTTCGATGTGACCAACACTCTGCTCCAGTTTCGAACTTCTCCCGGAAAGCAATATGGCGAGATTGGAGCTCTGTTCGGAGCAAGATGCGACAACAATGAGCTGGCCAAGAACTTCAAGGCCAATTGGTAAGGATATTACCGTGGCATATGTTCCAGATGGTAATGAGTCATCCCTTTTCAGGTACAAGATGAACCGCGATTATCCCAACTTTGGACGCGACACGAATCCCCAGATGGAGTGGCAGCAATGGTGGCGTAAGCTGATAGCAGGTGAGTTGCGTTCGAGTGCCCGAGTGCCGAGTGTTTGTCTGCTCGGTGATAAACAATCCGGCATGTTCCAAAGTGCATTCGACGCAATCGCTGCTAGATGTGATTAGTATCCGTGACTCCTCTCGGCAAAAATGAAAAGAACAATTAACAAAAAGTAGGAAAACATTAATTAACTTTCTAATCATTGCAATAATAAATCATAGTCGATTTTCCGGTGAGAACTTACATTTGTAATGGTTTTCTTTGAGAAAAAAAGGTTTCAAAGAGCTACTGATGCCATAAATTCAGTTAATTTATCTCTAAGCTCTGTAATAAAAAAATATCAAATAATTAAAAAATTATTTAAAAAAATAAATCAACAAAAAATTATTTCGAATTCGAATTCTGTGCTCAACTAAGATTGCAAATTAATGGAATTTACTCTTTTAATTCAATTAAATCACGAAGGCATCACTCTCGCATCCGCTAATTTTCTGTTAATTAGAAGTGTTATAAACCTAATTTCACAACATTCAAGACGTTCTGCATTTGACTATTCAATAATAGATAGTAAATAATCAATTCAGCCACTAATCAATCCTCATCATCCACAGGGACTTTTTCGGAGAGTGGAGCCGCCATTCCGGAGGAGAAGCTGCACAACTTTTCCAACCATCTGATCGAGCTGTACAAGACCTCCATTTGCTGGCAGCCATGCAATGGAAGCGTAGAGCTGCTACAGCAACTGCGCAAGGACTTCAAGCCGGAGAAGTGCAAGCTGGGGGTGATAGCCAATTTCGATCCGAGGTTGACGGCACTGCTGCAGAACACCAAACTGGATCAGTACCTGGACTTCGCGGTCAACTCGTACGAGGTGAAGGCGGAGAAGCCCGATGCACAGATCTTTCGCAAGGCGATAGAGAAGGCTGGCCTGGCTGACCTCAAGCCCGAGGAGTGTCTGCACATTGGCGATGGGCCCACCACGGACTACTTGGCCGCCAAGGAAGCGGGCTGGCACTCGGCGCTGGTGCACGAGAAGAGCTACGCCTATCTGGTCAAGAAATACGGCGAGGACATCGATCGGGATCACGTCTTTCCCAGCCTCTATGACTTCCACAAAAAGATCACGAACGGTGCGGTGGTCTGGTGATCCATTGTACATTTATTGAAGTAGTAAAGCCAAGTAACTCCAAGTCTTATATTTGTTTCCTAAAAGGAGACGGGATAAGGGAAATATTATTTGATGTATTCAATCGAACTTCTATAAGTTTAGAGATTATAATCAGATGTGGTTTTAAAATGGGCAGATCTTGAACTGGAGTCATCTGTGGAACTTACGATGCACTCCATCAATTGAACTCAGGCAGGGATTAGCTTTCCGTTCCATTTATTGCCGACGTGGGTCGCTTATTTTGTTTACTAACTAAAGCAACAAGTGAAATAAAGACCTGGGCCATCCGCACACCTGTTTCCCATATGTTTCTAGCACAATCGATAATAGTCGTTGTGAGTTGAATCCATTCGATTGGTATAACGTATACGTAATGCGACGTGAAAACATTTGCTGGGTACTTATAAAGTTTTTATGAATGTGGTATTTCCACATTTCTTCTTAGTTCCCTAGACTTTTATTTGATGATTTTGCAAAAGAATTCTGAAAGATAAATAATAAATTTTAAAAATGTGACGATTTTAATTTAGTTGAATTCACCTCGATGGCGCCAACCAAATTTTACCACCTACAATATTAGCCAGGAAATCAACCATACATTTATCGAATTTATAAAGTGAACACCAAAGGTTTGTGTAAAATTAACAGTAAATTAAAAATATATAAAATACATTTTTGTTTTTATATATTATTTTGAACATCTATTACTTTTACGTGTTTTCGTTAAAAGTTATTATGTTATATTATTTTAACTTTAAATAACTCCACGATCTAAATTAAACTTGTATTGTCAATAACACTGCACAATGTCCCTGTACATAGTGATTATATTATTTAAAGCGGTAAATAAAGCCATAAACAAACAGCTAACTCCCTATAATGGGGGCCAATGGTACTTAACTCTCTTATCTTATCCTGCCAAACATATGTTTATATTTGGAATTCAAAAAGCAAAACAATGGTTATCAGTTGAGGAGTACTTCAGCTGATTGGAAAGTGCCAAAATTGGATCAGGTGAGTGCAGAATCCTAGCCTGTCATAAGTTTGAACTGCTAATCGGGGCAATACAAGAAAGGTAAACCCACTTTGCTAAAGATAAAGAAAACAAAGGAGATTCTACCGATAGATTGGATTATAGATTATAGGGGTTTATTGGTTTATAGCCCAAGAACTATAATTGTCGGATGCATTACTATTTTCTGTTTTAACTTTAGGATTCCAGGTAAGAAAATTACGCAGGGTTTGAATAGTCTAGTCGGTATTGACCCAATTGTTTTCTTAGGTTTCTTTGGATTTGAAAAGTCTTTTTCATTAGGCAGCACTTCTCTTTAAAAAACCCTGTCAACTTATTTTTTAGTAGGGATCTATGTACATTATTATGTAACATGCTGTATAATAAAATGTTTTCGGGGCCTAAATGTTGCCTTTAGTAATAAGAATTTATCAGTAGAGTAATTAGCCAAATATGTTTAAATGGGATAAAAAGTATTATTTTTCCAAGGTATCTTACAGTCGATACACCTATCTGTATACATTCTTATGTTTTCTCTGGCTTTAAAGAGCATATTCTCATTTTGACTACCAGTCTCTCTGTTTTTGCTCTCTCACGACCGCTATTCATCCACTTTTAAGTGGCGCAGTGCGGGTAGACTTGGCGTCAGTCGCTCACCACCCACGGAACCGGACAGAACGGAACGTCGCGATAACGATTCAAAGATATAGTACTCTTTATCACTGGCGAAAAAATCAAACCAAAACATTCTAAACGCGAATGCGGCTGTGGATTCGGATTTAAGTTTATTTGTTTATTTCATTTACCCATTTGCGTGCGACACTCGCCTTGGGCCAAGTTTGAGTTATTTTCCAAGTTTGCATTATTGTAATTAGCCTGTCGGCCCGTCGAGACTACGAAACGAAACGAATGAAAAATAAAACGCAGAATAATTGCGCTGGAAATATAATGTGCGCGGCTAAGAGCGCTAACGTAACGGCTAAATAATAGTAGAAAGTTTTTATTGTTATCTTTTCTTCTGAGCCGCAGCTGCCAAAAGCCGAATAACCATAGCAAAAGCTTCGAAATTTTGCGTGTGAGCAGAAAAGAAATCCGCTTTCGGCCCCATATCTTTGAGTTTGTGCGACTGTGTGTGCTCAGCTTACAGAATTGGCAACGTTTAGACGCCGCTCTCAGTCATTAAACCCAAATAAATAAGATACGCCATAGTCAAAATACAAACAAACCAAATAAAAACCCATCAAAATGTCCGGACCACTGCCCGAAATCAGCGAGGAACAACGAGCCATATTGGAGCAGGTGAGAGCTAAGAACCACTAATTTCTCTTGGTGTACTTCGAGGGGCAAACAAGAAGGTATTTACTTAGGGATTTTCGCCATGTAGATTATAAAGATAAAGATACAAAACAATGCGCTAATGCTTACCCACTATGCTGGACCCCATGGAATCGTGTTCTTATAAAAGACTTCTCTCCAGGGAGAAATTCACAGAATTAATTAATTACTTTCCTTTTAGCAGAGTTATTCCAAAGTGAAACTTACAGAATTAATTACATTATTATAAAAAAAGTAGTATTCTAAAATAGTTTCATCAAGGGACACATTTTAAAGTACTAATGGCTTTTATTTTTTAATACAAGTATTTATGGTGTCAAGGAATATGAATAATATCCAAACAGATATTTTTGTGATAAATATCTTTTTTCTCGAAATCTATTACAAAATTAATCTTTAAATTTCCACTTGCATATTTATTTAGATATTTACATTTAATTATTTTAAGCTCGTTTAATACCAATCGAGAATTTCCCAATGATTGAGCAACCCAGATATATGAAATATTCTAAACAAACTAAAATCACTATGGACGGCAGTCCATGTAGTGACGAAGCGCACAAGGAGAGTGTGCGAAGGCGACTACTATATATACACGAAGAAATGAAAATCTGCTGTGATAGTCCGATCGTAATGAGTAATACACCAATCGAAAGGTATTGCAAAAACTTAAAGGATTGCATACCAATACTTTAAGAAAATCAATTGGTTTGGGAGAGAGAGCGGTGAAAGTGTAAAAGTGAAAATTTAGAAATTTGGATCTGTTGGGGCCGGTGGGGATAAATGCCCCCTCGAAATGTTTTAGTAGTTTTCCTATTGAAAATACACGTCGAATGAGGGGTCATATGATAAAATCCGACGCTCCGTTCAAAAGTTATAGCCAAAATAAGATTTTCTTCTTCTTCCCAAAATGAAAATTTAATTTTGTTTGTCAGTTTGTCAGTTTGTCAGTTTGTCAGTTTGTCCAAAACATGTTTTTTAAGTTTTGAAAATTTGATATGGCGTTCATCACATCGATATAAAAAACTTTTGTTCTACCACTTTTGGAAAAACCCGCTAGTTTAGCGGGAAAACAGCTATAAATAGCTAAAATTCGGAAAGCCGTAACTTCTATACTACTAAAGCTACAGACTTGTACTGCATCTCATTTGAAAGGTATTCTTAAATGCTATAAACGCCTTCTATGTGCAATTTGTGTAAATGTAATAGTTAAAAAGATATGAACAAAAGAAAATTTTTTAAAACTTTTTTTTAGCTTTTTTTTATTTTTCTCAAAAACGGCTCTAACGATTTTCTTTAAAACTTGAAACTGTATAGCCCTTGAGATTCCTTAAATTTTGGTATATAACACATTACTGTAAAAAGTCACGTTTAAAAGTTATTCAGAAACGAAAATAGCCACTTTTGCCAGCTCATAACAATTAATGCTGCCCAAGGGCCGTTCATTTACAGCCCGAACAGATTTGGCGAAAAAAAAATTTTACATTTTTGATTTGCCTGAAACTTTTTTTACATGTTCCATTCGGAAAATGAGCAATCACGTGTATCAGGATTAGTCCGAAAAAAATTTTTTTTTAGTTAGAATTTTTTTAAGTTTTCCAAAATTTGACAAATTTGAAAAAGTACCCTCTCATTGAAAATCGTTATCTCCGGTTATATGAATCCGCGTGACTTCATGTCTTTTGCATTAATTCCTCTAAAATCTCTTCTTAAAAAAAAAATAAAAAAAAAATAAGTTTTTAGTTTCTTAAAAATAAAAGCAAATTAAGATTCTAAAAAATTTTGTATTGAAATTTTTTTTTATATTTCAATGTATGCGCTATATTGTTAGTTACAATCGGTTTTTGTAAACAGTTGGAGCCATTTTTAGTTTTTAAAATATCGAATTTTTTTTAACAAGGCCTCTGCTTTTTTCTATGAAAACACGTCGCAGCAAGTAGGGCTACTCTCTCACTCTTATCGGATCCTTATGGAATTCATGTTTTCTCATCGTTTACTAGTCCTTTAACAATTTTTAATGATTAAAAATTAAGTTTTAAGTGTTTTAACAATTTCTGAATGACAAAAAGTATTTTTTTATGTGTATGTGCATATCCAAACTGTATTTTAGGGTCAAGGAATCGTTAAAATTGTTTTAAACCGTTCCATTAATGCAATTCTTAAATAAATAATTAAATTTAAATGTACCAATATATTAGCTCCTATGAGAGCAAAAGTAAACAATACAAAACATCTGATATCAAATAAAAACACCTCTTAACGAGGTAAAAACTAGTGACGATCGCACCTTCAACGTACAAAAGTTCTGATATCAACATTTGTGACGAAAAATTATTACACTCGTCATTAAATACACTTTCTAAAATTTTCTCATTCGGCACGCTGCAATAGAAAATGCCTGTGAAGGGAAAAAGGCTGGAATAGTTTGCTAGGGCGGGCCGAATGAGAAAATATTAGAAAGTGTATTTAATGACGAGTGTAATAATTTTTCGTCACAAATGTTGATATCAGAACTTTTGTACGTTGAAGGTGCGATCGTCACTAGTTTTTTACCTCGTTAAGAGGTGTTTTTATTTGATAGAATAGTCATCGTGCGATCAGCGAAGCATTGATGGCTGCTTATGGAAATGAGCCATTGATCGCTTGACTTCCTTTTCGAATATTAGCCAATTTTTACTAGACTTTAGACCACTGTTTCCAAACTGCCACAAGAGCAGCTGCTGAAGTTGAAACAACTGCAACTTATTTCGGTATATTTATTTTCTTAACAGAGCTGAAGTTAAAAATAATTAAGGGGGGATTGAAATCTAGATTACTTTTAATTTGAAGCAGTTTAAAATAACTTTGCCAGCTAGAATATTTGGATGTTAGGATCCGTCATTATAAAACCATCTATATCTAATAAAGCCTCCGAAACCCCTCAAAACTCCACCACTGGATGCCTGTATCTGCAGTTGCGCATTGTTGACTTCTCATGTGTTCTTGGCTGGCACACTAAAAACCGCTTGCGAAATCGAAAACTCAGCTGAAGTCGATTGGTGACACACAAAACGGACAGTTCAATAATAATATGCAAATGAATAAAGTGCAAAAAAATGGGCAAATGCATAATAAGTCATTGTATATAATGGTCAAAAAATAAATAAGCAAATAAGGAAAATGCATTAAAAGTCATTGTTTGTAATGGACCGATTAAAAGCAGACCCTTGCGAATAAATAAAATATTAAGTGGGCAACTGGGGAAAAGCATCACAAGTCACTATAAATATGAGTGGATTATAACCAGACCCTTGCCCTGTTTTAATTGCCCGACAGCCATTTCATGGCACAATGACTGCGATTACCAGTATAAATATGCATGAACTGGTGGCTAATGATAAACGCGAATGAGTCGTTAAGTGGAGAGCATTGATCCAGAACGAATTCACCAGAGATCCAGAGATCCGAACCTTAGACCTGTAGAAATCTGCTTTAGAAATCGTGCAGTATTTGCATAAAACAGCCAAGAGCAACAGGTTTTTTAACACAGGTGTCTTGGAAATGCCGAAAATCCCAAAAGCGAAGAGAAACTTCGAAATCCAAGCAAAATGAATGCAACATTTGGCAGCTTTAAATGCTAAGGTAAACACTATTCGAGCTGCAGTCGAAAATATCAAGTGGCCACGCCAAATATAGACTCAATTTCAAATTGCTAAATGGGTATTTACCTTTTTCTGTCTGCCTCAGAAACGCAGTCAAAGTCAGGCCAAGAAACGAAAGACCGAAAACCCAAAAGCCCAGTTATATGGCCTAGGAAATGAGGAAGTACACACAGAACTCGGCGCTAATGACAACCAAAGTCGGGTATTATCCACACACACACACTACGGCTGGGGGGCCAATAATAAAGCTTGGTCTTTGGCCAAGTTTGCAGCCAAAAGCAGCGAAACTGAAAACTGAAAAAACTAAATAAAAGAAGCGGTTAGTGAGACGGCCTCGTTATTGAATTCCAAGTGGTTTTGGCCAGAGCCGCCGAGTGACTCAGCAGTTGGCCAACGGCAAACAGCAAGCAACCTAGACGCGAGTCAATTAAGCGATTGAAATGGTGTTAAATATGCACTTGATCGAATGCAAATTGAAGTACGCGATGTTTACCCAACAATTAAGTTAATAAAAGGCTTCAAACAAAGGCAGATAAACCGAATGCAACTGAAGAAAGGAGCTGATAGCAATACCAACTTTCGTTAACAACATCCGAATTTGGCAGCCGGTACAAGGCCGCCGATACAAATTAACAGCAATTAAGTCAACAAAGGCCAATATATGTAGTCTATCAGACTCAATAAACGTTATCGTTTGGAGATAGGAAAATTACCCGCTAACCTCTTATAAACCGTATAAACCCCGCTTCGGCCTTCAGTAAGTAAATCATCGAAACAAATTGGATTGTAAATCAGATTAAAAAAACTGTTTTCCAAGCTGCGGTTAGCTGAAACCAGATTACAACATCTATACAAGCTAGAGGGCAAGGCAAACCCAATGCAATAACATTTATCGCAAAATCAACGACATATTTTGAGTTGGGTTAAAGAGAAATATAATAGATTAAATTATAAGGGGTTGGTGTAAATTTCAAGTGATTCAAGATATGAAAATACCACAGAAAGAAAGCTAGTCCTAAATTTGTTTACCGATTAACTCTACCGATTTATTTATTTGGCATTAAGTTGACAAATTATAATAAATCAGCAGGTTTTGCGATTTTAAAACTTGATGTGATGAAGTGAATGCTTACATACGATATATATATTTGATTAAATAAGTCCCTCATAATGATTTATTGACATAATGATTCATATTTAAAATTGGATAATTTCTTTTTATATTGATAAGGTTTTTGAAAGCAATATATTTTAAACACTTACAGTTTCGCAAGCAAATGGATGATGCTCTGGTGGGAACCCACGATGATTACTTCTTGGTCCGCTGGCTGAGAGGTGAGTTTTTCGCAGCAACAGGATTTATAAGTAGACAGATGCATAAAATATATTTAACTCCTTTCAAAAACAGCTCGAAAATGGAATCTGGAAGCGGCGGAGAAAATGCTGAGAGCTGTAAGTAAACAAATTATTAGTTTAAATGTAACTCTTTAAACGTCATTGATACCACTTAGAGCTTAAAAACCCGCGCCATGTGGAATGTGGACAACATCGAGAAGTGGGATCCACCCAAGGCGCTGCAGGAATACCTGCCCTATGGCCTCATGGGCTACGACAACGAAGGATCACCAAGTGGGTTACATATTCTCACCCCACAAACTGAACCAAAACTAAGCAACTTTGTTTCCCCATTTGCAGTTCTGGTTTGTCCCTTTGCCAACTTCGACATGTGGGGCATGATGCACTGCGTCACGCGATTCGAGTTCCAGAAGTACCTGGTCCTGCTGCTCGAGCGCTTCATGAAGATCGCCTACGACCAGAGCCAACAGCACGGATGGAAGGCGCGCCAGCTGGTCGTATTCTTCGACATGCAGGATGTGAATCTGAAGCAGTACGCCTGGCGACCGGCGGCCGAATGTGTGATCTCCACGGTGAAGCAGTACGAGGCCAACTTCCCGGAGCTGCTCAAGATGTGCTACATCATCAATGCGCCCAAGCTCTTCTCGGTGGCCTTCAATATCGTGAAGAAGTTCCTGGACGAGAACACCACCAGCAAGATAGTGATCTACAAATCCGGCGTGGATCGCTGGCAGCAGCAGCTCTTCTCTCACGTCAATCGAAAGGCATTCCCCAAGGCCTGGGGCGGTGAGATGGTGGACCGGAACGGTGATCCCCAGTGCAAGGCCCTGATGATCTGGGGCGGCAAGCTGCCCGAGGAGCTGTACATCGATCAGAGCAGCCAGCAGAGTGACAGGGACTTTGTGGAGACGCAGGTGCCCAAGGGCGACAAGCTGAAGCTGAACTTCAAAGTTAACGGCGAGGAGGAGAAGATCCTCTCCTGGGAGTTCCGCACCTTTGACTACGACATCAAGTTCGGCATCTACAGCGTGGACGAGAAGACGGGCGAGAAGCGCAGCGAGGTGGCCCTCGGAACGGTGTACTCCAATGAGATGGACGAGGTCGGCTACATCTCCACACGACCCAACACCACTTGTGAGTGATTCAAGCTTCCTTCTTGTAACGTATACTAATCATTATATCCCAATCCTCTCCAGACACGGTGGTATTCGACAATTCCGCCAGCTACCTGCGCAGCAAGAAGCTCCGCTACTGGGTGGATCTCATCTCCGAGGAGGAGGAGGGCATTTCCGAGCTCACCAGCCAAATGGACAACACTCAGATTGCGAGTCAGCAGTAAGCGGGATCAAATGCCCGCGCGATCAATCAACCAAGCCAAAAACCAATGGGAGTAGATAGATTATTAGGTAGACGACAACACGAACTAACCTCGGTGCAATAAAGTCACAAAGCATTTTGCCAGATCTCCGGACCTCTGGCGAATCTGCAATCAAAACTATGTGATAGAAACAAAAATTAGCAAAGGAACACAAAAGTATGACTCACACACGCCTACATTTAAAGTTAATCGTTTTATTACATACCTAGCCGCACTGTTTAGTTAACAATTTAGAATCTTGGATGTGTAACCTGTGTTTTCATACCCATCTTTTCAGGGAGTACAGCACAATAAAATGTATATAGCACCTGATCTTTACATGAAATTCCATGCTTTCCTTTATGGGATCAGATGGGTGCTTCTGATAAAGCTTAAACTAATTATTAGACATTTCCAGACGTATAAATTAAATACTATCTTTAAATGGAGTATTATAGAGTGAGTCGATTGGTTAGTCTCTACAAAATCTACATAGTTTTATTATTTTGCTACGATTTCTGCGATTCCAAAATCGACTCATATAGGGGTCTTATCCAACAAACTCCTTAATCAATTATCGATCGCCGTTCCGGGTTGCCAGCTCACAGGCTCTCAGCGCTCACGGCTGCTGCGAGGAGGCGCGGCGCTTGCGCCTTCATCACTGCGGGCCACCGGGATTGGGGCCCATCTGCGGGTAGCCGCCGGGACCCACGGGACCCTGGGGTCCCACCTGCTGCGGCTGCAGTTGCTGCATGGGCATCATCGGATTGGGGCTGGATCCGACGCCGACTCCAACACCCACGCCTACGCCGACACCCACTGGTGGTCCAATGGATTGGTTGGGTGGTGGCTGGGGCATCTCGGTGGCCAGCTGGAGGTTCGTGAGCAGATCAGTGACGGCCGGGAAGAGTGTGCATTGATTCTGCTGGGCATTGAACTCGGCAAAACGGCGGAGCAGAGTGCTGGCAGCCGTCATGGTGGGCGAGGTGACCTGGCCAGTTCGTTCCGCAAGCTGGGTGACGTTCGTCTGAATGTCGTAGACAATGGGCAGCACCAGCGAGGGGCTGTCTTTCCCGACCATGCCGGCGCCGTACGGAATCCTTGCGATTTGCAGGAAGAAGAGGATCTTCATGCGACCCAGAACCACGCAAGCATTGCCACAGGGCACAATGGGCACCGCCGACGGGGGCATGCGCAAGCACATCTGCACCGTCCACTTCAACTGGTCGCCACCCAGCTCCGGCTTCATCTCCAGTCGCATGATCTGCACGAAGTCCTTAAGCACCTGGGCGGGCAGGTTCAACAGCCGGCAGATGCTGTGCAGGGCATTGGGTCTGTAGGGTGGAGCTACTACCCGGGTGTCAAAGAACTGCTCAATCACCAGCAGATCGTCCTGGCTGAGTTGGAAAGGTGGTGGCAGTTTATCGGGCATGGGCGGCAGCTGCGAGATCTTCAAGTGCAGCGTTTGCATGTGCATCTGATTGAGAACCACCTGGCACTGCAGTCCATCCACCTTGAAGAGCACCACTCCTGGTTCCGTGCTGTTGAGAGCCGTCAGTGTCTCCTCGCTCTGGATGTTCCTATGCAGCTGCCTCCTCATGTAGACGCAGCCGAGGAAACGCTCCAAAGGACTCATATCCTGCAAATTGATATCCTTGTTGGGATGCGGACTGGGTCGGCATAGGGTCTCCAGCGCCTCGTGGGTGAGAAGAGTGGGCACTGCTCCAGCCCATGGGCGATTGAGTGTGCCGCGAGAAACTGCCCCAGCTCCCACTCCACCGGCTCCTCCCGCTCCGCCGCCTGTGCTCTTGTGCTCCGGACTCTGTCCAGGTCGTGGCGATGGACGCGGCATGCCGGGCGAACCGGGCCATTGGTTATTCGCCGGCGACATGGCCGTGAAGGGAGAATCCTGGTGGCTCTGCATGTAGATGTTGGGTCCCGGGCTGTGAACCATATGCGGACTGGGCTGGGGATTCAGCGGAGACGAAGGCATCAAACCGCTCGGCGACGGATGCGGCATATGCGGCGCTGGCGGGGATGTCAGGTTAAAGTTGCCATGTCCCTGGGCACCACTACCACCACCGGCTCCAGCACTTGGATGCGGACTGGCCGGGGTGTGCGGATTTGAGCTGGAAGGCGGCGTGTGAGGGGCTGGAAAGCGCAAGCCACTGTCCCTCGGCGACTGCGGTCCACGCATCCCGGTGCCCAGGAATGGGGAAGAACCGCCGGCACTTACGCCGGCCACACTGCTCGGACCGCCAAAGTTGTCCTCCATCCCCATAGGCGACAGCGGATTGTCGTCCTCGTGGGCAGCACGTCCTCTGTAGGCCGCCGACTCGTCAACGTACTTGGAGAGGAAGGCTTTCAGACCCTGGATGGGCGTGAACTCCTCCACCACGTTGCGCTCGAAGCGACTGCTTGCTCCATCTCGAATGGACACGAGTCTATTCGCACGGAAGCGCAATTCCAGACAATACACTGCCTGGTAGGTCAACCTCATCAGGCAAGGCGACTGGGCCAGCATGCAAAACGATAGCACGGGCACTTGGGGTCGCTAGAACATTGAGCCACGTGAAAGGATGTTGAGAAGCTCATGAGCTGACTGAAGCACTTACCGGTATTCCCAGGTAGGGCAGCACGGGCAGCTTGGCAAGGGAGCTCAGCGGGCTGTAGGTTTCGTGCAGGATCTGCGCGATCTGTGTGAGGCTGTGCTGTTGGTTCAAGTGCTGCGCCAACTGATCTCGCATCGTAGAGTGTGCATTTACAGCAGACATTCCGCCCACGAAGGTCAGCCGGAAACCGTGGGATTGCACCGACCAGTAGATATTGCAGCTCACCTCCTTTTTGGATGCGTAACCGAGTAGCAGGTTCATGTAGCTGTACGACTTGACCACCAGCATATCGCACAGGGAAAGGCGTTCTGGAAAGTTAACGAATATTAATAAAGGTAAGGGAATGTACTGGTACCATCTTACTATTTCGCAGCTGCTCAGCAAAGTCGTGGACCAGCGTGTACAGGTACACGATTTTCGACCAGTCGTTGAGCAGATCCTCAACCGTTTTGGAGAAGTCGTGGTTGGCCTGTTCATAGGTGAGGTAAACAGTCCGCCGGCTGCCCTGCTCCTTCTGATGGCTGCTCTGCAGCGGAGTGCTGTAGAAGACGAACTCCACCACCCAGATCCGCACCTGGCTGTTCTTGTTGGTCTGCGATCGCACCGAGATGGAAAGAACGCGGCGCATCAGGTCGTCCCAAACGTGAGGTTCGATTTTCGGAAGACCAGAGGCGCCACTCGGCTTGTTTTCTACAGTTCCCGGACCGGCGCCCTGTTGCTGCTGTTGTTGCTGAGTGGCAAAGGTTGACTTGCCAGGCTGTGGCAATGCCAGAATCTTCAGAACAAGTGACGTGGCATTCGCCTCAACTTGCAGACCGCTGTGGGGGATATTGTGCTTGGACAGCGTTTGGGCCAAGTTCATGAACGGTATCTTCTCGTCGCACATGGCCACCACATGCGCCAACTCGGGAATGAAGTAGGCCGGGAAGATGGTCTTCTGCTGCTTGGCAGGAGGCGCTAGCAAATCCCCATTCGATTTACGTTTGTGCGGGGAAACCTCCGCTAAAAGGAGTAGTTTATATTAGTATGCTTCGAGGACTTAAAGTTATCATTATGCTCACCATCCACTTCGGTGCCTGGTCCATGTGTGGCCACAAAAGTGTCAAACTCAATCAGGCGCATCAACTTGGTGTAACACTTGGGAATGTCTGAATGCGACGGGGCCACCACGGAAACCAGCTGCTTGGCGGAGTCATCTATAACATCCAACTCGTCCTTTTGGAAGGCCACGAAACCGAGGTGGAAGGTGTACTCCATTTCGTTGGGCATGGTTGTCTTCTCTTTGAGTTGAACCACCTGCAAGGTACTAATATTATAATATCTTCTTAACTACAATCGGTAAATCTATTATTACCAGCACAATATTGGGATGTCTGTGCAGCTTCACATAAATTTTGTGCCTGCCCGGCTGCAAAAGCTCCTGCTCCGGTTGCGTCAGGAAGGGAAGTGTCTCGCAGGCCGTGGCCGGAAGGTGTTGTAGAGTCTTATCGCACCTGCGATGGGTGATCCAGTAACGCAGCTCGGAGAGCAAACCGGGCAGCTTGCTGCGATCTCCATTGAGGCAGTCCTGCATCTCCTCGGTGATCGGACAATCCAGATGCTTGGGCACATGGCAGCGGAACATACCCGTGTGCGTGTCGATGGTTATGTGAATCTGTTCGGCTCTCAGACAGGGAGAAAGTACAGGCACGGTCAGAATGGCAGGAGTTCCTTGGAGGTTAACTGCGATAGAGGATAAACGTGATTAGTGGATGTTAAAGTAGTAAAGGTTTAATTTAACATTACACTCACAGTCAACATCTTTAAGGAAGGCCTGGAACTCTAGCTTAAGATCGCTTAGCCTGGACACCGATCGAATGTAGACGGTATGCACAATGAGGCGCTCCATAGAAAGATGCTCGGAACGCACGGCCCGATCCGCCACCTCAGCGGACTCCTTGGCGCCCAAGGAGGGCACATGGACCACTGCGAGCGGACGCCCGATCTCGCTGGGATCCGACTGAACGGTGAGTCGATAGCCCAGCTCCGACTTGAGGTCGCGCCAGTAAGATACCGTCAATTTGACGCCTGGTACATACTCCTCCACCGTGATGTTGTTGTCGTCCAGTCGTTCGTAGTTCAAGCGCAATGTCTGCGTATACAAAACCTCCAGTTGCAGGGACTGACAGAAGTAGTGCAGACAGTTGTACACTTCGCTCAATGCATTCGGATTCTCCACCAGTCGTGCCTGGATGAGCTGATGGATGTAGTTGACCTGCAGGGGATGCACCAGGGATTTACCATCTAAGGAAGGAAATGGAATTAATGGTTTCTTTTGATGTATGAAGGGTTTTTGGATCCTACCTCCCGTCTCCTTGTCCTCCACGAGCACATCGATGTCCAGCAGCCGCCAGGGAACACTGGGATTGTCCCCCATTACGGTCAGTGCCACGCTGAACTCGTGCTTCACCTCGAAGGTGACTCGTCCGTTCCGAATGCGAAATTCTCGCATTTGCGGCAGCAGTTTTCCCGTGACCAGGCGGTGCTGGATGACCTGGTTCAGACGGAGCAGCGTCTGTCTCTTCTCCGCCGGTGTAATTGCATCGGCGGGCACAATCCGCTCGCGAATGCAGGTGGGCAGCCGGTTGTAGGTGCCTGTGGTCAGCACTTCAACTGCAGCGGGTATGTGAAAGTTGGGCAATCGGGCACGAACCAAAGTTTCGCGCGACATGCGCGCCAACATGTCGGCCGTCTCCACGAAGAGCATATTCTGCTTGTCCAGGAAGCTCATGATCTGCGAAGATTTGTCCACCTTGGAAACCGAGTTGCCCCACTTGACCAGCGCATTCAGGCGGGTGAACAAGTGCCGTGTACGGGCCGCGTAGTCGTAGATCTCCACCTTGCGCTCCATATCCGTTTTGCGGGGCAAACTGAAAGACAAATTAAATGGGTAATTTAGTACAAGAGTTGTTTAAAGCTTCTAAAATTGATGCTAGCGACAGTTATACTTCTTCTAGAATTTATAGAACCTTAAGAAGGGAATGATGTCCATATTGCACTATGTATACAACTTCTGAAGTAACCACTCTATTGGTATTCACTTAGATCATCTTAAATGGGTACATTAAATAAGTTTTACAGGGTATTTTCTAAAAGTGGCTTTGAATCAGTGAGGAATAATAAATGTTGTACACTTATTATACTAGGTAATCCCTTTAATATACACTTTACTACAATTTCTCTGTAGGATGCACTTACAGCTCAGCCAGTACAGTGAGTTCATGATAGGTGCGCTGGATGATGAAGTCGATCAGCACCGACATGGACATGGTGTTGATCCTTGGGCCGCCCTCCTGTAATTGTGGGAGGAATTGGGTTAATACATATCTATTGAAGGACCTACATATTTGTGGGATGAGGTCTTACCTGGCCAGCGGGCAAGTAGCCTCCGCCGCCGCCGCCAACGCCGGGCATTTGTTCGAGGGGCAAGGGGGTGGGCGCCATGTTTGCAGGTAATCCTCGCTAGCTCCGCGTCTTCCGAGTGGCGTTTTTTGTGATTTACGTGTTTCACTTTCAGTAGTGCATATTTTGGCGCAGTTTTGTCCTATATATGCAAGATTTTTCGGACTTTTTCGCGAAAATTCAGCAACAATTTTCACCTTTTTACGATTGAGCTGGATTTCGGGCAAATAAATAAATACCAAAGCTATTCTACTAACGCCTTTTGCACACTAATTTGTATCTGGTATTTTAATACTAAAACTAGTTTCTACACGTATTTTACATACACTATTTTCTACATATTGAGAAAGGACATTTGTACCTAGGTACACATTAGTGGTATCTTGTACTTTGCCTAGGTAAGAAATAACAGTTCCTGTCCTTACACTGGAAATACAAACATTTTATTTATCCACAAGTAACTAATTATCTTTTTGAATTATTAATGTTATTTTTTAAATGCTATAATTTACTGTATTTCTTAAATATTTCCCTTTTGAACTAAAATATTCTTAGAATCCGTATTAAGAAGGTTTTTAATCTTTTGCTAATCATTATTGCGGTCCCAAGACTTGATCTTAGTTTCTTTAATTTAGATAAAAATGTGTTTATCCGCTTTAAAATGCTATTTGTTAATCTTTTAAGTTCTTAAAAATTATATTAAAAATCTTTAAAAATGTTCAAATAGTGTAAACTACTATAACAACTAATGCATTGTAACATTTTAGCATCATTTCGCTCCAGGTTAATAACTCAATTCCGCTGGCTGGGCCAATTATAGAACTATAGACGGGTAAAGTTCATTGACCAAAATCAGCTTTCCATTACCACTCGCCTGTTTTAGTTTTCCTCATGTGGCGGCTGTTAAAAATAAGGAAAACAAAAACATTTCCGCTTTTGTTTCTTTGAATTTTGACACGGTTGATGTTTGGCTGCCATTGCATATGGCACTCGGGAGCCGAAGCCCGAGCCCCCATATCTCAGCCTCCCTCCTATCCCGGATCCTCTCCCCAATCCCCAGTAAACAGCCACTGATTCAAGTGGCGGCACATGCCAACCGGTCCTCCAACCCCCCAACCCTCCGTCTTCACATTCACCTCCCCATCTCCACCCCAAAACAAAATTCGTATGGGCCTTGCAAAGTGGCAGCCACCTACGGAATCGCTATCGCTCCACTTGCACTTGGAAAGTTCTCGGAGATCGGAGCTCGGAGATCGGGGACTCGGAGTTTGAACTTCCCGCAGCAATGTAGCTATGGCTCTCCCCTTATCGGTATAAATAGAACTTATGATCTCGCCACGGAACGGCACGATCCAAAACGCCCAGGAATTACTCACGTATCCGGTCGGTTGTCTTCCCCTTTCCGCAAGTCAGGTGCCCCTCTGTCCAACCATATCCCATATCCATCCGACACGAAACCCTTGAAGAATTCCTGTAAACAGGATGCTACCAAGTCAGTGATTGGGTGCTGAAGTTGCACTACTCCACATAAATTACGGCCACTCGAGTTCGGAACGAGAGATCCATGATCCGATTTCGATTTCGAGATCAATCTCAACGATTTGGGGTATAGTTTAGTAGCCCACATCATTGTGGGGAATTATTTACGAAAACAAAGGAAAAGAAAATTGTTTGTGCTTTTCCCGTTTTCCTTCTTAATTTCTTGTTGAATTTCGCATTAAGTCGGATTCCGCTTATTTATCTGCGTAAATAATTGGACACCCTCGGCCGTCTGGAATTCGCGGATGTGAGTTCGATTCACTTGCAGATTCAATTCAGACGAGGTGGTGGCCAAATACAACTGCAGTACACAAGTGCACCATACTCGGAATACCCCTTGCATTTTACCTACGCAGAGAATAAGAGCCGAACCACCCGATCTTGACGGGAGCAGTTAAAAATAAAGATCCAGGGGCACTAATAAACTGGCATGCACTGGAAAACTAATGAGAGACCAATTTGAAGATATTCATCTTAGAAAACTCAAATTTATTTATTTACCTCAGTGAAATATATAGCTTTTGTATGCTTTTTTCTAAATAAGTTTAGGTTTCCTAAAGGAATTCTTCTTCTTTCATAACCTTATAAGGTTATTCTTTCAGTGTGGAGTTGGGGATTGGACCACGCAATTGCGCAGCAAGTGAGAAAAGATTACCGGGGCCTCGAGGAGTTCCAGCGGCTGGGGAACCAGGACGAAAATAGATTTATGGCCGCCAGTCGCGACGGTTTTCCAGAATCGCTCGCTCAGGGTGAGGCCATGGGGTGTATAACTATACACAACTATACCATTGTACCACTAAAAGCCAAGCTGATCCACTGCGATTTGCTGGGCTATCACTGGGGGGACACTTCCTTTGTGCCGGGGCTCCTTTCTTCTCTTATTAATTGCCGTGATTAAAGTCGACGCAAGATGTCTTTAGCACATGTCACACTTCCATTCCTTTCCTTTGGCGGGTCCAAAGCTCCGCGGTGATCGTGATGCATGGCTATGGCCCATCCTGACCTTACCACTCAAATTGCATTTCCATGTTGGCGCCAGACAAAGCCCAACCACCCCTTTCCTCTTCCGCTTTTCCGACCCCCACAACCACCAAAGCAATTTTCTTTGTCTTCGGTGCGTGGGCTGCAAGTTGTAGAGAGTGTGAAAATGCCACAAGAAGTGCGAAAAATCGAGAAATAAAGACAGGGCACTAAAGACAGCACTAAACAGATTAGTTGGAGAAGGGGTGGCCTTATAAACACAAACCCATTACAATCCCCGCCCAACTGTAAAGATCTTTTGTGAAACATCAGAAACCAATTTGAACCAGAACCAACAGACCGACGACGCTCGGCGTAAATCATATCGAATATATAGAAAATACGTTAGCACCCAATACATCCGAAGAATCCGACCAAAAGGGGCGACATTAAGTTCATTACGCCTGAAGAGTCGAAAATGAAAAATGGAAGGAAAAGGAACGAGAGAAAACGGGCGAGGCGACGACAACACCTGTGAGAAATCCGTTTTCGGGGCTTTTGGCTTCCAAAGGCCAAAGGAGGTGGGGAAAATTCGGTAGAGAGCGGAAAATTCTGGGGGAAGATTCCGGGGGTGGTACAGGTGAGCAGGTCTATTTTGGATGTTCGCAACAAGTACGCAAGCGAGGAAAATGCCAAATTGCATACGACTGCGTCACTCTTCGAGAAGAGCCATAATCAGCAGGAGAAGAATCTATGTAGAAAACAACACAAGAACAAAAGCAAGAAGACGGGGGAGCCGGCTACAGAAGAACTGCCCAACCACGAAGCGAGAGCATCAACACTCTCTCCATCTCTCTTTCTAGGCAAATCAGCATGGGGGCAGGCAAAAACACACTGACACATGGGGCAAATTCCCACAGACGAGGTCACAAAAGAAGGACTACCACTAGTTCTATTAAAATAATAATATGCGAATCATGAAAAGTCCGTCTCGACCATATTGCAACTGAAGCAAAATCAAAGAAATTATAAAAAACTTTGTTGAAAAATATGAAGATAATATATTTTTATCGAAAAACCCAATAAAATCATTAAAACTCTAGCGTTATACCACATTGCTTTGAATTTTTAATAGGTTTAAGTTTAAAAGGATTATGTATTTTTAAAATATTTGTAAATTAGCTTACATCTTTTATAGATGTTATATATTAATGTAATTCTCCATACGTGGACTACTAAGATTTTAAAGAAATCCTTACAGGGATGAGTAATATGGTACTAACATCTCATTAATACAAATATTCAGTCCTATTCTAATAACCCCTTCTGTTTCGCACCGAGTGTGTGAGGTTTTTGACACTGACTACGGATCGTTAGAAGAATTCTGCGCAGTGGTCCTGCCAGCAGGAGCATCGCCACCTCGATCGCTGTTTTCCCTTTCGGAAAATACAGGCGAAAATCAGAGAGAGAGCGGAGAGCGACGGTAGCATAATGAAAACATTATTTTCGATTTATTTTTAAACCGCACACACTTGTTCCTCCGTCGCAGCCTCTGCCGGCGTCGCTGCCTGCGTCGTGGTTCGTTCTCGGAGTTATGTTCGATCTCCCATACGATCCCGATCCTCGGGAAGAGCGGCCAACAGCTGCTGGCTGTCGGCCACGTCCACGTCGACCTCCTCCCCCTCCCCCTGCACCTCCAATCCCTCCGGCGGTTCGTTCCGTGTCTGTTGCTCTGCGTCAGCTTCGTCACCTCCTCGACGTGGATGCGGATGTACACGGAGCGAAATTAGAGGGTGCTATAGTAAATTATTATAGGGAAATATTAAAAGTTCCATAGGAATTTAGAAAAATTTGAAAATTTGAATTTAAATTTGAATTTGAATTTATCTGAAGTATCTGAAGTTTTTAATTTCGTATCACCCAGATCTCTTATAGAATTTTATTTCACTTTTAGATCTTCAGTATTCAACTATTACTCCTTTTAAAACTACTTTTGGAAAGCGTTTTACTATCAATACTTTTTTAATGGATAACATTATTGAATTTTCTTTCCGTTTTTGAATTTTTTTGAACTTTGTTTTAAAATTTTGTATAAGGGTTTATTGATTATATGTTTGCATGATAAAAAAATATATTAAAATTTTGTTTAGAATTTTTTTAACCAACCATAAAGGTTTACCTCTGGTTACTATAAAATCTACCGAAATTCAGTCTACTTTTCTCAGTGCAATTTACGGCAGCAGAAACGTAGGAGAGGATGACAGAGGAGAGTCGAGGAGGCCGTGAGGTGGACGCCGCCGGAGGCAGAAGAATCGAGTCGGCGGCGGCCGCAAGATGTAAAAACTGTAAGTGGTCCGTTGAAGAACGCTCAGTTCTTCCTGGGATCTCGCTGCGTGCGCTCGCCTTTACGGATGCGCCATCCGTCCGTGCGACTAATTAATCGGTTTGACACTTATCCGAGGATCATTAGCGATCGCGATCCCCAAAAAAAAGAAAATCAACAGCAGTACACCCCATTACCACCGCATTAACCGCATGCGAACTCTTGGCGGGTGATGAAATTCGTGGAATTTGTTCTCTGTGTGTGATTTATTATTGATTTCTCATCGGCAACTGATTCATCCGTCTATATACGGGATAGAGTGAAGACGAGAGTGGATCGTTTACCCGAAACTATTCGAACAGCGTGGGGTGAGTTGGCAAAAAAGAAGGAAAAGTGAAGGAAGGTAAGGGAAAGTGAAAGGAAATCACGGGGGCTCCTTAAGTGCTAGCTTTTCCATTTTCCCACCTTATTTCCACCTTTCGGCGATTACACAATAGAGCACACACACAACTATTTGCCCAGGAACCGAAACAAGATCGAACTGAAAATCTGCTTGGCAAATTGGGCCAAAAGATTCGCGTGACTGCAAATGAGCGGCGTTTTCCGATTCCCAAGCCCCCAGCATTTCGGACCCCCCACCTTATAGCGAACGTACCGCACTTGTTAAATTAATATTATTATTTCTTTTGATATTTTGACATTTACGTGAGCAATGTTTGCATTGGCAATGAGCTTCTGAGAACGGGAAATAGTGTAGCCGGGAATGCATATAGAATAGGATAGTATCTTCCCGCATGAGACTTTACCTATATTATATACCCATTGTCTCGCGGTCTTAAATGCGTAGATCTTCAGCCTAATTTAGGCGCATAAAACAACAGATATATCTGATCCATCCTGCGGTCTTCGGGGCGGCTAATTACCCTCGGTGATTTACAGGTGAGGCAGCCTGGGCTCCTTTGTGTCCTTTCCCGTCCAAATGTTTATGCCCCCGAATGATCTTTAAACAAACCATCGGAACTGCAGTTGAGGCAACGATTGATGAGGGCCTGCGTTCTGGGGTAAACAAAAACGTATGCCCAAATCCAAACATTTCAATCGCAGCGCAGTGGGGGTGGAATGGGTATGGATGTGGGTATTATATGGTTGGTATGGCATTATATGGTATATGGCATTGACTCTGGACTCTGAACACAACAGCCAGAGGTTGAGGCTGGCGCTCCGGATTTTTGTTTATTGTGCATTCGCATTTTCAAGTTTGAACTAAAACGTAAACTATGCAAGGGATCACTGCCTTTCGGATCCGATCTTATAGATGGTATTTATAGATGCCCGGGAGCGAAAGAAAGACGCATGTTAAGGCCACCGGAGCCACCTCTGTTGGCCATCAGCACTTCTCTTGGCTCTTGTGTACATTAACAGGACTTTGAACTCTTCCCCGGTCCAGAAAATACGGACCCGGACAATACTGGCTATAGCTATAGGGCCGGGGATCGCGGAGATCGGAGAGCGGAGACCACGCAATTTGCGCAGATCTCCGGCGGCATGGAAATGAAAATGGCAGGCGAAAAGTTAAATATTTTACCCGGTCCGCAGTCCATTGTTCGGTGCACATGGGATGCCCAAGATTCTGTTGGGGGGAAACGAGAATGAATCATCCATTTGGGGGAGTCTAAGCAGCTTAAATACACTGGGGAAAACATTTATGAGGTGTATATCTTTAAATGCTTAAAAAATTATTTTATTAGCTGTTGATTTTCAATTAGAGACTTTTTATTTGATGTTTTAACTAACCAATTTATTTTTAAATTTTAAATAAAGTAATTAATATTTACTGAATGAATACATTATTATTAAATTTATCTAGAGGTAAATACAGTTTATTAAATATTAATAAATCAAATTGACGTGAAAATTCATCAAAAGTTCTATACCCTTATAGAGGGTGCCCCTCCGATAGTATGTGCTCTATTTAAGAACTTCTTAGAGAGAATTCCCAATGTTTTTCATTAGACTTGAAGGCACTTATCGACGATCCCTGCCCACCTTCTGGCTGTCATCTGCGATTACCGATCTGCAATCGCACGGGGCCGCGGAATAATTAATTAACGGGCTGTCAGAGAAACATGCGACATTTCGTATGCCCCAAGCGATTCTGACATCGGAAATATGGCGCAGACATTTCTTTTGGGGGGAGGTATGAGTACATATCTGTAGGGGGTCTATAGAGGAGGTGGTCCACCACCGATCACTTGTCAGCTGTTTTTCCCCGGCAAATTCTCAGACGCATATTGTTCTTTCTTTGACTCGAGGCATTTCTCGTGTTCGATGGAAATCGGTAAATCGGGTATTGAAAATGACGCGATTAGGTGGAAAATGGCATACATTTGAGTGCTATGAGTGCTATATTTAAATGTATACGGCAACCACCTGGGAACACAGGGCCTCAGGTGGTGGGGCATATAAATAAATGGGCCGCAAATTGGCAAGACACAAATTATGGATGTCTGGCGGCATTTCGCTCACACCCACTCGAAAAGAAAAGCCAGGAAAATAATCATTTCATGGAAAACCACTTTCGAGCACCTTCGACCACCTTGGCAGCAGCAACAAAAAGAATTCCTCTTAATTGCCGCAAAAACATTTTGATGTACTGCTCCCCGAGGAGAAGACGATCAGAATTGGCAGCTAAGAAGGCGCAACAGGTTGCAGATTTCGTTGGCGGGGGCGGTTGGCAATGTTTTTAGCTAGGGCGGGGAATTTTCACCCACATTTTCCCTCAAAATATATATGTACATCACGCGGCTGGCCTCAGAACGTTAGAGAAACAAACAAAACGGAAAGCAAGAGCAAATTCAAAATCAAAACCCAAAACAGCCGCCGCAGTATTGCACATGACCTCCTCAAGAGTGGAAAAACCACACAGATCCAGCGATCTTAATCTTAATCCCCCCCTTGAAGGGGATTTCCCCACCAGATTCTTCAATGAGTTTGATTATTTGGACCACTTTTTTGGGGGCACAAAAATAAAGGAGAAAACTTTCCCATGATAAACAAAAGATCGAGAGATGATCAGGCGTATATAAAATTTAATGGCGCTTCACGGAAAAAAATTCTTAGGAAAGTTCTTATCTAAGAAATAATATTTTGAATATTTTTCATAAATTAGGGTTATGATTCACATGGAAAATATTTTCTAAAATATGATACTACAACATTAGAGTACAGAAAATCATTGTGATAGTTTTTCTCTGTGTAGCCTGCGGTACAGTAAACTCCAACAATTGGGGAACTCGCCTATATAGCTGACCAAAAACCCACCTGACTTTCGGATGCGCCAATTACGGGCGAGATTAATCAATGCCAAGACAACATGAACAAATTAAGCGCACTCATTTCGACATCAATTTATTTGACCACGCAAAGAGGCGAACCACAAACAGAAACAGAAGCCAACAAGTGCCAGAATTTAGAATCCAAATCGGAATCAGAATGCAATATGCAGTATGCAATGACGTTAATCATACGCCCCGTGGGCACTGCTCACCCTCAACCATGTGCGATAATTCCCATTCGGCAATGACGATGATGCAGACGACTTTGGCTCACATCTCAGACTCTGAGTGTGGTGGCCTCTCGACTCTGTCCTTAATTATAAATTGATGCATTTTCAAATAAACAAACAAGAATTATGGCGTAGGAAAGATCTATGATAGGTGGGATGGGATGATAGATGGCGGCGATCGCGCCATGGATGTGCGTTTGCGTTTCCCAGCCGAAGAATTCGATTATTGGTGTAATTTTCGTGCACTTTCAAGAACATAATGAACCACTAATGAAGCTTTTAATGAGGATACTTTTGATACGATGCCTTCACACCACATTTGAAACTATTAAACTGCTGATTGAATGGATTGTTAAAGTGTATAAGAATATTTAGTACTACTACATTTTTTTGAAGGAAGCAGCAAAGGTGGAAACTGAATTATGATTAATATATATCTTAGATATACTTTGAATTTCCCGAATATATATATTAGTTTGGTTTATTTTAGCCAGGTAATGACGCACCAAGTGCGCATTAAGCAGGTTCCAACAATAATATTTGGGATTTCGTCATGCTGTTCTCATCACAGAAATTCCCCGTTGTCTTGCAGGCATTTCACCATCTCTTCAGAACACAATGACGAAGGACCAGCAGGCCACGCCCATTCCCGAGGAGCTGTACAATCTCACCCAGCTTGCGGAGGTCACTCTAGCGGCGGGTCCCTTGATTACAGCCGAGGCCAAGCCACCAGCCAGTCTCTATGCCTCCTCGGATGACGAGTCCAACTATTACAGCCACAAGGTGTTCGATCGCAGGAAATTGCGCCGCTGCACCATATCCGATTCGAATTCCTGCACCAGCAGCAGCAGTGCCAGTTCCACCTCCAGCCTGCAGTCCACGGAGGATCATCTGGGTCTGGGTCTTCAGGGGCATTCATCCGAGCACCATCATGCGGAGCAGGGCGAGATTCTCAACACCAATTCGCTGCTGGAGGACGAGCACATCTGCCCCGAGTGCGGCAAGAAATATTCCACATCCTCCAACCTAGCTCGTCATAGACAAACTCACAGGTGATTATAACTTATCTCTTCAACTTTACACGTTAAAAATATTATACATTTCACAAATTTCTAGAAACATTTTCGGAAACATTAATATTTAATTAAGAAATATATTTTTAAGGTCAATCATGGACAAGAAGGCGCGTCACTGTCCCTACTGCGAGAAGGTGTACGTTTCGATGCCCGCGTACTCGATGCACGTGAGGACGCACAACCAGGGCTGCGAGTGCCAGTTCTGCGGCAAGTGCTTCTCGAGACCCTGGCTCCTGCAGGGCCACATCCGCACCCACACCGGCGAGAAGCCCTTCAAGTGCGGCGTCTGCGAGAAGGCCTTCGCCGACAAGAGCAACCTGCGTGCCCACATCCAGACCCATTCGAACACCAAGCCACACACCTGCGCCCGCTGCGGCAAGGCCTTTGCCCTCAAGTCCTACCTGTACAAGCACGAGGAGTCCTCCTGCATGAAGAACCGCGCGGGGGTCTCGGGATCGGCTGCGGGTACGGGTTCTGCCTCCAGTAACCGACCTCCCACATCGCCCAAGAGACAGCAGCTGGAGGTGGGAAGTGGATGCGCTGCACCATTGGGCACTGGATCACCTGCCACTGTGGTGAGTTTATTAAGTTCATCTGATATTTATTAACTACACGAACTAATCAATCTATTCACTTAAATTGCTCTACTCCTCAAAATAAGAAAACTTAGATCTCGAATTCTTCAGCATTGAGATCTTTACCCTTGCGTGTTTAGTTCGCAAAATATGAAAACTTAAAACGCGAATTCTTTAGCACCTCTTTTGTATAAACTTACTCCGCCTATGTCTTCACTATAATAACAAATTTATTCTCTCAACCAAAGTCTCATCCATCTAACCTTTAAAATCTTTGTTTTCTTTCAGTGCGCTGCTCCGGATTCGGCAAAATCCACTCTGGCCAACAAGCTGCTACAGAAGGAAAAGGATCGCAGACAGGCGGCCCTGGCCTTTCAGGGCTATCCAGCTGGGCCAGAAGTTACTGCTTACAGCCACTCTGCTTCGGCTTTGGAGGAGTACGAGAAGTTCAAGCGGATCAACGTGATCCAGCCAACGGTGCTGCCCCACAGGATACCCAGTATCTACCAGGAGCTGCATCCCAGTAACCACCTGCCGCTGCCGTTGCCCTTGGCCTTGCCCTACCACTTTTCGAACCAAACTGCAAACCCTCAAGGGGGTATTTCAGCATCTACGCAGGAACAGCCCGTTGACTTTTCGCCCAAGAACAACTTTACACACTCGGCCAAGACGAGTCCCTTCGAGCTGACTGGGAACTATGCCATGGTGGCATAGGAGATCCCGATCCCCAAAACGAGGACACCAAGCAAAAGACACCGGAGAGAGCAAGAGCACGAGCACTACCTAAAACCAATTCGAGGAGACCTTTTCTTAAAAACCCACTAAATACCAAAACTAAAACCAAAGTAGAGCTGGAAAAATATCGATAATTTCGATATTTTTCAAACATTGATGTTTATCGGAAGTAAGAATTTTTATTAATTTCCCTGAAAACATCGATAAAATTGTGTGAAATGATCGAAAATATCGATATTTTTCAAGCTCTAAACAAAGCCCACCCCAAAAAAACCAGGACGTTTTCTTACTGTAGTCAACGAATATGTGATAAAAATGCAAAAGAGCTAAAGTACCATTAGAGAGTAGATGATTCCAGAAAGCTTAACGAACAGACGAGTTCTCTCCAAACATAAACTGAAAAAGAGACGAGGTTATACACAGTAGATATATATGTAGAGAGACAAGGTTGGATCGATCCCCGATTGATCGTTTGATCTTCACTTAGTTGTAATAAGAGACTTCTTAGAGACTTGCCAAGAACAGCGACAAAAAACCAATGTAACCAGTATTTTTTTATAGCACATACTCACGATCATCGATCAAAGAGCGAGCAAAGAGAGTTAGAGAAATAGTATCCCAAAAAACACACGATCGAACAAATGCAGCAAAGCTACAAACTTTACACATAGTCATCTAGGCATTATGATTTAACAAAGAACTAGGCGTTAACCAAAGATATTTCTGAATCTGAAAATCAAACAAAACACACTTACTAACCCCATTAATCACTTTGCATTAAGGCACTGATCGACTTCCTGCTTCCGGCACGGAAGTCGGTTCAAAACGAGAGAATTTCTAGTCTTTATCTTTAAATTCAGCGCACATTTGGCGACAGAGAGCGGGGGATCCCCGTTGCTCCTCCTCGATCTCCTCACTTTTGTGCGCGGCGTTATTTTAAGCACTTTACGGCCGCATGTGGTGCAATAATTGACATAACTGTAACACTAATTAGCGTCTACCACATACACACTGTATCGTTATCATTTAGAGATCTAACAACCTGTACATTTTTATTTTATTCTATCTCGTTTCGGAGAGATCGCCTATTTTAGTGTAGCACTTACCATCTACCATCTACCATCTAGTTCATCGAGAGACAGGCAACCCACTGCATTTCGTAAGCTCCGACTCGACCTACAGCTAATCGCACCAAAGATACTTTGATTTAGATGCATACGCATATTACCTTTATATACTCGTACTTACCATATACACCAAAAGATATATATATATACCATATACACGTATACGTAGCTCTAAAACTGTATTATAGATTTGCACATTAATTCGAATTAAACGAGAGATCCACTGATCCCAGAGAAATTAGAAATCGAAAGAGTTTTTCTTGGGAACTTGGGAGGAGGGAATATCAAATCCTATGATCAATTATTTTATATTACTATTCCATTATTTATCAGTGTATTTAATATTTCTTTTTTGGAACATTTTATTAAATTTAAGTTGCCAATGCGGTGAAAAAAAGATTCGAAAACAACTGAAAATTTTGGAATGCCATCAGTGTGAGGATCTGCATAGTTGTGAGATCCAAAAAACGAGAAACAAGGAACGCAAAACAGAAAAAACAAAGTGGATACGAAGCAGTTAAGAGTTCTCCTTTGGGGAGTCGCTTTCGCGAAGGCCGAAGCCCATGCCCAGACGGGAGGTTCCCGACGAAGATCCCGGCGAGAAGTGAGGAGTCGCGACCTTCAAGACCGACGGCGGATCCTTGATGTCGCCCACAGTTTCCAAGCGGCTGCTGGTGGTGGCCATCTTCCTCTTTCCCCCACAACGCACCACCAGATCCTCGTAGCTCTTGTTGTGCAGCAGGCACACAAGGATCACGGTCATATTATCGCCACCCAGACCGCTCGTCTGGCTATCGGGAGCCAAGCAGTTGTTCATCAGCTCCTCGCAAATCGTCTCCGGTTCGAGGCCAGCGCAAATGCGCCTGCGCACAAACTGGCAGACCTCCTCGCTGGTCATCACATCCCAAATGCCATCGCAGGCGAGGAGTACGAACTCCCAGTCCTCGCTGATGTCTCGGGTCTCCACGTCCGGATTGGCAGTCACAATCTGCTCCTCGGGCGCCTTCTGCGAGTTCTTCTTGTAGATGAAGTCGCCGAGGGCGCGGGAAAGCGCAAGATTACCATTTACACGATTGAACTCCACCCAACCGCCGCCGGCCAGGATCCTCTTAGCCTCCGCCTCGTCATTGGGCTTGTGATCCACAGACAAGGGATGAACTGCACCAGAAATGCAGGCGATGGCCCGCGAATCACCCGCATTGGCGCAGTACAGGCGCCGCTCGCGAATCAGAACCACCACGGCTGTGGAACCGGCACTCTGCTCCCCGAAGGAACCATTGTGAAGCATCTCGCGGTCAAAGTCCAGAAAGGCCCGCTTTAAAGCCAGCTCCACACCATTACTATCCTTATACTCCGGCCTCTTGGTCACGAACTTGTGCAGATGTTTGCCCGCAAACTTGGCCACCGCCGCTCCACCGTGTCCATCGTAGACGGCAAAGAAGGCCGCCTGCGGATCCTCGGGTAGCGATAATATATGGGTGTGGGCATCCTCCATCTCTATGCGCCATCCCTGCATGCAACTGGAGCCCACGCGATAGGCGGCATTCGCGCAGCAGGCCGAATCCTTGGTGGTCACCGGTTCCGACAGCGTCTGGCCCATTATGAACTTGAGAA
The DNA here is from genome assembly GCA_037075285.1 of Drosophila lutescens. Lineage (NCBI taxonomy): Eukaryota > Metazoa > Arthropoda > Insecta > Diptera > Drosophilidae > Drosophila > Drosophila lutescens. The sequence goes on along the minus strand of JBAMCF010000072.1, from coordinate 739,484 downwards.
ACGAGTAAGCCATGTCGATAAGGAAACTTCTCGGGATACTCACTCTGCTATCGTATCTCTATAACTCGGTCACTATACCTCTCGATCTGGTTTTGGGTCGGCCGGAAGTCCTTTTCTTTTGGTAAACCTTTTTTAGGTACTGAGGTAAATAAGTCTAGTCTGTCTGGGATCGCCCAAACGGTGTTTTGGAATTTAGACGACTGTATCGGCAGCTACTACTTGGCTTCGATTGATGATTGATAGGTCTTGAGACAGGCAGGAGACGGGAATCTATTCATTAGATTGTGACCTATTCAAAACAGTACACACAAAAAAAGAAACTATGTAAAATCAACATAGAAAAATAGTAGTTCACTATTTTCTGAATTTTTTATGTATTTTGTTGTTTTTTTTTTTTGGTCATTGAATAGAATATTACAATTAAAATAGTTGAAAACCTATTTACGAAATTTTTATGTATTTTTTAATTTGGCACATTAATAGTAACGTCTCAATTAATATCGTACCAAAACTATTTTATTTGTTCGCGTGTATTTTGTTGTTTTTTTTTCTTGAGGCATTGAATAGTGACACCACAATTAATATCGTAACACAACTATATTTTTTCTTCATGTATTTTGTTGTTTTAAAAATACAGTTATAAATTGTAGGTCAACTATTTTTCTGGTCTTAGGGTGGTTAGAGTATCCGACTCATATTCTCTGGGTCGCGAGTTCAAATCCCGCTTTTGAAACTCATGTTTTTTCTTTTTTTTTTTGTTTATTGTTGATTTCAAGTCTATAGATTTTCCTGTCCGAAAATCATTCTTCTGTGGCCTACTGGTTAGAGTGCTCGACTCCGATGTATGCGGCCCCGGTTCGATTCCCAGCGGAGGCAAAAAACCTGATTTGTAAGTTTAAGTATCTGTGAAATGTAAGTGTCTTTAAATGACTTCCATATAAATTAATATAACAAATGAAATTAAAAATAAAAATAGCTAAAAAAATAAATTAAAAAAACAACAATTTTATTCGGGTGAAATACTATTTTGTAGGTAATCTACTATTTTATAGGTAATGTACTATTTTTTGGGGCATTTTCTATTTTTTATGGGTTGGGACAGTTTTCACTATTAAATAGTTGATTTTACATAGTTTTTTTTTTGTGTGTATGTTTCTTCGAGCCAAAAAGTTCCTATTTTTATTAAAGATCCACATCCTGATTTTCAACGAAAAAAATTCAGTATTTTGGTCAAAACCAAGAAAATATTGGCACAATTATGGAATGTCATATCTTGTAGAACTCGTAATTTAATTCCTAATCGATTGGCGTTCAAATCTGAACATTTTTATTTTTTGCCATTTTTTGCGACAAATTGTGATGTAACCCCTTATAAAAAATGCAAAAATTGATCACAAAAATGTATTTTTCTAAGTCATCCAAAAACTAACAGATATATATTTAAGAAGTTGTTAGCTGTGCATGACAGTTTGAATTTATGATTTGGGACCACTATTGGCCAAGTTATAGACAAAAAAGAAACAAGAAAAATCATATTTATACCAAAAATGCAGATCCTAACTTTAAAAAAAAAAATAAGAGCCCAAGTACTGTAATCTCCTGACATATTGCAAACCCCTTACAGATAAAGCCCCCAATGGGTCATTCCCCCAGATTTATTAAAAAACAGTTGTCATTTCTTTTTTTAAATGTTGTGTTTTGTATTTGTTATTTGTTGTCGTTTTTTTTTCTTCTCTTTCTTTTTTTTTCTTTTCTTTTTTTATAATTTGGTTTAATTTGATAGCGTTTGTTTTCATATACACAAATACATTTAAGTATATAATGATATACGCATATCGCGCATATTAAATCTTGTTCCTTTCATATATAGACATTTATTTGTAATTGTTTTGTTGTGGCTGTAGATTACTACACGTTTATCCTTTTAGGCATATGTACGAGAGTATGTAATTATCATAATTTATATGCATCTGCATCTGTGAGTTGGTGTATCTGTATCTGCCTTTGTTTCTGTTTCTGTTTCTCTATCTGTATCTGTATCTGCATTCGTGTTTTTGAGTTTCACAATTCTTAATTAATCCATTTTTGTATATATTTTCTCTTTAAAGTGTAAAGACACTAAATTTCACAATGTTCGATTTCTTTCCCTCCGTGGGCCACAGAGAGATTAACCCCAAAGATCCCGAAGATATGGGTCTCTGGAGGGTATTCCAAGCCAGAACTAGCCGAAAATCATTTGGGGACTAAAGTTGCTTAGTCGCATGGCGTGTGTCTGTGTGTCTGAGTATGTAAATAAATTACGAAAATGTTTTTGGGCTTATTTATATCATGTATGTATATAAGTTCTATATCGATATAGATGTATTATAAAATCTCTAAACAGCCATAAAAGTCAAAAGTTCTTAATCATATCTATCAATTATCTAGACGCGTTTACACTGCCACTAAGTTGACGTAACTTGAGTTAATCTTTATCATTATCATTATCTTTATTATTTATCTGTATTTTTACTTAATTGCTGCCTAACTCTCGTGAAATCGGAACTCGATTGTTATAGGTTAATCTGTTGGTTAGGGAGGGAACTCTATACATAAATACAAACGTTGCGGCTCATTGTTTCGTTTAGTTTGATTGGGTTTTTAGATCTTTGGATTTGGGTTTGCTTTGGTTTGGTCTCGAGACAATTAATTCAATTTCAAGTTTATTTTACTATGGCTACGATTACTTGTATTTGATAAATTAGCTGGCCTCCTAATCTGCTGGGGCCCCTCAAAAAGGTACGCATATCCGATTAAGACAGAGAGATATACTTATTACTTCGCGTATATATATATTTTGATTCGCATCTAACGCTAGTATCGATAGCTTATCAAGTACAATGCTAAATGTATCGGTGTGCTTGGTTTTTGATATAAGTTTGAATTTCATTTCATGTCCGTTTCTTTCGATTTCGATTTCCTTAAGCCTAAATAAGAGAGGACACCAAGTAAAAACATTCAGTACACATTCATAGACATACTAGTAGAATACAAAAAAGTCGATTAAGTAGGTTTAGAGTTTGGTGTGATTGAGTGTGTTGGTGAATCGTTGATGAAGTGTTGTCGACTGGTCGAGTGTTGGAGAACTTTTGGTTAAGTTAGTTTTATGTTGGTAAATACTTGGAATAGTAGGTGTTGTTGAATCTTCAACAACGTGTTGTTGAGTTTAATTGAACGGGCCAAGTGTTGGTGAACTTATACTGAGTTATTTATGATATTAATTCCATTGTGTATTTGTGTTGCAGTATTGGTGAAGCATTGTAAGCTTGTGTTTCAGTGTTGGTGAACCTTTAACGAGGAGTTGATTTTTAATGAGTGTGTAGTGTTGGTGAAACCTAGCAAGGTTGTTTTTCCGTGTTGGTGAAGTGTTGGTGAGTTGACTGTGACATCTAGAAGCTTTGGTGAGTGAGTGGAGTTTGACGACAGGACGGGTCAAGGTCAAATCTCTTCGTTGGCGATCGAAAACATTAATATGCTGCGGGTTGGGACAGGAGCTTCTGGTTCCACTTTACCCGGCACTTTCGTTGTTGTCTAACCCAGGGATCCCTTGTTCAAATCTGAGGTCGGGGATTCTTAATCGTGTTACTAGGTACTAGGGGGAGTCAAGGTCGTACATATGAATATGACTTGGTGCCCACACAAAACAAACCCTATATCTTAGTCCTAGTGATGAGTGGTGAGTGATTCAGTGTGTCTATGAGTGGGGTGTGCGCGCACTTTGATTATCCATCTTTGGTTTACTTCCCTTTTATTTCACTTTGTAATCGAATGCAAAGCCTGGCCTCTACTCGCTTGTTTTCGCTAATCATATCTGTATATGGATATCGTAGTCTCTACTCGAGTTCGTATATAAAAATATTTAAATTCTTTAATCTGAAACGCGCATTCGCCCAAAGTGCGGACTGTCACTGCCTCCGCTATAAGTACATCTATGTTTCGTATATGACATATATAAAAAGCAAATCCCATAAAAGTGCTCTCTGATCTATTAAAACATATATTGTTTCGACTACGTTTTCACATCACCCAATGACTCCGATTCGCTCTGGCGTTTTCCCCTTCAATTTCTCGGTTGTTTTGAAATCAGCAAAAAGGTACGATCATTTTAAATTCAATATCTTTACCGTTAGCTGTATATGTCTTAGCGTGTATAATGTCTATGAGTATGATCTCAGCTCTAGCTGCTATTTATCATATTTCGTGTATATATATAACGTATATTGTTGTCTGTTGTTTGGTTTTTTGGTTTTTTTAGGTAGGAAATATGCTAGTCTTATAAATTTCATACATCAACATTTTCGGTTATCGTTAAGATCTCTCCTCTGGCATAGGAAATAATTTCTTAGTTAATAAAATATATCCGCATATATATGTTCATAGATTATTCTGTGGTAATCTGTGTGTGTATTAAAAACATCTAATGTTGATCCGAACCACAATTTGTTTAAGAGAGTTTTAGAAAGTTCTTCAAGTGAAGGAAACACGAAGAGTATATCAATATCGTAATTAAGTTACTGGTAGCCTACTAAGTATCGGTATTATCCGCATCATCCGTATCATTATGCTATCATTAAGTTGGAGAGGGCCCCTGCTAATTTGTTTTTGGAACTCGCTCCAGCTGTCCGAAGTGCGTGTTTCAGTTGTTCAGGTCCAGCTCAAACGAAAGAAATCTAATTATGGACGGGTTCTTATCAATCTTGTTTGTCAACTTCTCAATTCTCCCTCTACCTTTTTATCTGATCAATGCAGACTGGTTTGAAATTTCCGGTTCCGGTTCTTCTTCGGTTTCGGTTTCCGCTTGCTATGTTTTTGGTAAATGCAAAAAAAAATATCTTTACTTTCCGGTAAAAGCTCATCAATTGTTGGTCAATCAAACAACTTCGTGGGGGGTGGTTCAATGCTTAAAGTTCAACGGTCGAGGGGTGTGGCGGGGCGGGGCGTGCGAAATCAATCTATATAATCTGCAGAAACCTGGTTGGTCTTGAACTAAACCTAAATCAGCTGAAGCTAGCCTCTTTTAAGGGGAACTTCTAGCCGCTCCCCTTGTAATAAACCCTAAAATTAAATTGTTTGCACAATTGCTTTGACTGGCTAATCGTTTTCGATAATCGATATTATTGCACAATAGCTACGATTATTATTTAGTTCATTCACTAATCGTTTAAACTTAAAAATTATTTACTCCTTTGTAATTTGGTGGGATATATGTTGTATTTGTTGTTGTTCATCATCTCCGCTTTGTTTTTGATTAATTTGTTCTTAAAAGCACTAAGAAATTAAGTACAAAATTAGGGAACTAAAGAAAAACGAAAAAGTACGATATCTGTTTATATATATATATTTACGATTTCTGTATTTTGTAGGACATAAGTAAATGTAAGCATATATAATTCTGGTAATAGTAAGCAATATATATGGTATATATGTTGTTGTGGCTATGTTCTTCCATTATTAAACAAAGTTAGGCAAAGAAACAAAGTAAATTAAAAGTAAATTTAAATGGTTAAAATAGTAAAGTAAGGGCAACTCATCCTCAGTATGATTAAACAAGTACATATGAAATATTGTAGTAAACACCGATTAGCATTTAACGCTCTATAGTATCGTATATCATCATATTTTTGTCGGAAATCGAGAGGACGACGAGTACAAATATTAAGGCTACACAGTTAAAACATTTCTCATTTAAATATATACGTATATTAGAGTGTTTGTGTGGATCTCTCCGCTTTTTGCGTTCGCCACCTCAGAATCCCTCTTAAATACAAATCCTCCAGACAGTGGGCCACAAAAGTCTGCGAACGACCGAGCTGCCTGCTTATTGAGTGTGTGAGTTTGTTTAATATAAGTTTAATTTGTTTGTTGGTTTTTCTCTTTAAATATAAATGTAATTTGTTGTTTGTTTTTGTATTTGTTAATATAAATTTAATTTGTCGTTTAATATAAATTTAATTTGTTTGTTTGTTGTTTTCATAAGTCTATTAACGTTTCGTTTTTGTTACATTTAAAGCGTTCTTGATTTGTTTTCTTGTTGTTTATTTTTTGTTTTTATTTTCGGTTTTGCTTTCTTTTTGATGCTCCTAAACATTGAGTAGAAAGTGAAGAAAAGTTCGTCTGCCCGTCGCAGATATTTAGCATATACGTTTATAATATAAGTTGCACACTGAGTGGGTGCAGGACAAGAAACACAAATCGGAAACACAGATCGCAACTTTCCGCTGACATGCTAAACGGTCACACAGCTGTTTTTTATTCTTTATTTTATATCAATATCCATGCTTATTTGACTATATATACTTTAGTTGAATGGTCCATAAAATTTCTATAAAAAAAGAACTTGTTGAATACATCTATGTCTATTATCTAGATAAGTTTCTCTCGACTTTAAACAAGTATCTTAAACCTGTCGAGCTGTTGTTGTTTTTCTCTTCTTTTCGTTTATTGTTTATTACAATTACAATTGTTAGCTGCTGGTTGCCGTTATTGTTTATACACAAAATATATCCATAATATAAATGTACTCGAACCACGGGTCTAGATCTAGTTCTCTATATATGTTTTGTTTGTATTTACTCGTATATATTCACAACACTAACGTTTCTTAATTACGCCTATGCATGCTACTTGCTTCATCCCTTTTTCTGTTTCCTTTTTCCTACTGCAAAAAGTGTTATTTTTCTCGGTTGTTAAAAAGTTAATTACTTGGTTAAAAAAACGATTTGTTGTCGTGCTAACGCTATTGAATCCTGCACACTAATTAGTTAACATATAGATGCATATTCCGTATCCGTATCGCAATTGGTTAATCATAATTTTAGGTAATTTCTATTCGCCTTCGACTGACGAAGTCGAAGACGACTGACAAAAACGTTCTGCTTCTCGCTTGTTAAAAACTACATCACAATAATTATATGCTAGATATATCCTTTCCTTTCCTATCCTTTCCAATCGGAGTTAATTCATCCCGATCGCATACTGTACACAGCTGAACTAGGAAGGGGCCGAGAGGATGGTTAAATTAATTTCTGCTCTGTATCCGTATCAGTATGTATTTCTTTTTAAATAGGAAGTGCCACCCTCAGAAGGCCAATTCCTCACTTTCCCTATCCAGAGATCGGTGAGAAATCGACCCCAAGAGAGCGAAAAATTAGTTGCTGCTTCGGTTATTTTATACGCGACAAGTTAAGTTTAATTCTAACTACGAAATACTTTAGGAAACCTATTTAACAAGATTTAGTTTATATTTTATATATAGGATTTATAGAGGGCGTGTTAAAGTAAGCCAGGTTTGTACATATCAAAATTGCATTCTATATATTACAGTTTTCTCATCTCCGGGGGGAAAAGCCTAAAACGAGGGGTTGTTTTGTTAGGAAGGAAGGGCAAACTCTAAAAGCCTAAACTGCTAGATTGCTTCTTATTTTTTGTTTGGTTTTGTACTTTAGTAAACTTTCTCATGCGCTTTCCTCTAGTCGAAAGAATAACTAAAACGCAGATCTTGGGATGGGCTAAAAAGAAATGTGAAGTCTAAAATTAACTGGCTTCGCTGGCCTGATTTCGATCTCAATAACTTGCGCTGATCAGTTTTCAGTTTTCAGAGTTAAAATCGTTTTCGGTTTCAGTTGGGCTCCGGCTATTTGTAGTATCGATATATTTAATATATATATGTATGCGTATTATGTACACTTGTTCCTATAATTATTTGTTGTTGCTCGTTAAACATAATTTAGAATTGTTATCTGTTAATTGTTAATCGTATTTGTAATTCTTTTCGCGGCTATTCCTATGAGTGAGTTACGAGTGTGTAAAAAACGTTCGCCATATGATCCGATTCGAGGATCATCCTTCTTCTATATCCCGATCTATCCACTATATCTATGAGCTATGTAATTGTTAGGTTCTCTTTGTTGATATCTCCTAGGGTTATCTATTTTATTTGCTTTTCTGTTTGCTAGTAAGGTTTTTGCGGTATTCAATTTGTTGTGGTTCTCTACTAACCTCGTCTAACTCTACTGCTGCATCTGCATCGTAATCGTAATCATAATCATAATCTATATCATCGATCGTCCATCGTCATATCAATTTGTTTTGTTGCTTGTTTGTGTAAAAGGCAAATTGCATAACAATGTTGTTTATTTGTTGTTTTTCTGGTTGTTGCTGTTGTTGCTGCTGCTGCTGTTGCTGCTGTTAAGTTTTTTGTTTCGTTTTCGATTTTCTGAGGTACTTGCTAGGGAATTTCGAAGCTTTCTCTTACTGGCTCGCTGGCCTAATGTTGCATGTTCTGGTTGATATATAGTATTCATAATAATAGTGTTACATATGCATGTATATAATATATAAGTGGATTATAGAGAATATTATGTGGAAGTTATCAATAAAACACACAACACACAAATGTTAATTTAAAACGTTATCGCTTTCGTTTCGTGAAGAAAAACATCTCTCGATATGCCTCTAGTTGGCATATATATTTCGAGGATTTAGAAGCTAAAGCTGTATAAAGTGTGTGTGTGTGGGGTTGTGCTAAAGTACCACACAACTTGCAAAAAGTTAGCCTGAGCACTGTGTACACCCAGCTGCGTGTAGGAGTGCTGTACATTTATTTTTAATATTATTTAAAAAAATAATAAAAATTAATAGTAGCAGAAATGAGATCCTGCGCGGAGTCTCGAAAAAAACTAACTGAGAACTGGCGACGAGGGTTTGGGGGACATGGGACTTGGATTTGTATTAGGACTTGGCCTAATGTTGCCGGCGTGCTTTACGTGTTGCTGTGGTGTATGTGGATGCGGCTTCTGCTGCTGTTGCGGCTGCGGTGTCGTCGCTGCCCGCTTGCAACATGGTGTTGTTGTGTATGATGGTCTGCTGCATGAGCAGCATGAACCACCAGCATTGAGTCAGCTGTAGTTGCTGTTGCTGTTGCTGCAACTCTTGGCTCTCCACCGACGGGTGGTCAACTGCCTCGCCCGAGGCCACTAACGATCTGGGGGAAAGAAACAAGAATATCACATCATTAGCTTTATGTTCTCGATTTGACAGAGAAGTCTGAATTTTCGGCTCGGCATCCCGGCATTTTCGACTCACTCGAGCGTTGAATCATTCGATCTCGGGCTCTAGCTCAAGATCATAACAACAGTGGTGCCTGGTTGGTTGTTTGGTTGGTTGGTTGGTGATGGTGTGCGGTGTGTGGTTTGGTTGTTCGTTCTGGGTGGATGCACATCCTCGTCCCGCGTCTCTCTCTCTCTTCTCCTCATTGCCCCTTTCCCCGTCAACTCCCTTCGTCGGCCTACTCAGCCCCATACCATATGTTGGTGGGCGCAAAGTGCGCCGCGTGTTTGCTGGCGGCTACCTGGGCAGGACTGAGGGGTCCAAACTGGCTGTACTGGGTGGGTATCTGGATGTGAGCCGGCAGCGGGTGTGAAGGTATCACCTGTAAGAGGAATAATACATCAGTTAGGGATGGCAATTGCAATAAGTGCACTCGAATCCTACCTGACGACTGGAGCTGTTGTGAGCGGGTGGAGGGGCCACCACTGCCCGATTGGCGTACGCATAACTGGGCGCCGCCTGCGACACAAACACCGTGGGCCTGCGGTAAATGTCGCCCTGCGCATAAATATCCGGCTGCAACAAGGCGGCCGCTGCCGTCGATGATGGCGATCCGCCCAGCGGTGTTCCGGCCTGGTGATGATGATGCCCATGACTGTGATGGTGTGGATGCGGGGCCACCGACGACGGCGGTGGCTGTGAGGCTCCCGGTAGACCCACACTGCCCGGCGGAGGCTGCGATGGCTGGCGATAGACCTGCGGAGGTCCCCACGATGGAGGACCCACGCTGGCCGCCGCCGCTGCAGCTGCAGCAGCCGCTGCTGCGGCGGCCGCACTGATCGACGACGATGAGGAGGTGGAGCTGCTCTTGGAGTGGGCCAAGGGAGGAGCCACATAGCTGATGGGCGCCACCGAGGGAGCCTCTCGCTTTGGCTGGGCCAAGGGCAAGGCGGCGACACCTCCTCCTCCCGAGGATGTGGGCGCCCAGGAGGAGCGTTTCGTGTCCAACTGCTGGGGCGGAGCAGCTGCATACTCTGGATAGAACTCGGCCGGCTCCTGCTTGGTGGGAATGTGCGGCAAGCTGGCCGAGGACGACGGCTGGCTGGGAACCTGCGGCTGATAGCCACACTCGCTTTGGGCCATGGCCAAAATGCGCTTCTTCTGCGACTGGCCAGGCTCATACTTGATGCTCGGCTGCGGCTGTGGAGGCAACACCTGCTGCGGTGGTGGCTGTGGCTGGTACTGCTGCTGCTGTTGCTGCTGTGGCGGTGGAGCAGGCTGCTGCTGCTGTTGGTGCTGCTGATGATGATGATGCTTGGGACTTCCCACGGCGGCTGCGGCGGCGGCATGATGACGACGACGGGCATCTTCCGGATCGTGGTGGTCACCTACGGTTACGCATGGAATTACTAGCTGGACGTGCGATGGCTTATGGCGACTGAGATGCGACTGAGATTGGGAGGAGCTGGGGCAGAGGATAGCAGGGGCACCAAACTGAGCGGAAGAGGAGGAGGAGATGGGAGCTGGTGGGGCGGGATGATGGGGGTGATGATGTGGTGGCTGCTGATGTGACAGGTGACTGGAAGTGGAAGCAGACGTGGAGGAGGACGAGGACGAGGTGGACGTGGTCGTGGCTTGGTAATGAGGATGCGTCGCCTGAGTCGGAGGAGGTGGCTGTGACTGAAGCTGTAGCTGATGCTGAAGCTGCGATCCCGCTGCCGATCCCGATCCCGATCCCGCTCCCGTTCCTAATCCACTTCCACTTGCTGCTGGCTGATGAGGCGGATTCAGATGATGAGACGGATTCAGATGATGAGGGTGTTGGTGGTGGTTGTGGTGGTGGTGACTACTGCTACTGTGGCTACTGTTACTGCTATGGCTACTGCTATGCTGGCTACCCTTGCCGCCGTTGCTTCCCAGTTGATTCTGATTCGGATTCTGAGTCTGATTCTGGGTATTACCATAATTGATCTGTTGCTGCTGCTGCTGTTGTTGTTGCTGTTGCTGCTGCTGCTGGGGATGCGGCTGATGCGGCTGCTGGTGGGCACTGCTCCTGGAGCAAGAAGAGCTCGGTGCGTGCTGCAGCAGGCTGCTGCTCGTCTGCGACTGGGCATGCGCCCGCTGCTTCACCACCGGCACCTGGGCTCCGCCTACGCCTCCACCCTCACCGCCCTCGTCCTCGCTGTCGGAGATCGTGATCACAGCCGTGGGCGAGGGCGTATCGTGGATGGTGATCGTCGGCTGCTTCACATGCTGCGAATGCTGCGGATTCTGGCCAGGATGCACCTGTGGATGTTGGTGGGCCGGTGGCTGTTGGTAGACCACTGCTCCACCGGCTCCTCCATTGGCGTTGCAGTTGCCCACAATGTGGTGACCCGAGGAGGTGCTGTAGGGCTGGGCATGGGCGACGGGTACATGATGATGGTGCGACGAGCTCGACGAGCTGCCGTTCACAATGTCTGGTGGGAAAAGGGAAGACAGCGAATTAGTATCCACTCTGGTTTTCTATCCATAAACATTTCGATTGGATAATAGTTTTAATACGAAATATAAATGGTATATGGGATAATCTGATATTCCATTGCACTCACTGCTAGCGGAGGCAGCCGAGGAGGCCACCACCGATCCCGCACTGGCGCTGTAGCCACCGCCATTCCCGTAGTTGCAGTTGTGGTGGGTGTGGTACTGCGGCGACACGTGGGCGGTGCGCTGATACCGCTGCTGGTGAGGCGGCGAGCTCTCCTTCACCCGCTTCTTCACCGGCGACAGCTGCTGGTGCTCCTTCTTCTCGTGACGCGGCACGCGATAAGAGTTGCCCTTGCTGAAATGGATGAAAAATACGTAAGAAAGGGTTCTCCCAGGGATTAGCCACTAGATCAGCGGTCGGCACACACATACAATAACGTTTTGTTTAATATTTGTATGAGTAAATTGCACTGGGCAGATCATCAGAGTGTGTGTGCAGACCGCTGTTCTACAGTATACGTGAGCGAGCAGCGGCTGGGCAGAACAAAACCCTATGCTCACTTAATAGGGCGCTGCCGACCGCTGCACTAGATACATACGCTATATGATGAGCCGGCGACTCCTTCTTGAGATCGTTGCGTGGCAAGTTGAGGTGGTGCTTGGGATAGATCTCCTCCACATTGAAAAGAGGCGTCGAGTCGACAATGAGCGAGTGGGCGGGCGCCTGCTGTGGCCACGATGGCACCAGGGCCATCTGTCTGCCGGTCTGAGGCCAGGCCACTCCGCTGGCCTGCACCCGATTCGTTAGGAGCATCCGCTGGCCAGAGGTTGGCTCCACCATGGAAACTGGGACCGGCACATTCACGTACTGCTGCGGTGGCACCTGCAATGGGGGCTGCATGGTGGCACTGCCCACCACCACATGCTTGGTGGGACTGGGCATCGTTTGGTACGAGGGCGGGCACAGGATGTTCGAGACCAGCTGGTGCTGGAAGCTATCCGTGCGCGCCTGCGGATACTGCCTCGCCACACTGCGTCCATTGTAGATCTGATAGAGTCCCTCGTAGGCCAGGGGGCGGCCATCGCGCACCAGACGCTGCACCTGGCTGGTCAACTGGTTGTTGATCGTGAACGTCATGTTCTCCGTGCTCGAGGGCACAAAGTTGGTCACCAGCGTGGAGGCGGGCTGAACTCTGTAGGGATTAAAAAATAGGTTAGTATAAGCTAAGGGTCTCCTGTATATCAGCTTCACTTACGTATGGAAATCTCCTCTGCGGCACACCTCCATCATCTGCACAGATGCCTTGACATTGTTGCAGTACACATAGTCCACCAGGTGGGTCAGCCGCGTAAACGAATGATTCAATGCCTCTGCGGGCGTGAGTCGTCGCTCCTGATCAATGGTCAGCATGCGCTTCAGCAGATCGATAAACTCCCGCCTGTCCGTCTTCTCCGCAAGCAACTGACCTCCTTCCAGATCCGTGGGCACATTCACCTGCCCAATGTCATCGAGACAATTGAAGATGTACTTGCGCGCCTCCTTGCTCTTGGTATTCGTCTCCGCCTCGTGCTCCTCGGTGGTCTTCAGCCGCCAAAATGGATACGTGGAGTCCACGTCGCGGTAGAAGAACTTGGAGGTCTTCGAGGCGCTGTTCAGCATGTGCTCTGTGGGCAATCCCTGCGTCTGCGAGATGTAACGAATCTGATCGAACTCCGAGCTGCCCGGATACAAAGGCCAGCCGAGGAAGAGCTCCGCGACCACGCAGCCCAGGGACCACATATCGATGGCCTCGCAGAAGGGCAGGCCCAGGATGATCTCGGGGGCACGATAGTACCGCGACTGCAGGTACGTGTTGCACACCGTTTTGCTCACATGCGATGCGCTGCCAAAGTCGATCACCTTGACGCGATACGGCTGACGCACTGGGTCCACCAGCATAATGTTCTCGGGCTTGAGGTCGGCATGGATCAGACCCAGTTGCTTCAGCTTCAACAGGGCTGTCAATACCTGGGGGTAAACCAATCGTTAGTGGGGGGCTCTAAGGGATTTTCTATAGAGTCTAAGACGCACCTGCTCCAGAATGGGCCTTATGTACTTGAGGGGCAGCGGCGAGAACTTGTTCTGCTTGAGGAAATCGTACAGGTTCTGCTCCAGCATCTCGAAGACCAGGCAGGTGTGGTTCTTGTGCTGAAAGCACTCGAAGGCCCGCACAAAGTTGAACTCGTCGGCATTCTCCTGGCTGAGACGGGAGAGAATGGAGACCTCGATCTGACCTTGCCGTGCGTACGAGGGATGGTTCTTCAGGATCTTGATGGCCACGATCTCGGAGGTGCCGCGCTTCCAGCACTTGACCACCTGGCCAAAGGTGCCGCGGCCCAGGAACTCCAGGACCTAAGAGGGGTAATAAGAGAAGGTTAACAACTGATCTTGCTTTAACTATATATAAACCCACCTCATACTCCGCCGACAGGGAATAGAGCACCTCGTGCTGCACCAGCTGGTAGTCGCCATCCGCTCCACTGCTCGACCTTTTGCTGGGGGGCTGCGTATTGGCATGACCCCCCGAGGTGGCGACCTTTGTGTGCGCCGTCTTGAGGCTGCTGATGGGCCCGTTGGTTCCAACTGATCCTGCTCCTCCCGGTCCTCCAGATCCCCCTGCTGCTGCTGACGAGTCCTGCTGCACTGGCGGGCCGTGGCTGGAATTGTATGAGTCCACGCAGCCGCAATCACAATCTAAAAAGAGTCAGAGAAAAATAGTACACAAATTGGTTAGTGGTATATTTGCCTTCTTTTAAGTATAAGCCTATTCACTACCTCTTCTAAGTAATCTTCTTATGACCAAGGAGATCATTGTTTTCTCTGTGTTTTCGATTTTCTTCCGCTTCTTTGTCAAGCAAAAGTTTCCTGTTGCCACCTTTTCACGGCTTTTAAGGCAATTTCGCTACCTCGCAATCTTGTCGTTGAATTGCAACTGAACGCAGTTCAACCTTTTCATTCCGCCATCGAGACCCACTCATATATGGCACATATGTAGCCTATAGAATCTGTATCTCTGTGCACTCAGCACGGCATTTGCGACTTGTCAACGCCCCCAACAAAGCGGCCGAAAAAAGGGGAAAACATTATGGGAATTGGCCAACAATAATGAAGATGACTAAGTGAACGGTTGGACAGGACAGGGAGTGGAGGTGGAGATGTAGGCGACGACGTCAGGGAAGTGAAGACATCGGCCAGACAATGAGGAAGGCAAAGAGTTCCATTAATAGATCTGTTTTATTATCTTTTATTATCCTTAATTTCAAATATTTCAAATATATTAACAGAGTTATAAACGTAGAAACCATGTACCTTGTTTATGCTATTAATGCGTTCAAAAATTCATGAAATTCATAGGACAGTTGTTACTTTTAAAGTCCACAGTAGCTTTCTCCCTAAAATCGAAACAATGTCATAGCATCATTATACCAAACACATGTCGAGTTTCCTCCCAACCAATTTAGGACCCATCCATCCACTTCGTTTGACTTCCCGTAGTTAGGCAACTAAAAATAGAAGCAGTTAAGTAGCCCCGAGCTCTATAACAACCTCCCACAACCCAACCTTTGGTTGCTACTACTTCTCTACACGTACTCACATAACTTAATTAATTTACGTCAAAGGACATTTGATATGAATGGGATGTGGCAAAGGGCATAAAAATAGCGAAAGGCGAAAGGCAAAGGGAGGAGCCCACGAACCCACGCACCCTTGGTCAATTATATGTTTCCTGGGTTTCCTCTGCCTCCCACAAGAAGGCGTGGTCAGCCTGGGAGAAGAAGAAGAAGAATAGCTGGACATTGGCGAGGAGGGGAAGGCAATCAAAGCTAAAATTAAGGACACACGCGATGAAATCGGAGACGTGCGGTGGGAAAAATTTATGGCACAAGCTTGGGGCCAGTAGTAAATGAAATGAAAACTAAATGCAATAAATTATGCAAAATGGAGCAAAGAGAAAAAAGTTGAACTCCAAGTTAAAAACCGAAATTGAAATGGAAAGGCAAGCAGCCAATGGAGGTCACCGCGAAGGCAAAAAGTCAGCGGCGGCGGAGGCAGCGAAGGTCAAATCGAAGGTTGCCCAGTTTCCAAGCCGCCTCCTCCTCCTTCTTCTTAGCCCTCTTAGTCTTCTCAGCCCACCCACAGCCAATTCGATTGCTCCGACCCACACTCCTCTCTCTGTTAGAAATATCTGCTCCTGACAAGGACTTCTTGCACAACGCTCACGTGGCAACAGCACTAGCTGCATCATCATCCTGCCACCAGCAACAAGTTATGTGAAAACACTCGAAAAAAAACCTATTTAACCAAATATATTTTCGGACCGATTTCAAGTTTGTTCAGTCTCAATTAACGGAACCGAGAAAATTGTAGCCTCAAAAAAAAAAAAACAAATTAAGAACAGTTTTCGCTTGATTTCAAGAACATTTGTTCTCAAAAAAGTGAGAAGATTTGCTCTTGATTTTTTTCGTACTCTAGTCCGGAAAAATTGAAAGTTTTCACCATTTAAACATTTTAATATTTATATATTAAGTTATAAGTAATCGTTTTCGAGTTTTCGTAAAACTTTATAATAATTACAGGTTTTTTTTAACTTCAACACTATTTAAGATTATAAATTGATGCATTAATTAATAAAGGTTCTTGCTTAAAAATACTTTACAATTTTACAATTTTATTTTTCTAAGTGCAAATCCAGCACAAAAGTTTGCCAGTGCTTTGACATCATTTGTCCCTCGGGTTACACAACGTTGCAGTTGCAGAGCCAGAAAAAGCAAAGAAAAAACATATAATAAAACCGATTTTGTTTACGCAAATCTCAGCAGCAGCAGTAGCTGAAAATCAGAGATGCGGAGATGGAAGATGGAGGTTAGGGGAGATGCAGCCGCCACGTCGGAGGCAAAGTTGCAACGTGACGCAGTTTTAGCAAACAAAACGAATCTGCGCTGCCTGCGGTTTCTATTCGTCGTATTTGCGTTTTAGTTTCCCTTTTTCCCCCTTCACTCTCTGCGTTTTTGCAATTTCTGTGTCTGTTGCATAAAAGATTCAGCCAACTGTAAATGGGGGTGGTTAGTAGAGAGGAGGAGGGGGTACATGAACCCAAAAGGGGCGTCGTATCGAATGATTTGCGGGGGCGTTTGCCCGATGCAACCGATCAACTCTCAGAGGTCCAAAATCGAATTGGATTCGCTTTGCTAGCCTTATTCAAACCAAAAAGTTGGGCCTTTGAGTTTGCTGATATCATTGATTCGAATGGGTATTCAAAGTTCTTAAACAATGGGTTCTACTGTCTCAAAGGTTTAATAGAAAATGTAAAGGTATTTCAAAATCTCAATGAAGACAACATTGACGGGCTAATAAGGTCAAGTTAAATTGCTGGATTTATAATGATGACTATAACTTTAAAAACTTTTTCCGCCCCTAAAAAATGTTTAAAATTAACTGGTTTCCTCTAGAATTCTTTTACGAACCCTGGGGATTACTTTTAAAGTGTTCCCCCTAAAGTTTTCTTTGAAATTCCCCGAAACGTAGCATATTAACCCCATGGTGCCCAAAGGAAATCGTGTTCCAAGAAGCTTCCCAGTTACTGATTGTGTGTTATCGGTTAATGGTCGATCGCACAACAAGTTCACTGCTGTTTTTAAGGAGAAAACTGATAAATGCTCGGGGACTGTGTGACTGACTGGATGGGGTTGGGTTCTCGGATTGGTCGACTTGACAACACAAAGGGTTCGTTTTTATGGATGTTTGCTGTAATTGTAGTAATCATATTGCACAACTACAACAATTATAAGCTAATCCATGAAGCCCACGTGCTGTAATTGCTAAATTTTCGATTACGACATAAGATTACGAGATATCAAACATCCCACTTACATCTGACAATTAAGTAAAAAATAATTAATCTTTTTTTAGCTTTACTTTGGAGAAAGTTTTGAGAACTTTTTAGCTTACGACGCAAGTTTCCACCACATAATTTATATGCCCCGCTGGTTTTTAGCCCCTTTTGTGATTTCAAAACGAAAATGCAAATTCACCACTTTGCTTTTTGTGTGCTTTTGTGAAAATGCAGCCAAAAACCTTGCAGCGGAAGTTAAAAAAACGAGCATAATTATATACCAGCGAGAAATTCAAAATAAATTATTTACAAAACGGAAGCGGAAAGGAGCTAAATGAAAAAGCAAAAAAAAATAAATAAAGAGGGAAGGCAAACGGGCTAAAAAACAAAGAAAGAAAAAACAAAGCAGAGGTGCGAGGGAGAAAACGCTGTGAAAGCAACAGGTTAGTTGGCTTGGACCCAACTTGTCTGAACTCCGGCTTTTATAGGTATATAGCTTTGTGCCCGGGGTCTATAGCTATAGCTCCTCCAGTGCTTCTGTTGTTGTTGTTGCCTGCAGTGCGTTTGCCGCATATTAAATGCGCTGATTAATCGACGCAAACAATAAACAAGGGAAGGGGGGAAAAAAGCGGTGAGACGGACAAGAAAAACGAGGACAAGACCCGGGAGGAGCTTACACTGAAACAAAATTCAGTTCAAATTCACTTGAAAAATAGTGCAATGCTGAAGCTAAAAACTATGCATTAGATATAAGCAAACATCATATGCTCAAAGGAAACATGCTAAAAAAATTAAACATATACAATAACAAAAAAACAATTGTAATCAAAAAAATTTTTAATTTAGAAAAGAAATAAAAGAGCATATTTTAAATTTAAAAACAAGTTTTAAACTAAAAGATTTTAATATAAAAATGTAATAAAATATACATTGATAGCAAACAAAATATTGCCTTGACTAAAAAAAATTATTTTTTTTAAGTTCGTCATCTAAAACTTCTGTTTTTCTCAAAAACAGAACTAAAGTGTATGTTTCTTAAATAGTATTACATTTTAATCTATATGAATTAACACAAAATAGCATTGAAAATAATCACATAGGTGTATTAAGTACTATAATTTCGGTTTCGGTGTACGAGCAACATGATGATGAGGGGCTGGAAATGGGGTGGGGGGTTTGGAAGGCAGTATAAATATTTGTCGCTGCAATGAGAGCAATGCACGGGCAAGCATTTCCACTTGTCAACGCACCTGACGAAGCCAGCAGCAACAACAACAAGAGCAGAGGCAACAACAACAACAACAACAAAGGTGGCACCTACAAAACATGAACCTACAGACACGAACAGAAAAAAAAAACAAGTTCCAAAAGCAGCAGCAGCGACAATTGCTCTGCCAACAATGTTGCCGGCGACCTCTCCACCCCCTTCTTAGCCCCCTTTTCCCCCAACCCCCCAAAACCCCCTCTGCAATCAGTATGAAATGGGAGCAGGCAGAACGTGCAAAGAACAACGGAGAAAGTCGACGTTGAAACTCGGAGAAGAAAGAAAGAAGAAAGAGACGCGGAAGGCAGGGAGCAATTACCAGAAGCTTTCGTGATTCTTCTGGCTGAGTCTCTTATTATGGATGTTGCTGCTGTAGCTGCTGATGTTGCTGCGGGGTTTTCCACATGTATTGCCGATGTTGCCGCCGGTGTTGTCGCTTTTCCTGCTCATCGAAGTCATGATGATGTTGCTGGATTTATAGCTATGTTTTTCACATATATTGCTGCTGTGTTGCTGCTAGCAATTTCTATAGATGTTGCTGTTGTTGCTGGCAATTTCTGAAGATGTTGCTGCTGTGATTATTCTATTGGTTACTGTTGCTGTTGCATTTTAGAAAGATATTTCGGTTGTGGCTGCTGCACTTTGCCAAGAAATTGCTGCTGTTGCAGTGGTGTTTTTCACATGCTGTTGTTGCTGCCAATGACTGATGTTGCTGCTGCGTGATAATTCTATTGCTGCTGTGCATTTCGTAGTTATTTTTTCTTTTTCTACATATTTCTTTGCTTTTGCTGTTACTGCTTTTTCTGCTTATTTTTCTGACTTTGCTTTTGCTGCTGGCGCTGCATATTTCATGGCCTGTGTTGCATATTTAACACCCGATGCCAAACATGCTCACATTTGCATACTCAACCTACCAAGCTCCCCTTCTCTCTGCACTGGAACCACTGTGATATTCCCAACCACAATCAGAAGACAAGTTAACCCAAGGAAAGGGGAGTAGGTAAGTAAGTAAGGTGAAGGAAAGAAAGAAGCAACGGCGATCTTTAACAATTGAGATTATGCCAAAAATGGCACTCGTGCAACAAATTGCAGAGACATGTTGCTGCTGCACAAAGAAGCGGGGCATGAACAAAAAAGACTGCCGCCTTTCTAAAAAACGAAGCAGAAATATCACATGAATACCCTGGGTACTTTCACAATAACGAGAAAAAAAAAGATGTATAAAAAAAAACGTTGAGAAACAAAGAAGAATCATTCAAAAAGGCATTATCTCAAATAAAAAGTCTGTAGTTTCCATTTTAAGAATCACATACCCATATATTTAGGTGGATATCAATGAAAAGGCCTGTAGCTTCCATTTTAAGAATCTCATACCCCGATATACATATCGATGAACATCATAAGATAAGGTCTGTAGCAGGGTTGTTGATAATTGATCAAATCGGTAAATCAAAAATATCAAATATATCGATATTTTAAATATCATTATTTTTCTTTTTTGAACAAACTTAGTCTGAAGCTTTTGTATTACGAATCTCATACCCCAATATATCGATAGATATCAATGTAAAGATATAATACGACAGAACGTCTATTAATCTCTGATCAACTCGTTTGCTAAGCCTCTCTCCATTTTTCTTAATCAGCGCAATGTTTTCAGGTTCTGCCACTTAATCGATGTGTTATCTCAAAAGTGAGTAGCCACCAAGTTAGACAGGTTCTAAAGTCAATCCAAAATGAATCGTTAATTCCAGCACAACATGGCAGCGATTGATCGAGATAATGATGATTGAAGCGATGACCAAGCAACAACTGACGTTGCATGCAACATGTTGCCAAGAAATGCAATTTACATATTTTCCAAATGGCAATCGGAAGTTCGTATTTTCACATTTTCCACGCTTAGCCAAATGGAAAATGCAATAAATCAAATGCACCAGCAGCAGCAGCAATAACAATAACAACAACAACGCTTGAGTGCATTTCTTGTTTAGAGTTGGCAATGCAAAATAAAAGTTGCCACTTTTATAAAGCCCCCTCCCCCCAACGCCCCCCTCCTTTCTGCTCATTTTGATTTGTGTGCCTTTGCAGCTTGGCAACAATATGGCAAAGAGCAGAAACAATGGCGATAAAAAGAAGAAGTTGTGAGGATAACGAAGCTTTAAATACCCTGGATTAGGATGTTTTTATCGGTAGCTATTATAAAAATGTTTAGTAAGACATCTATATATGTAAAAGTGTCTATGAAGTCATCGTACAGCCCAAACAAGTCAAGCTAGAACATTCGAATTGATAAAAAATAATAATAATAAAATAAAAACATAAATGAATATTTTTCATAATATATTTTCTATTATACAGTAAACCAGTTTTCTATTAAAAGGTTTTCATGCACACGTAATTAAATTATAATTAATTTATAAGTATTTATATTTCCCATAAATCATCAATAGATGGACATTCCCCGATTTCTAAGGGTATCCAAAGTGGCAGCAACAACAACAACAACAACATGTTGAATTATGCTGAACTTACTGCACTTGTTGTTGCTTTAATTGTTTTTTACTGCTCACTTTGTTGTTGTTCTGGCTCAATGTTGTTGCTGTTTTTCATTTGTGTAATTGCATTGCACACTTGATTGCATTCAAGACGCCGACTGAAGCAGCGCAGTCGATTACAATGACGCCAATAAAACCAGCGCCCAGCAACAACGAAGCGCCCCAAACGATCGCTCCCTCTTTTTTCCTTTAAAAGATATGTGTATTTCTCTCCGTGCAGAGCAAGAAATAAGGAATATTTTTTCTATAAATATTTTAAATATAAATTACACAACTTCAGATCAGACTAGAAAGCAGAAGATCATGAATAGAAATAATTGGTTTTTAGTGAGCACTTTATCGGGACTCGAGGTCACTTTTTTTAGTTTGTTATAAATAACTCAACAGTTTCTAGCATTTCAACACACTTGCACTCGCTGGGGAGTTAATTTAAGTCTAAGCTTCCCCTTTCATATATTTTATTTTAATCTACTATTACAATAGATCAATAAAATAAATATTTCCCTGTGTGGCAAGCATAAACTGATACTGCTCTTGGTTAATGTTCGAGTCGGGTTTCTTTCGGATATTGCCATTATTGCTGCTGCTGAGCCACAACAATGCAGCCAAGCCAACAAACAAGATTCAATTACAGAAAATACAACGAAACACAAAAAAAATGGCCTTTAAAGAGCTGTTTTGTTTTTTCGCTGCTTTATTGTTTGCTGCTTGGCGGATCTGCAACATCGGAGAAATTTCCATTGCAATTTAAATTTAAATTGCGCGGATCTACGGCAGCTTGGTTTTTGAGAGTTTTTCCAAGCAAAATCGGGCGCAGCTAGAGCGGCAAATACAAAAAAATGAGGTAAAAGCAGGCACCCACAACACGATGAGCACATACAGTTGGGGTAAAATATATAGGACTATATTTTTTTTAAATTTAAGTGATGAAAATCAAAGAAAACATTTTTTAAATTACATTTTAATTTTCTATTTTCAAAATATTTAAGAACTATTTTCTTGCCCGCAGGTGTAAGAAAATGTAAAAGCATTTTCACCCACACATCGCTGTGGAACGCAAGTGGATTTATTTCACTCTGTGTGAAAGCTTTTGGATGCTGACTGAACAACAAACACAATGGCGGGTGGCGTTTACCTCCACCCACTATTTTCCTCGTTCCCTCCCCCATTTTCCCGCCCACCCAAAAGACGACGGCCTAACGATCCACTTTTCGATCTCTTCCTTCGGTTGCTTTTCGCTTTTCGCTGCTTTTCGGTTAAATGTTGCATGCAGTTGACAAGTCGACAGCGGCAACAGCCAAAAAGCAACAAAAATCATTTCAAATTAAACGTAATTCATGGCAAAAGAAACCGAAAATACCCAGCATACAACACACACAACACCGAAAACAAACCAAACAAAATAATACAAAATTAAAGGGAAATTTGTTCACCGTCAACTTTTCATTGGGTGAAAGTTTTGCTCTTCGCGGATTAAGATCAACCATTCGAAATGAAATGAAACGAATTGAAATTGGCAAATTGCACAGAAACCTGAAATTGGTCGATGAATGAGTGGCTGTGTAATGAAAGAAATGCAGAATCATTATTTCATTTGAATGGTCTCTGTAAAAATAACCAACACTTGGAAGATCTTCTGAATAAATAGTCTTTAATTGTAGTTAGGAAGAGATATTATTGGAAAGGGTATTAAAAATAAAAAATAGGAAATAATGTTGATTCTATAGCCTAAGAAGGAGGTATCGTATCTTAAATCTCATATTGTACAGTGAAAATGTGTTAATCCGTCATTAGTATACACACCCATTATTTCTACAGTTCTTTAAGATCCCCTTTGTTTGGTAAACTTTTCAAGCAACAGACCCCAAGCCCCTTGTTATCTCGAATTTTCTTAAGCAGTTTCAAAAAACGGCATTATAGAAAAGCCGATGCTAACTGTATGCAATCTTTTATCTTACTCTTTCATCTAACCCCTGAAAGCTTTTCTCCCCAGCGTCTTTTATCACTCCAGGTTCCCGCATTCCTCTCGTAGCTGTTTATCGAATAGAACCCATTGTAATTAGGAATTCTGAATTTTTTGTTCAGTTCTGTTTGCATTTTTCCATGTGGCTAGACTAGCGAAACGACTTTGTGTTGAAGTAAACAAAATGTTGACGACCGCTTAGAGGTCGCTTAGTTTGCTTTTTTTAGTCTGGCCATAGAATGACAACTACAACAAAAGCATAAACATCGAGGCACATAACTCTCGCAGTCGACATCGACGTCGACGTCCTTCAAGCGAACATTAGAAGCGTAACGCCAGCTGCAATGACCTAAAGTAACCCAGCTGAGAATCGCATAGAGAGGCGAGGAAAGAGTGTTGCACAATGCCGGTGACAAGAGAACGGGAGGAGGGGCGCATGGGCGGAGGGGGCGTGACAGCGACAGCCGACGGAAGTGGGCGCTTAAAATGGGCGTTGCCGCATAACTCTTCAGGTGTGTTGGTACAAGTGGGAGGGCTGGAGGGTGGGTTCGGTGAGTTTTTGGCTGGAAAACAACTTTGAAACAAAAAAGAACCAAAGAAAATAACCAAGATTGTACAACACTGAGAAAATTGGCAAATATTTCACAATTTAATTAATATTATATGATGATGTATTGTTACCATTATAATAACTATAGTTAAAGGTGTCAAAAATATCGCACAAATCATTAAAAACCAATTTTTAGAAAAATAGTTCTTTCAACAGGCAAACTAAAATATTTATTCTACAATCTGTCATATAGTATACACTTTGAAATACACTGTATTTTAAAACCGATTTTAACTATTTACAGATGGATCTTTAAAGCAATACATTCTGATTTCGTCTGTAAATAAACTCAGTGAATTGTTTTTTATACTTTATCTACCCCGATAGCAAAGTGCATTCCATATATTACAGGGTATTTTTATAACTGACAATTTGAATTGCGCCCAGCCAAGCGGAGTTAGCTTCAAACGAGGTCAAACGCGGGTGCAGCGGAAAGTGGAGTGATATGATGATAATATGGTGGAGGGGTGGAACAGTCCAGATGAGGGGGGCTATAAGGAGACGCCTCGAGACGCGACAAGCACTGCAAAAACAACAGCAACCAACCATATAAATAGCATCAGCTAACCAGCTCTGTTCTTCCCTCTCTTTCGGTTGTGCGTCAAGTCTAACAAGTCTTCATCGCCATAATGATCATCATCGAGAGAACTGGAACAACGACACTATAGAGTCTACTGTGGGGAAAACAACAACCACAGCAACTAAAACTGGAAAATATTTTGACGCATGAAAGCAGCGCAAATAAAATAAAGAATGGAAAAACAACATAAATTGCAACTGAACTGGACGGCAGCCACTGATTAAACTCATTCACTTCGTGGACGGGGATTCACAAACAGTTCATATAGGTGAAAATATGGCATTACTTGATTGGACAAAACAAAATTTGAATTTTTAATAGGTAATCAAGACCTGATGAAACATAAGAGAATTATGGAGTATTCAAAAAACACAAAATACATATTCAAAAAAAATATATATATATTAACGAAACATAAATAAAAATACTTTTCAACCTGTACACAAAATAAATATCTGAACACTGTATTTTTAACACTGTAATATCAATACCAATCCATAGTTACTTAATTAATATTTTTATAATAATCAATATGCTGCACCCAACCCCTTTTTCCACTCTGTTCAAGCTTCAAGCATCATATTCCCCTCTCGATTTTCATATTTTTTTACTAACAGCTCTCGTTGGGATCATTAACGAAAAGTATCAAATTTTTGCATCGGGTCTGCGCGCAAAGTTCAAGCCAATCCCACAGACAAAGTTCCCATGCAGACCCAAATACAGAAAAGAAAAACCGAAAAACAACCCAACGAATCGTTTTCAAATTTCGGTTTCCAATGTAATTTAAATGCAAATGCAAACAGCCTGAAGAAGAAGAAGAGGCGCAGACGGCCAAAGAAAATGAAGCAAAAAGGGAAAGCGTGTCAATTTGATTGAAAACACAAAATAAGCAAAACGAGCCAAAGGGGTTGGATGAAACGAACGAAAGGAAAAGCCAGCAGCAGTCAAGAAAAAAAATAAAAAATCCATTGCATCGTTTAAAAAAAAAAATAAAAGCAAAAGCAGACGCCAAATGCAATATAGATTGAGTTGCAACTTTAACATTATTGATTCGCATTCCATTGATTTGCCAGTTTCTATTTCTATTGAAATTCGACTTTGTCCTCTAGCATAAACTGAGAAAATCTCGGTCAGCAGCAGCAGCATTTGGAAAACATTTGTCAGTTTTTGTGAATTTTTTGCAATTAAAATATTCTGTCGTTAAGGCTTTCGAAATATAAATTGTATTTAATGTTTATTTCCACGAATTTTTCGCAATCACATCGAATGCTTTAAAATAGATCTTTCAATAATCACTTTGGGTCTGATGAAACCTTGTGTTCATTTGCCTCATACCCAAATAAAATATTTCAAATATTTCTGGTTTCATCAGCTAATTTGAGGAAACATTTTGATTTTTTTCGTAGCTATTTATTTGGCATACATGGGCAAAAATAGAATTTAATGCTGTCCACCTGCACGGGGAATTTCTTGTCTAATTTAATTTCATTATTAACATCATCAATATCGCATCTATATTCCTGTTTTGTTGTTCTGCTGGATTTGTCATTGTTGTTTTTGTTTTTGCCCACAATGAGGATGACGAAGAGACGAGTTCAAGAGTGCAATGACATTATTATATCATCCATCCCCCTCGCCTCTCCACCATCTCTTCTATGTATTACGTACACTAACAAAAAGAAATATATGTATTTAGTAGACTTTACATATTTAAATTGCGGAAGGAAAATGTTGAGTTTAAAAACATTTGCTGATAACACACACAAGATTATAATATTCCATTCAAAGGCAATAGAAGTGCATTTTATTTTAGTCCCTTATCAATAGATAAGGATAGTTCATATTTGTTTTTAGCAGCTGTAGATGAGATAACAAAAGTCGCGCGAGCCTCCTTACAACTACACAGGAAAAAATTGACAAAAGATCAGATTGATATGTGCAGATCAAGATCAAGTTTTTCATATCATTTTGATAAGAATAAAGATTATGTTTATCTTATTTTACAGTATTTGTTTAAAAAATACTTAATTTGTATTTTAAAACAGTATTTTTACAACTTTTATATAATGATAAAAATCAAGCTGATATGTTTGAATCATACATTTGACATTATGAAATGAAATAAGGTAGAAACGATCCTAATTCATATCGACCTTTTTTTCTGTGTAGCTATTAGTTAAGTCGGCAGAATTATTTTGTTTCAGTGCGATTCTAGGGGTACGTACGTTCGACATAGGAAAATTTAGAAAATTCCCTTTGTAATCGGCTTGAAGTGGACATGAGTTATGGGTCGTGAGTGCGACACTTGAGTGATGAATTATTCACCCCGCCCCCGTTTTGTTTAGCCTCGTTTTTAGCCAGCCCAACAAGCTCATGGAAAATGAAAATAAGCCAAATCCAATTGGGTTGGTTGCTCGGTGGTCTGGCGGTTGTGTTTGGGTATTATAAAATATGGATCAATCGATGCAATATGAATTATGGCTATAACAGCGGGCGGAAGGGAAGGAGGAATTGTTGCTATTGCCTTGCTTGATTGGTTGTTGGCCGAGGGACTGGCGTGTTCTAGTTAATGTAATTGACACGCCTCTTTTGCACGGGCATTTAAAATTTTTCAAAATGTTTGTATTTTCTAAAAGTTTCTGAAAACGAGAGCCGAGCAAAGTCAATAATATCGCATAAATTCCTAAAGAGATCGTGCCAAAGAAAAATAGGGAAAGAATAAACAAGCTTTGTATTTTAAAGCACCTTTTTGTATTATCCATTTTACCATTGCAATTTTCCCTTCTTTAATTGCCTCTAATTACGTCTTGTATTGAATAGTTTTGAATGAATTTCATTAACAAGCCAAACGAACGAACGAAGAATCGAATGAACATCCGAAAGGCCACACGACGTATGCGCAATAAAAACACAAAATATTACTCATACGCCATGGCGAACGCATAAAACGCACGAAATGTGTTTCATTTCAGGCAACAGCCATAAAGTCGGGCCAGCTGAAGAACCCGAAGCGGCTGAAGAACAACAAAAGGCCACATTTAATGTAACGAGCCGCAAAAACGCAAAGAAAACAAGTTCAAAGACCCGAAAGGAAGCCAATACCGAAGATCCCCTCTTCTTCTTCTTATAACGAACATAACACCCATAAAAGTGGGCGTGAAAGTTTACCCCCGAAAATAGTCCAACGGAAATGGAAACTTCGAGTCGAGAGCTAGAAATTCAAATGGAATTATAAGCATATGGCATGACAGGAAGAAGAAATAGTTCAGAAAAGAGTGGAAGGAAGAAAAAGGTTTTGGGAAAACCCAGAAGGATGAGAAATTGAGTGGCTAGCAATAAAAGCCCATAAAAAAGGGAAAATTGTTCATAAATTAACATAAAAATGAACCAAAAAAGAAAAAAGTAAAGCAGGCAAAAGTTTATGAAATTTCCAACGAAAAGAAAAACTAGCAAAATGTGGAAATGGCAAACGGGAAGAGAAGCTCTTCTCATAATACCTAAGCAGCCAATTCTGAGAAAAAGCCAGACAAAACAGAACTCGGATGGCCAGTAATAGTAAAAGGAATGAGAGCCAGAGACAAAACCCCAAACAAAAATTTAACAAAACATAAACTTGTTGTTTTTGTTTGAGGCGAAAACTGACATTGGCCTAGGTTAAGGGTATGATGGTAAAAGGGGGTTGGTTGGTATATATGTGCTATTCAGACAGCGGACCCCGCTGACATCACTGCTCTCTCTATAATCCATTTTTGGGGTGGCTCAACCTACCGAAACCAAGCCAATATCCACAACTGCGGAGTGAGTTTATGTTGCAACACTTCGCCGAACGAATGGTCAATGACTAATAGAAGAGGCTAGCGAAAACAGAAGGCCACCCGAACTAGGGGAAGTTCTAAGTCGCAGATGGAACACGCTTATTAACAGAAGGAAATGACTTTCAAATTGGTTTAAGATAGGGCATAATACTAACTACCCGCTCTCTGCCGACACACACACAGTATACCTATGATAATTATAAGATTTTCTGCCTGTAGATACAAATCAGTTCATTAGACATCCATATAAGCACAAGTTGAATTAAAACAGATTTATTTTTAAACCCAACTAAAACAGTCCCCTGCAGTTGAGTCACTTGTTCAAAAGGCAACCCTTTTTGGGGCAGGGTATGCTAACTGTTTCGCAGCAAATGGAGGCAGCGAGCAAACAAACTATGACTCAGAGACGCAGTCAAGTACAGCGCCCAGGGGCGTGGACTGAAGGGGGCTGCTATAGACAGAGAAGAGGGGCAGCAGGCAAACGACAAGTTTCACTTGGGTCGAGTGGGCTGGTGGAGAAGTTTGGCGCCGTCGTCGTCCGCTGTTCAATGTGAATGTGGGCTGACAGTTGGCAGTAGTTAGCCCCCTCTACAGCCCACCCATGACCAACACCCCCTCACCAATTGCAAACTGAATCAGCAGAGAAAACCAGAGAGAAAGACAGACAGACGCGAAGGCTATTAACATAATTCATCACCACACAAATAAGCATTCATTTAATTAATTATACAAAAATGTAAAACATTAAATTCATAAATTATACAAAAATGTATAATTAATGTTTGAGCGGTTGCTATTGTCGTTAATTCCGCTTTTTGCACTTATTAATCAAAGCCACAACCACAGTGAATAGTGGATTCCTGCCAAGAGTTATGGAATATTTATTCCAAACGTGTTAAATGAGACGAGCTTAGGAATTTTTCAGTTGACTGGCTTCCGAGGGGTGGGAAATATCCCTAGAACTTTAATTTATGCATACAAACTGTTTATCTTTACTTATCAGTGTTTATTTTGCGCTTTTATTATCAATCATAAACAATTCTTAGAGATAAGCACGCCTATAAAAATCACTTTATGGCCCCATATATCACTGTTTGCATTGCAATTGTAAAAGTTCCGAAATAGATTCATACTAATGTAAAAGAAAAACTCAGTGAAATCAGGAAAATAATTTCTAGGCGCCACAAAGTCGTGTGATTAGGAGAATACAAGAAAAAACCGCACTAAAAAATTCGTAAAAAAGAGAGGAAAAAAAAGGTCTAGAAAGATAACATTAATTATGAAAATTATTATTTTATAATTATGCAAAAAAGGAGTACAGAAATTATGGAAATTATCATTTCTGACCAGGCCTTTAAATAATATTTTTAGTACCATTTATCAGATAACAGAAAGAAAAAATGTACATTCAAGAACATATCCTATCCAATTTAATAAGGTTAATATTTAATTAATTTAAAAATATAATAAAATTAAAATAATTGCCCCACTCAGCGGTCAACACCAGGGAATAAGAATAAAAAACAAGTGAAATGCGTGTGCAATGTCCAAAAAAGAATCGCAAAACCGGGAATGTAAAGCAGAAAGAATATTTTCAACTTAATTGCCCAAGCAGCGGAAAACAAGAAAAACGAGCACGGTCACCTTTAGCCGCCCAAAAGTCGAGGCGAAATTCATTTTAAATATTTAAATTTGTGTAATAAGACAAGAATAAGTATGTGAGTGCGCCGTGCCTTAAAGGCAGAGAAAAAAAGCAGAAAGAAAAAGGAGACCAACCACAATGTTGCCTAACTGCACTTTGCCTGCAATTTGTTTTTCCCTTTTTTGCTTTTCTTATCTGCATTTTATGGACGAGTTTTACAAGAGAATGTTTGCCTTTTTCCTCCTCGGCCACAAATTGCAGAAGGGTAAGTGGTGGATGGTTTGGTTGGGGCCCAGGCCCACATTTCTGTCGCATAACTTTGCCGTGTATTTTTTATGTTTTTCTTTTCTTATTTATGCCTGCTGCCAACATCAACAACAACGTCGAAAACGTCTTTTTACACATTCAATATTTTCATTTTGCCTGCCTTTTCTTGGGGCATTTTCCGCTGAAACGCTTGAGATGCACAATTTAAGATTGAAGGAATTGGGCGTGGTAGTTTAAAACAAAAGTTATACGAAAACAACATGGGGAATTGCCAAAAAAAATATGAAAAAAATACGATTAACGTAAAAAGCCTCAATTATATTTCCCATAATTAAAACATCCCACTTAAAGAAAAAAACCTTGTGAAAACCCTATCATTTCCAATCTATAAAGCACATCCAATAAATGAAACAGTTCTATTAACGTAAAAATAAGAATTAAATATTAATTGGAATAAAACCTCAAGGCATCATAGATATTTTCCAAAACTTCCCACTTTAAAAATCCTTGTGAAAACCCTATCATTTCCAATCTATAAAGCACATCCAATAAATAAAACAGTTTTATTAACGTAAAAATAAGAATTAAATATTAATTGGAATATTTTCCAAAAACTTCCCACTTTAAAAAACCTTGAGAAAACCCCATCATTTCCAATCTATAAAGCACATCCGATTTACATGGAAACGGAATTGATAAATTAAAGCCAATATTATAGAAGGTTTTGTGTTCCCCGAGACAGACGATCTGTCCGATCCACACAACCTTGGAGGCTAAACAAATTTGTCTAATCTAAATGTTTTTTAGTCTCAGCTCATATCCGCATATCAGCAGAGAATAGTGTTTTTATTTGTTAGAAACAGAAAAAAAAGATAAATAGAGACTCAAAAATATAATTTCAAAACTTTAGCTTTTGTTTTGCCTTCTATTTGGCGTGTATTATTATGTGGAACGCCCCGGCACGAACGAATGGAAAACAACAACAACATCGATTAATAATAGCGAGTAAAAAACAGTTGAAAACTTGTTTTGGCTTTAAAACGTATAAAGCAAAAAAAAAATAGCGAACAGCAAAACAGCGAAATCTCCCATTAGTCATCCAATTTAGCCCCGAAAGCAACAACAATCGCCGACTACACACCTGTAGAAAGCGAAAATGACAATAATAACAGGTAAACTACAGCCAGATAGTTCGATAAGCGAAAAAAGCAAAATAAAAAGTAGAGGAAAATATAAAAAAGGGGCAAAGTGTGGGGTGGTCGAGCAATTTCTGGGTTTCAGCTGCTAAGCCGACAGATTTGGCAAATTAAGCTCCGAAAAAGACTGCATACAGTGGGCCCCAAGGAAGTGTGACACGGGGGTGTATGGTAAATTGATACCCAAAACTGTATCTCCAACATATGGAGTAAAAGCTGTAAATATCCATAGTCTTTCTCCTGCTACACGGTTTTCTCTTCAAGTATTCCTGTAGGCACTATTTGAATTTTCATACATTTCTCACATTTCCACTTTCCTCCTCGCTTTCCCCCTCCCCCCATTTCCCCCTGCGTGCCACCCATTTTGTTTATCTATTCCCACAGCGAGGAAAGGATTTTAATAGAAACTTCTCTGCAGGGCGTCCCAGCATGCAAAATGGAATTAGCAAAAAGCGATGAGAAACAGAAGGGAAATTGCGGGGTGTATAGAAAAAGATCACTTAAAGAAAAAAGGCATATCATTTAAGAAAGAAATTTAAAAAAAATTAAAACAAAGACTTAAAATGTTTTATCACCATTGAAAGTAATGTGACTAGCGCCATAATTATAAGTCTGCACTTGTAGCGCTGGGATACTAAATAAATAAATTAAATTAAATTTATGCATCTAAAAAAAAAAAAAAAGTCAGACTTTAAAAATCTATACTTTACAAAATTGAATAATAATAAGTGTTTTTAAAAGTAGTTTTTGTAAATAATTTTTTTCATTAACAGACTTTAAAAGTCAGACTTAAAATAATTTTATAATGAAAGTTATAGAATTTATTTCACTTTTAAAGCTTAAAAAAATTGAATCATAATGGTTTTAAACAATTTTTTTTAAAATATTTTTAAACAATTTTTTTAATAAATATCCTGACTTTTGTTTCATAATCTTTAAAAATGTTTTGTATTTTTTGTAAAGAAATTTTTCCAGTGTAATTGGGAAACGACCCAATCTGTACAAAACAGGCAAATAGAGGCACGTGTTGCGGTGGTTTTTCCTCTCTCCTGTCAACGCAGGATGAAAATGTATTCGAGCTTTTCTTTTTCTTTTTTTTTTGTGTAACCCAAGCCTTTTTTGACGTTGATGTCGGCGGCTTTTTTCTGCAGCCTTTCAACGCCCGCGCACAATTTTGCTGTGTTTTTCTTGTTCCTGATGTTGTTGTTTCTCAATTGACTTTCTATAATTGCGTTTAATGTGTTGTGACGGAGGCACCGAAGGCAGAGGCACCTAGGTCCACCCACCAATTACTGCTGCTGCTGCCACCCGATCTATATAGTACCTGTATATCCCATTTGTATTCCACCCCCACCTCTCGGTGAGCTGTGTTGTGTAAGTCCGATAATTCTATTTCTGTGCCTCGGTGTTTTCTGCATTTATTTCTGCTTTTCCTTGCACCTATCACACTTTGTTGCGCCGCTGAACACCTCCCCCTTGATCTATCCTTGGCTTAAGCAGCTTTGATATTATTTAATTTGCCGTTACAGTGGCTACTGGATTTTAGGTTATTTTTATAATTTTTTATAAATTCTCAGAGATTTTTAAAGAATTTTTAAACTTAAATATAATTATTTCACGTGCAAGCATCTCTGTGTTTGAATAGCGACAGCTCTTGTATACCGTGCGTGTGCCGGCAGAGGGTAGGCAGAGCATAATCCTAATCCCACATAAAACTCAAAGTAGAACTTCCTTAGAAAAACACCTAAATCGAACATCCACTGTATTTAATTTTAGTGCTACTTTCATACATTTCATTCTTCTACGTAAATACTAATCTTTTTCCCTGCTTTTCGCTTTGCGTAATCTGTCGCTATGTAAATTTGCGTGTAAGTGGGTGGTGGGTTGTTGTTTTTTTCCGAAAGGTGTTTTTTGAGGTGGGTGCTTAAGTAAGAGCCGGCATGTGGCGTTGCCAAAAAGTTCTGAGAAATTTCATTAAAATTGATTGATCGAAGTAGAAATTGAAAGCGAAATGCGAGAGACATTGATACGCGGCAAGCGGATAACGAGAGAATGTTAATTTTAAATTTAATTTAATACTTGAATGATGCTCGAATAAATTTCATTGGCTTTCATCAAGTTCTTAAAGTTTCTTTCCCCAAATTTGGTATTCCTCTAGCATAATTTCTCGGCTGTATAAGGGGAGAATGGCTTTCAATAGGGCTTACTGTTCTTTCGGCTTCAAAAAACATTTCGTGGCTCATTCCCACAATATTGTCAATGTATCTTTCTCGTTCTCTGTTGATTTCTTGTTCCCTTTTCCCTGTGTTGATGCAGTTTTTCGTTTAAATAAAAGTGGAAAAAGGCGGGGAGGTGCCAGATCTCTGTCCATTAACACTTGTTAACCCAATTTAGTCTCAATTTCCATAGACGACATCGCTCGTATCTGAATCTGCAACTGTAAAAGTATCTGTATCTGTATATCTGGTGTCTCAGTATCTGCTGGAACGTTGTGGAATACAATTCGAGTAAAAGGCCCTGCATTGTCACACGCACAGATACTCACGCACACGCCGAACAGACGGGCACTACAACAAGTGACGCAGACATTGACAGCCCGCTCTACAATAGCAGCCACCTCAAGGTTTACCGCTCTACAGTTTAAAAGGGGATACACACCTGAGGTCAACCCAATAGCAGTAACAACAATAAACAAAAAACAATATATTTAAACCAAAAGATTAATTGTATTTACGCGAATTCTTAAGCTTCGCAAAGTAAGCCAGGCTTTAGACACCTGAGGTCAACAGAATAGCAATAAACAAAACCATAAGACAAATAGGCTAAAATAAATTTTATTTATAATCAGGCCCTGACGCGAATTCTTGAGCCTCGCTAAGTAAATCAAGGTTTATCTCAGTTCCCCATATTACAATTTATTGACCGCGATTGTATAGAGGGGAGTTGCAAAAGTTAAGCTTTTAAAACAACTTGTGTTGGCAAATTTTCTTTCTGCTGCTTCTTGCCACGTTTATTGTTATACCCTTGCAGAGGGTATTATGATTTCAGTCAGAAGTTTGCAACGCAGTGAAGGAGACGTTTCCGACCCCATAAAGTATATATATTCTTGATCAGCATCACTAGACGAGTCGATTTAGCCATGTCCGTCTGTCCGTCTGTCCGTCTGTCCGTCTGTCCGTCTGTCCGTCCGTCTGTCCGTCTGTCCGTCTGTTTCTACGCAAACTAGTCTCTCAGTTTTAAAGCTATCGGGCTAAAACTTTCCCAAAAGTCTTCTATCTATTGCAGGTAGTATATAAGTCGGAACGAGCCGGATCGGACAACTATATCATATAGCTCCCATAGGAATAATCGGGGGAAAAAATGCAAAAAAAATTTATCTTGGGTGTTTTTGAACCTAGAGCCTCCTACTTTTTGGAAATGCCATTTTTTATCTAATTCTGAATTTCGAATAAATTTTTTTAAAATCGGACGACTATATCATATAGCTGCCATAGAAACGATCCAAAAATTAATGGGAATATAATAGGAAATAAATTATTGCTTCGTTGACTTTTATTGTATTCTCTTCTACTCTGGGATATGAGTCTTATTAAATGTTTTCGAATTTCGATTTTAATTTTATCAATATCGAACTACTATATCATATAGCTGTCTTTTTATACCCTTGCAGAGGGTATTATGATTTCAGTCAGAAGTTTGCAACGCAGTGAAGGAGACGTTTCCGACCCCATAAAGTATATATATTCTTTATCAGCATCACTAGACGAGTCGATCTAGCCATGTCCGTCTGTCCGTCCGTCTGTCCGTCTGTCCGTCTGTCTGTCTGTCCGTCTGTCCGTCTGTCCGTCTGTCCGTCTGTCTGTTTCTACGCAAACTAGTCTCTCAGTTTTTAAGCTATCGGTATGAAACTTCCCAAAAGTCTTCTTACTATTGCAGGTAGTATATAAGTCGGAACCGACCGGATCGGACAACTATATCCTATAGCTCCCATAGGAAGGATCGGAAAAAAAACGTTAAAAAATTCTAGCTTCGGTGTTTTTTGAAGTATTACCTTCCAATCTTGGGAATATTATTTTTTATATATTTCTGAATTTCGAATAAAATATTTTAAAAATCGGATCCCTATATCATATAGCTGCCATAGGAACGGTCGTAAAATTAAATGGAAATTAATAGGAAAAAATTTATATCTTTGTTGATTTTTATTACATTCTCTTCTACTCTGGGATATGACTATTTTTAAATATTTCCGAATTTCGATTTTAATTTTAAAAAGATCGAACTACTAGATCGATTAGCTGCCATAGAAACGATCGAAAAATTAATGTGAAATAATAGGAAATTTAACATTTTTGCGATTTGTAAATTAATAGAATGATCTGCAAGGGTATATAAGCTTCGGCTTGCCGAAGCTAGCTTCCTTTCTTGTTTTTTCTTGTTGTTGCTTAAAATTTTTTTTTAATAAATTATTAAGTTGACCTCCATTTGTTGCCGTTCCTCAAACCAGCTAACTAAAGAGTAAAGGCTCCAAAAGAGTACAAAAGAGAAGAGAAACCAAGGAGGTGGTGTTTAATGGCAAATTAAAGTTGCTGTTTATTGTACCCTTGAATTATGGGACTCTGGAGTATTTCATAATCGAAGGCTTGTTAGCAAAATAAATGGGAAAGAAAGGAACACTCTTTATATGATATACGATTTATTACATAAAAGTTATAGCATATATGCGATTATAGCCTTTTGCGATCCTTTTCCTTTAAGTACCAGGTATCATTTAGTCGACTTTTATTTATCCACCGTTCTCACTTGTTTTTCGGGGACTGCAAACTCAATTAAAACTGCCAACTGTATGCGCAATGATCGTCTACAGACACGCCAAACAAGTTCTCAAGCTGAAACTGGTCCGATTTCTCAAAGTTGCTGCTGCTCAGCGAAGATCTTTTTCAGAGCACCGAGACTCAAGCTCAGAAATCAACGAAAAACAACCGAAACAAAGTTGAAATCAATGTGTGTACTTCTCCGCGAGGAGAAAGAGACAGCTGAAATCCATCTAACCGTGAACGAAAACAACCTCAGCA
This sequence comes from Drosophila lutescens, assembly GCA_037075285.1. NCBI lineage: Eukaryota > Metazoa > Arthropoda > Insecta > Diptera > Drosophilidae > Drosophila > Drosophila lutescens. The sequence goes on along the minus strand of JBAMCF010000072.1, from coordinate 703,088 downwards.
AACAGCACAGTAAAAAGTTCAGATCTCCCCGGGAATTATCATATTCGAACTCACTCAAAGCAACTCGTGGGGATCTTCTAATGGTTTTTTTTTGTGGCTTACCTGTAATAGAAGAGAATAGAAATCAAATTAAAATATGGCAAATTACAATTACACAATTGGATTCAATTAATTGAGTTTGCTAATCATGGGATCGTGTGGGGAATTGTTTTGAGTTAATTATAAGGAAAATTGTAAAATTCAAATTGGATTTTAGGCATGTTTTTATAGACTTTTCTGCCTGGCCTCGACAAACTACTGACCCTATCCATCATATATCAGCAAATATATACCCCACCACGTATGACAACACCAGAAGTCAAATTTCGGTGGCATGTCAGAAATAATTGAGGGAAAAGCTAAGCAAAATAAATACACAACATAAAGATAATTTTTCTGCCCGTCCTCTTTAATCTACTTTATCTATCTGGCCCCTCTTTTTTACTGCTGCCTTGCGTTTCGGTTAATTGAAATGTTTGCCATAGCCGACTTGAGCTGAGTATCTCTGTATCTGTATCTGTATCTGTCTATCTGTATCTGGCAGATATATACAGTAGTCATCACGGACAGCTGTCATTTTCACGAGTTTTCCTGAGTGGCGGACCCTTTAAGTGCGCACCCAACCCCAGTTTGACCTTCTCGAGTTTTGAGTTATAACACCAAACACATTTCATTTCAGGCATTTGCGCTTTCGATCTCAAACTTATCCTTAAATCCATCAAAATATTCACTCCGCAACCATGACTATATTCATGGATTTGCAGCGGTTCTCGGTGTCGCTAGCCATTTAACCATTCCGAAATACACAATAAAATAAAATCCGAATCTGAATATTGTTTACCCGTTTTTCTGTTTTCGACATTTCGGTGTCTCTGGACTTTGAGCCTACGTGATGTCTTGCATGGAAATTTCATTTACATTTCTCGTTCGTCTGTCTGTCTTTTGGTCTCTTGTGTATGTTTCTCGTCTTTTCTTTACTGTCAACCGAATAGCCAAATATATTTTCGGTTGGGCCAAAAATAAAACCTTAATCAACAAATAAAAACATTGGAAATGTTTCAAGATTTATTTTAAATTTACAAGTAGTATATTTTGTATATTTAACTACAATTTATTTTGTAATAGTATTCCGAATTACCTACTATTTTATGGGATTAATTTTAAGTCCTAATGGAATTTTAAAATGAAAATAACAAGAATCATCGGAGATGCAGAGCTGGGAAAACATGAAAAATTCATTTAAAACTAAATTGAACTTCTCTTGACAGCAGAGTGAAAAAAACAAACGTAGAACGTGTCAGAAAGGGACTGATTGACATGTGAGCTTTGCCCTCTCGTTCCCTCAATAACCCCATCTCTGTCTGGCACTATACCCCCCTCTCTCACTCTCTCTCTGGGGCTTCTGGTGCGTGGGCTTGGTAGAATGTCTTTGAAGAAACCTTCGCTGCTTTTGGCTTTATTTTCTGTGTCGCAAAAGGGAACAGCGAAAGGCAGGCACACACAGACGCCATTAACGTATCACATAACCAAGTAGCAAGTAGCTAGAGAAGAGAGGAGGCAGAGAAGAAGGGGGTCCCCAGAAGAAAGGCGGGCGGAGAATAGGGAGCCGTCTGAGTTTTAATGAGAGATGCACGCGTGTACCAATTTCCCTTTGGGAATTCATTTTGGACACGTTCGACACGTGGAACCTGTTTGTTTTCGGGAACCAGACTGTGGAACCTGTTATGAGATGATTGTTCTCGACCCAAACCAGGTATCTTTAAGAACCGAACTGGGTGCTTCTGGTTTTCCATATATTGTTCTTCTTTTTCTTTGTGATTACCCCACATTTACTTATCACACTCACGATTCCATCTCTAGGGTATAGTATAACGGTATCAGGCTGCAGCAGCAGTGAAAAAAGGAGGCAAAGTGAAAGACTCTCGTTATTAAAGATGGCCAAAAGAAGAATCAGAACAAATGAGAACAGTAGCAAAAGGCACAGCTTTAAATACCCTTAAGGGTGGAATTTTAATCTATTGTCTATATTATATTTGAGATTTCAGTCCTTATAGGTTGTATTGAAAAATGTTCCCTTTTAATGTAAAATTTCAAAGAAATCTTTTCCAAAATTTGATATGATTTACTAAAAAAACCGTTTTCTATTTCAAAAAAATCGATGCACTCGTAGAATAATCGCCTATCTATTGATTTCAAAGTAAGTTACAAGATCCAACTAATATAACTTATAGAAATACCATATATAGACTCCTGAGAGATTTATTATTATTATTTTTTTTTGCAACATCCTTATAGAGAAATCATAAATACCCCCTAAAAATGCAAACGCAAAGGAGAGCAGACAAGGCGCACCGGTTATGGGCAAGTGGTGGTGTGTATCTGTGTGTGCCGGGTGAAATTGCGAACAGAAGAACGCCTACACAGGCGGCGGAGAAAGGGGGTACGACAGAAATAGGAGACCCGAAGACTGGGTTGGGTGCCCAGCTGCCTCCTAAGCTCCTTTCACCCACTCAAACCAAAAACTCATCGTGATCCCCGGGAGAAAAGGCGACGAGGAAATCTTCAGCGGGGCTAGGGCTCACAGTCAGCTGAAATTGTTAGCAGCCGGCGGAGATTTATGGGCGAAAGTATACTACGTAGCAGTATGAAAAAGGCAACAAAGTAAGCGGAAACTTTTTTGATGCCGCTGATCGACAGACAGAAAGAAATATGCGGGAAAACCGCAGAGGAAGTCGAGAATGCTGAGCGCCAAGTTAATTAGGGCAGAATGAAAAGACACGAGGTGGGCAATGCAGGCGGCTGGGAGAAGAAAGCTGAACTCGATATCACGGAGATTTTCACCTACTTTATAAGAAAGTTAAGGTCCCATATCGAATTGCAAAATATATTATACTGCTCAACTAGTAATTACTCTAATTAAATTAAATATTTACACCCTAAGCTCTCCAGAAACCTTGATTAATCCAATAGCATGGATATTCCGCATTATCTGTGTCTGAAATTAATTACAAACTTTTCCAAGCGATAAGATTACAGAAACAAATAACAACCCAATGACAGCCGGGAAATCAACATGTTGATATACCAAAAAACCAAGCTATATTTTTTTGCCAAAATATTCAGACCCACAAACCAGAAATAACAGAATCATATGCCTTATCACAAAAATACACCCAAAAAAATGTGAAAAAATATTTAAAAGTACTATCTCGATTAGTGGCAAGCCAAACAAAACCAGATAAACAATTCGCAGAAGGAAACGGCAAAAAATATGGGGGAAAAATTACCGAAAAAGAAAATAAAAATAAAAAGAAATATTCCAGCCACAGTTTCTGATGACGACAACAAGCGAATGGGAAGCGCAAACAACAACTGAAATATTTTTATAAGTCGCAATAAGCGAAAAATAAATAAACCGAAAGAAACACAGAAATACAGAAAATACAGTCAAATAAAGAGGCGGAGAAGCTCAAACGCGAAAACTTAGATTGGGAGACAATTGGGGTGGTAATTGCGTCCGCTGGAATTTTCAATGAGCCGGGGGGAATACGAATACGAATACGAATACGAAGGGACCTTGTGAGATATCAGGCAATAACTCATAGTAGTCATAAAGACCCTGTAGAAAATGTGAGTAAAGTGAGGCAGTCGAGCAGAAGAAGACGAGGCCAAAAGCAATGGAAGTATCAACACAAATTTTAGAGGGATTATGGGAGGGAAATTTCTTCAAACAGACATGTTTGAGCATGCAAACGTAATCGCAGATAGCGTGAAAGAGTATATAAACGATACAGAACAAAGTCTGGGAATGTCCGCCAAACCCAGAACCCAAAAATACAAAACAACGGCGACAAACCATGTGAATTATCGCTTCCTCGCTCTCGCCCAAAAAAATACAAAAAAAATGTTGCCATGGCGTCTATTGTGATAATCAACAATGGAAAAAGGGGAGGTGGTCGGAGGAAAATCGGGTGATAAGAGGCCCCCGAGAAGAAGCAGAAATACGGCACGGCAACCAATAATAATAAATATTGCGACTAGTATTTAATAACAACACGGAGTATTTGCCCACAGCGCGTGTGTGATAACGATAACTCAAGCAAATCAAGCGATTGTCACAATAATCGATGAGTGCTATCAACTACGGGAAGGTGCAATCAAACGGGGGAAATTAAATTCGCAAACAAATAACCCATGATTCAACCGTATAAGTGCAGAAAAATAAACAGAGGCTAGCAGAAACTGATTCGATAACATTTGATATCTTATGAAACGATTGTCAACAACCGATAAGTCTGCATTGCATCATTCCTTTTTTAAATCTGAATTAATCATTTTATTATCCCATTTTAAAGTTGCAATACAAATTATTAGTTTTAGTTTTTTATATATATAATTATAGAGTTTCAACGAATTTTCTAATCGATTACAGGCAAATATCTCTATGGAGCTTTTTAAATGCAGCAATATTTATATATTTCGGAATAAGATAATCCTTCTTCAATGTATACTTTTGGACCACTTTTAAAGTGGTTTCTACACACTAGTTTTTTTCAAATATTTTTTATTAAATTCTTATAATATAATTCTAGGAATTAAAAATCTTTCTAAATATAGGGGCATATTATGAAGAACTCACCTGTCTGACGTTTTCGCTTGCTGTTTGCTGCTGCTGTTGATGAAGACGATGATGTTGCTGCTGACGACGATGTTGCAGGTTGCCTCAGCGGGTGTTGCTGCTGGTGTTGTTGCTGTTGCTGGTGCTGGTGACGCGTCCCGTCCGCAGTTGCCGTTACCGTTAGATCGCCGTAAAAGGACGTCGCCCTGGCTGAAAGACCCGCTCCTAATACCGGACAGAATCCGGATCCCCCGCCCCCGGCAACGGCGTAGTCAACGAAATCGGACGCTTTTGGATGGTGGGACGTTTTCATTGGCGCATGCTATCCCGCTCTAACTTGGTCGTCGGCTTTCTCCCTCGCACTCAGTTGGCCTGCACTTGCATTTGGTTGTTTTTGTTTTACGGCTCCTTACAAACTATGTTTGTACAAAAACGTGTTAGATCCAAGGGCGAATTTCGAGAGACCCCGTTTGAAATTTCAATATTTTAAGATTTCTTTATGATTAAAATTTTATACGAAGAGGATATTATATTTACAGTAATATACTTTTTTTCAAGACAAATACAATTTATGCCAAATTAAAAGAGAATCTGCAAGTAAAGAGAGTGAAGATAGGCGATTAGTATGGAAGGAAGTTGTATTTGAATAAAATTCACCATAAATCACGTACCTAAAATAACATGCAAACTCTCGCACACACCTGCCCCTCATCTATACATTTTTATTTTAATTGGTTTTTGAAAATTTCCATTCGAGAAACACACACAAAAATATATTTTAGCAAACAGACAAGGCTAAAATATAGGAATTTCATATATCTAATTATAAATATTTGAAGAAAATCAATATAATAATCTCTGTCTAGATTCCTAATGAAGAGTTGGCACACTAAAATACCATTTTATTTATTTTGAAAACCCAGATCTTCCTTTTCCAGAGTCCACTGTAATTTATTATGTTTTTTCCACTTGATTCAGCATTTAAACTACGCAAAAAGCGGAGCGAAAGAGAGGAAACTATAAAAACAAGACAAACAAAATTTGAACCACAAAAGAACGAAAAAAACAAACAACAATAAAAAACATTTTGGAGATTACGCACTTGGCCCAGTACACAAAAACAACACTCACACTCGCGCACTTCTGGCCCACACAGATACACACATACAAACCCTTTTCTACGCACTTTGCTAAAAAATTCTACGAAACCCTGAAAATCAAACCTAATTGGCAACTTTCGTTACCAAACCCAGAGGAACCAAAAAACCAAAATTACCATCTGTGAGAAGAACAACAAATTAAAGCAAACAAAAAGCCGGTTCCAAAGTTATTAATGGATTTCCCAGTGTGTGAGAAAAGGACAGGGCGTGTTATTGAATGGATGTTTGTGTTTGCAGCTTCCGACTAAATGGATCCTAAAGATACGGTACCCAGTAAATATTTAGTAGTCTTCTTTTGGAAAATATCAACATGAGTTAATAAATCAGATATTCCATCGATATACTCGAAACTAGAGTTCAATTTGAACAATTACCCATGATAACTAAATTTTACCTCTATTACTATAAAATAGCCCCTCTTTTTAACAGAAGTATCAGAGGTCGCGAATACGGTTTGTGTTAAAAATGTAAAACCAAAAACCGAAATTCGAGAATAATTCAAAGGTGCGCACCAAGAAAGGATTTTGCAATATTAAACCCCTAACTGCTAGTAATATAATAAATCAATTTATTTAACCAGCCAAGATAAATTGCGCAAAACTTTGGGATGGGACGTTTTAGAAATATAATACCCTTTCAAGTACATCAGCAAATAATTTACACACACTGACTAACCAACGACTAATACGACGGCGTTTAGTTAAAGACGAAGAAGAAGAGGGCGAAATCCGAAACCGGGCATAAAACAAGTTTCCCCTACTGCCGTTGTTGTTATTGTCCATCATCTCATTTTGGGTGTAACCAAAATTAATATTTATGTTTGTTGATTTGTTTGCAGGAAAATTGCAAAACATAAAAGGTTTTCTTTCGTAATATTTCACCGCACAAGCCCAGCACACACACACATGTACACAAAACACCTGCCAGCGAGAGTCTGGTGTTTATTTATGCATTTTAATTTGTTTTGCACCTTTTTTCGCAGCAGCTTCAGCTTCGACAGCACATTTGTATATATATCTTGGCTTTCTGTAGCTGTGGCTGGTACTTCCTCAACAGCTAAATCTTCAATGGCTGCAACGTCCGCTCGCGAAGCCGTTTGTGGAGACTCTGAATCGAAGAATTGAGGTACTTTTGGACCGGAGGCACCGAAACTTTGTTGCCACAGAGCCGAAAAAAGAGAAAGAGAGCCGGCTTCGGCCTCTCGCTCTTTCTTTCTCCGATTCGGATTCTTCCAGGCGCCTGCGCAAGCCCCGTCTTCTCTCTTTCTCACTTCCTGCCGCCCCCTGTCTCCTCCTTTCTCATCCTCCTTTTCTCCGCGCTCAATCTGCGACTTTTTTTAAAGCTCTGCCCGGGGGACGAATCGCGAAATTATTTTTGCTTTCTTTCGCTGTGGTTGTTGTTTTGGTTTTTCCTTCATTTGCTACCCTGGAATGTCCTGGGGTTTAATGGAGCTCTACCGCGAAATACCTATGGTCTAGGAAAGTATTAGGATTTCAGTTTTCCAATCTGCTCCTAGCAAGTAACGCCCTTTTTAATACCCTAACTATTTAACTACATTAATGATTACTATAAGGAATGCAATATATGACATTACAATACATATTATTGAGCAACCAAATAATAATAATAAGTTGCTAAAGTTGGGTTTAGTTTTAAAAATTACCATATTATAATACAGAAATTTGAAATACCCAGTTTGTATAGGAAAAGTCGCATTAAGGGGTATTCTCTTATCGGTAAGCTCATTCTCGGCTTGATTGCTTACGTGGATGTCCCTCCTCGGGCGCCAACAAAAAGTGTGAGGGGCTCCATTTGACACGTAAGGATTTGCGTCGGCAGCAGAAACATGCAGAAAGGAGGGGGCCTGGTGAAGGGGGTGGAGAAAGCGCAAAAGGGAGGCCAAGAACCGGCAAAGGGGCACCTTGCGAAATAGTTTTTTTCTGTTCTTTGCGGTGGGTCGAGAAAGGGGTTGTGATGTGCGAATGGGGCAAAGTGGTTTCGTTGGGCAGCCGCCGGGTAAAAAGAGGAGCAGAGGCAAAACCTGCGTCGTGGGCAGTCTTAATTACACACATATAGAACAAGATGGAAATGGCTGTGTGGGTAAAACATATTTTTAGCCTAGCCAAGAAACCGTTTTAGTTTCACAGGAGAAGGGGTTGGGAGGTGCCAATGGAAAACTTTGTTTTCCCAGCAAAGGATCAAAAGAAAACATATGGCTTCCGAATAATTTCATCAAAATTGGGTTGTTATTAGCCAATAGGGAAAAATTCTTGAGAAAGTAACTGATGAAAGCGCCTGTTTTCTTATGAAATAACTAAAGTAGTTCAAAGAATTTGATAGGACTCTTGAAGACGGAACTCATAAGGTACTAAATATAAATGTAAATTTCCTTCAGGTAATTAAGTTATTATGTAGTGGTATGTTGCCTTAAGCGTTAAATCTCAAATGGATTTTCGGGCTTCATTCTGCTCGGCAGGAGGCGAGTTTTACGAGTCTGTGTCCCCGGGGTTTCCCCCACAGAAGACTCGATTAGTTGCAACCTAAACGGGTTTTGGGTTTCGGTGGCAACGTCAGCAGTCTTCTAGGTTGCCCCGACCCTTTTTGTTTCCCCCTGCTGGCGACAACGCCACAATTCAATCAGCAATATGGTTGGCAGCCTGGGCATCAATTACAGGCCAATAAAGAAGCGAGAACCCCAGTTCTCAGTACCTCCTACGAAACCCCCTCACTTAATCTCATTTGGTAAACTTTCCAGCAGCTGTTGGAGGCGGAGAATCGTGGGAGGGACACCTAACATATGGACGCTTCGAGTTTTCTTTTTTTCCCTGTAAGCTCTAATTGACAGCTGCCAAAGTGGGCGGAGAGGGGGGAGTGGGGAAGGGGTTAAGCCGGGAAAACCCACAAGCAGTGAACCGCCCCACCCCCTCCCTACGCCTCGTTAAAGTTGTGCAACAATTTCCCTTTAAATGATTTACATAAAAAAACGCATGGGGAAATGGTGAGAGACTCTCTTTCGGTATAATATCCTTGAATGAACAGGCTCTCTCCTGCTCTCTCTTTCTCTCTGCAACCGGCGGCGGTTTCTTTGATGAATCGACAAACGCTGATGATTATGATGACGCAGCGTCACAAGAGGATAAGCGAGAGGAGCAAGAGAGAGAAAAAAAGGGGGGGAGGCAGTGATTTCCGCTTGCCAGTTGTTGTTGTTCTTTTGTTTTGATAACTGCTAAAAGAGTTGGCAATAAATCCCAAACAATAAAAATTACCCAAGGGGATAAAAGTCCCAAAAGTGTAAGACTCCTTAGCCCCTATGTGGACTAATTGTATGGCTGAAAATTCTGGAACCACTGGATGAGTAAGGCAGTTTAAGATATTAAGAAATATTTCGGATTGTGTTTCAACAGAAATATTTACATCTTATTGTTCATATCTGGAAACATACCAGATTGTGGTAATTATAGAATTATTTATACATGTTAGAGAGAAAGATAAGATCTTACTCATAATACAATATATTTTCATTCGAAATTGTTGGTTCAATATTCCAGTAAAATGCTTCTTTAAATGTTTATATGTTAAAAAATTATATTTATTACTAAAAATTTTACTGATTTATCATTAATTTGCGAAATATAAGGAACTTTGTGGAATCAAATAATGTTTACAATAGAAATTTATGACAATAACTTAAAAACATATTCCAATAGGCACAAATGGACGGAACAAAATACATATTTTTTAATAATCTGTTACTAATAAAGAAGCAATAAAAATTGTAAAATTGGTTGATGGATTCATAGAGGCTCTATTGTTGGAATTTAAATTTCAAATTTCCATAGACCCGGGACCAGGGAATTGAAACACAAAACATCCTTAATTAAGTGCGAAAGAGACGGAAAGATCCGCACCCGCATTTGAGAAAAAACAATGGGAAAATCCAGTTTTCCCATATGGAAACCGCCCCCAGGGAAGAAATTCAATAAAAAACGACAGAGGCTGATGCACACACATCACTCTGTAAATAAATTGTTGCTAACAAAAGGCAATCGAAAAACAAAGTAGAGCGACAACAACAATTCCATGGCAAAAACAAGTTAAAAATGCAATTGAAATTGTTGTTTTTCTCACCAACGCACTCACACACGGACATTCGCTCTCTCTCTGTCACACACACACCACTCTGCGCTACTTTGAGTTCATCGTTTTCAATTCATTTTCGAGAGCTCTCTCTTTTCGCTCTGCAAACACAACACAGCAAACAAAAAACACGCTCACACACACACGTACAGTAAATAGAAATTTATTTTCCCATTTCGCTTACTTTTTCGCTTCATTTACGATCAAACGTGGAAAGTGTTGCGGAAATTTTATGATTAAAAAACACTCGCCATGATTCCGTTCCTCTCGCTCTGTTCGCGCTGTCTCACTCACGCACACGCAACACGCTATCTTGTGTCTCTTTTTCTCGCGAGCCCGACGAAAAATTCCGTCCGCAAAATATTTTTCGACCACGATTTTTTAATTTTGAACTGGAACTGACCGTTAACGGGCTGTGCGGAAATACCCTGGGGTGTGCTGGGGAGGTGCTAAAAAATACCACGTGCTTGTGGAAATATACCAGATTTCAGAGTTGCCAAGTGGCAGAGAGCGGTCTCCACTATGGACGCGTACAAACTTGTTGGCGAGGGAGGTAGACGAAATTCGAGAGAATTTAAAACCATTAACGGGACTTTTTTAACATTGAATTATTTTTATTGTCAAATATTTCGTAGTGGTAAACATTATTTGCATAACCAATTCAACAGTCAATACGTCAGACTCCAAATATGTTATTTTAAACTATTATAAAATATGTGTAAAAGCGAGCTAAATTATTTTAATTAAAAATAAATGATTATTTAAATGCATTGCTTTTATTAGTTGCGAATGACAATCAAAGAGATCAGCTGCTTGCAAACGCGTTTGCCGGTGGAAGACCCTATAAAAAATACTAAAAATACCGAATAGAAGAGATTGGGAATTTTTACATTTTTGGTCTTACTAAAAAGCGGCGCAGAAACAAAACAAATATAAACAATATTTCTTGAATTTTAACAGTGATTTACGTGAATTGAGCTACATATTTAATATGCTGTCCTTAACTGATCCTGCGAATTCGGGGGGAATTCCCGACAAAGCCTGGCAGCCACATTTCGTGACTTTGGAAACGAGGTAAGTAAATAAGTACAGTGTGCACTCGATACATGAAAATATTCCAACTATTTATACCTTTCAGCATGGGTGAAATCACAGTGGAGATGTACTGGAAACATGCCCCCAACACGTGCCGAAATTTCGCGGAACTCTCTAGAAGAGGCTACTACAACAACGTGGTGTTCCACCGGATAATCAGGGACTTTATGATCCAGGGCGGGGATCCCACGGGAACCGGGCGGGGAGGAACCTCCATCTATGGTTCCGAGTTCGACGACGAACTGCACGGCGATCTGAAGCACACGGGCGCGGGAATCCTCTCGATGGCCAATTCTGGACCAGATACCAACGGTTCCCAGTTCTTCATCACTTTGGCACCCACCCAGTGGTTAGATGGCAAGCACACGATCTTCGGGAGGGTCTACACGGGAATGGAGGTGGTCAAGCGGATAGGAATGGTGGAGACGGACAAAAACGATCGTCCTGTGGATCCCCTGAGGATCATCAAGGCCAAGGTGGAGAAGCTCTGAGACGAGGAGATGCATTTTTGAAAGGCCAAACTGGAAAGTTTCTAAGGAAAACTATCTATTGACTAGGGAAAGCTAACTTTAAAATAAGAAATTATAAAGAACTAGAACCTACCACAAATATCCCGAAATGTAAACCCTAGAATTCTTGTTAAAATAAGAAATATTAAAGAAATATACCCTAAATACATTTCAACTATTTTCAAGTAGGTTTTTGAAAACCGTTTACTAGAAATTTTTAAATGAATTTCGAGTACTATTTAAAGAGGTTTGCGTGTTACATGTACTACAAACTGCCCTTAAATACTTTTCAAAATAAGAAATATTAAAGAAATTTAACATAAATGTGTTGCAAGTAATTTTCAGAGAGCTTTTTGACCATTTACTAAAGTTTCCCGAAAATGTAGACCTTAAATTCTTTTTAACTTAAATGTATTTACGGAATGACTAGAAATACAAGATCGTTTTGATCACAGGATCGCTGATTTTCCCTTTACATGGTGCTGTCCAGCATGTCCACCAGTCGCTTGATCTCCCTGCTGCAGAAGAAGGAGAAGCCATTAAATGTCAAGAGTCTGGAAGGGATTAGAATAGACTAGACCCCTACATGCGCTGACCCAGCTGCTCCGTGGGCTTCATGGACTTGGTGATCTCCTCCGCTTTCGCGAGCAGTTGGTACTGGCACTTGATGTTTGCATCCAAGGTGTCCGTCAATTTGTTTACCGCATTCCTGTGGACCTCCACGTTGTCGGCGGTTATGGAGGAGATGGAGTGCAGCAGGTTGCCCAGATTCTCCAGCAGATTATCCACCGATGTGGCCAAATACTGGGCCTCCAGCTCAATGTCGCTCAGCACACTGCCGTCCACCTCGGGTATATTTCGGGACTGAAGGAATCTGCGGGTGAGCAGGCCATTGCCGGAGGTTAGGGCTCCTCCCCCCCCTCCCATTGGAGGACCCATGGAGGTGGAGGGCGTGGTGTGCTCCGAGGAGTAGTCCGTGTGGGCGCCCTCGCGCAGCTTGGCCTCTAGATCGTGGGCCACAAAGTGGCGCATGCCGTCCGAGTCGCTGGCGCCCTCCAGTTCGTAGGGAAGGTCTAGAAAGGAATGAAGTTAATCCTCTCAAGAATTAAGGGATTTTGGGGTCTATACTGCTCTCCGCCCTCGCTCTGTGCCTCTGAATGTCCCCGGAGCTGTCCTTGGAGTTGCTGTTCGAGTTGCTGTTGTCCTCCTCCTCCAAGGGATCGTCTTCCTCCTCTTCTTGATCATCCTCGCCAGAGTCCAGATTCACGTAGCTCTCCCCGTTGGGTCCTTTGTGTGCCGCGTTGCCCGGTTGCCCCATCGCAGGATGACCCGCCGCCGTGGGCGTGAGATCCTGGAGAACATGCTCGGGCACTGCGCCCGGATACTGGGCCAAAAAGGGGATTTCCGTGTGAGGAGGTCCTGATGCTCCGGACGCAGATCTCCCAGCTGCTCCCTCCGCACTCTCCTCGTCCACATAGCCGTATCGCGGGCGGATGGGGATGTCCTGGTGGCGGTGCGACATGGCTGAAATCCTTAATTTGAAATCCTTAAGTTGAAATCAAAGATACTTTTAGAAAACAATCTCAGGAAAAACCAAAACAATGATATCGAATAGCGATAGATTTAACCGATTCACAACTGATATCGAGTGGGTTCGAGGACACACTTTAACAGAAAATGTTATCTCAGCTCTTTTCTTACAGTGTGTCCTGGCTAACATAGCCATTAATTAATTAACATTAGCGAGGACAGCGAAGTGTTGGGACAAATATGTACGTCAAAATAGCGTCGACCAGTTAGCAACGAAAGTGGAACGGTGGAATTTGGAACACTGGGGCCATTTTTATATTTTAAATTTTCTCGCTATTTGGGGGCCGAATTGAAAAATGTTTGATGCAATTGTTTAGAATTAAAATATCTATCGATCTATATAGGTTGGGGCCAAATCAGAGGTCTACAAGTGTTTCAAAAATGCATTAGAAAAATCGGGTATCCACCATTTGGTTAACTGCTCCCCTCACAGAGGTTGTGCCAATATGCACGCTAAACGAGGTTATTAAGCGTTAATTCAAGCTTCTTGTCTGGAAGTTTCATCAAAATCAAACCCACAGATTTTGAGTAAAACGCCTAACAGTGAACCAACCTCGGATTTTTCCCATACAAAAAAGGGGGCCAAAAATTAATTTGTCTGGGGCTCCACTCATAGAGGTTGTGCCAACATGCACGGTAAATGGGCAGATTGGGGATCCTCCTAAGAACGTTTTGTGAACATTTCATGAAAATTAAACCCACAGTTTTCGAGAAAATTGATTTACAGTGTGGGGGTTAAATGGTCAAATTTTGAAATTAGCCGTTTCCCGCTGACTGCGCCAGCGAGACACCCTACAGCCATGACATTAACCATGTAAATATCCATACATTTTCTATGCAAACTTAAAGTAATTAATACAGATCTCACAGAGGTTGTGCCAACTTGCACGGTACATCAACAGAAAGGGCATGTTTTTAAGTAATTTCTGCATTAATTTCAGCGAAATCAAACCCACAGATTTCGAGATTTCAAGTCATTTTAATTATGGCTTTTCCCACGCGGTCACACTGTCCAACCAGCGAGACAGCGAGTATAGCCAAGACAACAACAAAAAATCGATATCGATATTTTATCAACTAGCAACTTTTTAGCGGCCATTTCGAAAAAATTATATATTTTTATAGCAAATTTTCAATTAATATGTATGCACCCCATAATTGGGCTTGCCCTCCTGATCATTTTAAAGTATAATTCATCAAAATCAATCCCGTGGTTTGGTAGAAATTAAGAATTAAGTTTTCTAGCTGTGATTACCGAAAGATTTCGTTGCTGGTTAATAATTGAATTTAAGTTTAACATGCCTCCAGTGCTTCCAAAAACTAAATATGTCCAAAATATAAAAAGGAATGGGAGACCGAAGCATGTTTTAAAGGTGAGTTATGGAATGCACACAATGCACAAGCTAAATGTACATTTATTTACATGTAATTTTGAACATTTAATCTCAACATTTCTACAACGTTATATTGATTTATTTCTTATTTTATTGTATATTTTCGAAATTAACTAAATTTTTGAATTTAGGGGGAAAACTGGATTTTTTAGGGGGATGGTAGGTCGGCTGTTTGAGATTTTTTAGGAGGAAAGCTAAATTTTCATCTGGCAACACTGCCAAAACAAAATCAAAAAAAAAATAATTTTTGTTGCGGGCGGTTGGCGGCGCGCGTGCTGAGTTTGCTGAAGTTTGCGACATGATAAGATAAACAATAACAATTGAATTGTTATGTTGTTAAATGTTTAATCCATTCCAGTGACGAACGGATGGTAAATCCCCCAAAAAGAGCAGACTCTTTGTTTTGTGTTTAATTGTTCCGGTTTCATCGTATTTCGCCGCGTCTCGAGTTCTTAATTGTTTATGTCCGTACGCAAACGCAAGGTAGATTTGCCAACAATTCAGCCGCTAAAAAGTGTTAAAACAAAAATGAGCCAGAATCGCAGGAAATAAGCGGCCAAAAAAAAATCCGCGCTCTCCCACCCTCGGCATGTGTGTGTGCGTGTGCATGTGTGTGTTGGCGTCGCTAAAAAGTGCATGTGAAAAATATTGAGCAAGTTGAAAAGAAGGCTGAAAAGTTAATAACGAAAGGCAGGAAAAGTGAGAAAATCGCTGGAAAAACAACAAAACATAAGGTGGCATAAATAAAGCAGTTTTAATAATAAAAAAACGCAGTCGAGAGCACTGCGTGTGTATGTGCCGCTGCATGTGTGTGTGAGTGATCTCTTGGAAAAAAAACAGTTTTTGCAGCCGGGGTACAAATTCCAATTGGAATCTGTAGGAGCATTCGCGCATGTGTGACTGACAACAAAAAAACAAGTGAGTTTAAAATTAAAATAAATATAAAACGATCATTTCCTATATAGGTGTGAGTGTCTGTGTGAGTTTTCTTCTATTTTGTTCTTGTTCTTCTTCTTGCTGCTTCTTTCTTTTAACTGCAATTTGTGCAGTCAGCAAGTGTGTGAGCGAGGTGGAGTGAAGCAGAGAGAGAGCGAACTTCTTTTTCTACCCACCGGGAAAATTCCTCTGGAAAAATAACATATTTTCATCAGGTTTCTCCATACAAGCGAAAGGGATTTTTATTTTTTAACAACGCTTAAAAATGGCTATTATTATAGTCGTTATAGTTATTGAGTTTAATTTATTTGATTACAAATTATTAATATTTGTTCTACGTATTTTAAAAATACTACAAATTAAAGATACATGTGAGAACAAGACTTTCAGTTTTGTTATAAATCATAGGATTTTTGAATATTACAAGTTTGTGATTTTTTTGTTACAGCGCAAAAGTGGCCTGATATTGATGCTATTCGAAAACACACCCCATTTAACGCTCAGAAATAATCTATCCCCACACCACTGCCTGCAAAAACGAACAGGAATTCAAGTACACTGAAAACCAACTTCTTACTTTCCCGCTGGGGAGTGAAGCCGAGAGAGAGCGAACTTCTTTTTATAACCACCCGCTCCGCCTCCCCCCTTTCCCCCAACTCCCCCTTATTATTATTGTATTGGTGCTTTTTCCTATCTACCGTTATGTTTCGATTGCGATTTCGTAATATTTGCTCTTCTTCTTCCCGATCGCCTTTCCACTCTCTTCACTTTTATGTTCATGTGTTTGTGTAACTGTGCAACTGAATTGTTGTTGTTTTTCAAGTGCGTGGGTGATTTTTATTTGTCTATCAATCGGCTTTTTTTGACAACGATAAAGAGCAGACAGCTGAAAACCCTGCGATAAAAAAAGAGAAAGAATCCACGTGACATAACGGGAGAAGGGATTTCCGCGAGTAAAAGATCTTAACTTTCTGAAAAATAATATGGAAAAAATCTTAAAAAATGGGAAGTCACTAAAATAAATCCCAAAACCTCGTTCAAGTGGCTAATTTAAGGATTTTAAGTATTTTCCTACTTCGCACTTCAATTTCCATTGCAGTTTCTGTAAACAAATTTTCAAAAAGAAGACCGTCGCACTCTTGATAATTTATTTACTTTTTCCTCGAGAGATTTTCCATTTTCCGGGGCGACACTTGAACAGAGTTTTCCGTTGGCTTTTCCCACAACCATTTCCTCGCCGGGCACTTGAATGAAAATGTTGTTTTTATTTATTGATTTCCATATTGCATTCATCTCGCTTTCCCGATTTCCCGCTCGCCCACTCGCCCACTCGATGACCCGCTGACCCAGCGGAATGGAAAATGGAAAATCGTTTAAGGCAGCATTTTAGTAGTGTGCCCTCTTCCTAGATTTCCCACCATTTTCCTTGGGGCGGGGTTAAGGCGATGCCTTGGAGCAGATTAAATGCGCGTCCTAATGCGATTTGCATTCGTCTTTTCCCCTCGTGGGCTTTCCCCCGGTTTTCCCTCTATTTTCCCCGTATATCGTGCCCGGTTTGGGGTCAGCGACTGGGAAATCTAATTGAGGAAATTCATATTATTTTCCACTCGGCTCTTTCATTTTCATTTTGCCCAGCTTAACCCCAAAGTGTTTTGGCTTTTAACGCTCACGTGCCGAGTCTCTCTGGGCCAAAAAGCAAAAAAATAAAAAAGTAATACCAAAATCCCATCTCATGTGCGTGGCCAATTTTGGCCAGGTCTTTTCGGTCTCTTGGCCATGTTTCTTCCTCCTGTGAGATAAGCGTGTTAATGGCTCATTAGTAGTGGGATGGTTTAGGTCACCTTAGAGCCAAATTGCCCAACTCCGAAGACCCGAAACCGAAGACCTGTGGACGGGTTTTCGGCACCCAATCTTTCTCCCACACTCTTGGCGGCTCATAAGTAATGAAAAAAAAATAAAAATCATCTAGAAGGAAGTGGGAAATTATAGAAATCTTAAAGCACAGATTCGAATTCGATTAACACAATTGAGTGCATTTCCCATTTTCTCCATCTTTCTATCTATTTTTTCGTAAGCCAAATTAAGGTCAGAAAAATATCTCCAAGTTTTGTTGTTCCTTAGAAAAATAAAAATAGAACATGGCTTACAAAGATCTGCCAGATCATCTCTAGACCTTGTTAGCCATTGTTTCCTCACTTTGGAACTAATTTGGGAGTGAAACTTCAAAAAAGTTCAATTTATGTTCATTTAGAGCTTATTTTTCTTTAATGATAGATCCGAATTTAAGGGAAAAGAAAGAAAAAATGCGTATTTCTAATAATTTCCGGTTGGAAATTCTTAATTCTTTTCCAAAAAAAATAAAATTGACATTTACATTATGATGCTACATTTTGTAACGAATATTTTGGTGCACACCCAGTTTTATTTAATATCGCTTCCTTGCCACACTTTCGATATTTATCTTGCTTTATTATTATTTGCTCTCATTTCTGATGCTTACCCTCGCCCACCCTATAAAGTGTTAATGCACACCCTTCATTCCATTCATCCCCCTCTTTCTTTAGTAGTGTTATACTGTCTGTTATACTCTATATTGCGTTGGACTTTCCACCCGATAAAGGCGCTCTTTATTCTTCCTTCTCAGTTTAATTACAGCATTCCTGATCATTGATTCACTTGCTTGGCTGAACAAGCACTACATACAGTATGATCTCATCTGGAATTCCCCTCCTCAAAGCCCCTGAAACTTTTAATTAACAGTTTTCATTTCGCAACATTTCCCGAACTAAACACACTTTTTTCCAGTACACTTTATTGCGGAAATCTTTCAGTGAAATCCTCTTCTTCTAATTTTTCCTAAGAGATCTCACTTTGCATTTGAGATTTTGCAATCGCCTGTCGAAGCTCCGTAAACATTTCAAATCCAAAACAATTGTAGTTCTTCTCTTTGTATATTGTTGTTTGTTCCACTTTATTCTGCCAATATGGATTGACCTCCTTTTGATTTGTTTACAACCAGCGGAAAATGAAGGGTTAATGGGGGAGGGAAGGCGAAGGGTTAAAGGGGAGAAGGCAATTGATGGCTGTGTTTTTGTGGAAGGTGTAAAATGAAAAGCGAAGCGTTTACCTGGTAATTTTTGTAGCAGCCACAATTTGTTGTTATAGCAGTTGCCTTGGTTTAGTTTTCCCCATTGGGAAATAAATGGTTTTTTGCTACAGCAAAATAATTATTAAGGTGTTTAGTGTTTTAAAAACTAAGAAATATTTTAAATACTAGATTATCTGGTATTTTTCGGTAAAGACTTTAATTTTCTTACTATTTTCTCTCTTTTTTGGTTTTGTTTTGATTGGGTTTGATAAATGAATCTGGATCTGAATCAATATAGTCTTTTCAATTTGTTGATCAATTTGAGGTGGAGATTTCCCCTTTCCCTTTTCCCAGCGCGTAACTTTTACTTTTTATCTTCTGTATTTTCGGTGTCCAAATATTTTGACCTCGCTCCCTCGTCTTCTGCCTTCTCCTTTTTGAGTTTTCCCGAAACAAAAATCTTTTTTCCCCTAACGATGTCCGCATTGTTTGCAGCTCATTAATTTACCAAAGGTTTTTCTCTCAATTTTCTCCGTCTCCTTGATTTTTTATCTGCATTTCCGCCATCAACTTGTGTTTTTCTCCTCAGCTTCTTGTGACGCACACGAACATGCAACTGTTTGTTGCATGTTTTTCTGGAAATCGGAGGGTGGCGGTGGGTGGTGGGTGGTGGGGGTAGGAAAAACACGCCTACAAATTATGTCAAACTATCTGTAAACGAAAATCTCATTTGGCCACTGTGTCAGCTGCTGAAGTCAATCATTAGCCGGTCGCTAATTAATTTCCATCTTTTCCGAGCACTAAACGAATTTCTTTTGTTGTGAACGGCGGATGGCTAATTTGTAAGACTCAACGTTATTTATTTTGCATTTAAAATTAACCTTGAATTCGGCAGACAAAATACTAAATTTATACAGCAAATTCATTTGGAACCGGTTCGCATGTTGTTCAAATAGTTTCGTATTTTTCAGTTTCAGTTTCTCGTTGGAGAAGCAAGGGGTGTGTCATGTCTATAGGGAGGTGTCCACAGAGATCTTGTTTGGCTTATTCACCAAGCGGCTTAGGATTCTCTCGACCACCGCCTCTCGTCTCCATTTTCGAGTTATTAAGCTATAAAACGATTATAAAGTGGAATTCGAGACTAGAAACGAGGTTTTAAGATTATTCAATGGGATAAAAAGAACAGCTAATGAATGGTTTTAAATGCGTGTATATATTTAGAAATGAAATGAAAGTACGAAGGTTACTATCTTTTAAGCCTATTGTAATTATTTAGTTAGATCTTTATAACAAAGAAATAAATCCTATAAAAAATAGGAAAAACTTAAAAATAATAGTTGTAAACTTATTTACTACAGTGTATTTTCAAAATCATGATTGTTGTTGCATTGAGCAAGGAATATTTTTAAAATGCCCATCTTCCTAAGAGATAAGCAAACCTCTCAAAAAATTCCTTACCAAAAGTGTTTGCCAACTAAAATATTTAGCACATCAAAGATCCAAGTTTTAGTGCATTTTGTTCAATTAAAAGTTTGTTAGCCAAACTGTAGGCCACCTTATAATTGAGGTGATTAACTTGGGTGGAATGCCTGCAGTCGCCACCAAAAGTATCTGTGGGATACGCAAAGTTGCATTCTGAATTGGTGCCAAGTCCAGAGTGACAATTTGGACTCTAGCTATTTTCGGTATTTTTTTCTTTGCCGGAATCGGAATCTTGGTGATTCTTGAATTAGGAATGGCTGGGCTAAGATGCAACAACCGCCAGAAGATCAAGATACATTTCAAAGACGCACTGCAACTGCATCTAAAAATACGAACCGAAGCCATTCCATCATGACTAGAAAACAACTCTATGAATAGACCAGTGGGCTATGAAGAAGCGCCTCGAAATGATGAAGAGCGAGAGGAATTTTTATTATCAACTCTGGAAGAAGTGGCAGAGTAACTTCTCCACTTCTCCACCCGATTTAATTGTGCAGTCTTGTGTCTTCCTCTCTTTTTCGCTCTGCTTCTTCGATTCTCCGGTTTTAATGAACCACAGAGCGATAAGCGAAGAGTTGATGGAGGGGATTCTTCTGCGAGAGAAGGGGACTGGGTGTTATAAATAGAGTTCCCCAAACATGTGCGACATGCGATGGAAATCTAAAGCGAATTGTGGAGGGTCGATCTTCCTTTGCCTTTTGCCATTCTCAAAGTCAAGGATTTGATTTACTGCAATTTCCCTTTTTGACAGCTCGGAATTCTTCTTATGGGAAAAGGGCGGGGGAGGGGGTCTAGAAGAATTGCTGTCAAAGTTCTCAGCTGGAATGCATCTGATGGGGCCTGAAATTAAACCAAATTGTGTGTGGATGGATTGAAATTACTCTAGAGTCATGGGGCGTCGTTATCGAGGATCGAAGAGGGGCAAAGCTCATTGATGTAGGGTGATTTATGTTTCATTTCGAATCGGGGATATTTTTATGATCTTGAAAAATCAAAAATAGTGCACAATTAAATAATTTAGAGTTTAGGAGAATCTTGGGATTTCTAGAGTAGGGTTACTAAAACCATCGATAACATTATCGATATTATCGATTACTTTAGAGTTTAGTACACCAAGCATCAAGTTTCTATTAAAATATTCTGCATTTATTTTGTTATAGTAATTTTTCGGTATAATTTTTCCAACCCTATTCTAAAGCAGAAAGTGCACTTCAGGGCTTGCGATTCGATTCCCATATTAAACCGCCAACTTTCGCGTTGGCCCGCCTTCGCTCCGAATTTATAGCAACTCAAGGCATCCAAATATATGGGTATCAATAAAATAGCTTTTAAAGTGATTGACTGACCGAATGTTTACATCCAAATGCACTTTCTGCCGGTACTCTTAATTACCCAGGGAACAATTAATAACGTGAAACCTGTGAACCAAAAAGCGACGCCAAATCGCCGCGGGCAACAGAAAAAAAAACAGAAAATAAACCCAAGAAAGGCCGCTGCCAAATGAGAAAAGTAAAAGTCCCACACTGACCTTTGCAAGAGGAAGAAAATGTGGTCGGAAAATTTCCGAAATTCCCACACACAAGCTCAAGCTTTTCGAGCACACCCGAAGATCTCTTTGATTTTGCATTTTGCTTCTTTGTTTTTCTTTTTGCTGGCTGTCAACTGAAGAATTTTCGTTTATTTTTCGGCTTGATTTTGGCTCAAGCGAAAGTCGACGCAAGTCGACGAGGTTTTCCTTGCTACCATTTTCAGTTTTTTGTGATTTAATGCGCGCGGCTTTTCCTCTCTTCCTCTCTTCACCCCCACCCCGCCCATCTCTCGCGGTTTTCCTTTGGACCAGCGGAGATCCCGATTTGCATATCGCAATGCCTGATCGGCCATGGCAAATAAAAATTTATGCAATTAAGCAAATCGGATGGCGGATAACGAAATGAACCAGCGATCCTTTAGCCTGCTCCCCAAACGGGTGCCAACCGCCTCCTCCTTTGAACTGATCCAAACCGATCCTCCCCCTTCTCACACTGTCATTTTTCCTTCCCACCTAGCTCGGGTTTTCCTCCCTTCCATGTGTGAGAAGCGTTGAGTGTGTGCTTATCGAAAATCAAGCTTGTTGAGCATTCGATAAATGTGCTACAGTTTTGGGTTTGGAGATGACCACGTGACACGAAAAGAAAATTTATAAAGAAAATGTTTATTTTGCCCAGAAAGTTTTTAAGAAAAGTGTTACCATACCAATAATACAACAAATTTGCGAACGGCAAAACTATTATCGATAAGTGTAGGTGAATTAATCGATAAACTCGATAGTGGTAATACTAGGGATGTTTGGTACTTTAAATAATATATATATTTTTGGAATGCTAGGTAAAATAATGATATGCTTTGATTACTACAGATGACATTAGTTGATCTCCCATATTGGCAATATTAAAGACAGTCGATACTTTAGCCACCGATATCGATTATAAACACTAATCTGATAAGAGGCTCTACCTAGAGCTGGAACCCCACCTTACTCCCATCTCCAGCTAATCGCATTAGTCGGGCCCTGTTTACCGTTAACCGCTTTGGATCGCCGGATGCCAGGAGGGCGTTACGCTTCGTCGGGCGATAGTCATCGCATAGAGATCGCTAGGCTCATAAATTAAATTGGCGAGCTCTTTTACAAAGGGGACTGGAGTTTGAGTTTGGAGCCTTCCAAGGCATTTGTCATGTGTGTGTTTGTGGATTGGAATGGCCCCGCCCACACCTACACACCCACACAACCACACACATGGGAAAGGTAACACGGTGTCCATCAATTCTTCACTTCACTTCACTTTCATTTGAATTTTCGCAGGAGACTTAATTTTCCTTGGAGCCCCGCCATAGTTGGTGGGTGTTTTTGGGGCACATTTTGCAGTGAATTTATTTATACTTTTATTTTGGGGCCTGTTAATTTGCCTGCCTCGCCATGTGAAAGTTAGCTGCATGCCACAAATTGCACAGACGTGCGAATGTTTGGTCTACGAAGGGGTTATCCATCCAAGCTGGTCTGTTGGTCTGTGGTCACCTGTCCCTCGGTTCCACATTCATATTTCATGGCTCTCCTTGGGAGCCCCAAGGCAGGACAATGAGTCTTCGGTCCATTCGCAGTCCATAAATCCAGCAAATGAGGCAGTCCATCTTGTTTTTGGCTTTGGTCAAGCGTCGCGATTTTGCTTTGGATAGTGCTAAGCCGAGATAATGGCCAGCTTTCAGTGCTTGTCTTGTTCGATTTAGTTGAAAAGTAAATTGAAAATTGCTGTCGGGCTTGAATGGGTGGGGGGCGAAAGGAAACTAGAAGATTGCTTGAGTGGGAGAGCCAAAAAGGGCATTTAAACCCATTACAGAATGTAGAATAAAGTGGTTTGATCGATCTTAAATCTCTTCATTTAATTCACTTTGCTGAAAACGGATAGAATTGGGAATTCAATTGGTGCAAAACAGATATAAAATGGTGATCTATGAAGAAATATAAAGGGAATGGGTTTTTTTTATTTTTGTTGTTCTAGAAATTCGTTATTTATCGTATTTATTTAAAATTTATATAAGTAAAAAGAGGTAATGGAACTTTAAAATTTATTTTGCAATAGGCTAGCTAATAAACATATTTTATAACTATTAACTAACCCGTTGCAACGTTTCCAACCTTTTAACTGCATCAACGTGCTTTCCCAACTCCAGACCCCGGCTTCCATAATTTTCCCAAGTTACCCAAGGCGAGCATAAATCTCCCCATGGGTCCAAGAGCCCAACCCAACCCAAACCCAAAACCGAAGCAGTAAACCCCCACTTAACCTCCATTTCCCATTCCCATTCGCAGAGACCCCACAGAAACATGAGCATAAATGGAGATTTTGCTAAACATTTGCAAAACTTATTAAGACTGACAAATGTTGACAATTGACGAATTGACGCGCGAGGGGCGATCGGAAGGGTAGGGAAATCTGTCAGTGGTTCAACAAGCGGTTTTGGCCCGGTCTTGTCGCTTGTTTTTCTCTCTTTATGCGGTTTTCCCTCTTTCCCTCGCTGAAAATTGGTTTGGCTGCCATTTCGGTGACATTAATTTACAGTTTGCCAATTGCGATGAAGAAAAAAAGGAGAACAACGGGGCAAAACTCATTAAAGAAACACTCTGGAGATAAGCAAGGGAACCTAAATAAAAAACCAGCGCTCGCAAAGAACTTACCAAGCTGAGAGGCAAACAATTTATTACCAATTTTTCGGCAGTTTTTGTTGTTTGCTCGGAAATTGCTTCTCAAACATAAGGTAACCAAAAAATAAATGAGAAATTAAATTCGCATGCAATACGATCTGGGGATCTCACAACCCAGAGAGATCAATTCAGATACGATCATAAATTAGCAGGGAAATAATATTTTTATTGGTCCATGCAAGAAATGAAAGTTGAACGGGAAATGGGGAGTATTAAAACCGATGTTTAACATACACTTTTGGTTAGGAAAAATGGAATTTTTATGACTAAGTCTTTCTCTAACGGCTTTAGGTTACTGATTTGTGATTATGGACCAAACATTTAATATTTTCTTCCAATTCTTTAAAATATCCTTAAGTAAATGTAATGGAAAGTTATAAAATAAAGTGCAAGGAAAATGAAAAATAATATTCAAATAAAGGGAAAATATTACCAACTTTTTAAGGGTATTCAAAATTACCAGAAGAATCGTGCGTTCCATTCATTCACTGGTAGCTCTTCCTGATCAACAAAAGGGAAGAGAAGATAAGCCTTCTTCGCACGCACACTCGTACAAAAAGGCGAGTATTATGCAATGATCCTCTGCCTCTGGTCACTCTGCATTTCCCTACCGCTTACCACTACTTTTTTCTGCATTTTTCTGACCACTGGAGGAAATGAGGTGAATGCCTTCTTAGCAGGCGACAAACAAAACAAAAACCAACAAACTGAGAAATTGAGAAGAGGAAGCAGACGGCCCAAAGTCCATAAGCCAAGCGAAATCGATATTTTTCAGGGACGCCGCCCGCAAACCCCCCTCTTGCTAAAACCCCCTACTCCTCCGTAACTTCCTTGCATTTTTATGCTCTTTCCTTCGATTTCTTCGTTTTTAAATGCACTTGGAAAAATTATTTTAAATGCCTTCGAATAATTTTGTTCACAAAAATTAATAAAGTTATGTATCTTGAATGGTGTATAATGAAAAACTATATAAACCGATATAAATAAAATACCCTTAAACCATTTTTGTTACCTTAATGGAATTAAATTCGTATTGTTATTGTATTATATAATATTGTATAGCAAAAATAAATAAAATATCTAAAGATTAAGTATTAAATCATAGCATGCTTTCTTAAAATTTTTCTTCCAGTGTATGTCTTGTTGTTTTCAATGTGGTTTTAGCAATTTCGTGCTCATTCAGAGAGGGTGACGTTCCAGAGATGTGGAGTGGGTGGATGAGGGGCAGGAAGAGTCCAACAATCCAGGGTATGACTAGTTTCCAACTGGGTGGTGACTCACCCACAGAACACTTACCACCAGCTTGCTGCAGTTCTCTTTGCACTCGTATCTGCACAAAAATGTATCTGTGTCTGTAGTCGAGTGTGTGGTGCCTTTAGTTTTATTTCGTATCTTGTGGTTTCGGTGGTGCTGACACACGTGAAGCCACATCAATCCATCAGCCGACTTTTGCACTTAAACGTGTCGCTTTGGTTTGTCCCATTCTTTGGGTAGAATTGTATGGATATGTTGAAGAACGGAAAATATTTAAATGTAATATTTCTTTTTACGAGTTTTTTTTGTTTAAGATTTTTAATCTTAAGAGTTTTAGGTATACCACAAGTTAGTGGTAAAATAAGTCTTACTAATAACACTATAAATATAAAGGTCTTCAAAATTTTTAATTCATTTTTTCGTGTTAAGAATTTGTGAGAAATTAAAACTATTTGAATAAATCCCAAATTAGCACTTAACGAAAAGCCATTAAATATTTTACTACACCATTTTCCACCCATTTGAAATTCCTTTTAAATTCCTAACCATCCAACGAGCCCACTTTAGAACCAACCCAAAGTTACTTTCACATTCGCAGTCTCTTCTGTCCCCATCGTTATTTCTTGACGCGGCTCAAGAACCATAAACCTGCTCCAAAGTTATCGCCTCATCTTTAACTCGTTCCTGGACTTTTCCTCTTTCTCAGAGCCATCGACTTGGTGGAGTACTCTGGGTTTCCTCCCTGGAGGCGATACGATACTCAATTACGCGCACTTGTCACAGAATCCAGATGGTTTTAGCCGGGATAATGACGATCACTTAGCACATGATCCATTCCATATAGTTAGTTAGTTCGTTGGACGGCAAAAGTCCGCAGTCATCGCGAGCGGCAACCGATGATTAGCAGTCAGGGCATAAATTCTAAGCTTTATCTCGCAGATTGCGTAACGGTTTTCTTTGAGGTTTTCCCAGCTTTTGTCCGAGAGTCAGAGAGTGTGTGAGCCATAAATGGCAAGCACTAATTGCTTGGCCCGCTCATAAAAATGTGGAAGAAATGTTGCAAGAGCTCTGGGGCGGCAGCAGTGTATTATCGTTAAAACAAATGTTCGGTTTTTTTATCTGTCTCCGGGCGAATGCAAATATATAGGTTTTAGTTTTACCAAAAAAAAAGAGGGGAAAGCCAATCGATCCATCGATCGGTCGATCATCGAAATCATCGGTCAGGCCCTTAGCCTCGGGCCCAACACTTGTTTTCTGCTTCTTTTTTTGGTCTTTTGGGAAAGCATCGATTCGATTGCATAAGTAGGACAACAGGGCGGGGTCCTCGATTGGGAATTTTGGGTTACCAAAACACAGCAGGGAAAACGGAGAAAAAATGCCTGAGAAGGAAGTAATTTATGTGAAGAACTTTTAGTTATTTTTTGGTGACCTATTTTAACTTTTTGTGTGTGTGTTTCGGGTGGAAATAACAAATTCCCCATTTAAAATGTCACAAAAATGTCACACGAATCTGTGGCGCCTTCATCCCATCGCCCAAAATGTGTGAACAAATGAGTTTAATGTGCCACGCCCCCTCGGTCTAACCCGCCCCTTGATCTCGCCCAGAAAATGCAATTAAATTCTTCAAAAGTTGGAAGTGGCCTCATGTTGCAGTGGTTTCGCTTTTGGCCTCGTTTTTAGGTGTTGATTTTTTTGTGTGGGGATTTTCTGGGAAGGGAAGGGAGTTGAGATGGCGAATTCCTAGAGGAATTCAGGTTTATTTATAGGTCTTGTGCGTCTGATAGAGTTGTTAATTAGTCGATTTTAGAAAATATTTGGGACAGAAAAGTATTGGAATGCCGAAATATCAAGATTAATCATCATATCGTCACCAGCTTTTAGCCAAACTACATTTAAAAATATTTACTAATTTAATCTCCTAGAAATTATATTAACTAATTAAATAATATTGGTTTCTTTACAGGTAAGTTGAAACCGAACAATATTCGATGGATTGGAAATGACGTAAGAAAATCGCTTTGAACTTCCTCTGTTAAATCGTCGAGTTATCTATTTCCTAAACGATTTCCCCCAACCAACCAAAGAAATGTTTTCCCTTTGCATTTCCCAAGTATTTTTAGATGGTTGAAGCGCAGGCGGATTAGAGAGCGGCTAATTATGCACACGTAGGCCGGATATGGACAAAGTAATCCGTATGCTAATCATTCGCTATGCTAATCAGTCTTGATCCCATCTATGGAGTGTAGGAAGTATTACTTAACCAAATTGTTTCGAGAGATGAGGATGCATATCAAATTGAGTCAAGTTAAAATTGGTTTGTTGCACTTCAAATATATTTATTTGTATAACCCGAAATAGGCAACTTTAAAAAGATTTAGTGTTATTCGTTCATTTCTATATTAAACGATAAAAAACGGATCTAGTGTTCTTCAACTTATTCGAAGACCTCTTAAGGTGTGGGGGTATTCGAAAAGGATCCGGGGGCAGGCGTAAGCATCGCCGATGCAGTGCCATCATGGCCAAATCCTTGTACCCTTGCTTTCGCTCCCTGTCCATTTTCCTCCACAAATCTCTGGCCACTCGCTGAAGGCGCACCAGGTCCTTGAACCCCAGTCTTCGGTTCATCAGCTGTTCTTCTGGCTGCAAGCCAAGTCTTCTTCTCTCCTGCGAGAGTATAAGTTGGTAATATCCCTCGTACATCTCACGCACGAAATTCTGGAAGGCCGATGTTTCCGCCTGCATAACGACCTTTCGATTTTTCTGGTGCTCCAAAGTGCTGGGCGAGAAGGTCACATGACGACTTGTAGATGGCACAAGAAATCGGGCGTGTCGTGGCATTATCCTCTCACTTCGCAGACTCAGATGGGTCAGGACACTCAGTTGGCTCGAGGGAACGCCCAGGACAACACTGTCCGGCGACCTTTGAGGTGGATCTGTGAGGGAGTCCAGAACTCGCCAAAGATTTCGCCACATGTGCGGCATTTTCGACTAGGGGGCAGGATAAAGGGAACAGCATGGCTTGCTGTTCCAAAGGTGACCCCCACAACCAACAAAAAAATAATATTTACTTTCTATATATATTTGTCAGTAGCAAAATAAATGCCGCAATTTAAAGCCCATAACCCGCAGATAAAGTATACGATATATCAAGTGACAATTGATTTATATCTACAAAGATTAATTGCCTACGAACACATTGCTTTGGCCATATATTTCTGTTCAAATGAACGGCTGCCTTAAACTTCCAAAAAATATCAACTAAATTCACTAATTAAAAGTAATTCAAAACAATTAAATGTATAAATAAAGTTTTATTTAATACCTATTGATGGAAGAAATACATGTTCATTTGATTTAAATTTACTTTTTTTTTTTTAGTTTTTTATGGTTTATTTGGAACCCATTTCTTAGACCCGTTAAGACCCAATTAATCCAATTTTTCGTATTTTATTTTATTTATTTTCAACTTTGCTTCTTTCCGAACACAACATATGTTCTTGTTTTAATGAAACAAGGCTCCGGGTCCTTCAACCGCCGCCGCCCTTGTCCAATCCCGAGTTGTTCTTCATCGCGATGACGCACTCCTCGCCACAGGCAGCGAGCACAGTGCACAGGAGGTCCTTGCCATCGTCGAAATCGGAGCGCAGAGCTCCGCCCAGCTCCCCATCGGGAACCTTGAGATCCTCGCGTATCTCGCCATTATCTCCCATCAGGGTGACGAAACCATCATCGCTGATATCCGTTAGCTGGTAATCCTCGCGCTTCACATGCGGCACATCCATGTTGTGGGTCGAGGGACAAATGTCCTCGTACTTCTTCTGGGTGAAGATATCCACGCCCACCAAATGGACCTTGGCATGCCCGTGTTTTCCCGTCTTCGAGGTGGACATGTCCACAATCTTGCAGGGACGTCCCTTCAGCATGACAAATCCATTCTTTCGCAAGGCCGAACATTGCATGGGAAATGTTTTCGAGGCCCCCGAATCCACCGTATCAAACTGGGCATCATCGTCATCGTCCGCCATCTTTTTTAGGTTTTTACTTTTTCGAATAGGGTTTCTAGATATTTTCTTTGTGTACTTTCTTTTTTGAAAATAGAGAAAAAATATAAAAATAATTCGACTTTCCCGTTTGCTTGTTTGTATGTAACTGAACTAAAAGCTAGAACTCGCATACACAAATTAGACTTTTAAATGACAGGAAATTCTGGGGTTTCTTTGGGTAACAAGAAAATAACAGAACAATTATTATATCTACAGAATTTGTTTTTGAAAAATAATCATGATCAGTTATTATGCATTTTTAAAAAATTGCCTGTATTTGTGATAATTATAAAGATCTAATACCCCTTATTTTTCTAAAATCATATCGATCGTGATCAATCTTTCCTGATGTTCATGTTGCAACATTCTTTACAAATTCCTCAGCTGAATCCCATTTAGACGAGCTGATCTCGACAATTTATCAAAGCGTAAGTCCCAACAAAATGTAATCCCTTGAATCAAATTAATTAGAGATCATTAAGGTTGTTTCGCTCTCCTTTTACGGGGCGTGTCAGGGTCAGTTATGAAATCGCCTCGAATCGTTTATCAAAGTCGGTGGGTCATATTCGGATGAGAGGTGTGGTCCGTGTGGATAGTTCGTTGACCCACTGAGCTAGGAACTGGAGGTAGAGCCACACCACCAGACGAAACCAGACAGTCTGAGGTGGGCCACCTGAACAAATTCAACGCTATTTGCAAATCGAACAGTTTTCCCGCTTTTCCTCGACTGTCACTACCCATTTGCATTTTCATTAATTTCTTGTCGGGTTTTGCGATTGTCTTAGATACCCTTTTTCCAGGGTTGTTGGGATTTCTTATTACGAAATAATATTTTATCATTTTGTTTTAGGGAAAATAATATATTAGAAAATATTTGTAAAAAGGCATTAAGTAAAATATTTTTTGTATCTATTGGTGATATTATCATGATGATTTGATATGATATGATATAATATACTATGATATTTTGATGCTAGTCGAAAAATGACTACACCAATTTATCGAGGTATCCAGATCTTCGGTGTTATACCCATGTCTTCCTAGTCCCCTCTATATTTATTTTGTGGCGTCGCTTAGGCGGCGGAGGATTCTGCTTCTTGTCCGGAGATCAACTCCTCCTCCTCCT
Organism: Drosophila lutescens; assembly: GCA_037075285.1. NCBI lineage: Eukaryota > Metazoa > Arthropoda > Insecta > Diptera > Drosophilidae > Drosophila > Drosophila lutescens. The sequence goes on along the minus strand of JBAMCF010000072.1, from coordinate 672,380 downwards.
CGCACCCTCTGTGCAATTTTTTTTATTTTAGCTGTCTGTGCGGATCATTTTGAATTGACAGCAGCTCGTTTTGCTTCCTTGTTTGCCAGTTGCATTGGCAAACGACTTGAAAGCATTTGCATTGGAGGAGGTTTATTGAAAGAGAGGAGGATAGGCAGCCACCACTCACTCACTTACTCACTCAATCATGCATTCATTCAGTCAGTCGCTCATTCAATCATTGGCCCGCCTCCTCCTCCTCCCTGCCTTTTCCAGCCATTCAAATTTTGTAACTGTTTTGTCTGCCAATTTGACATTTCTGCCAGCTTTTCAAGTCCCCCGAAAAATCCCCGTAACCCCTTTTTGTAGGTGTGTTTGTTGTTTTTTTTTGCCAGCTTGTTTTCCTGTGCGTGGTTTGCACCCCCTTTTCCTCGGAAAAACACGCTGTCATGTCTTTGGGTTAAATGCAATAAATTTGCTAATACAATTTAATATGATTTTTCGAGTGGCGTTTCTGTTTTGGGATTGGGATTGAGAAGCGGGATTGAGGGCACTCCCTGTATTTAATTGGAACCCTGGGAACCTATTTGCAAACTCTGTGCATGATGTCAGAACTTTGCGTTTGTCGTGTTCAATTCGAAAAAAAAAACCAAAAAAAAACAAGAGAGAACGCTATAGTCGGGTGCCCCGACAATCAGATACCCGTTACTCAGGTAAAGGGAGTGCGAGGAGATCGAGATAGAAGCTTTGAACACGCATAACTTTTTAACGAATGGTCCGATTTGAAAAATTTCTTCTACATTTCGATAGGTATTGATAAACACAATAAAACTGCATTTTTACTTTTCCGAAATATTGAAATTTTTAAAATCGTATATAAGCGATTGTGGGCGTTAGAGGGGGCGTGGCACCTTTTTGAAACAAACTTGCGCTGCGTAGGAACTCCTAGAATCTGTATGCAAAATGCCAATCTTCTAGCTTTTATAGTTTCCGAGATCTCAGCGTTCATACGGACAGACGGACAGACAGACAGACGGACAGACGGACAGACGGACATGGCTAGATCGACTCGGCTAGTGATCCTGATCAAGAATATATATACTTTATGGGGTCGGAAACGCTTCCTTCTAGCTGTTACATACTTTTGCACGAATACAATATACCCTTTTACTCTACGAGTAACGGGTATAAAAAGAAAGGAAACCAAGCAAATTGAAAATTGGACAAATAAAAAGAAACATTTGTGATATGTTGACAGCTCACAATTCCGCGTAATTAAGGCAAAAGAGGGAAAATAAGGGGGAATAAACAAGATTATCAGAGCCCGCATATTGTACATATATCGAGTTGAAGTTGGGAGTACAGTTCTTGAAACATTATGCATGTTGTCTCGGATAAGAAACGGGTGCGTTTATTTATAGGAATTGCCCAAAAGATTAATGGGGAATTTATCAAAGAAGTTCAAAGAAACTGGTTTCGAGTGGTTTCAAAAGACGATGACTAATAAAAAGTATATAAAAATTGTTATATAAGCTAATAAAATGGGTAATTTAGTTGTATAATACATTTTTTATCGCTGGCTTTATGGATTTTACACTTAATGCTTTGTGACTCATAAACATAATTGTATAAAAAATTTAAGATCCGTAAAGTAAAATAGATCGATTGAATAATTTTTGGATATAATTATATGGGGAACTCCCCGACCTTATTTAAACAGAAGCAATTGTTTTCTCATATTAACAAACAATACACCACAAAAATTAATGCATTTTTGTGCAATGTTCCCTCGCTCCCATAACTGCCTATGCACAAACACACCCCTACCTTACCCCGCCCACTTTTCCGACTCCCCCTTTTTCCTGGGCGTATAATGCGTGCTGTGTTGTTGGTAACATCCAAACAACATAAGGAAGAAACTGCAAACCAATTCAGGTCACTCCCTCGTTTTTCCCCGCCTCTTTGGCTTTTGCTGCTTAGCCAACTGACATAATTCCCAAGGAAAATGTTAAATGCATTAAAAACAACAGTTATGTCTCAATTAGGCGCAAACCAGTTTGCAATAATAATAGCGAAAACAATATCAACATCCCAAAGAAAGCTGGAATTAAACTTTAAGAAGCACCCGAACAAATTCATTATAAAAACAAGAAAGGAAGCTAGCTTCGGCAAGCCGAAGCTTATATACCCTTGCAGATCATTCTATTAATTTACAAATCGCAAAAATGTTAAATTTCCTATTATTTCACATTAATTTTTCGATCGTTTCTATGGCAGCTAAATGATATAGTATTTCGATCTTTTTAAAATTAAAATCGAAATTCGGAAATGTTTAAAAATAGTCAAATCCAAGAGTAGAAGAGAATGTAATAAAAATCAACAAAGATATAATTTTTTTCCTATTAATTTCCATTTAATTTTTCGACCGTTCCTATGGCAGCTATATGATATAGTGATCCGATTTTTTAAATATTTAATTCGAAATTCAGAAATATATAAAAAATAATATTCCCAAGATTAGAAGGTAATACTTCAAAAAACACCGAAGCTAGAATTTTTTTAACGATTTTTTTCCGATCCTTCCTATGGGAGCTATAGGATATAGTTGTCCGATCCGGTCGGTTCCGACTTATATACTACCTGCAATAGTAAGAAGACTTTTGGGAAAGTTTCATCCCGATAGCTTAAAAACTGAGAGACTAGTTTGCGTAGAAACAGACGGACAGACGGACAGACGGACAGACGGACATGGCTAGATCGACTCGTCTAGTGATGCTGATCAAGAATATATATACTTTATGGGGTCGGAAACGTCTCCTTCACTGCGTTGCAAACTTCTGACTGAAATCATAATACCCTCTGCAAGGGTATAAAAAACACGAAAGGCAGGCAAAAACTGTTTTTGCAAACAATGTGAAAATGTAAAAATATACAAACTAAAAAAAGGAAAATAGTAAATAGCAAATAGCAAATAGAAAAACCTCCACGCAATGCTGCTGCTTTTCCTGCTTCCCATGGCCCCAAAAACAAAAAGTTGGCCAGCGTAGAAAATTGTTTTTCATATAAATTAATTTCCTTTTTGTCGGCAAAGCGGAGGCTATGGGAAAAGTCCAAGGATGCAAATCAGCGGTGGGGGGCGAAGAAGAAGGTGGGCAAATTGAGTGAGCCTTTAACCTTAAGCTGCAGGGTTTTGCACTGTCCGTTTTTGGAAAATTCGTTTTTGATGGGAGGAAAACCCACGCAGAGTTTTGCTGCTTTTTAATGGAGACATCAAGCGGTGGCTTCCCTCTCTTTCATTTTTTGTACATCTAACTTTTTTTTTGTGGCGCCTCAATTGCTTTTAATGGTCACTTGTGGCGCTCCTCCACTCATAGAGTTGTTTCCCCCACTTTGTCGATGGCCACTGCTCTTTCCGTTTGCCAACTGTCACAACTCTGTTAAACTTTTATTTATGTTTGGGCACTCCATGAGGGGTCTGTTTCTTCTCATTGAGCACTGGCACGCACGCCCCCGCTTTTCCGCCTCATGCCACCCACATTTTCCCCGCTTTCCTCCTCTTCTCGGCACGCAATTAAGTGTTGCACACCAATATTGCCCCTTGGTTGATTGTCACTGAAGCGTTGAGTCTTTATGTATTTCTATATTATATGTTTATGTAGACCTATATAATGATATAATGATGTATCACTTTTATCCACTATCTATACGGTTTAAGTTTCGGTACAGATCATAATATATGATAATAATAATAATACTTTAACAATATCTTTATTTATCTTATCTGATTATTCATCGTAATATCCCCTCTAAATATTTCCCAATAAAATCCATCATTTCCCACCCATTTTACAAAAACCTTTTTACAACTCGATCAATATTCGATATTCAATATGACATCCATGGGCTCCACTCAATGTCGTTCCGCTTTGGCTGACCAATGCTCTTGGCACGCAATTAGCATTAAAAATTGAAATATTTTCCTATGCTATGAGGTAGTAGTAGTCTTGCCCAACAACTCGGTTGGTTGTCATTTGAATATTTCATTACCAAAGTCAAGCTGCATAATATCGCAGTACTATGATTTTAATGGGTTTGGCTTTGAGCCAAGCGATTCGTAATATAAAATATTTGTTGTGAGTTTTGTTTAGTATCGAGAAATCAGTGAGTGAAGACACCTTGGTGGGATGTGTTTTTCAAGAACTCGGGATATGGAATGATAAGAAGTATAAGTATCTCGAGATTTATACAGAGGGGAATTTAAACTTGTGAAAGTCACATTATTATGCTTGGTAAAAACTGCACTTTTATTTTTCAAAATTACTGGCAAGTTCCGTTGAATTACCAGAGAACTTTCGCGTTTCAGTTACTGGGGTATAATTCAATTTTATGGCACTCTGTGCACACCCAGAACGAAATCAGCTTTCCTTCTTCTTCTGCCTTCTCTGCCGATGGCAACCTGCAACCTGTTCCCAAGTAAACCAAATCCATTCATCAACCTGACTTGGGTTTCCTCCCCCCTCCCGAAAACGCATTTATCTCGTACCTCTCTGTCTGCCCACAAGCTTAAAAAACACTCCACTACACTTGACTTAACTTCGCGGCACGCACTTCCCCATCGCAGATAACAGAAAAAAACCAAAAAAACAGAGCCACACCACAGATAATAAAACCGACTTTACAATTGACCCAGTTAACACCATGAAGGCTTACTTAATCCGTTGCCTAAATGGAACGCAAAAGGGTTCAGCCTTATAAATGTGGGACTTGGGACCCCTTTGGACACTATAAATAATCGCTGCGCTAAAAGATTGGTAGGAAGTAAAGTCGGGACTGACAATTAATTAGAGAGACACGTGAGACAAATGAATTTTGATAAGTTTATCATAGCCGCAGATCGCGAAGATGGAGCGAAAAAGATTCGTTGCATCATTAGCACTTCCAGTTTTCGGAATCTCTCTCTGAATAAATTATGTGAGGTAACTGGAATTATAAAGGTGACTGCCTAGAAAAGATATAATAAATAAAAACAGTGGATAAAATTCCCAGATTTATAGTTATGAAATGCATCTTAAGTAATTAAAGAGATGAAGAGAAAATAGAGTAGGGAATATGATGAAAATAAATTAGAAATATAAATAAAACCCAGAAATATTTAAAAATATCAAACATCTTAAAAATATGCCACCAATATCAAAGTAATTTCGTCAACTCCAAATGGAGTCATTAAGTTATCGTATCGTATCATACCGCACCTCAAATTGATTTTTGAAATTAAGTAATTAAAGTTCTACCACGGTCGCACCTCCAACACACTTCGAATATCGATCAAAAATCGAGTTCTAATTGAATGTTGAGGGTGCTTGCATTCCATATAGAATCCACCAACCACTCCCACTTTTCAAGCCCGCCGCTCTATTTGTGGAACCGTTAGGAAAACAGAGATGATGATAAGTGCATTCGCACTGCACTCCAAAGTGCTCATAATAACGGCGAGGAAAAACAGAAAAGGAAAATCCATGTATCCATGACTGCATTTATGCGCCCAAAACAGCTGACTAATGGTGCAGAGAGAGAAAAAACGGGGGAGAAGAATGAGGTGGAAAAGCACGCCCTTCCATATTAAAGCGTGTAATTAGTTTTGAATAGATAGGATAAGATGGGGAGAAAATGAAGTTCATGTAGGTCCTATCCTAGACAGGTTCTGAAACTCGTTTTTCTACAATCCATTTACCATGGGCAATAAATGGCGAGAGATTAGGAAAGGGAATTCCATTCATTTATTATTCAAGTTGCTCTGAGCAAAAGCAAGTGCATGCAAAGCCAAAATCAATAAAAATTAGTCGACACTCCACTGACAATGCATTTTATAGGAGGGAAAAACTTTTGCCAGCTGTCAGTTCATGACATTGATATAAAGAGGAGAAGGGGCTTGTGGCAGGACCCATGACTTTGACTTTGCTTTAATGCATTTTCCAGGAAGGAATACAAAGACACGTGTATGTGAGCAAGCGTCATATGAAACCATTCAAGTTTTCCCACATTCAGGGAAACTCGGTGGGGTATCCTGTTTGCATATTCAAACAAAATTGATTAAACTTTGGCCACACTTGCTTGCCCACAGGATTTGCTTAATCGCTTTAGTTTCATTTAACATATTATTATTATAAACAAATATATAAATGGAAAGTTTCATAAATTTTACAAAGTAATTTGACATGTTTATTTGCAAAGTAAAATATGAAAATCGCATTTGGCAATGACATTTCTTAAACTTTGGTCACACTTACTCAAAGGATTTATTTAATGGTTTTGTTTTCATTTAAAATTGCTTTTATTATCGAAATGAATATTCAAATGGAAAGTTTCATAAATCCTAGACATTTTTATTAGCATAGTAAAATTTGAAAATCTAATTGAGCAATGAAATTACCTTGACTTTCCACCCAATTCATTGATTGCCTATCGTTTGCGATTATCTACAGTCATGTTAGTCATTTGTCAGTAGTTTCTGAGGGTCTGCCATCGTCGAAACAATCGGTTAAATTAATTAAAATTGCCTCACAGAAGCTGTGGCAGCAACATCAGCAATCACAACTGGCAGCCAACCAACTAGTAAATAGCAACCAGCAGCAGTGGCCGCATCACGTCATGTCGCTTAAAAACGTCATTAACATTAACATTAACCTAAGCTCCTCAAACAACGGCGGACTTTTCACCTTGGAGTTTGAGCCTCAGAGTCGTAGACTGCAATTTTCCAAACGAGACAGAAATCAACTCATTAAAGCCGCCCGTCCGCACAGAGAGAGTCCAATGAAATGGAAATGAAAATGAAAATGCCAGACTGGCGGAACAGAGCAGGTGGGAGTTGGAGCCTTGAGTTTTTGAATCGGAGGAGGTTGATGGGGGAAAAGCCGGGGCCAAAAAATCAATGCGGGTGTCTGCTGCTCTGTCTGCTGCTCCTCAAGAGCCAAACATTCACTTGTCGCCGGCGTGGAAACAGAAGCAACATGCAATGTTGCAAAGTTGCAACTGCATCGCAAAGGGGAGGATGCAGTGGGCGGTTGGCTACTGTCACTGGTCAGCAGTCAGCGGACGTCTCCTTGTCCGCCTTGGCCAAACAAATGTGAAATTTGCTTGGTTTTTTTTTGGCGAGCGAAATGTAATTTATATCATGTAATTTCGCAGTCAAATGTACACCCACTCACAAGAGGCTTTGGCTCCTGTTTATTAATAGTGTGACCAAGTGTATACCAAACATTGGTCAAAAACTAAAAGGCCTTAAATGATTGGTTTTAGTTACAAAACACTGTTATATAATAATAAGTGTGACCTTACCAGAATATTAAGAATATGTATAGCCTTAGCCTAATGAAAAGTCTATGTTATTCTTAAATGTTTTATATGGACTTAAAATATTCATCTATTACTCATCCTACTCATAACCGAGAAAAAGTTAATTAAACTATAAATAACGAAACAGATTTAGGCTAATGGAAAAGTGAGAAAGCCAAGAGAAAACCTCGGACTTCAAGTTCTTCTTTTCTTCTTTTTTGCATACGCACAATTTGACTTACTTTTCCAACCAATTTTTGTCGCATTTTTCCTAGCAACTTCATCTTCTTGGCGATTCTCTAATTTTCACCTGCTGCTGTCTACTCATCTCCTCTTCTGGGGCCACAAATTTCACCCATCAGCCCAAAAAGTCTTGACAAATTAATAAAACAACTTGTCAAGTGGCTTTCCGCACAAAAACGGAACCTGCGGCTACTCACTCAGTTTTTGGTGGTGCAGATTGGTTTTGGTTTTTTTTTTAAATGGCCCGGTGGTTTTTGGCTTGGTGGGGATCTTTTGCAAATTGCATTCTTAATGGAGACTGTCGAGCCGCGGGGCCAAAAGCAAGATGCAAATTACTTGGTGGATTCGAGGAAAGGCATTTGGAGAGTTGTTTGCTCAGAGTAATGTCAAATTTCTCAAGCAATTTTGTTGGATTTATTTGGGATGGAAAATTTAACATGAAATGATGCCAAATTTAGTTGGGAAAATATTATTTATATGTCCAGTTAGTTAGTTAGCTGGTATACAAAAACCACCTAAGGTCAACAAAGTTTACGAGCCAAATGTCTCTCTGAACTGCATTCAATTTTTACTTGAATTCCTCATAAAATATACGACCCAAAGTAAAGTTCACAGTTTGATCCAAAATTTCTCCAGCAAATGCTGCCAATTTTCCGTGAACAATTTCCAGACGCTTTCCATCGCCTCATCCAATTTATTTTCACTTTGTACAAGTGTCATTAAATGCAATTTGGAATACCTACTTTCAATCGAATGCCGCCCTCGCATGCCAAACGGTTTGTTGTTTAATTTCGCTGCGGTTGTCTGATTTATGACTATTTAATTACCATTGAGGCGAACAAGAAAAAACAGAAACATAAACCAAAAAATGCAAAATTAACAATGCAAATTGCACGAAGAGTGACTGTCTGGGGCGCCACCTGGCGGCAGGTCGTTGAACGTTCGCTCGCCCATTGGAAAAACGCCAATAAAGGGGGTTTAATTTTTTCCGTAATTATAAAAGGTCTTTGCGGACGACGTTTTGCCGTTTCTGCTCGTGAATTGAAAATGTGTTAGATTTTCGCTCACCGTATTTTTTATGGGCGGCGGGGTCACGCCCACCGACAACGGGCCAGACACAAGTGCTGCTAATTAAAATTCAGCGTCTGCCCACCATTGCCACCACCTTTAACCGGCTAATTTTTCGGGGGTAACAAACAAACAAACATCAGTCGCAGCGAAAAATAACAACAGTAACGACGAGGCACACAACAAAAGTCGCTGCCGCCGGCTTATTTTTCGTGTTTTCGTTTTTTAAACTTGGCTCAAACACGCGATGGCCGCGAATTTTGCAGAATAAAAATTTGAAGATGTGAATTATGAATTTAAGATACTCTTTTTGGAGGCCATAGATTTAAATGATTGAGTCAAAAAATGGTTGGAACCGCCTACACTCATATATCATTTTTAAGATAGGTTAATCATAAATAAAAAAATCCTGACGACGTATAAACTTGCTATATAGGATCAAACATATGTTCCCCTTTATTCATTACAAACCTCTGAACAAAATACAAACACCCTCTTTATTATAGTGAAAAAGTTCATATAGTTTGCATGTCAGAGATCCATAAAAAGGAGAGTTCACAAACGGAACTTTAACTCTAGAAAAGTGGGGTCTTTGCTCAGCATTGACATTCAGGAAGGACACACACACACATGGGTGCCAGGGGAGCAGTTCCTTGAATGGCAATGGAATACGTGTATTTGTTCAGCTGTTGTTCAGAAAGAAGTTTCCCGAGGGGGTTGGCTATCCACCTGACCCAAATATCGTTCATTTGAAACGATTTCACTCGAACTAATCACGTGAACTCCATCTCAAGTTCAGGCTGCGACTCAAAAGGTAACCTTAACCCCCATGATTAACCGTTGAGAGTTACACTTTCGGCCATCGGTTTCACCCAATGTGAAAGTGCTCGAAGTGCGATATGGTAAAAAAGCACACACAATGCGAACTCTTATTTCGAGTATCTAGTATCTGTTAGATGCATTTATGAAATGCACTTTTTCGGCATTATTTGTTGTTTCTTTTCTTTTCAAAAATATATTTCGGCGGGCACGTAACAAAGAGAGGTTCGGGTTCGAATTGCGTTTGCTTTAGCTTTTCCCAGCCTTGAAGATCAGACAATGAGATCTACTGGGGAGAGTATGAAGTCGGGGAGATTTTGTAAGACACCTGAGGCAGCGACGTCGGCGGCCGTTGCATGTCATTTTCTGACGCTATCTCAATAATTCATACGCAATTGTATTGAACAATAAATTAATCACACGAACAAGCCGAAACAAACCATGGCAAACAAAAACCAGCCACACACATATGACTCTCGTGGCTTCAAGCTCTTGAGTCTTGAATCCCGGACTCCATGATAAACGTCATAAACAATGAGCTAAGTGAGTTCGCCTCGAGATGGGGTTGTCGTGACACGTGGAAAATATAGTAATAGATCAAAAGAGCAAAAAATAATAAATAAAAACATTAGGAATATTATTTTCACAACCTAGGTCACACTCTTTTAGGGAAACATGGTCACACTAGATTCAGCTTTCTGTAAGAAGTTTGAAAAGAATCATTTTTAAGCTCAAATTTGTTTAAAAAGATATAGACAAATTTCTTAAGTTTCTTTCTTTAACCAAAGAAAATAATTATTAATTTATTCTTCAGAGAAATATAAACTTACTTTCTCATTTAACAATTTTTCATTTTTATTTAACCATTTTCAGCCCATTTCCACTCACGTTGCCATCTCGCGTCCAAAAACGGTTGCACAGATGCACATTTGGAAAAATGCATAAATATTTATACCAAACACGATCCGCCAGAAATGTCGGTGGAAATTAAAAGAGCAATTTTCCAATTGAACAAAGACGAGGAAAAATTGGAATGGGGCGGGGAGGGGAGGAGTTTGGCGGGGTTTGGTTTGGTGGCCACCAAAGGAAGCAAAGATCAAACAAAGATCGAACGTGTTTTGGGTGCAAAAGTCAATTAATCATTAGAGAAAAACAAACCGAAACAACAAAAGCCGATTCCATGTTGCATGTCTCTCTCGGTTTTTGATGAGGCGCACAGGAAGTCGAATGTTTGTTTTTAGTTTGGCCAAAAAGTAAATCCAAATCCAAAGTAAAAGTCCCGAGCTGTTGTGACAATGGCGAAGTTGCATTTTGTGCAATTAACGAACATTTTCCAGATGCCGGGGACACGCTTTGACTAAGACTTTTCCGACTCCTGTGATCCCCGCCAAAAATTCCAACAAGTATCCCAATTTCAATTTGAGCATTGGAGTTCAACTTTGCAGGGTAAACTTGTTTTTAGTCTCCAGTGCTGTTGTGATGCCTTTTTAATTGCTCTCTGTGTAAAGTTACTTTGTATCTTTTTTCTCCCGCCTTTATGGGAGCCACTATATCTAGGGTGCCCCCACCCATTGACTCGTATGTATACAAACATATATGAGACGACAGTCACTCAGTTAGTCTGTCAAACGAGCGGCCATTCATATCGGCTTGTTTTTCATCCACATATGCGAGGACTTTACATAATCGAGTGACCAGGCGACCTAAAAATAAAGGAAAAACTTGATATTGAGCAATTTAGGTTGGCCAATTAAAAGCAAATTGGGGCATGAGATCGGTAGAAATACCAGATTGGGTTCAAATATATTTGCCTCAGATATTAGATACCTTAAATAAACAAAAAGCATTTGAAAACCCTTTAATTATTCTGTCAAGAGGGATATAATTAAAACATATGATTAAGCATGATCACTAAAAGCATTAAAGGTTAATGGATAATTAAGTTATTTATTTAGGAACTCAGCACTTTAGCAACGTGAACAAAACCAAAGCAATCAGTTCCCAACAAAGCTAAAAATATCGATATTTTCGATATAAAGCTCACCTTATGTCCGACGATCTTGACATTATCTTCAACTCAAGCACAACTGCCATTTAATTGTCACTGATCTATCGCAGACAACTTAGCCCAATTGATCTTATCTCTTGAAGAAAGATCACTTCAACTTGTCGTCAGCTGATGGCACAAAAGATGTGATGATGTCTTCAAGTTGAAGATCACTTTGGTTCCATTAACCCCAAAATCAAATAAGACCACCTGAAGATCACCGATTCGCTGTGAACCTTTCACACTTCCAATCGAAATGGAAATGTTGAAAACGAAAGTGAACCGAACCAAGCGACCAAAAGCTAGCCAAGATAGGTACAAATGGAGACTCTAATTGTTGGATTGTCTTCCTCGGTTTATGGCTTGTCACAGCTTGACGCGGGTTTAATTGAGTTGCGAATAAAATAGAGCTGTAAACATATCAATTACCCAGCCAGACGACCTGCCGTTGGCCAAAGCATTCGTTTTGGCCCAATTATCATCATCGTCAGGCGACAGAGACACCACAACTATATATGTACATATGTCTCTTACGCATGGCAGATATTACCCATTACCCTTACCCCCACTTTCCCGATTTTCCACTCTCGACTGCGATTATTTCGCCTGCTTACTCTCGTTTCCTCTGCTTATTTTGCAATTGCAACTGCAACTGGAATGGCAAAAGTTAGTTTGGAAGATTTATCGCCAGGCGGTTCGCGCCTGCGCCATCTCTTTCCCTCGATTCTCACTTTTTCCTTCTTTCTTTCTTTCTGAGCTCTGAGCTCCCAACTTGTTGCCTGGCATTTTATCAAAATCGAATCTGTGGCATTTCATTCGAGGCTTTGGTGCTGCCTCGCATACTGAAAACCGAGTGCCGAATGCCAGCCCACACATCCCCAACAAGTTGACGACAATTTTCCTATACCCTAGAAATGGGGTATTTCTAATTTTTCAAAGAGGTTTTATCCGCTTATATGGTGTACTCGATTTATATTTAAATTGATTAAATTGATTGATTATGCGTAACGTTTCAATAAAACGTTATTTATGAATTAGTGATGAAAATATGTCTCAAGAAGAGTATAGAAAATCTTGGCTGGCATTTTTCATTTTATTCGAGCTGCTTTCGTCGTGTGTTTCCACTTTCCAGTGGCAGTAGCAGAGTTTGTCATTGTTTCGCAGCCATTGAGAAGAGGCCGTCCCGTCGCAGTTGGAAGTCGCGTCATAGTTAAGGAAAAGCATTTTATCTATGAGTTGTCAATGCGCATTGTTTTTACTGCCTCGTCTTTCGATGCATTTGCTTTGCTGCCTTTTGGCTTTGCCTTTGCCGGCTCCGAAAGTGAATCTCAAATATTTCTTGATGGCAATCTCGGCTGGAAAAACGCCAAGGATGGTGTCTCTCGTTTGTTGGACGCTGGATGGTGGACGTGGATGTGGATGGTGGCACCCATGTTCGATGTACGTCAACAGAATTTGCGAACAAGGTCATGGGAGCTGGAAGAGTAGGGGTTTTCGGAGGGGTCTCTCCATAACACATATCGCCGGCATCTCGCGGCTCATTTGGAGGAGATTTTCCGTAGCCGACGACGGTTTTGTTTTGCCAACGCATTTCACTTTCTACTGCATTTCGAATGCATTTCTCTTTCGTTTGGGTTTCGTTAATGAACTCAAGTGGTGGGTTTCAGTTTAAATCTGCTTCAAGTTTGTTCTTTTTCACACGAAACACTCGAATTAATACCTCTTATTCTGTGAATGCTCTTGATTTCAGTTTTTGTTTTCATTTTCTTCTTGCCTTTTGTTTTTGTTAAGGCAGCCGAAAACCGAAAAAGTTGCATTTACGTCTCACCTGACAGAATTTCTGTTTGTTCCGCATCTGCATTTTGCACTTTGGGATTCAATTTCAGTTTGGCGGCAAAAAAAGAAAAAAGAAGCGAATAAAACAAAAGAGTTATGAGAGCGTTGGATAAGCGGAGAATGTGTTAGGTATTCGATGCTTTGAATAAAAGGGTTCTAGAATTACTCAAATGAATTTATAAAAAACTGAATGAATGGGTTGCGGTGGTACAGTTGCAGCTTTAGTTGAATTCATATAAACTAAAAGAAAAAAATAGGAGAAATAACAAAATTAAAAGGAAAAATATAAATTAAAAATTTAGATTAAATAACAGAAAACCAAATTTAAAAAAATAAAATAAGAAAACATAGAATAGGCGACATTTTACCAAAATTATAATAGTATAAGTTTTAACTTTGCGTTGATTCTTAAATTTTAAGAAACAGTTTTATAAAGATTGAGTGATTTTAATTGCTTCTAATTGATCAGTAATTTTTTAAATACTTTTTATACCCGTTACTCTTAGAGTAAAAGGGTATATTGTATTCGTGCAAAAGTATGTAACAGGGAGAAGGAAGCGTTTCCGACCCCATAAAGTATATATATTCTTGATCAGGATCACTAGCCGAGTCGATCTAGCCATGTCCGTCTGTCCGTCTGTCTGTCCGTCTGTCTGTCTGTCCGTCTGTCCGTCTGTCCGTCTGTCCGTCTGTCTGTCTGTATGAACGCTGAGATCTCGGAAACTATAAAAGCTAGAAGGTTGAGATTTCACACACATATTCTTGGGCTTCCTACGCAGCGCAAGTTTGTTTCATCGAGGTGCCACGCCCCCCCTAACGCCCACAATCGCCATAAACGATTTTCAAATGTGTCTGGAGGCCACATCTTTTAAGATTTTAAAAATATATAAACGCCATTTTATAGTGTTTATTAATACCTATCGAAATGTAGAAGACATTTTTCAAATCGGACCATTCATTAAAAAGTTATACGCAATCAAAATTGTTTATATATCTATCTCCCTCGCACTCCCTTTAGCCCCAATAGATAGTCGGGACACCAACCCGAGTACAGCGTTCGCACTCCCTTTAGCTGAGTGACGGGTATTAGATAGTCGGGACACCAACCCGACTATAGCGTTCTCTCTTGTTTTAACTATATTTATTTCCCTCCGATATTTTTTTTAAAAGCTTTATTTATAAACCATGTTCACCCCATTCCAACTGGCGTGTGTCAAGATTTTTTAAAGACCCACAACAAAATTTCCCACTCGACCAAAAAAAAAAAAGTATATTGAATTTCTACCTCGGCGGGGAGCACTCCATCCTAAGACCCCCTCCGAAAACCTCTTAACTCTAAGACCGACTGGGAAAGGGATCCAATTATCGCCTGGAGACGTTGTCGTCGTCGTCATTTCAGCTTTTGTTGCTGTTGTCGACCGCTGACGATCGGCGTTTGTGCCCATTTCCGACTTTAACAACTTGACCACAGATACAGTATACCCTGCTGCCCCCTTTCCCAGCCCCGGTTTTTTGAGATTTTTTTTTTTTGTTTGCTAAAGTAAAACGCCGTTCATTTGTTTTTGATTTTTTTTGTTGTTGTATTTTTACTCTTTTTTTTTTTAGTTCGTGCAAATTTCGCTGAGTTTGCAGTTATTTTGCTGCTGCTGTTGTTGCTTTTTTACAAATTGCCTGTAAATGATATTTTCACAACTCGCATCGATTGACTGCCAAAGCCCCCCGCCCCTTGATCCCCCACCCATGAAAATTGAGAGAGTTCGCCGAGGTTAATGCGACCAATAAATTGTTGTTGCCGATTTTTGTTGTTGATGTTCAATGCTTTATGAGCCATATTTTGCCTCTCTTTTTCACTCTCGAGATAGGATTTTTCTTCTCTTTCGGATTTCGGATTTTGGGTCGGGAATGCCGTTTTAGCTGTTGTCTTTTGGGACGTTGAGCCTAACGGCAAATGACGGGAAATATTGAAATTTCGCAGCGTAAAATTGTTTTCAATTTAATCGACATTGTCCAATTTTTCATGCTCAAGCTGGAAGTTTTCCTCTCGTTTTCCGTTTGTGCAATTTGAGTGCAAATATAATTAATGATAATGAATTGTTATGCGAGACGCCCTCGGTCAAATTTGCAGAAAACAAAAAAAGCTGAGAAAAAATGTCGTGCATCGGTCGGAGTTTGTGGGAGTTTTGTTGGCAAGTATTTGACTTTTTTCTTGGGGGTTTTCGGTTTTCGGTGCAACTGATTTATCACTGGAGACAGCTACGAGGTTGCGGCGGTGTTTTGGCGAAAGGTTGCCATAAAAATAAAGTAGGGGAAATAAAGGGGAATCGTTGGGAAACGAAGTAAAAAATACCCTTTAAATACAATTTTTTTTTAAATTATTGAGTAACTCAAAAATATTTATGAACCGAACAGAAGATAAATCCCTAAAAATACCAGATAAGATCTTTCATTAAAACCCCTAAAATTCTTCCCATTCATGTAATTTTAAAGGCATAAATCATCACAAAATGCATCATAAGTAACGTATAAAAACGGTATGAAGTCGGAAATCTATTTTTCGGACATCAAATTTATGATACCCCCTGCTACGGTATCGAAAATCTTGCTAAGCAAATGTTGCTTGGTAAAAGTTGATGGTTTATTATGCTTCAGTTTCTGCGTTTGGCTGTGCATTATGCAATGTTTTTTGGCCAAGTGCTAATATCGAAAAGCATTGGTAAACAATTTCCCCATTTTCCTCGTCGGTTATCCTCTGTTGTTTTTGCCGCTGTTGTTGTCATTAGTCAAACTTCGTTTCCGCTCCATTCAAAAAACATTTTCACATCATTTCGCTTATTTGTTTTAACACGCATTTATTTATCTCGTTTCAGCCGAAAGTGAATTGAATGGCATCGCATGGATTGGAATTGGATGGATGTGCTTTGCCGCAAGCTCACTGAATGAATTTCGACTTTCGCACAATGTGCACGCTTTTCACACTCGATTATGTGAGTAATTGTCTGTTAATTAACTTTAGTATGGCTTTTTAGCTTTTTCTCCTAACACATCTCTCAATCTTTGGCTGTCATGTGCGATTGTAACATTTTGAGTGGCTTAATGGTTTAATTAAGAGGAGAGTTCATTGCGTGGCATCGCATGAATCGTGGAGTCTGGACTCGAGCTCTGAATAGGGGAAGTGGTACCCATTTAAAAAGTGGGTCAATGTCAAGATCAAGGCAATATGGCGACTATTGCAGTAATTTAAGTTTAGTGGAGAAGTTTTAAAGCTAGAAAAGGGATTTAGAAATATGTAATTCGAAACTTTGAATTAATGCGCAGATACTAATTTCAATTTTTCCATCGATTTTACAGTGTATTTTATCTTATCCGAATGTTGGAGTAATTTTACGGATTCATTTTCTTAAATATTTAGAAGTTACTACCAATAAACTATACCCACAAGTATATTTCCCCTTAGCTAATTATCTTTTGTGAAGCACTTTAAAGTGTTTGCTTTAATTTATGTTTTCTGTTTTCTTGCACCACTTAAACCCACTAATTTGGTAGCATATTGCTGGCCGATCGTTCAGATAGAGGGGTGTGACTATATGGTTATTTACTGCCTCGCCACCTGTCGGCCGTCGAAAGAGTTACCGCCTGTTCATTTGGTGGGTCAGTAGTCATAACAAACGACTTCCCTAACGATAGGCGTGGCAAAATCGGGACTAGTTTTTCTAAAATCTTTTTTGGTTTTTTTCTTGTGCTTTGATAGCTTTTCTATGTGTCATGTGTGTAATGTGCTGTGGGGCCCCCAAAAACGACCGCAGAACATGAAGAAAACGTGTTCAAACCGCAAAAACAGACAAAACACGAAACATTTATCATTTATGCTTAGGAATTTAGACAACTGGAGGGGACTAGCAGGGAGGAAAAGTGGGCTGAAGTGTGGAAAGGAGTGGAAAAAGAGGCGGGGTGGGGGGAGTGTGTGGACTGGGTCCAAAAATGTTTATAGGTTGTAGACAAATTTTGTTAGCGACAACTTAAAAGGCGACAAATAAAATACAGTCGAACCTCTATAACTCGAACAGACAACATAAAAATTAGATACAAATGTAATGAAAAATATTATATGTTAGTTTTCTATTAAAAATTAAATTTATCTAAAATATCTTGAGCATAATTTAAAATATTGAAAAGATCGTTTTATTTTTTTTCACTTTAACGTGGTTTAACTGGGGGTGGTGGGGTGTTTTGGGTGTTTCGTGTCTTAGTGTTTGGGAGGTGGCGATACAATGTTTGCATGTTCCCCAAATTTGTCTCCACTTTCGGGGATCCGATAACTTTCGTTTTTTCTGCTTTGGTTTCCTTTTTCAATGGTGAACCACTTCTCTAATTGCTTGAGCACCGAAAATCCACAGAAATACATATAAGAGTTTCCTTTTGTCTTGGACCTCGGGTCTTGGTTGGTCCTCTGTCCACTGTCTTTTCCTCCGTGGCCATGTTTTCATGTCGCCATATGTCTCACCATACTTGCAAATGTTTTTTCTCCCCCTCCATTTCTTTGTTTTGAGGGAGGACTTTTGTCGTTTTATAAGCAAGGAATTTGCAATGATTTCAATTGTAGTCTGATACTCAGACGAATTTTTTTCTAATACTTTGGATTGGGTACCATGAAATCAAAGTAGGTTGATATAGATCAAGGTACCTAAAAGAAACAAATGGATTAAAATATATTTTAATTTTGCAAATTAACAAACACAATAAAGTGTGAAGAAGTCCGAAGTTAATGATTAAAGATAAACAAGTTTAAAATAAGAGATTGAATAAAAAAATAAATGTTGGTTTGGGGACTACCCAAAAAATAAATGTTGGCTAAAGTTGTGAAAACGTAGAATAAAAGAGCTTAATGGTCGAAAAAAAAATCAAAATAGACTATGGAAAGCCTTAAGACAAAAGAAGGCTCAAAATACCAAAATAACTAATGTTAAATAGTGTTTTAAAAAAGTTTTTCCATGTAAGCCATTGGAAACCCTTTTGCAACCCAGATCAGTGACTGAGATAATCTATTTTCCTGCTGTAAAATCTCAGTTATCTGGCTCACCATCGCCATATCTCATGTACCGAGCGATAAAGGTTTGTCAAAGCCAAGACACGACCGCAACAAATTAAACAATTCATTGTCTCGGGTGCCCACAAAAAAATAAAACTCAGAAAATACAAAAAAATTGCTCTGTGGGCAGACAGAGCTCCTTTAATTTAAACTAGGTTGCACTGGACCACATATTGTGATTGTTTTCTGTGCTTTTTGCGGTTGTCGTTGCGGTTGCCCCAATACCTTTTGGCCACGATGTTCGGTTTACAAGTCAATATGGTTATTGTTATTGTCGCCAGATTGCCAGCGATTTGGCCACTTGGCTTGGCCAACAACATTCACGTGTGCCAAAAGTGACGCCGTCTCACCTCTCTTTCAACTTATGGGTATAGTATATATATCTCCCTGCAGTTAACAATTCATTAGGTGTTGCTGCTGCAACAGCAGCTGTTGCAGTTGCAGTTGTGTTGCTGCTGCAGCAACTGTCTTTAGCAATTGTCAATTTATGGCATGCTGTCTGCCTTTGGGGTTCTCCTCCAATCATGGCTCTTAGCCTGGTCAGCAACTCGGCTTGAATGGCCAAATTGGTGGGCACACAGCGTTGGCACTGCACTGCCAACGCGATTCTTGGAAGAATTCCCCGATAAGTCGGTTGACCACTGCTGCTGCTGGTTCATATAAAATATATAGCTGCAACTGCTGCTTGCTGCTGTGCAATATATAAAAAATATACTTTAATTACGCTTTGGTCTGCGGAATGTCGATTTCCTCGGTCTGGGTCTCTCTAAATGTCTGATTCTGGGGTCGACGCCGTGTCTGCAATCGGTGCTAACTTTTGTAGCTAGAGATGGTATGATTATAATGGTATATTAATTTGGAAAACTTTATCTATAAATAGCGTTTTTCTAAAAAGTTAATTTTGTATCTTAAAATATTTGTCATTTTCCTAAATAGTTATTTTATAAAAAATAGTTATTAAAAGCTTTTTATTCCATTAAAATAAAAACACTTTAAATTCTTTTTTCACACCAGCTTTATAAATAATTCCCTTTTTCTTTTTTGGTTCTTTTTATGGTTCAATGAAATCACGATATCCCAAAAATCCCACCTCTATCAGCGATTTTATCGCTAGTACAACTCATTCTTACTCATGACTTCACACCCAAAAGCCAGCTGATGACTAAATTATGGCCAAGTACGCGAACTTTCAAGACTTTTGTTGGCCAACTAAACGAATTTCGAAGTCTTATCTCGACTATGGGTTCGCAGATAATGAAATATTCTATATAATTGATTACATTTGGGGCCACTCGAGTGTCGCTCAATTGCCTGCCTTATCAACTATATCTAATCTATAGGGGCACGAGTAAAGTTCGTCGGAAGAAACTGGGTAAACAAAATAATTGGTCTCTCAATTGTTAGTACTTGATTTGGTTTAATTGGCTACACAGAGTTTTCCAGAGTGAGAATAAACGGCGATTAAGTGAGTTCACATCCGGTTTTTTCTGGGCTTCTGTTTTCGTTTCGTCTTTTAAGATGAAGAAGGGTAAAAAAGCTCACAGAACGGAAGTGAATAAATATCAAAGTAAAGGGAAATTAAATGAAATGGAAAAGATTTTGCTGGGAATCAGAAAACGGAAAGTTTTGTTTTCATTTTCAAAGAAAGCTTGAAAGGGAAATCTTAGGTGTTCTTTTAATTTTAAAGGGGATTTTATTTTAAGGGAAATGTAATATTCATCATTTTCAAAGAACGCTTGAAAGGGAATCTTAAGTATTCTTAAGTTTTTTAAAGGGTTTTTGTAAGGGAAAATTTACTTTTTATTAAGGGAAATTCATTACTTATGAGGGAAATTTCACTGATTATTCAGGGAAATTCACTCAAAAGTCAGTGAACATTTAACACCTAAAACTAAAGACCTTGATTTTATGTTCCAACTACTGTTAAAGATTTATGAACCGATACTCCAATGAAAATTGAAAGTTTTGCTTACTGAAAACATGTCTCCTGAAATAGATTCTATTGTCATTTTTCCCCAGCTTTTTCTTATAACGATGAACAATGAACCGGGCAGATTTACGAGCTTCTCGAAAACTTCGTGTCTTGCATAGACAATTTCAAGGGATGTGCGATCTTCAAGACCCCTTCCTCTAAAACCACTCCCCACTATTCATATTCATTCAATCCACATGTTTGTGTTGACTTCATTTTGGTTTCGTTGGCTTATTTCTACGCAAATATTTGTCTATTTTTAGCCCTCTTCTTTTGGCTGCCCCTTTACTGTGTCTCCTCTTTGTGCTTATTAATGGCCTTTGCTTTGGCTTCTTCTTCTGCTCTGGGGGTCTCAGATCTCAGATCGCCGAGGTCTGTGGGCTTTGTGGCCATAACTTTATGTTCCACATGTTTTTTTTCGGTTTTTGGTGGGGGGTTTTGACTTTGGTTTCGCTTGAAGATCGGTTTTCTTTGGAACTTTTGTGCTATTACCGAATGTTTAGAGGTGTCTTATGCAACAGTTCAACAGGTGGACAAATAAATGCAAGAAAAGATTCGAAAGAAAAACTGTTCATTCGAAAAGTGAGTTATTATCGGAAAGTGTTAAATATTTGGTAAAAGCATAATGGAGGAATTAATTTGCATATTTTTTGAGTTTTTATCTTTCTTTTAAACTTCAAAGAGCCACTGATTGGGCATTAAAATTTTGAATACGCATTCTTAGATCGTATAAACACAAATCGAAATCCCAATTCACATGGAAAGGCCTCTTAATTTTAACCATTTCCATGCGGAAACCTATAAACCTGAAACGCAAACTGGAAATTCGCAATTTCCCAAATCAATTTTTGCCTACTACAAGTATATTTCTCTACTTTTTCAACGCCTTTTTGAACGGCCTTTCGGTTGTGTGAGTGTTAGTCACTCGCGAATGCGACTGCGAATCCCCATTTTGCATGCAGACCGAGTGGAAATTTGCATAAAAGGGGAAACTACTGTCAGACGATTCCTGGGGCCCCTATTTCAGGTTCTTCTGTGAGTCATAAAGCAAACATTTGGATTTAATGGTCAGCACATAAAAGAGTGGAGGCCTTTGCCGCATTCATTACTTAATTATGTAATTAATATGTCTAAGACTCCACACAAAGCCATAAAAATAACTCGCAAAAAAGATGGTTTTTCAAAGTGGAAGAGGTTAGAGCTAAAAATAAGTTGATCTACGAATTATATGGAGAATGTGTGCGAAAATAATTAAATTAACCAACTAAGTAAATTTTCAACTGTCTTTATTTCAGTACAGTTATGAAACACAAAACACAAATATCTTTAATACTAAAAATTAATTAATATACTTGTCTTTATAAAATCTATAATATTAGCAATTAAATTGCAAACTTCTTTTAATAGTATCTATAACATTAAAAATAAAATTATAAACTGGTTCTAATAAAAAAATATTAAAAGTTTTATAAGTATTTATTAATTTTAGTTCAGTTATGAAACACAAATCTAAGTACCCACTAAAAATTAAATTATGAACTTGTCTTGCAAAAATCATAAAAATCAAGTAGACAACCTAATAAAAATGTAATAATAAATATTTATTTATTTATTTTATGAATTTTTGTATCGAAAATCGATTACTCAAATCGCTGTCTATCAACAGCCCTGCCAATAATGGGTTAAAGCTCTGATTGCGGTTTGTTTTGTAACGCTTTTGTTTTTATTTTTTTTTGTGTTGCCCAAAGACCTGGGAAACTTTATTTACAGCTCTTAGCATTGATTTGTGTTTCTTACGAGGGGCCACGCCCTCCTCCCTCAATTATAGCCACCACCTCCCACTTTCGGTTGCCAATTTTATTATTCATTTTTCACGACTATTCGGATTTTCGAATCTCTGGCGCTCAAGTGGCTAAATGAACGCTTGCAGGCCAATTTTGGAATTGGACAACTCCACCGCCTTTTGCACCACCGCGAAAATTTGCATACGAATATGGATACCACTGTTTTTCGCGACTAATTTCGTATGAAAATTTTTGATTGCGCCGCGATTAGAATCGTGTTCATTGTTTATAATTCCTCCGCTGTCTCCGGGAGTCGTTGACCAAAGCTAAAGCTCTGAAATTAAGTAATATTTTGCATACGTAATTACTATAATTTTTCTCGATTCCCGCTGTTGTTACGTAGTTATGCAGTTAGTAGTCGTTGTCGGTGGGTTACAGTTGCTTTTTTAATTGCCGTTTACAGTTTCAAAGTTTTGTTTACTCTGGCGGTGGTGGGTGTGATATGGGATATGCGATATGAGATATGAGGCTGTGATATGGCCACTGCACTCTGAAAAGCTGAAGTTCTACGAGAGTTAATTATGCTAATGCAGGGAAGGGGAGAATGGAGGGGTCACAGAGGTTGAGATAGAGATATAGATAGAGGGGTTCTTTCATCACCGCAAGTGTGTTGCAACATCGGATAATTCACAGAGTTGTTATATGACCAGAAAAGGTACAAAAAATATACAGAAATAGTTATTAGAAGATACCTTTTGGGGAAGTTTAGTTGGGAATATTTTATTTTATTTTAGGAAAATTAAAACTTCTCAGAAAATAAATGAAACAAATGTTTTTTATATTTATTTATTTTACAAATTCTTAGTAAGGTTGTGAAGAATTGTATTTTATAAAAACAAGCATGTTTTTAGATTACCATGACTTAATATAAATTCAGTTAATTAATACAAATTTAACCAAGTGTTATATGACCATTAGGATCGCAAATGATGAAATGAGTCAAAGAAGTACTAATATTTCGTTTGATATTTGTTCCCCCTTTATGAGATTAACTTTTTCTGCATAAACGATTAGAGATCATTTAAAATCTTCATCTGTAAAATGCACCTGCTTGCAATCGCAGGCCATGAGATCCAAAGAAATGCTCGTAGGAAATGAAACCATATTAAAGACGATATCCAAGTGCAATTTGCTTTCGTCTTTTAATGGCTTGCCTATAGTAATAATACCCATCATTAGTAGAAGGAAAATGAGAAACGAATCTCAGCAGCGCTGCTAATTATGCTGCCCCATGAGGTGTGGTGTTCGGTGTTGGTCCCTCTCAATCATAATCATCATTTCATCTCGGCCCACCTATTTTTCCCCCTAATTTGTTTGATTTCCTTTTCGACTAATGCGCAAATTTCCCTGCTCTCTTGTTTCTCGTTTCAGTGGAATTAATTTATTTTTATCAAAATAACGAAACAAGTATTTTGCATAAAAACGAACGGAAATCGAAAGGAACGACGCCCTGCGAAGGTCATTGCCAAAAGAGCGGAACGCCGGCAAACGGAACGGGGAAAACAATGGAAATGAGAGGAAGCCAGGCAGACATGCAAATATTGGGTGACTTTTGAGGGGTTTTTGTGGATTAGCATAACTCGCTCCCCAAAATAATCAATATAGTATATCCCCCACATCCCGCACACATGGAAAACAAAGCCAAATAAAGTTGGAGAACAATGGAAATGCAACAGGAAAACGAAAGGGAAACCCGAAATCCGAGAAAGAAGGAGAAGAGATGAGAAGTAACCAAGAGACTGAAAAAGCGGCCATGATAAAGGGTGGATGCGAAGGATCGGCAAGGGAAACAGAGTCCCCGAACGAAATCCAAGCCACCCGACGAAATCAAGAAAATAACACAACGAAACCCCTTAAATTGGATGGCATTTTCGCCATACCAGCCACGCCCCCAAATAAGGCGGCGGGGCTAACTACAAAATCGGCCTGCAGTAGCCGCAGTAGTTCCCTCAAGAAGCAGAGACGAGGATCCAGAGGAAATGCAAATTTGAAAGTAATTGGAACGGAAAATGGAGCTCCGAAGAGTGGCAACTCTGGCGGAAACAGTGTTGGAAACGACCTTATGAAGCAATCACAGTCCATGACGTCACTTCAGGCCTCGAATGAGGAGCAGCAGGAGCGTCGTGACGTCATCCAGGCCAAGCTCCATTTGGAGCGGCCCTACAACAGCCTCAAGGTGAGTGATCCCAAAAACGGGCATGGATTTTGGAGGAGGGGAGGTGGAAGTGGGGAAAATGCAGAGGTATCCATCGGGTAATGGATGTGTCGAATGTGTGTGTGTGCGCATAAATTTGCAATTGATCATCGGGTAATACCCTTTCTGGGTAGATAATAAAATAGGCACGAAACTTAAAAAAAAAAAGTATTTAACCAATTATGACATTTTGTCATTGCTCACTAATTTCCTCAGCGAAACTTTAAGTTTTTACTGTGTGTGTCGGCAGAGCGCCGGTAGACACAAAATCGATGTCCTTTAAATGCATAAAACTAAATAAATTCCTAACTCGCAAGGCATAGAAGATAAGTTCTTTCTTTCAGTTAGGGTATAACAAAGTTTGGCATTGAGTTTTGTATCGTAACTCCTCCATCTTCCCCTACCTGTTGCACTTCTTAGCCTTCGTTCGACACGCTAACGAGTTTGGTCTCTAAAAATGACAAGCGGCCGTTAGAAAATTCTGCACTCTTGTTCTTGTTGTTGTTCTTGTTCTTGTTCCCCTAATGGTGTGTCTCTTAGTGTATGTCTGTGTCAACGGAAATTGCTTTAATAAATTATTAATAAATTTCCCGATTAGCATGCCTTTATGAAACCGAGCGAGCTGCAACGGTTAAAAATGTGCAACTAAGTTGGCGCCACTGGCCATGAACAGCACAAATTGCTAATTTATGCTCTAAACTGGAATTTAAAAACCGGCTTCTGTTCTTCTTATACGCAGGCGGAAAATGATTATATAGTTGAGGAATGTATG
Organism: Drosophila lutescens; assembly: GCA_037075285.1. Lineage (NCBI taxonomy): Eukaryota > Metazoa > Arthropoda > Insecta > Diptera > Drosophilidae > Drosophila > Drosophila lutescens. The sequence goes on along the minus strand of JBAMCF010000072.1, from coordinate 647,188 downwards.
CATTTTGTGATATAAAAATTTATAAAATATAATCTATAGTATTTTTCCAAATCTAATAGTTTTTTTGAAGAACAGTGTGCAATAAATTTTATTAATTTTTAGTGACGGAAAAGGGCGTGTCAAAATCGTTTAAATAAATCTTATCAGCGTGGGTATAAAGACACAATCTGCATACCTAATAGTTTTGGTCCAGTTCTCACAGTTTTCGAGTAATAATATTTACTGTGTTCCCCGATAAAAATCTGTTAGAATTTACAAGACCACGACCGTAGGAGATATGTATATTTTTTTCAAGGCCTCCAGGTGTCACAGCTTGCATTTTTTTACAGCTTATTTGGCGGCGGCGTCAAACTTTTCTTAGTCACTGTGGGCGAGTTTTTGGCCCGAAATGCGAGTCACTCGGCGATAAATCCCGCACCGAACCCCCTTTCCTGCTACTCATTCATTTAATCAATTACTCAAATCGGCAGAAACAGCAATAATACACAATTTCATTTTCGATTTTTGATTTTCAATTTCGTTTGCTTTTGGGATTTCGATTGCGCATTACGATTGTGTAAATAAGGAATTTCCATCCACGATTTCAGGCCTGATTTGAGTTTAGGGGGACAGACTTTCTTGGACAAATGAGCAAAATGCATTAATTAATTGCGCGCGCTTTGCAATTTGGAGTGACTGAAAACCAGTTTTCTGAGCGGCGGCCTAGAGAGCCGGGAATATCTGAACCGCCAGCTCAGCTCCCAAGATGGCCAAGCATATTGTTTCGGCCGTATTTGGCACGCCTCAAATTACTTATTTATTAACAACTTTTAGCGGTTTCCCCTTCCTCTTTTCAATCGGCTTTGTTGTGCGCTTTTGTTTGGTCTTTGCCACTCCAGTGGCTTTTTTTTGAGGTGCTTTAAATCAATCAACATTTGTCAACATTTATTTGTATTACCTTAAGCAGCAACTTTATCGAACATTTAAAAATATAATTTGGTTAAATGGTTTACTGTTTTGGAATAGTGCGCTTAAATTACTATAAGAAAAAAGTATTAAACCTTTTGAGATTCCAATATAAACATTAGAGAACAAATATTTAAAAATTTCCGATTATTTAAAAAACTTTTTGTTAAACATAACCAAATGCAATACCTAAATATTTTTAAAGATTTTACATACAATTGCCAAATTTAAATTCTAGTGATCCTGATCAAAAATATACCTACGTTATACTGAAATCATAATACCCTCTAAAAGGAAGGGTATACATTTAATGAAAATATCTACATATCTAAGGTGTAGAAATGTCTACACGGTTTACCTCTAATTTTACAATTCTACATAATATTTACTTGCTTCTTTACATTAGTTTCGTGTGTCGGCACTAGGGGCGCTAGGAAACTATACATAATACATAAACATAGAATCAATTTCAAAAACTCTTAAAATTAATGATAAATTTTAATATATTTTCTTGAATTTTCAGAAAAATTCGCATAGCAATAAAATGCACCGTTATTCGTGGGGAAGCGGAAACAGTCAGTGCAGCTCCACCAGTCTCCACAGCAGCGCCACCTTGGGCCTGGGCTCCTCTGGCAAAGACGACCTCTGGGCGGCCATTCAAACGAACTACAACTACATCATGGACACGAACCTTTTGGACACATGCAAGGAGGCGCGCTGTGAGATAGAGGGCGCTGCAACAGTGTTGGAAAAGTCCAGTGAATGTTGTTTTAAGGTAAGGAATTTGTAAAATTTTAATTATTTCCTTGAATTTAATATGTAATAATAACTCTATTTAATCATTAAATATTCAACAACAGATGCTCGATGAGACCCAACGACCCGAGGGTCTTTGTGAGGATCCAAAAGAATTAAGGCGTTGGCTGCGCGAAATGGAGACTAAATTGGAGACTTCACCGACAATCACGGAACTCACTTTGTTTGGAATTGCGGAATTGCAGCGCCATCTAGCAGTACACTCGGTGAGCTATAATTTTTGAATGCATTTTATGAGAGCATAATTTGAGGATCGGAAAGGACCTTTTAAATTTACATAGCCTGCTTTTGTGCTAACTTTTAAAGAAAACTGATAATGTAAAATTACATTTTACAAGGGTGTTAAAACCATTGTCGACGTTTTGGGGAATCCCAGAATCTTTGGAGTGTTGTATGCGTTTCGGAGTAGATTTTCTCCGATTCTAGGTCCTTTTTTTCCAAAGCCTACTTTTTGCTTTAAATTTGTTGAAAACATTAGGCGGATTACCTTCTATTTTATCGATTGAGGAGAACAAAGTTATGAGGAATTAACTTTAGGACTGATTTTACGAAAAATCTTTTAAAAATATTTTTATGAAAATATGAAAAATAGAAATATGACAACCGAAAAAAAGTATGATAATCACGTTAAGTAAAAGTGTAACAAAATATGAAAAACAATCAAAAAACATAATGCAATTTTACGCATTTTATTATATTGTGTGGTTTTTTTTCTTTGTTGGCCCCGATGACTTGGGTTTTTTGCTACTTTTCCTCTTTTTTGTTTGAGTTTTCCCCCTCCAGCGGCTTCCGTTAGTGCGTCTCGAAATTGTGCAACTAGTTTTGTATCTCAAGCAGGGAAAAAAGACCAAATCCGTCAGTCATTCTCATTGCCCCCGCCGCCTGCTCCTCCAATCCCCTCAATCCCCATTGACTTCCCCTCCAAAAATCAAGACAACAATGTTCCCTTGTTTTCCACGCTCTTTTTTCTCCCATTTTTTTGATTTTTTGTTACGAAAATTTATTGAGCTGAAAGTGAAAATTGCTGCGAGGGAGCGGAAAGAGGGTCTTGAGATAACCTCCTCGAAACCTCTGCTTGATAATTGGCATTCGGACGTTTGTAACACCTTCAATCGAGAGTGAATTCAAAGTCTCTCTGAATTGCATTGCCCACAGATTTGTTTTCTGCACTTTTCTGTTTTCGGTTTTCTTTTCTCTCGTATTTCTTTGATTTAGGGGGATTTTTATCTGAACAATATTGTCTATAAACAAGGCTCTGGGCTCCCCATATTATGTAATTGTGTGTGAGTTTGGGAAAATCTAAGACGGAAGAGAGTAAGGCTTGTGGTCTCCGCCTTTGGCTTGATTTGTGTCGGCTTCAATTGAGCTTTGACCATGACAGAAGTTAATCCGTTCGATGAGGAATATTGCATAAGAATTGGTAGGTTTATGGAATTAAAAACGGAAGAGGAAATCTATTTATAAATATAATATTAAACAATTATTTAGAAAATAGATAGACTAATTTAAATTCGATTTAAATTATTTAAATTCAAAATCCTCCGGGTTTCCTAGAAATTAAAAAAATTTCCATTCCTTTACCAGGTCTAAACCTCTCCACACTTATGCATAAAATTTCCAAATGGCCATTTTCAAGCCTTCAAAAAAATACTTTCCTTTACCCATTTTCTTGACCCATTGAGGAATTGCTAGTTTTTATTTTTTGGCTAATTGAAAATTCCTTTAACGTTTTTGTTCAATGGAATTCCTTAACAACACATTCGCTCTTCCTTCTCCCAAAAAAAAAAAAAACCAAGAAAGACAAAAAAAACGCAGCCGGCCACGAGCCAAATGAAAGTAAACAAAAACCAAGACTAAGAAAAAAGTTGAGTTTGCATTGTGGGCTGTTAGCCGAAAAATGCTCAAGACAAAAACTCTTTGGCTTGCTAAACTCCGGCTGGCTGCCCCTGATTTACGACAATTGTTTTGTCACGTTGTCGATGGGAGAAAGAGAGCCAGAGCCTCATAGATATAGGCTTTTCCAGCTGGAGTTTAGAGTAGGCAGTAGTACCAACTAACCGATCGACGACGACGGCAGCAGCACCAAATGTCAATTGCCCAAAATGGTTAAACATATTTCCAATAAGTTGTTAGGCGTTTGTCTCTGTCAATTGTTTTCGAGCTGCAGACTGCAGTTGTTGCTTCTGCAGTTCCCGGGGGCGGAGACACGCATTCAGTGTCCAAAAAAACCAAACTGTTAACTAGAGTTCCAATTCCAATTCCACAAACCGATCGGCGCAATCAAGCCCCACAGCATCGAGAGACCAGAGACCAAAAGGAAAGGGGATCGATATCGAGATTGGGTTGGAAAAGATTGAGATTGAGAGATGATCGCCGTGAAGCAAAAACCAAAATTTGTCAGCTGCCGGACAAAGTCGATGGCCATAACGAGCTAGAGATCTCGTCTTCGGCTCCCCAAGGTGCTGACTGCAATCTCCTTTTTAATTGAAAACCAGCCCAAAACAAAGCAAAGCCCAGTGAGAATAACTCTATGTATTCCGCTGATGGTTGAAATTTATTTGTATTATGTGGGAACAAAGTTTGGGGAGGATGTGTAAAGGAAATCAAAAGAAATCTTAAAAAAATGTATTCAGAGAAAATATTATGCTTTTGAAATCACTTTAAAAAGTGCTTAAAAGTATGCAGCAAACAAAAAATTCAGAAAAAATATTATGTATTTAAAATGCAAAGAAATTGTATTCGGATTTATTTCTTTGTAATTTGGGATTTATAAAAAATGATTGCATACTTTTAGACACTTTGAAAAAGTTTTTGCTTGAACATTTGACATTTCAAACCTTTAACTTTCCCCTTTAAGGTCTTTAAAACTACTATTTAAATGTGCTGTTAAATGCCTACAATTGCGATAAAATCTTTGACAAGTGTTTGGTTTTTGGGGGCCACAATGGGTTAAGCATTCGCTGTTCTGGTCAAGTGAAGCGTAAACAATCATGTTCCCTGTCGCCTGCAACGACAGGATGTCTTTGTTTTCCGACCAACTGGGGCCACCAGAAATGGTCAAGACAAGCAGCAAAAGCAGCAGCGCGACAAAGCGAGAAAATAAGTTTGTTTTTCCCTGGAAAAGCCGCAGGAAAAGTGAAGGTGGTGCAATTTGGACTCTGGCCGGCGCGATTAGCTAAGAGCTCCGAGACCATATAATCGCATTGACAATTTCCATTTCCATTTCGTGTGCGGGAGTCGAGGAAGTGCTCCACTTTATGGCAGTCATAATTTCATGTTTCGCCTCGATAGGATTTGCGAATTTCGAATTTTGAATTTTTCATTTCGATTTGCTTGTTGTCCGATTCTATCGAATATCGGTGTCCATTGTGTTTCCCTCCGCCAGATTTGCATAACAATTGCTGTGTAACCTTTCGCCCAATAAGTTAGCTGGACTCCAAGTCCAACTTAGATGCAGACTGCTGACTGCAGACCATATGGCCAGCTGCAGTCAGTCGCTGGGCGGCAATAAAACATTTACCACCGAATTAGCCCAGCCAAGAGAGTAGTTAGCCCAAGTCCGCGTGAGTCCATTTCCACTTAAAATTCAGTTACGATTGCTGCCCATTGCCCAGTTCGGTTATAGTTCAACTTTCGCGTTAAGTGAACCTTTAAATAAACTTTCCATTTTACTTGCCATCTTTTAGTCGTTTAGTTTTGGGCCTAACTGAATAGTAATTGCGATAATGGGAGTTCGTTTAGCAGTTGATTAAGAGTCATCTGTTAATATATGAGGCATTCTCTGCAAAACCGGTCACCTAAAACTATTTTTTGATGCCTCGTTTATCGTGCTGTTTGAGGGTTGTCGCTTGTAGGGTTGCCACTCTATAATTAGGTTATGTTTTTGGTCGAAAATCTGTGAGAAGCTACAACTTTTGAACGAGTGAACCGATTCTAATACATCAAAAAGCACTTTTGTTTAAAACATTCCGAATTTAAAGAAAATTTTTTTTTTAATTTAAAAATTAATATTTTATTAAAAAAGTTTAGCTGAAAGTTATCTAGGTGCATTTAGAAATAGGTACTAAATTCAAAACTTTGATGGGAACTAAGAATTTAATTATTAATCATTAAAAATAAATAACCAAATAGGTACTAAATTAAAAACTTTAATGGGAACTAAGAATTTAATTATTAATCATTAAAAGTAAATAACCAAAAATGTTGGATTACCGAAAAATGTACATCTCCCAATCCACTTCCACTTCTATCCAAAAGCACAACAAATGCCAAAGCCAAAGCCAATCCAATCTCCTCTTATCGTTAACAATCGGATCAGAAAACCTTTCTCTCCTTCATCGATCCAAAACACGCCCAATTTCATAAGAAAATAACACACGAGCAAGATAGATGGACGGGGGTCTCTCAAGTTCAATTGAGTTTCACTTTTCTTCGTGATTTAAATTAACAATTAAAGCGGATAATTAACAAAATGAAAACAAAAGCAGGCACACCAAATCGAAGGCAACACCCCCCAACGGAGCGAGCTGAAGAAAAATATTATTACAAACTGGTGGATAATTTATCAAATGAACTGCGGATGAAGTCATTACCACAGAAAACAAAAAAGCCACACAAAAGGAAAGACAGGCCCAAAAAGTATTAAAAAAACAAAGACTACGTCACATGTGAAGCGGATCAAATGATTTCGTCATAATCGAGCAGCAAATTACTATTTTCCCCCTTTTAATAGAGAAATAAAATTGCCAAACTTTGGGCGAGAAATTTCTTTTAAACTGTGAAGGAAGTGGAACTGAAATTGGTAGCCGGCTAAACTGCAACTGAAACCGAAACCGAAATGAAAAGTGGGTAAAATTAAGAAGAAAAAGCCAACAATAAATCTTTTGGCAATAGGAAAAATAGGAAAAACAAAAGAAAAGAGCAGTCGCCGAACCACGAAAAAAAGGCCCCAAAAGCATGATCACAAAATTGACTTTCGAACACAATTTATTTTTATATTTTCTCTGTTTATTTCTTTGGTTTTCAGTTTTCAGTTTTTCTAGCCAGCGATTTAATAACCCGAATAAAGCCCGAATAAAAAACAATGAAAAATTCATGTACGATCCATTCAGGTTCATCATTAACGCCGAAGATCGAAACACCGCAAAAGCGGGGAAAAGGGAAAGGCAGCTCTGAGTTTTCATTCGGGATTCGAAGCGAAGGCTTTGCTTTGTCGCCACTTTAATTGGCTCAAATTAAAGACGAGCTGGGATTGGGTTTTATAGACTTTATAGAGACACGACACACGGGGAAGATGCAGCTGCTGCTGCTGCAGCTTAGAGGCGTTACTTTATTCCGCTGTTTAATGAAGAAATTTTCTCTGGAAGCCCGCCACCTTGTTAACGACTTTATGTGTGACTTTTTGCAAACAACAAAATGAGCGAGGTGAAAATTAAATTTAACAAAATGTCCCATAAAAATGATCAGCGTACCATGGACACCACTTAAGTGTGCCGACCATAAAACAAATATTGGATGGTGTTAAAAATGTGGAAAATGGAAAGTGCTGGTATTGGAAGGGAGCTTGGGCCACTGTTTGCTCATTTTTTACAAAACATATAAAATGTTTCTAATGGCAATTTCTCTTCCTTAAGATCTAAGAGTTTGGTTTCTTAAATTTTGAGATGTCGCTTGCTAGTAGGTGAGATTCTAGAAAATTGCACTCATATTGACCTTAAGTGTACCAAATGAGAATCGCATAGAAAGGATCAAAAATGTTTAAACCAGTTCCGAACTAACAGTTACAAATTACTGCAAAATATTTATCCTTCCAAATAAGAAACACCTTTGATATTCATTTGGATATTAATTTATTCGTGTCGAGGTCGATGTCAGTGAGATCTTTTCCAAGTTTAACCGTGGTAGACATGGTGTCCGTAGGTGGGAACTCCGTAGGATGACACTGCGTAGGACTTCAGCACGGGGACATGCTGAACCACTGGGACATGCTTGACAACTGGAACATGCTGCACCACCGGAACCTGCTTCACCACCGGAACATGTTTCACCACAGGGACCACATGGGCCACAGGAACCACTCCATAAGAGGGCTCAATGTAACCAGGTGCAGCGAAGGCCACAGCAAACAGGGCAAGGATCACAGCGATCTAAAGAGATAATATCTAGTTAATACACACCAAAGAAAATATTAAATATCCTTTAACTTACAATGCGGATCATGTTGGTATATTTGATTTTGAATATAAGACTTTAACTTTGAGGTTATCACACTTTTGTATTAGTCGAACGACTGTTGTTGATTGACCATCCGTGCCATCATTATATATAGTAGTTAACACCTCTGAGACTCTGAAAATAGCCCCCAAATTACTTCTGTTCGAGCGCCACGCGCCAAACCAGTTTAATTAGATACCCAATTTTAGAAGATATCTTCGGATAATGCGCATTCTATTTTGTTTCATCTCCAGCGGCGAACTTCCCGTTATCGGTCGTTATTGTTCAACCTTTGGACATAATCCCCCCATTCAATAACTCTTCAATTGTGTGATGTGTGCTAAGATCCGTTTGCCTATTATTGTTTACTTCCCAAGACCATTGTCATTATATCGATCGACTTCACGCGTTTGTGATGATCGCTGAGACCCAAGGTCAAGTCCACATAAAAAGACCTATATGAGGAGGCCCCTGGGTCAACTGATAAATCCATTCTCTCAATTAAACCAAAGAATTATTGCAAATCATGGCTGCCCAAACACGTTTGCTCGCTGAGAAGTCATTATTATCGTGATTTTTGGCTATATAAAGTAACTGATGCATTGGTAAATCCACAACAGTCAACCGACAAGCATCAAAGTGACAATATCTCAAAGTTTAAGTTTCCAAATCAAAACAAAATACCAAAATGTTCCGCATTGTAAGTGCAAGGATGTATAATATATCCCTTCATGTGTATTAACTTGACATTATCTCTTTAGATCGCTGTGATCTTTGCCCTGTTTGCTGTGGCTTTCGCTGCTCCTGGTTACATTGAGCCCTCTTATGGATCTTATGGAGTGGTCCCAGTGGCTCATGTGGTTCCCGTGGTGAAACACGTTCCGGTGGTGAAGCACGTTCCGGTGGTGCAGCATGTTCCCGTCGTCAAGCAAGTCCCAGTGGTTCAGCATGTCCCCGTTCTGAAGTCCTACGCTGTTCCCACCTACGGACACCACGTCTACCACGGTTAAATTTGGAAAAAGAAAACCTTATTGATATCGATCCGGAAAAAATAAATTACTATCAAAATTATTTAAATGAAAAATGATTTTTCTTATGTTTCTTATGAAGAAGGTGTACCCTTTATAGCAAGCCCTTCCATGCGCTGCTCATTTTCTAATGTTTTGAAGAAGCTGTACTTTTTTTTATCAAGCCTTCTATGCGCTTCTCATACAACAAAGCTAAGGACAGATTTATTGAAGAAGGATTTTTCTAATGTTTTGAAGAAGCTGTACCTTTTATATCAAGCCTTTCTATGCGCTTCTCATAAAACAAAGCTTGGGCCTGTACAATTCTTTTAATGGGAGTCTAATAAACTTTTCAGATCTGTTGAAGTAGTCCCAGTCTAAATGCATTATTTTTTCGAAACCCATTAAGTTTTTGCTAGCTTTGGTCTGGTTCGATAGGAAATTCTTCACGCAATCTGTAAATGCACCGAAATCTGGCACACAAATGTGTTTTCTTTGATTTTTTGCTCTGCGTTAGGGGCTTTGTAGTTTATTTGGTGCGGATCGAGTGATAAAAGCCAAATGTGCGCTTCGTTCCAGGCACCCGAAAGATACAGAGATTGAGCAGTTGCGTGGAACACATTTGGCAGGCTGTTCGAAATTGACTCTTTGGACTGGACTGAAGCTGAAGGTGATTAATGAATGCAGAGAGGGAGTGGAGTGGAGCTAAGAAGAGTTGCGAGTGTCCATAAGATACTTTTTAAACGGCAGTTAAAATCTAGCCAACACGCGAGTGAAAGAGTCTGAGTGAAATGTTTTGCCGTCGGCATTGAAAAACTTCTATAAAATAAAACTGAAAAATTAAAGAAAACGGGGGGAGGCTCTTCTTGTTGACCCACTTTTTTCGTAGACAGAAAAATTTATTTGCCTGGGCTCGCCGAGAATTGTTAACAGCAATTTAGTAGCCATCCGCTTCTTCTTCTTCGTCTGCTAAGTGTATTTTATTGTTTGCCAATTGCTGTTGTTGTTGTCTTGTTAACGCTTTTTATAGCCGCTTTTTGCTTTTCGGCCAACTCTATTTGTCGAGTCTTTCTCTCTCTTTCCATGCAGATGTATCTCTCAGATACATTCATTAACTTGTTTGCAGTTACAGTTCCCTCTGCTTTTCCCCCCTCCTCACAGGTGATTTATGCTTTGTCCAGCTTTTGTTTGTATATTTAGACATTTCCTATGTGTGTTGTCACCTCAATTTTTTCCTGCACTTGCTCAAATTTTTTATTTTTTCTCTGTTTTATTTTTGACTAATTAAAATAACGAGGTAATTGTGCAGTTATGAGGAGTGTCGTCTTGAAATCTGAGGGGGAAAAAAGTGGGATGATTGTGTGAACATGGCAGACCTCAAATCTCGTTATGACTATGAATATGCATTGGCGCTTGATGAGATCCGCACTTTTCTCTATTTTGTAAAGAAGTTGAAGGCGTGCCCAGGCAATTAGTTTGGAGCGCTAGGCCCTTCGATAGAAACCTCCAGGCCCATTTTGGCACGTTGTCAGAAGGAGGAGGAGGAGGTGGAATGCTGGGACAGGCCAAATGACTTGGGGCGAAACTTGTTCTCCACACCCAGTGAATCCAGTGCCCCTTTGAATAGAACCGGGGTTCTCTGTTCAAGATGGGCTCATAAATAGAATAGGTTACAGGCATCTTCTTTTGACTTTAATAGTTCGCACTTTAATAGAAGTTGAACGTGTTTGGAAGTTCGTTAAGATCTTGCCTACTCAGAGCCATGAGTTAGCTTTTATAATTTATAAATAGCTGAAGAGCATTCATAAAGTCGTAATTTTACTTTCATTAAAAAGAATACTATGATAATTGAAGGATTTTTTGAAGTTTTAGAGGTTTTAGTAATGTTTTCTCAGTTATCGCCCTTCTATGCGATTCTCATTCAACCAACCTTAGGACAATCAAATTCACTGGCAAAGAATCTATGCTTTCAATGCATTGTTTGGTTGCTTCTTCCGAAACCTATTAAAATAGTATATATTTAAATCGATTGATTTTGCTCTTCGATCGTTTAATTCGTGATTGTTGTACCAATCTTTCTCTGCACACACTTTTTTTGAGAGCACTCTCCTCGTCTGGCAAACTTGGCTTGTTGGATGTCATCCATCTGCTTGGTGTTTGTGCTGTGATGGCAACAGCCAACAAATATCAAATAAGGGAAAAACTTGTCGGCCTCGCACACGTTTCCTTCTCCTGCTTCTTCTTCTTCTGGCTTTGGATGGCTTCTTGGAAAAGCGGGGCCACCGAAAGAATCTCTTCTATTTCCTTGGGAAATATCTCTGGCATTCGAGTGCGTTGTCTTTGATTCTGATATCGAGAGCTTGGGGATTCTGGTCGCTCTCGTTTCGAAGAGATGGGATCTTTTCTAAAAGGCAGTCGTTGCTCTGTGATCCACTTTATGCATTCGGTTTTTGAGTTCGAGGCGCGTGCGAAGACCGCAAATCGATGCAGGAAATCCGATTTGTGGTAAAAGTTTTTCTCTTTTCATTTTTTTTCGCTCCCCTAGTTTTCCTCATCTGAGTGTTACTGCTTTACTTTGGCAAGTTGCCGTTTAAAGTTGTTGCACTAAGTAGAAATATGTGCAAAACGGTGGTTGTGGGGCTTCTGGGAAATCAAAGCCGGTGGTCTCGAAAGGCGGAAGAGTTGGGGGCAATAGGTAGGTGGGCGAGAGGTGCCAAGTGTTAAGGGTTGTCGGGGGTTAATAGTCGTTAAACGTCAGCGGGGGTCAGTGGCTTACCAGGGGACTAAGGATATTTGAGATGGGAAAGGTAAATGGAAAGAGAACAAAAAAAATAATTTAAAAAAATATATAAAAAATATAGAAAATATAAAAATTAAGATTTAAGATGAATATAAGAATCTGATAAATGACATATTTATTAAAAATATTTATTTATTTCAGACTATTTTTTTTACTTAAGAACTTTTATTTATTTAAAAGCATTTATTTATTTATTTAGAATATTATTTATATTATATTATATATTTAGAATATATTAAGTTCAAAAAAATCAGGCTTGTAACCCATTTTCTTATGTCAGTGGATCAAGGGTATAAAACTGAAATCGTAAAATTCAATGATTGTGGTTTATTTTTACTGCTTTAGTGTAGGTCAGCCTTAACATATACGTACTCCTGCCCACTTGATTAAATTTATATCTTTAATTCAACTCTATAAACAAATAAATGAGAAAGTCAGGATACTCGAGAAGAGGCTTTTGCCAAGGCACTTGCAATTGAGATTTCTTTTCTAAGAGGCTACCTCTTCTTTTTCTCCTTGTCTGCCTTTCCTCTCAGCTTTGACTATCATCATTAAGGCAAATCCGCAGCAGAGCCTCTAAGACAATCTGATCGATTTATGCAAATGATACTCTAATCTTCGAGCGTTTCTTCCCGTTCCGAGCTACTTCTTCTTCGCCATCACGAAGAATAACAATTCGTCATTATGGCAAACAAAGATCGAAGACCAGTTTTCACCTCCACATCTAATGATGTTTACCTCATTTATCCTGATCCGCTGTGATCCGCTTGTAATCAATCCCCATCCCCATCCCAGCCAGGGGCAAGTTCAAGTTGCCAGTTCTTCAAGCCAAAGCGATCTCTACGGTTCCTTTATGATCTCGAGTTTCATCCTTTCCACTCCACCTGGCTTGAGTGGGTGGCTCAACATAATGGGGGGATCTGCCGTTATTCGGCTGTATCCCCGTATCCCGACAAAAGCAAAGCCACAGCTGCAAATAAAATAAGAGTCGACTTCAACACTCGACTTTGGGCTTAATGCAAAGTGCCGCTGAAGAGAGATGCGTGGGTGGGCCCACATGGGAAGACAACTGGGTCTGCGACGGCACTTTAGGATGTCTGCACTGCCAAAAAAAAGTGTTGAAAATGTGTCTTATTAAATATATTTGACTTATTTTGGAGAGAGATAAGAATTTATATGGAAATTAATAGAGTTGAAAACGCGAATTCTTCAGATTTTTGGATTTAATACAATTAAAAACGCAAATTCTGCAGATTAATCGTCTTTTTAATGCAAAATTCCTTTAAAACAAGATGGAACTATTTTTCAGTGAGCGATTGTGCTTCATTAACACTCGCCGCTCGTTTGCCTGGCCTCTCATTTTGTTTGCCGCAGTTTTTGACACCAAACTTGGCGTCACTTCAAAGCCCTGGCGATTAATCTTGAGTGCTGTGCTGGTGGGGAAATGGAGTCTCAGCCAGATCTTCCAGATCCGGTCGTGTCTGCAATTTGCGGGCATTTTGTTTTGCATTATCCAAGAGAACTCTGTGCGCTGGTAAACTCAACAAACAACAAGCACAACTCATTTGCCACTTTTCACACCCTTGAAGCGGAGTTTTCACTTCTCTCTTCGGGTGAGCTTTAGCTTAAGCCGCAAATGGAGGAGCCGCCTCATAAATCATCGCCCATGCCACCGGTGGGCGTCGTCCAACGTCCATTATTAGAAGTGTGCGCAGGCGCAGCTGGATCCCCCTCTGGATTATTCCTAACTCATTGTCAGCTGCAAAAGTGCCAAAGAATTGTACAAACTTCACGGCTGATTCGGAGATTTGGCATTATATATGTATATTGTGTTTGCCAGATTGCCAACCGATTGTGGAGCACTGGGTCAAGTCAGTCAGTCATTCAGTCAGCGAGTCGCGGTGAATTGAAGTGTGAAATTCTAAGGAAATTGCTTTATTGTTCGCTGATTGAAATCAATTTGGCGTGCGAATGAGATTTTCATATCCACCAGAGATCCACAGAGATCCCAGACCAGTGGGTTTAGTAAGACATTCCGGTTCAAGAGTTCATTAGACTGAGCGCCTTTCATGTATATGATTAGGATTGGGTAATAATCGACGGGGGAGGAGCCTTCAGACCATCGAAGGTAAACGGGGATCAACTGCGATTATAGTTCGGTTTTTCAGCTTGGCGGAAAGTGCAGGGCAATGAAGTGGCAAATGTTAGTCTGTTAGTCGGTTGGGTAAACTCTGGTTAACCGTAATCATCAGGCGGCGGATGCGAATTGGGGTCAGCTAGGTATTTCTGGAATTAGGTTCAGGGATCGTTGCGGTTTGGTAAGAAGTTTCCTAGGAGATGGCTTACATTCGGTTAGGCAATAAATTACGATTTGGGTAAATATCACCGTAAAAAAAAAGAAAACAAATTTGTTTAAAAATATACTTACTGGTATGAAATGAAAACCTTTTTTTGTAATAAAAGAACTTTAACCATTTTTTGGATCCTTAGTTAAAGATAAATTTAAGATTATAGTGTTAATAATCTCATCTTAAATCAAAGTTTATAGATCTTGCTTTACACCATTCCCTCAGCTTCTTTCATATAAAGTGCTCCACTCTTGGCTGCATATTATATAACTCTCGAGCAGAAAGCGTTGCCAATTATCAAATTACCATCGCCAGCCAACGGCAATTTCTTTTCCTCTCCCATTTCTCCCTGGATTGGATTCTTCCCCTTCGGTTTTTGCTTCAGTTTACCCCTTTTGCTCACCTTTATGGCCCAATCGATCAGAGCCAATGGGCAATAACTTTGCGGCCAACGCAATGCGGCTGCAGTTCGATTATTATTTTTATTGCCCCAGCAGACTTCTTACCTTTCCCCTCCTCACTTTGTACATATTGTTTTTTCCCGCCTCTTTGCTGTTTGTTTGCTGCTGAACAGGAGTTGATTCCGCTGCTTTGATTCGTTCCTTCTTTTTCTGATTTTTTTTTGCCAACGTTTCCCATCGCTTGTTCGTTCTTTCACCGCCAAGTTGTGAACAACACGCAGAGGCAACACAAAATTGACCGGGAAAATGCGGAAAATGGTTTCGGCCGCGCCGCGCCGCTCCGCAAAATTATGCCTCGAAATGGAAAACGCATTTTCTGTTATCATTTGCCGCGCATCTGCCGAGAACATGAAAGTTGCTGTCGACTAGAAAAGCTGAAAAGACTCAGCTGCCCGAAAAGATCTCTTGCGATGCTCTGAAAAGAGAGTTGAACACTTGGCAATAGGTGCCAGCAATCTTTGAAGGGGGAAAGTGAGTTCGTAAATCTGAGAGAATACAAGTGTCTTATCCTCCCATGGATACACTTTCTACAGGCACACAGGAATATGGGAATACATTTTACTTTGGTGCTTTTTATGACATGGCGCCCGAGCAGGGATCTCTGTGTAAATGTATACGGTACTTTATAACACTTGGCGCCCGAGCAGGGACTATATAATACCTTATATTAAACTTTACTGATCTATAAAATAAATAATCCATTTATTTCCAACCCAAAGAGTATTAGTCGCTTCGCCTTGAAATGGATTTACCACATCCTTGTTGTCTTGCCTATGTTTTCATTTTCCAACTGCCAAGTGGGCATGCCGAGGCAATTCACTTTTCTGTTTATCATGAGTGGAAATTTAAGTTATATTGTCTGTTTTGCGAGGAGGCTGCAGCCGCAGCCAGAAGAAAGCCAGCCGAGAATCGGAAAAGTGGCTCACAAAACAATACTCGCCTATTTGCAAAGAGATTGCAGTAATGGTTAGGCTACGAAGAAGAAAACAAATTATTTCTCTACTCGTGGGGTTCATAAAAATCGAGCATAAAAATCTTGACAATTAGACATCAAACTGGGTGGCAGACGCTGGAAGTTTCCTGCCGCTTTTCTTGGAAGTGGGAGGCTTTTCTTCTCTAAAACTCTCGCTGTGTGTGTGGGTGGGGAGAAAGCAACTGTATTGCGGTTGAAAACAAGGCAGGGAGACAAAAGCAGACAAAACTGTAAATGCTGCCATCAATTAGACTTCCACCTCAATGGGGTTGCAACAACGGGTAAAATGGGTGCAACGGTGGCAGCGCTGGCAACGGGGACCTCAAGCACGGGACCTTGCGCTTCAAACTTCAATTAAATGCTGAAAATCGTGCATAGACAATATTTATCAATCACCATTATTCTAACTGTATCTCCCGCTTGGACAAGACGAACGACGAACTTCGTTGAACTGACGACGCTGAGAGATGCTGTGTTATGTATTTAAAAAGGAAGCTCAATTGGTTTAGAGATGACATTTGGTTTTTTGTTTGGAATTAAGAGTTTTTTTTTCAGAGATCAGTCAAATCTTCTTAATGATATTTCTAGAAATATTTTTTTGGTATACTGTGCGTGTGTCGCCAGAGGCCCGGTAGGGCGATCGATCAGCAGAAGCTCTACCGTCGCTCTGCCTGCGTGGTGCAAACACACACAGTGTAGATAATTTAAAAAAAATTAAAAAAAATATATCTGAATGGATTCTTTTTGTCCTACATAAGTATCTTTATTATTTTTTCTGATTTCTTAGATTTACCATCGTGTCACGAGCTCATCTCGACTCGCATTTACTGCACTGCCAAGTTGCGACCGCCGCTCCAACTCATAACGAACGCAAAGTTCACGCGGCAGTTCAGTAGAACACAACCAATGTCAGACGAGCAGGGAATTCGGGGGGGATTCCCCCGATTCGAGGCAGTTGAGTGGGTAAACGGTGGCTGCTGCTGTTGATGTTGCTCCTTGTGTTGCATTTGCCGCTGCTAGTTGCTAGTTGCAGTTTGCAGCTTGCCTCTCCAATGGGTCCGCATAGTGCATGCAACAATGAACTCGCAACTTTTTAACTGTTTTCATCGTCTGTTTGCGATTTGTGAAAGCTTCTGGCTTCTACTTCTGTTTCTGTTTCTATTTCTACTGGTGTTGCCTTCGGTTTTCATGGCTCAATGGCTGCTGGCCTGTTGGCCTGGCCAACAATGCATAAATTGTGCGCACCAAAGGCCACGAAAGAGGCGACATTTCGGCTAGACCAAAAAGCCTGAAAAGTGGATCAAACTCGCAGCGAGAAACAGAGAGAGATGTGCAGATATGCAGATTTTATGGTAAACTGCTTAAGTTTGGGGAATATCATTTACCGTAAACTCAACACTCTACTTATTAATTACATTCCAAAGTCGTATCTTTTATCTCGCAAATGCAGCTTAATGGATGGCTCAAATGACCCAGATAGATTATCGCGATCTTGAAGATAGCTTTTCCTAGCATCCGGAACAGCCAACTCCCCTATCATTTTGCGCATCATTTTTGTTAAACAAATCTTTCTCAACATGTTTTATTTTTTTTTCATTTCAGGTAAGCAAATTGTCCAAACCAAACCAACTTTTACCCACAGCTGATGAACATATATACTTGTATATATTTTATATTGCCACGTAAGTAGCACGACCATAAATCAGGCAAACATCTGGGGACTCTGTCACAGAGTTACGGAGCTTCGGGGCTGAAGTTGCGACGGTGGATGGAGGAGTTGGGCCAGAGGTCCACATAAACCGCTTTGATGATGTCAATATTATTATGCAAAGCCCTTCAAGTTGACTTTACTTTACTGCCCGCCGCCGCCGGACAGCATGTACGATCGTGTGTGGGGGAGAGATGGTGATAAAAACTATCGAAAGTGAGGGAAGTTAAAGCCATTTAGAGGAAGAAATTGCAGAAATGGGAAGCTCGGAAGGCGTTAAGAAAATGTCATAAAAATAAAACGTAGTAATAGGTCGTTTAAGTTAAAAAGTTTCACTGGGAGATCAGTACTTAGAGGTCGTTTCTTTATATTAAACTAGTATTTGTATTTTTTTTTTACTTAAATATATATGTGACGATTAAATTTTATGGTAAATTTTTATGGTAATTTTTTTTAAATGTTCGCAAATATTTTTTAATAATGTTTTGAAATATTGTTGTTGTTATTTTTAGTCGACTATTGTATAAACTAATTCTTAGTATGCACTTTTTAACTATTTCAGAAAATAGAACTTTTTTGGAGCCGTTTGATCCTAGGGCTAAAATAGGTCCTTACTTTATAGTTATCGTTGATTTTCCCTCTCTTTGATCACGGTTGTTCGTTGGCTGGCTTAAACTTCCAGCCATATAATTGACCGATCTTCAGCCAATTTGGCTCGCATCCGACTCGACTTTGACAAATGGCCGAAAATGCATCAACGTTTTATTGAGATTTCCCTTTCTGTCCAGCGATCATTGCCGTAAAACGTAAAACCCTCGGGTTTAGCCTTTCTTGGCTCGAAACGAATTTACGCATTTTATTTTATTAATGTGTGCTTTAAGGTCTGAAGTTTCAGAGGCGAGTGACCAGGAAATGTTTTTGTGCAATGTTTTACAGGGCATTATAAATAATTGGTCTTGTTATGAAATTTACATATGTAAATTTGATTACGGTTTTGGGCAATATCAGCTGCCCATTTGCTCGGGGAGATTCTTCGCTGGCGTCTTCTTGATTTTGCTTTTATACTTTTTGCCTTTTGCTGGCATCCATCATTTGTCAAATCAAATTATGCTTTATTTTTCGTGTATTTTCCCTCAGCCAAGTTTCTTAAAGTTTTTGTTTTGTTTTTACATTTTCGCATTTTGTGCTGTCACCGCCCGCGGCTAGACCGAAATTTTGTTGGCCCTTCTCCGAGAGTCTTAAAAAATTGCCGCCCAGTCGGGGTAGATTAATCAGTTTGCGAGAAAAAAAACTGTATAGAGACGTATATATATTTTTGGTATTTGGTTGGTATCCCTTGCATAAGTGTTTTTATGCGTGGACTTGATTAATTTGCTGCGATCGTAGACGAGTTGATAGTTGAAGATCATTAATAAGTTTTGGAGGAAGAGTTGAAGGTGTGGTGCTGATTATGCAAAAATGGGAGGTATTATATGGGATTTCAGTGTTTGAGATGACACTAATCCATTGTCTGCTTTTTTGGTTGATCCAGGTATAATCTGTTACAATATTTCCAAATAATTTTCTAATGATTGGTATTAAATATCTGACCACTAATTACTTTTTTTTCGCAAGAATGGCATAACTAATTTGGAAGTTTCAAGATATCTCCAAAAAAATAAATGTCTGCAAAATAAAGTCCCCTAGAAATGGCAATAAATACTTTTAAATTTTCTATGTCCTCTTTGATTTTATTTGAGCTAATCAATTCCCATTCTCCCCTTCCTTTATACCCATGTTAAAAACATTTTTACCAACATTCTAATTGCCTTTAACACCTCGCTATAAAGGCAATGTCAAAGACCTCTTGCTCAGTCCTCAGTCCTGGGAAAGCAGCGTTCGATATTTCTGTTTTCCTATGCATTTTCCTGCTGTTGTGTTTTTCCGTCTTTGTTAATTTGCGAAATTCTTGCCGTGCCAACCACTGAGTTAGCACCCACATATGAACAAACAAAGCCACGATGAAAATACATACACACGGTTACAATGTTGCTGCTGGCAATTATCAAACTGTTTCCTTGATTTTTGGTGAAGGGAGATGTGTAAGTAGGTAGGTAAAATATACCTATAGCCATGGCGATTACCTGCTTTCAAGGGTCATAAAAAAAGGTGGTAAATTACCTGTAATAAAACTATTGAGAACAGAGATTCTAGTTAGGTTTCTATTCATTGAAACAACATTGTTGCTAAAATCTAGAAATTTATAGTAATGAATATTAAGTTACCTAGAAATACTTATCCTGCTTTGGTTTTATTTTTTTAAATTTAAAATATATATTTAAATTCATATGAAACCATAAAGATCAAAATATAAATATGTTAAGATTACATATATTGCATTGGATTCAAAATATCCTTAGATCACCGGAAAAATGTTCAACAAATGTAATGTTGCACTGCAAATGTTGCGGCAACATGTTGCTCCTGAGCTGAAACATGACTGTGCAGTTAACATTTTTGTGGAAGATGTTAAAATCACCCTCCACAAAAATGTTAATGTAGCATGACTGTTAAGTTAACATTTTTGCGGCAGCAAAATGTATCTGCGTCAGTAGATACATTTCAGTAACTCGCGAGCGGTCCACGCAAATGAACGCCCATTCGGATCGAAATCCTTACGAAACGAAACGGTTCCGGTGGATGCGAAAAAGAACAAACCACCAACAAGCAAAAAACGCGCGCAATGCTTGGATATAATAGAATTTTTTCCCCCAAGATCATATGATGATCACTGAAACATGAAGTTCAAAGAGACTAGAAAGTGCCAAAAGTGAGTGAAACAGTACCGGCATTTAAGTGGATATTACAGAATTTTTAAACATGTTTTTAAAGACTCTTTTCGAGCCAGAAACTCCGCACAGAAAGTTACTCAAACAGTGAGATCAAACAGTCAGTCAGCTTGTTTTATGTGCATATATACACACATATATCTCTCTATATAGGGAAATATCACAAGCCAAGTGCCGCCTGCATTTTTGTACAGAATTCTCGTTCCCTTGCGTCTCTGTGTTTGTGTTTTTGTGTTTGTTTTCTACCCCAACCAACTCTTCGGAGTATCTGTGTGCGGGTATCTGTAGTCGTGTGTATCTGTGAGTGCGCAAAACACTCTGTTTCGGAACCTAAAGGTAGAACTACCTACCTTGCCTGCTGAAAAGCCGCATAAGTGTACGAAAAATATATATGCCGAATACCGAAGGAACGGACGATGGTATTATACCAACACAAGATTCATTACTGAATCAAAGCATCATCTCTTTTGGTTCGGATCTCTGATTTACGGCCTACCAGGCACTTCCTCTTTATCGGCATCTCCGGCCTGTGCCTGCATCTTCGTCGTGCATCGCGTGGATACTTCAGTTCGGATTCGG
This sequence comes from Drosophila lutescens, assembly GCA_037075285.1. Classification (NCBI taxonomy): domain Eukaryota; kingdom Metazoa; phylum Arthropoda; class Insecta; order Diptera; family Drosophilidae; genus Drosophila; species Drosophila lutescens. The sequence goes on along the minus strand of JBAMCF010000072.1, from coordinate 626,510 downwards.
ATTCGGATTTTTAACCCATCCCAAAAACACTCGGGTATGTCTTCATACTACTTCCTTCTTCTCGAAATCCCAGATCGCTCATACTTTATTGTTTTGTATTCCATTGCGAGTTGTTCTGTGTTGTGGGTTTCCTGGGCATTTAGCAGCTTTTTTATTGCGCCAGTTCTCGGTTTCCTCAGTTTTCCACCACTGTAATAAATGTAAAGAAATATTTTCCTCCACTGCTAATGATTCCTCGACTGGCTCGAGTCGTGAGTTGTTTTATTTCATACTTATTGCCTGCCCCGCTGTTTTTGCTCTTCTCTATTCTATATTTATATGTGTGTAGAAAATCATGTGTGAGCAATTTTAATTATAAAAGTGACAAAAAGCGAACGCGCAAAGATATATATACGGTCTTATGTAGGGGGTCTCTCAAGCTAGCCGGCAATTTAGGCAACATTTTTGCTGACTTCAGGAAAAAGTAGGGGAACGACGAATGTATGAAAGAACCAGAAGAGGCCAATTTATAGTTTTTATGTATTCACGGCGGGGCTTTCTTGAGTTGCGAAGAATCGAGGGAAGTGCTTAATTATGTGGGAAATATGCTAAAAAAAAGTATACGAAAATGTAGATTAGGTTAGGTTGAATTCAGTAAATATTATTAAATAAAAATCATGTTAAACCACAATAAATTAAACAATTTGTTTATATTATAGAATGGGAACACAATGTGGTTAAACGTTGGAAGATAATTCTATTTTTTAGAGAATCAGAACACATTCTTGGTTTTATTACAAGCTATAATTTATATTTTTAAAAATCATAAACATCAAACAAACTAACTGTAAAACTTCTTCTCTTTTTAATTCTATGTAAAAATCTCGACCAGTTGTTTTTATTAACCTAATCCATCAAAAAACACAATAGATTCATTAATGCATTGATTTCTTCACGTTTTTTACACCATATGCTGGAAATTGAATCCGCGGTAATTCGATGAACGTTTCGGTAATTTAGACGACCCTCAAAGCTTGTAAAAAGTAAATCCAATTCCCAGCTTAACCCTTAACACCCAACAATTGTCGGGAGTTCAACCCCAAGAAAGGGATACCAAAAGTTGTGTTATTTAAAGGGACCAACCTTGCCAATGACAGAAAGACTTAAAACATCTGCGGTTTTAATGTTGAGGTTGCAAATTCGCAACATCCTGTTGCATTTATCAAAAAGTCCTGGCACAAAATCACCCTGGAAAGTAACAGATTCGGCTAGTCAAAGTAAAGCTCCCCAGTAAAAGTCTCCTGTAGTTTGTACATATATTTTTTTGCAGCTGCTCTCGGGGACTCTTCCTTCCTGATGACTATTGCGTGTTTTGGTTTCCGACGAGGGTTGCATTCGTTCCATTGTTATTATTGGTACAACAAAACCGAAGCAATTTAATTCGATGGTCCCCTCAACCTGCAAAAAAAAAAGAAAAGGGAGAGTCCATGGCCTGGAGGTGTTTGGTGGTTGGTTTTTCCGTTTCTCCAGCTAGGATCAATCACCAAACTATCCATCGATTATTTTATTACCACTCTAGCACTCTATACGAAAAATGTTCTATTCCACAACTTGTCATCGTGCCACAAGTTGTTGCCCTTTTCCCATTCCCACTCCATATCGCTATATATTCTCCACTCATGTGTTCTGTTTTCTGGCCTGTTTACTAATTTTCGTGCTCTACCTTTTCAGTCTTATCTTTTCTTATTGAATTTTTGTTGTTTTTGGTTCCTCTTCTCCAGACCCAAAAGACATCCCATACATTCGTGTGGCTCGCGTTTGTTTTCGTCTGTTTTCAGTGCTCAGAGTTCTGCTCCGTCCACCGAATTGATTTCGTTAAGTTGGGCAAAAACGTGTTTTTAGCTTTTTTGGCTTTGGAAAAATAAAAAACCCGTTTTAAGGACGTTCTGAGAGATGCAGATGCTGGCTTCTGTATATCTTTTTTGAGTTTCAGCCTGTGCTTTTATGACTCACTTTGAAAAGGTTTTGGGTTTCGGGAGGGGAAAGAACTGGGGTAATGATCAACAGCAGCTGCTGGATTTGATTGAAATTGCAGGTGTAATTAAAGGGGCTTAATCGTTTTGGCCTCGTGTCAAAAGAGTTTCACTAGCCGCTTTTAGAAAGGCCATCTTCTTTAGAGCTTCGATTACAGGAAGTTCTAAGAAAGTTATCAAATCTATAGTCTTAAACGATAATGATAAGATCTTTCTTTGAAGAGTTTTGATTTATTTCTTGTCGTCATTCTCTCACATATATTCTAATCTGCAATCACCGGTCTTTAACAATGACGTAAAAGAAATGACGAAAAAGCTTTATACCTGTATAAAAAATCGATTTATTATAAGTAGTAAATATTATGTACCCATCACATTGGTTTAGCTAACACTATCAATTTCTTGACCAACACTTTGGTATACCCTTTGTAAGTTTTTTCGAAATCTTCACTATAATAAAGAAATAAAGTCCACATCTTTATACGTCTAGTATTTCCTTACGCAACGCATGCTTCACTTTAATGATTTCCCCCCGCCAGCCACAGACTTTTCACTTGAGTTTCCTCTAATATAAGACAAGTCTGTTGTGTGCGTTGGGTATACAGTTTCAATTATCATCATGCGTGTACGCCTAGGTATTATCTCCATCCATCCCCCCAACTCCAACTTAATTGCATTTACCCCCGGCCACCAAAAAAATAGTAATGACAGTTTTTATTTGCCTCATCCTCATCCTCAAACTCATCCTCATCCTCTGAACCTCGAACCATGTGCCCAACACGTGTCCAGAGTGGCAAGAACTTTTCCGTCATTTGCAGAAATGAAAAACATTTCCAGTTTTTCCTCACAAAAGGGAGAAAACTAAAAGAAAAGAAGCTGTAATGCTTTTTTCCCTCGAAATGATGCTGCGGCAGTAGAAGAAGTGGTGTAGAAAAGAGCGGAGACCCAAGGAATCTGCAAGTTTTATGACCAAACCAAGGCAAACCAGTCGTCTGGAGAAGGAAGAGGATGAGTCTTCCTGGGTTCTCCAACCAGAAGGAGATTTATGAAATTTGTGCAAGGCTGACAAGTTACAGCTTTCGGACCTTGTTGCGCCTTAATGAGATTTGGTTTATGGACCCATTTTCCAAGTTTCCCAATGTTTGCTCTTTGCTCATTAACATAACAAAACGTTTTCTCCTCACTCTGTCACCTTTTTCTCCACCTTTTAATCCAAGAAGAGGAGGAGTTGGCCAACCCACACTTTGACATTGAAATCTTTTGAAAACTCATTCGGCAAATTGCTTACAAATTCCGGATTAAATTACCGATCCACCTCCCAAAAAACAAAAACAAAGGAAAAGTGAAATCCGCCACGAACCGAAAAGAAAACTCTTTTGGGGCATTTTTTTCTTTCTGTTCCGAAGGAAAGTGAAGGAAATTGCACAAAAAGCTACAAATCAAATTAATAATCATATGTCTGGTGGAAAGAAATGCATTCGACGGTCGGACGGTTGAAGGGTAGTCGAGGCTCGCTTAAATCTCTCCCAGATCAAGCTCGTGCTTTCAATTCAAATTGACGCCCCCACAGATCGCTTTTCAACTCCCCTCATTCAGAGCTTTTTTCTTCTGTTTCTTCGATCGCTGCCCGCACGTAATTTCATTTTGGTATCTAGGTTTTTTTGCGGTCAGCAATTTGGTATGGTCTCATTATTTTGGTAATGATCTTTTTCTATATATATATTTGGGAAAACCTTTGTGGATTTTCTTGATTGTTTTTGTTTTCCAGTGGCTTGAGTTGCATTCACAAGTACTGTTGATGGGACGTGAAAGGTTAGAAAAAGGTTAACTTGGATGGAGAATTTGTAAATGACTGTAGGTCGGAGAAGGGTATTTAAAATGGGGTGTACTTATAGTCATGGTATTTGGTATATAATACTTGGTATAAATAAATTAATAAATCTCGATCAACTTGTTATAGTTTTTGCATTAACAAAAAACTCCTAGGGTGTATTTATATTCTCTGCAGACTATTAATTTTTCCTTGAACAAATTTTCTGGCTCACGTTTTTGTCGATCTCCTCGACTCTGTTTGTTTAGCTTTGCCTACAAAGTTCTTTGGTTTAATCTTCATTAATCTTCTGCCGAGTGATTAATCGCCTATTGGTATTCAATTGTTTATCTTTGGCCCTTAAACGATTTTTGCTGTTGTTGGTTAAGCTTTAATGATCTTGACTTGACATCTACTTTAGGCTATGGACTATGGTCGGTAGTGTTGCATCATTAACTATCGATTAATCGACTCGTGCTCCTAATGCTGCCTCCGGCACTTGGCCACTCGATATCTGTAATCGATTTTCACCTTGTCTTGCGGGTTATTCTCGGCTCTAATTAGTAACTTCTAAGGAGGAAAACTAGTTTCGTCTTGCAACACCGCGTTTCGATTGCCAAACGAAATAAGCCGAGAACTCTGGCAGCAGCAGCAACAGTCACAGCAACAAAATGTTGCAATGTTGCAAGTGTGAAGTTTTCGTTGGAAGGGGGGCATTCCGCTGAGGGGGTTGTTGGTGGGTTGTCATGCTCAGTTGGTTGCACAGAAAAGAATTTGAATCATTGTTAAATTTTAAAACCAGAATCCTATAATAAATCGATAAAAAATTGTACCTCTTCAGTGTGAAAAGTTAATTTTTAAATCACGCGAATTCTTCAGCATCAAAGTATGGACTTTCTTTTATTTTTCCTTTAACTTTTGATCCTTACTTAAAACTTGAGTGGTCCTTTAAAAAAAACTTAAAATTAAATTACTAAAAATGCAATCCTTTTAAAGCGTAAATCACATTTTTCCATTAACGCGAATTCTTCAGTTTATTTTTCCGTGTGTCCAGAACGCGTTCGTTCGCATTCGCAGCGACGACAATTCCAGAGAAACAGCTGAAACGTGCTGAATGCAGCTGGCTCCTGCTTTGGCATTCGTCTCCGTTGCAACTCGACTGCACCACCAGACCACCCCCCTGAGAACCCACTCCCCACGCCCATGGAATGGAGTCCAGGCCAAGGCAAAAGTGCCGGTCAGTTCTTCTTGTGGCGGTGTGTGCTCTGGATTTATTGCCACAGCAGGAGGCAGCATAATAGGGGCGTCTTCATGGGTTTTTGTGGAAAAAGCTAAAAAGAAGCTCATTATCATCGTCTGGTTTCCTGTGAATTCAAGGGTAAATAAATTATTCCAAAGGCTGACAGTAAAATTGGTACAAATAATTGGCTATATCAATATCAGATTTAGTTATTGATGCGGGTTGATTGTATGCTATAAATTGCTGTTCTCAAGGTTATAGATGTTGTTGATTTAGTTTTAGTTGTTTTGATTTAGTAAAAATTATTGTATTTCTTAGGAGGAACATGTTTATAAGAAAGTTCCATTATCTTAACCTCAATTGTAAGTCGCCTGGCTGTCGTTCGTCGCCGACTGGGATCGAAAAGGAGTTTGGGGAGGGCTCTGGCACTGAGAATGGGACTGGGGACTGGGACTTTAGCCTGGCCATCCCAACCCATCCCATCCCATTCCATCCGAACCTCCGCGGGGTCAATGGCTTCTTCTTCATTGGACGACGCTTCATTCTGCCGTTCGTTCGGTTGTCTTCTGGTGTGTTGTAAAAAATGAAGCGCGAATTATTATTTTAGCGAGGCGAAATGGAAAATGTTGTAATAATAAAGTGACTTCCACTCCATTACGGAGGCGAGACGGGGCCAAGCCCCTTCTTCTTCATCCATGGGATGGGGCCGGGCCCGTTCTTCAGCCGGGGCTTACATCATTTGTCGGTGATTCCGGAGGGAAAAGGCGAGGAAATCGAGCCGGGGATAGACAAACATTTCCGTTAGATTGCGTCTGACAAAACACGCAAAGCTCGAACCACTCCGAAAATGAAGTGAGGAGCTTGAGCGGAGCTTAGCCTTCGTTTTATAGAATAATCGCTCGGTTCTCGGAATTGGAGTTACGTCGAGTCGAGTTGAGTAGTTGAGTATGGTATATAATTCAATTAATTGTGAATTGCGCCGAATGGAGTTTGGTTCTAGAAGGGTGAACATTAAATGGAATGGACTTTTGAGATACAAATTGAGGATGATCTAAAGGCTTAACAAGTGTTTTGTAGAATAATATATTGTAATTGGGTAGTGCAAGTCTTAATTAACCGCAGCTCCTCTACCATTTATATTTCCTCTCTCTTTTTCTTCATTATTTATTCTTTTAATAACCGTTTCAAATGCTATACAATTTTATCTAATCAGTTACGCCTCGCCTTGTTTGCTCTTAATGACTCAATTAATGTTTATCTCTGGCTTTGTCTGTCTGTCTGGCTGTCGCCATTCGGCTTTGATTGATTGAGATCTGCAAATAGAGTGATATCACTTAAAGGAAACCAAGTGATTCGACCTCAGAAAGAGAAGTTAGAAGCCGAAGTTTGGTAAATTCGGAACAGACATTTGTACTTTCCTAAAAACCTTCACCTTTCAAAGTTTTGGTACCTTAAAACCATTCGAAAGCCTTAAGATCAACAAAAGAAAGTTCTTCAGCAGTCATCTGTAAATATTTAGCCTTAAGAGCCCGAAACATTTAATAGACATTTCGATGGATTTATTCAACTGCCCAAATAAACTGGACCCCAAACTCCGATCCCATCCATTTGTCAGCTGGATCCAAACATTTACAATCTCCAACACTTTTATGATCTCCCCCTCAGATGTGATGATGTTTTGTATGCCATAAGCTTTTGACCCCTGCCTTTTTTAGCGAGAGATGCCGAAAATTTCACTTTTTCGGTGCAGTTAATTGGTTTATCACGCATACGAGGTTGCACTTGCCACCAAATTGGCATCGAAAACACTTTCGTTTTCGGTTAAAAAATAAAAAAAATAATGTGTTCACAGAAAGTCAACAGAGAGATAACAAATCGAACAAGTCCGGGTAGCAAGGGTTGTAAGTTTTTATATAAAATGTCCGTGACTTGAAGGTTGATTTCTGGTTGGAAGAGTGGACTGTAATTGATACCTCTTACTCCCTTGATTATAGAGATCTGCTAAGGTAACCATTTTATCGCATAGGCAGTGCGTTTCATAACTGTTTAACAGGCACAACTATTTAAGGATTTTTTCAAAATATTTTTCAACTTGATTTGAGTCAATTTTCGAATTAAATATGATGAAAAAATTGCAAGAAAATTATGGACTTTCTGCTAAAGGAAGTGATTTATTAAAGGAAATCAATCTGACAATTATCGAATTAAAGCTCGATAATTATCGAGTTATCGTATAAAATGTAAAATATATGGTTTACCCATATGGAGCACTGCGTTTCAAAACGCAGTGTACTTATGAATTCATCTTACACATATAGAGATGTATGATCCACGTATGAAGATATCTTTCTGTCACAAGTTTCTTTTCTTGTTTTTGTTTTTTGTATTTTTCTGCAATCCCTCTCTCGGGGGCCCCACATATTTTTCCCCGCCTTTTCGAAACCACAAAAATCTACGGCCTGCGATCTCCTTGACTGGCTTTTCTTGGCTTTTGGGGTTTCTTCGGCTCTCGAGCTGCGAAGTCGGGGGCTCCGAAGGCCCCTGCTGCGAGCTGAGCTGAGTTTTGCATAATTTCTCTGGGCTCGTAAATGAAACAAAGACATCATCGATATCAAATGCCAACTCTGCGGACAACAAGTTGACTGGGGGCTGCTGGCTCTTGTTTGGCTTCCCCTTTCTTGTATGTGTGTAGGGGGCTGGCAATTTTCAGTTTCAGGACCTGGCTTTTAATTGCTCATAAAAGCCGCAATATAAATGGTATATATAGATATTTAGAGAGAAGTATTTTTTGTTACCTAAGTGGATTTTCGCCCCAGTCGCCGGTCGGCCAATCGCAGATATATTTTAGTTTGAGCTCCAGCAGCTTCGAGTCATTGGTATCGCTGCATTCAAATCGCCAGCAATTTTCAGTTGAAATTGAAATTTTAATAAACATTTTGCGAGACAAAGACTTCAACTTTTCCTGGCCGCGGCGGTGTGATAATATTTACTTTTACAACTATTTAATGGAGAAAACTAACTGCATTGTTGCGCTCGATAGCGTCGAATAGAGTTGGATAGTCGAATAGTCGGAGCTGCCATAAAAGCGTCAATCAAAGCTACTGTGTTCGCAGGTGTGAGTGTGTGTGGTTGGCTTAAATGCGGCACTTTTGATGGCCAAAATGAAATGGTTTTTGGGTTGCACCACGAGGGGGAAAATTACTCGAAATGAAAGTGAAAAGTGTGAGGCAAATGGCTTTTCGTGGGCTCAGGTGGCTTGAAAATAAATCAACATTATTATGCAGTTCTGTGTGTGACCTTGTTAAGACAAGTATTCAGGATTTTATGAGGGAAAAGATACTAAATTTATAATTAATTGTGTAAAAATAATGAAATTTAAGCTTGTTTACTATCTAGAAAACATATTGAGTAATCAGTTTCTAACTCGTTTATTTAAAAGGGCTTTTAGTGTTTTTTCTGTCAGATTTAGAACAAAGATATCATAAATAAAAGGGGTACTTTAAAATCATTCGATGCTCATTAGGATCATGAGTCATATATATTTGGCTATCCAAGTTTGTGGGCGGCGTTTTATTTACCTCTACTCTCTCTCTCCATATCACATCATCATCAAATTAGTTGTTTATTTGCCCCAGACTCCACCTCTAATTAAATTAATATAAAACTAGGGCCCATAAACTGCCCCATTGACATCGTAAAACTTCACTCAACTTTGTCGCCAAGTTGGGGAAAACTTGGTGGCCCCTTTCAAGTCTGTTCTTCTCCTCTACTTATTTGAAGTTTACGACTTTTCCATCTGCTTTGAAGTGTGTTGCAAAGTTCAAAAGGGCACTACTAATTTTTAAGACCTCCAGACACAAAAAATAGGAAAGACCAACTAATAAAATTCTTTGAAATTTTCTCTCTCGTTGCAGGTAAGCCAAAGTCCACAAGCAATTTACCTATGAATATTTCTTATGAGCGCACACACTCGTAAGTATTTCGTTTTTTGGCTTTAATTGTCTCGGCCTGGCCAAGCCTTTTGTTGGCTGAAAACCGCAACCCAAAACGCGAATAGAAAAATTCCATGAAAACAATTTTGTTTTTCCCGGCGTTGCTTTGTGGCTTTTAAATGGCTATCGATGCAAAGCCCGAATTTTCGAGCATTATGTGATTGGTATTTGCCGACAAAGTGAGATCGAGATATATATAGAGATACATAGTTGCACAAGAGCGATCTGTCATAACTGTAACTCCAGACTGGGGACTCGATTTGCGTGCCTTTGCTTTCAAAATCTAATTAGACAAACAATGGCCGCATTATGGCCATAAGCAAACCAATTCCGAAAAGACCAAGAACCGTTTCTTGTGTTTTTGGGGCTGTGCCTCTTTTGTGGTGGAAAGTTTCAAGTTCCAAGATCCAAGTTCCGCTTGCAAAACAGCAAAACAAGAAAAACTGAGGGTCTGTGCCACAAAACGCGATCGTTTGTTTCTGCCTCTGTAGACCAAACCAAAAGCCGTAAATGGCTGATGAGGCCAACTTAATTATACCGTTGCAAGAGACGCTCTTTGTTTTTTGTATTTCTTCTACTTTTTTCCTTTTTCAGTTTACTTTATTTGCAAATTGCGGCATGGCTTCAAAAAGCAGAAGGGGAGGCATAACCCGAGGAGAGATTGTTCCAGGTTTGCCAACTCAAGTCAAGTTTTTGAGGCATCAATTGTTGGGAGGCGGTAGTCAAACCCTAAAGGGTCTCCCTTCTGGCATCCAAATATTAAAGTAGCTCGTGTCACTCATGATTCCCTGGGATCACTGTCGCGGATTTTAAGATGAAGATGAAGCAGATGTAGATCGTGTAATTATTATCTCAGGGTGGAGAACGCAAATGATACATTTAACTATGATATCACTGTCAAGTTCTTTTCAAAAAAAGATTGAAAATGTAATAGCTCTGCCCGTTCTCTGCCACCATATCATCTCATGTTCCTTCTTTTGATGTACCCCTATATGATCTCATTCCCATTTTTATAGAAATACAGCAAACTACTTTAATACTTTAAAGGATTAAGGCATTTATCATTATTATCATATTAAATGATACCTTGAAACCGTTTCACTATGACTTCATTTCCTGCGATTGTTTGTATTTTTATCAACTTAGATTGCACTTTGTTTATCAGCCCACAAAGTTGTGGGCTATCAGAAAATCAATATAAATAAAAGCAAATATATAACAGTCGTCATACTCACAGTGGAAATCAAATTAAGTGGATCATTAAAATTTCTGCGACGCAGAACGAATGGCACCTGCAGTTGGTCACATAAGCCAGGTATTTTTCAGAAGGGATACCTCATTACGGTCATGAAATATGGCGTGTTTGTCGGGAGGTTAGGAAGTAGGGAAATGAGATCGAGGGTTGCAAATACAACCGATAAGGTCTGCTGTAGCGTTTGTGTGCAGCGAGAAAGGTTTTCCAAGCACTTAAGCTTAGTTTTTCCCTCGTCAAACTAATTCAAATTAAAGTTCAACTCGAAACGATAAAAAAACATATAAAATAATAATAAAAAAAACTAAAATGCGACCGGAAACCACAGCAACTTGCAACTCTGGAGCGGAACGAAGTGAAGAGCAAACGGGTTTAATTCGGACTACTACGGATATCATCTGGTTATAGGGTCTGTGCCGGTTTAGTACTTGCTATGAGGTATGAGGCAATACTAATTAACCCAGTTTCTGTGTCAGTTGTGTTTTTTTCGTTTTTGTGTGTGGTCACACTTACCGAAGCAACGTAATGACACCCATAAAGCGGGTTTTTCGGTATACCCATTAGATCTTACGCCCTCAAGCATGAAATTCATCCTGTAATTCGAGATGCAGTGCGTTGATTTGTTTCACTCAAAGTAACCGAATAATAAATTTGTATTGTGACGGTTATTTAATGGGGGGAATTGAGCGAGATATGTGGGATATTGATGGACCAGCTGCTGTAAGAGGGAGGATACTACAGACAGATGGTCCCGGGGGTGAAATTTAAATGGGAGGAAGGAGCTATTAAAGTAGAAAAATGTAGGGAAAAATACTTCGATTAGAGAGAAGAGAGGAAGAAACGAAAAAGTGGTAGGAACAAGGTGGAATTATATTAAAATAATAATAGAAAATGAGTTTGTAGCTATGTTATAGGTAAATATACTGAAACATTAGATCACTTTGCATTTAATTAGTTATTACATTATTAAGTACTATTTTGATAACACCAACTAGTGTTGACTGGTATCAAAGAAATGATTGATGGTATTACGATGATAAGGACAAATCGTGCCAGAACCAAGACATATAATAATGAACAAGTTTTGGACTAAGTACACCCCATTTTCCGCACTCAATTCACCGGTTCAGATCCGCCCAAAAACAATCTCCAGCACATGCTACACTCATTATCATACCGAAAAGCCCGTCTACTTCCCATTTCCATTCCACAGAACCCAGAGCTAGAACCACGACCACAGACCGCCCTCATGAAATGCTTTCGTTCCAATTCACCGGGTTTTCACTTGGCTCCCTCCCCCTTTTTCAGCCCACACCTGCCGCCTGCACTTTGCACCACCGACAATAACAACATAGTTTTTCCAACCATAAACACAGAAAACAATTTCCTTTTATGCGTTTTTCTATTGTTTCTTCTGTTGTTCTCAAATTGTGGAGTTTCTCCCTATAGCATTTAGTCACCCCAGAAAAGAAAAACGTTGAGTGTCGAATAATTTGATAGAGGAAAACTGTGGAAATTCCTCTCTTCATTTGATGATGCAACCTCCTATCCGTAATGCATTTTTTGTGTGTCTGTTTGGTGGGCAAAAGTTCATTGCCGCCTTTGGCGTTGACCAAATGTTTGGCTCTCTCGCTTAATTACCCACCTGACCAAAAAAGTCACGTGCCCCGGGGGATCCCCTAAGACCCCCTCCCCCTCCATTTTCCGCCCAACCACGCCTGCATAAAAAACGCACTTGACGTTCGTGACCTTCGCCGCTGGCCAAAGTCTTTTTCCCCAGCTGTTTTGCTTTTCCATTGTGCACACTGTGCTTTTCCGATGCCGCGGTGGCTGGTGGCTGGATCGCTGGAGACCTCCTCAAGTTCAACGGAAGCCATTAAGGAAAAGTCAACACCAGGCAACTGAAAAACAGAGAAATACCCCACGGTTCCGCCCCCGCAAGCATAACATTACTTTTGCATTTTTGGCAGATGTTGGGGCTTTGATAACCCCACCGCATCACCAAATTGAGCCGAGACAAACCAGAAATCCCAAGTGCAAAGGAATGCTAGCTGTTGAGATCAAAAATCGAAATACTCTGTAATGGGTTTTGGAAAAGCCTCTATATTAATCTCTAGATTTTTTTAACATCTTTTCAATAGATCGCTCTCGATACTATCGGATCTTAGAAACACAAAGTACGTTATCGAAAGTATCGAAAAGCTATCAATTGTTTTAAAATTATGTTTCTAAAATTATATCCTACTCGATTTTACTGAAACCAAAAAAGTCGATTATAATCGAGAGTATATTGATCGTAGAAACACAAAGCATACTATCGAAAATCTCGAAATGCCCACAATTGTTTTTAATTTCTGGGTTATAGGGTTGTTCAAATTAAAACTTTTTTAAATATGTTTTGAAAAATTACATTCTCCGAAACATTTTAAGATTTATCTCTAAAATCTTTAAGCACCCTCTCCATAAAATAGGGTATAAAAATCCTCAGTTTTCCGACTGCAAGACCAAGTAAAAGTCATGCAAAAGTCTTTCTCTGCTCGCCGGCCTCTGGGGTTTTGCTTATCTACTCGGGGGCATCTTCCTGAGCGGTGACTGAATGGGAAATTAATTCGGTTAACCCCTGTCGACACCTCCCACTTTGGAGGTCTTTACGACCCCACAAAGCCCCTTTAAGCCACTATACATATATTTGCCAATGAAGAAGACACTGACAATTGGCTTTCACCATTTTTCGCCAGCTAATTCTCGTATCAAATTCGACTTGGTTTTCGGCTGCAGCTATATATCGTATGCAAATAGCCCTGATCCAAGAAACCTTCAATCCCTAAGCCTCCTATTAAACCTTCCCCGAGGTCAACTAATTATGCAAAGAAGAGACAGACGTTCGTTGTCTTAAAGGAAGCCCAAAAACTGCTCAAACTTAATGATGAGTTTGCCTCCTCCTAATTCCCCACTATTTCCCAACATTTTACTTGAAAATTCGTTTGCATAATTGAGGGTGGTCTATAAAAAAGAAAAGCCCGGAAATCCATCAACTATGCCAAATAAAAAAGAAGGGGAAAAACTGAACAATTCACGCGCGATTTTCTATGGCATGTGGCTCCGCCCTCTCACCACGCATTTTCGTTTGAAATATTTCTGTGCGGAAAACTGCACGCGGAAATGCAAAAATGAAAAGCATTTTCATTTAGCCAGAGTGTGAAAACAATGTGCGGGAAAACTTCAAGAAGGAGGAATTTTTCGTAGAGAAAACTATTCATGGTAATAAAAATTTAATAAGTTGTTTTGGTAACCAGAAAGGAATTTTAAGAAGGGAAAATCTTAAAGAAGAAACGGCTATCTAACTAACTATCTTGAGGGCGTTCTTCTATAAGAAACCCTATAAATTGCAGGTCTTTGCCAATGAAAACTGACATTTGGCCTTGCCGTTGATTAGAGGTGTAAAGAACACCCATTCCACCCAGTCATTCTACTGGAGTCTACAAACAAGAACGATTTGGTGTGGAAAACCCCATTTGCAATGATTACACCACCGACGAATCCAATTTCCAACCCAATTTCCAGAGCAAAGTGTAAATTATAGTAGAGTTGAGTAGAGGAGCTACTGGATTTGCTGAGCGACTAACGATCTTTTTCCTTTGGAGCCTCGGGGGTAATTTTCGGTAATGAGGAAACCGATGAAGGATCGCCGAGAGCCAATCTCTTCCGGCTTTCGGGGGAACGCAGCGCCATGGGTGTCATTTCCCCCCGATTTTCCGATTTCCCAAGGCAGAATCCAGCAAACGTGACTGCTGCTGCTGTAATTATCTCAACAACAATCGCAATAAAATTTTCACGCGCCATTGTAAAATGTGGGCGTGGCTGTGTGGGAAAAAAGGGGGCGGCGAGAGAAGGGGGCTGTCGGAAAATTGCTATCCTGTCAAATGAGCAAACTCAACGGGAGAGTCGAGCTATCGAGCTTTAACCACCTGTTTTTCCTCTCAGTCATGTAGTTTCGGTAATTGAAACTCTTTTTTCTTTGTTGGCCATAATTAGTTTTTATTTTCTTGAAGAGAGCTTTCCGGTTAATTTAATAAAATGGGAAAATTTGTAAACAGCATTTAACAAAAACTTAAATCAAATTGGACACCTAACAGAGTTTTTTGGCTTGGATAATTAAAAATGTATTTGTACGGGGAAAGTTGTCTACATTAAGTGGGTGGTGGCAACTCATCATTTTTGAAAGAGTTTCACAGAGGGATACTCATTATATTTTCACTCTGACAGTAGGCGGCATCCGCTTGTTTCTAGTTCCTACCTCTGAAAACTTTGAGATCCACTCCTTGGTTCTAGTTTCTGAATCTCTGACTTTCTCCTGCCTCCCAATCTTCTCTGTTATAATGATGTTACCCCTGCCTTTCCTTTTTCCTTGTCTCTTTTTTTATTGCCTAATCGCGATGCTCTTGAATTGCCAAATAGACAAAGTCGTCCCATCCTCATTGCTATCTCGGCAACATTATCAGTTTTCTGCCAGACAAGCCCCGAAAAATTGTACGTCTCAAGTTGAAGGCGCAAATAAAAATTGATCGACGGGTGCGGTTCAGGCGAAACTTTAATTTATGACTGGCTTGCAATAATTTGTAGTTTCAGCAGAGGATTGTCTACAAAGTTTAGGAGTCCTTCTCTTATGTAAGACAATAAAAATAAACCTCTTGAGTTAGGCAAAGATTTCTCTTCTCTCATCTTTCTTTGAAAACACATTTATAAACCCATCAAACTCATCAATTTAAATTCAAGTACCCAAAGCAAAGATTCAATTCGATTCCTGCAGAGAAATGCGCAATCGTCACGCAACCCAAATGACAACGTCATGGAATGGAATTGCTCTGTGATTGGATGTGGAATGGGATGGTATAGGATGGTTTGAGGATGGTATAGTACAGTATATCCCATCCTCAAATGTTGCATGTTGTACTCGCATCTGTGGGCAGATTGTTAGCTTCATTCCCTCGAATCGAGTGTTGAAAACTTTATTATGCCTGTTATCACTAGGAGCTAGGAAAAGGGAAAAGGGAGAGATTAATTTGTGCCTTCGACATCTCGGGGTAACCATTTCCCATTCCGTGTGGGCGTCGTAACTCTGTGAACAATAGATCGGGGATTGGTCTTGGATCTTGAAGCTTGAATCTTGCGTCTGTATTCCCTTGGGTTCGTCTGTGGGCTGGAAAAACAAAAAACACATGATTTAGGTACACCAAAATGTTGGGAAATCATTTAAAAAATAATTAAGCCCATGTCGCCCCGAACTCCAAGCCACAAAATAGAAGCACAAAGCACTAGAAGCGAAGCTCTGCCCACATAAATGGGAATAAAGTAAATTATTTTGTTTGGAGCAGCTGACATATGTAAGTTTTTCTATTTGAGAGGGGAGAGCATGGAAAACCTAGGAGAATGATTGAGTCTTCAAATGGTTCTATTTTGAAAGATTTAAAATATTTAAATTATGTTGGATGCTAAAACTTATAAAAATATATTTAAATTTATGAATTTTCTTGATGTCAGGATCATTCGGTCTAAAGATTATTCAGTTGTAACTATTTTATAATATTTACAATTTTGGGTGTTCTTATTTCCTCAGTGATAAATTCACTTCACTTGAACTTTCCTTATAAAACCTTCAGTTGAATTTCAATTATGGGAAATAAAAACTTAGTATTCCAAGGATATTATGAAATATATCATAAAAACAAGAGAGAACGCTATAGTCGGGTTGGTGTCCCGACTATCTAATACCCGTCACTCAGCTAAAGGGAGTGCGAACGCTGTACTCGGGTTGGTGTCCCGACTATCTATTGGGGCTAAAGGGAGTGCGAGGGAGATAGATATATGAACAATTTTGATTGCGTATAACTTTTTAATGAATGGTCCGATTTGAAAAATGTCTTCTACATTTCGATAGGTATTGATAAACACAATAAAACTGCATTTTTACTTTTCCGAAATATTGAAATTTTTAAAATCGTATATAAGCGATTGTGGGCGTTAGAGGGGGCGTGGCACCCTTTTGAAACAAACTTGCGCTGCGTAGGAACTCCTAGAATCTGCATGCAAAACGCCAATCTTCTAGCTTTTATAGTTTCCGAGATCTCAGCGTTCATACAGACAGACAGACGGACAGACAGACAGACGGACAGACAGACGGACAGACGGACATGGCTAGATCGACTCGGCTAGTGATCCTGATCAAGAATATATATACTTTATAGGGTCGGAAACGTTTCCTTCTAGCTGTTACATACTTTTGCACGAATACAATATACCCTTTTACTCTACGAGTAACGGGTATAATGAGTAGTAAATATTCGTAATAAAATTTGAGATATTTATTTCCTGCAGATAAATGCCATAATTCCCCATCTTTGGCAAATGATACTGGAAAATTCCTCCAGGGAAACGCTCCCATGGCCGTGTAATTTCAATTAAAAAGTCGTTAGCCACCCACTGGGCCAACTGGTCGCTCGGTTGTCATTCGCTGTCAGCTCTTTTTGGTAAACTTTGACTCTATTTACGGATCGGCGTAATTAAAGTGGCCAAAAAATTGAATTTTATTGCAGTCTCTGCGCAGCCACTGGATGCTTGGTTGTTTGGTCGTATTGAAAGTTGTTGCAATTGCAATTGAAATTGGTAGAGCCGCGGGACTAAGTTGAGTTTCTGGGGAATGGGAATTGCGGTTTGTCTTCTACCTGTAATTTATGACTTTTAATTTTTACCACTTGTGCAAGATTTATGGCCAATGTGCAGCAGAAATTGAAATGCAATCAAAAAATATTATGTTAACCTTTGAACCAAAAGGTGGCGAAAAAGGAAAATGCTCACACAGAATTTGGCGGGGAAAATGCTCTGTCAGGAAAACCATTTTCATTTTCCATGGCTGTCACATAAATCACGGACCGTTTCGACTGCCCTTATCACTGGATTTCTCCCGAAACTGATTGACAGGCCATGAAATGGCATTCAAATTTGCTGACAATTTGTGCAGCCTCAAGTTATTAGTTGCCGTTAACCTTTGATCTGTATTGTACAAGTTAAGTCCTTTATCCTGCTGTTATTTCACTGGGGAAATAACCCTTGTAATCTGCGGATCGGTGGGTCAAAGACCTCTTTCACCACCCATTCATGCATGACCGATGTCGATGTGGATGATGCCACCCATGAGTTTTCCGGGCATTTCCTATTTGCGGCCTTGCCTTGGTGGAGCTTCCTCTGTTTACATAAACAATTTGCATATTTTCCACTTGTGCTTTTTTTTCTTCTCTTTTTTTTTTGCCATTCATGTGTCTCAGCCATGCGGGAATGTCTCACTCAAGTTGTCCGAGTTTTTCTTTTTTTCTGTGTCTCTTCTGGTGCAACAATAAATTCGTAATAATTTTAGGAGTTTGCCAATCCATTGGAGCGCATCAAAGCGGGAAAATGCCATACGGAAAACGTGATGTGGAATGGGTTTATTGGATGTGGGGTTTTGTAAACATTTCATATGCTTTGAGTGTCTGGCTTTTGGTCTGAGATAGGTTAAAATCTTAAGGAATTATGTCTGGTGGTAGTAGAATTTCAATTAAGAACTAGAGTTTGAAGAATATCGATGTTAGTGTCAATATTTTCGATACAGCAAAAAAAAAATTTTTTAGTTTGTTATTTATATCGATAAAATCTAAGCTCTTTTAAGAAGCCAATAAATTTAACTAAATTCACCAATTAATTACTCATATTCCCCACATATATGACTGACTTCTCTGACCCTCCTATCTCAAAACTAAGATGATTTATGCCACCAATTAATAAAAGGCCAGGCAAACAATGAAAGTAAGCTTTCAACTCCAAACACAAACTCTTTATCTTATCGATTTTGTCTGGGCAATGTGGGCCAAATTTGTTGTTTGTTGTTACTTACTCTCGGGGTTTTAGTTTTTATCGATTTCTTCCGCCAGTCACATTATTTGTAGGAACTTTCTATCGACGAGTGGGAAATGCATTCCGTAAGAAATCAGGCCATCGGCAGGAGAGAAAAGTGAGTGAAACAACAGAGAGGAGGAGGAGAGATATGAGAAACCGCAGGCCAATCGACCGAATTCGTCGCGTGCCCAAGTCCCCGATTTTTCCCCTCCTATTTTACCACTCCACCCACCCACACACACACCCACGCGAATGTCACGAGGCAGAAAATTGGGTGAAAAGTTTTTTCTATTTTTTTTGTTGTTGATACATAAATTTCCCAGTTGAGT
Source organism: Drosophila lutescens (assembly GCA_037075285.1). Taxonomy (NCBI): domain Eukaryota; kingdom Metazoa; phylum Arthropoda; class Insecta; order Diptera; family Drosophilidae; genus Drosophila; species Drosophila lutescens. The sequence goes on along the minus strand of JBAMCF010000072.1, from coordinate 607,946 downwards.
GGAAAAGCTTTTCTCGTTCGCTTTTCAATTAGCATAACAAACTACCCCTGTCCCCCCACCAAAAATAAAATTCTTTGGGAACTCCACTTGAGTTGAAGATTTTCCCTTCCATTTTCCCCATATGTGGAAAATCTTCTACTTGAGAGCTGTCAATTTGTGGACTTGTGGGCCACCCACCCAAGCAACATTTTGAATCCCAAATTGAAACCCAACTAAGCCAAACAAATCATTTGTAGTCTCAGGGCCCCATTTAGTCATAAATAATATATTTATAGAGCATTTCGGGAAGTGGTTTCCCCTCCTAATGCTACCATAAATTCCCTTTGAAACTGTGTCATCACTAACTCACTTTCGTCTCTCTATTTCTCTTTCTAGGTAAGAATCGAAGACATAATACCTCGATATATCTACAGCCATAACTTAAACCACATATGACTGCCAAGGTTGCGTAAGTTTTTCGCCTCAACGAAAAAGGAGCAATTTTCATCATCGGTTTTCCGTTGATTTGTTTCCGCAATTAAAGTTGCCATTTCTCAGGTCCGAAACTATCAACAATATTTCTCCCCTCGCTCATATTTGCCATTATTTTTCCACCGTTTTGGCATTGCGTGCAATTTTTAATTTTTCATGGCAATTTAAAAACGAAACCGAACAGAAATGCAGACAGTCAGACATCCATTTGCCAATTGGCAATTTTTTTGGCGATGATGGACCGAGATTAAGGATTTATTTCGGACTGTTGAAATTTTTGAAATTTTCATTTCATAATTAACATTCATTCGTTCGTGTCTCCGTTCATTTGGCTTTCTTTTCTCTGTTTTTTGGCTCCTTTTAAAGGCAATTTTTTAATTGTTGTCATTTTCTTTTCGATCGCTTTTTGGGTTGTAATGTAATATTGATTGGCGTTGAGTAATCAATGAGGGTTTATATATAGTATATAGGTTGAAAAGAAGAGAATATTTTTAAAAACTCCCTGACAATGTTTATATTAGAAAGTCTTGTCACTTGTCGTGCTTTTTATTATACACCATCCGAAGGAAAATTTCAATTTGACTTGATCACGTGGCGATTTTATGATAATGACCCCGCCACCATTGTCACGTAAGGATCGTACAAATATGAGGGTTAGGTGCAGCAGCTCGGGTTCACCGAGAAGATCCCCATTCAGATTCCCAGGCCCCGAAAAAATCCCCAGGCCAGGTGCGAAGAAATGCAAATGGCGAGGCAAGGTGCCAAAAGTCGTGATGTGACTCAATCGCTGACTCTACTCTTCGCGAACTGGCGGAAATAGAAAAGAAAATAAGAAAAGCAGAGACAAAAAGCCTGGAGAGGCGAAGGGGGAAACCTTTTGGCATATCAAACTGCAAATCGCCGAGACAAAATCTCTTTGACAGCCTTCAACAAAAAGGAGAAACACACAACACAACAGCGAGTAAAACCAATGCAACAAACAAAAAAAAAACATTGTAACACTGCCGGAAGAGAGTCCACAGCAAAAACAAAACGAAACGAAAAGCGAAGGAAAAAGTTCAGCATTAACAAAGTTCGAATTGTTTTCAATATCGAAATGCACTTTTTGCCTTTGACAGACAGCAACAACAAAAGTCAGAGATACACAATCTGACAGCAGTCCGAAGACGAAGCCGACGACCCAAAGACCGACAGATGGGGAACCCAAATAAGTGAGGGGCTAAAGTAAGCGAAAGGGGCGATCCCTGATCTCTGTTTATGCTTCTTGGCATTTCTCGAATGCGCAGCCTCGAAGAGATGAGCACGGGATCTGTTGGCATGTTCTGGGGTTCACTATGTTCCTTTTTATCAGCGACCATGTCGCTTGCCATTCCAATCGATCGAAGGCCGATCATTAAAGGGATCATGCAAATGTTGTCGATGTTGCAGTTTGTTTCCCTTCTCATCTAATGGTTAGTGCAAAAACAGGATTATCTATTTGTCTATCGTGATGTCTTTTATTTTTAGAACGTCACAATAATTTGTTGAATGCAATTACAGGGAATATTTCTAATCATGTCGATTATATAGAAAATATTCTAGATTCAGAATATTAAGAATATATGAAGAAAAGACAAATTACAGATAGAAGAAAAGGTGATTAATAACCCAAAAGGCTGGTCACACATTAAATCTTTAACCTTTTAATCGTCAATTACTCGAAGAACATTTAAAACTAGTTGATTACTTCGCCCTAAAAAAAGACAAAGTTCTAATAGCACGTCCACACTAAAAAGGTGATTAATAACCCTGAAGGCTGGTCACACGCCACAAGGTGCAGTTTTGATTGTTTGTGCCACTTGTTAGTGCTCTTTAGCAACTGCCCCCCTACCTACTAGAAACATTCAATCAGGCACACACTCGAAAGGGGTGTGTATCCACAGCTCCTCCACCTACTTCTTCCAACTCCAAGCTCCAACTGCTCCCTCAATCGGCTTTGCCTCTGTCTCGTCTCGTTTCACTTGGTTTTTATTCAAATTGGCAAATTGCTAATAAAGTTTTTCGCCATTTGCCGAATTGGCAATAAATATTGGTTTTATTTCCAAGCCAAGCCGAGTTTTTATGAACTTGGTCTGGAGCAATGGTGAAAAACCAAAGTGGGAAAAGGGGAAAAGCCGGGGGAGTCGCCATTCGCAGCCTAAGGAGGTGATGATGTGTGAATACGAAGGCGTTTATTGCGTGAAATCAATTGAGTTGAATAAGTTCGTTTATGCCTGCGGTGGCGGTGGCACTAAAAAAGCTCTAAGGAAGATCAATGGAACTTTCACTCCCGCCAGAAATGTTGACAAATTTTGTCAGAAAATATCTGGAGGAGAAAGTTGGCTGAGGGATAAAAGGATTAAACTTGGATGCATAAATTGTCTATAAAAAATTTTAATTTATATGGGAAGATTAGAAATTGGGTTAGGAGATATAGAAAATTTATAGTACATAATTTTCCCATTTTTTGAGGATACATAAGATTTTGCCACTCCAGCCTCCGTTTTCTCGTTTTTTCCCCCCTAAAGCTATTGAACTCCGGTTCCCTTTACAGATGATTATTAACGCCCCGTGAAAATTATTTATGTTTTGCGGTTAAACGAGCATTAAATAATGTCGCCGAGGTTAACCGATTTCGCTGCTGTGGTAGCAATCACGTTCCCTCGGACAAAAGATAATCATCTGAATCGAACCAGCCGACGATCGATCGATCGAACGAACGATTGATCGGTGGTCCGAGGAAAGTGTTTCCCTCGCGAGATTATGAAGCCATGGAAAACCAAGAGGCGGGAGGTTCAACTTTGGTTGAACTTTTACTTTGGAGTCCCCACCCTTTCGGGATAAAGAGATAAAAGAGTGAAGGAGGATGGCCAGAGTTCCCACTCTGCGAGATGCTTTTAAAAATCAATTTTGGATCGTGCTTACAGGTGGCTGCTCTCCGTTCGCCGCAGCTCACATGTCCAAACAACATCGTCATCATCATCATGGTCGTCGCCGGTTCGTTTACTTTTCGGCGGCACTGTGACCCTGCACCTCCAGAGTTATGAACTTGTTTGTGGGCCTAATGAGTCGGGGTGCCCACTATCCACTAACCAACTGGGGGAAAAAAAGGGGGAGGAGCTGGTTCCTCCTTGTGGTTTTTTCCGTTCAGATTTTCATGGCTTCTGGGCATGGGAAGCTCTTTGCTTTTGGGACCCATTGCAAATTGAGGTGTCGTAATGGCGGGAAAAACTTGGGATCGGATCGGGTCGATGGGATGCATGTTGTTGTTCATCTGCCAAGCCAAACCCAAAACGATAGTGAAAGTGAGGCGAAGCTTTCATTGTTGCACTGCTGTCGCGGATCTTCAAAAGGCCCATGTTTTAGTTGCCCAAGGATATATGTACATATACCTCCCATGAAAAAAAAAAAACAGAAAAAACAAGGCGAATCCCGAGACTCATTTGCAATGTTAACGAATTGACCAAAAATTTGTTTGCCATTTTTCATCTGTTAGATTTTAATTTGTTTCCTTTTTTTTGCCCCTCGGCTGGGCATTTTTCAGCTGTTCTTATTACTGTGAGTTTATCTGCAGTTGGGAGTTGGGAGATCTTTCTATGGCAGCTGCGGCTGCCAGTAATTATGGGTATGGGCATTTGTCTTTTATGGCCACTCAATATGGTTAAATGTCATTGCAATGGCTGGCTAAAGGGGGTTTGTTTTTGTGGAAGGAGTAGGGAACTTTTTGCTAAAATTATACTTAATGGTAAACGACGAATGAATCAACTGTAAAAATTGATAAATTTTTAAGATTATAATATTTTATACTTCCTAAAAATAATAATACAATTTTAGAAAAAACAAGAAAGAACGCTATAGTCGGGTGCCCCGACAATCAGATACCCGTTACTCAGGTAAAGGGAGTGCGAGGGAGATGGTGATAGAAACTTTGAACACGCATAACTTTTTAACGAATGGTCCGATTTGAAAAATTTCTTCTACATTTCGATAGGTATTGATAAACACAATAAAACTGCATTTTTACTTTTCCAACTCCAAGAATCTTCATGCCAAATACCAATCTTCTAGCTTTTATAGTTTCCGAGATCTCAGCGTTCATACGGACAGACAGACAGACAGACAGACGGACAGACGGGCAGACGGACATGGCTAGATCGTCTCGGCTAGTGATCCTGATCAAGAATATATATACTTTATGGGGTCGGAAACGCTTCCTTCTCCCTGTTACATACTTTTGCACGAATACAATATACCCTTTTACTCTACGAGTAACGGGTATAAAAGCCCCAAACTTCCCTTAAAATAATATTAAATATTTCAGAACATCCTCATCAAACCATTTATAAAGTATAAACTCTAGAGATAAAGGTTATAAGTTACAACATCACGTGTGTATAAATACCTTTCCGATACTCCTATTTTTCACACATTTTCCCGTATTAAATTTCAATTATTACAACACTGATTACCAGCTGCCTCTCTTCCTATCCCTCAGCCATATCGTTTCAGGTTCCATTGCCGCTTTCAGCTTTCTATTTATTACACAATTAACAACTCGTTAGGAGGGGTTTAGTTTGGGCTTTGGCGTTTGGGGTTTCTTGTTTCGGGCTTTGGGTTTTGGGCCTTAGGTTTAGCGGTAACTGATTTTCCCTGCACTTCATTGACCAAAAACCAAAAAAAGAGATGAAAAACAGGCAAAACCGTTGGTAATAATCTCATTTTAATTGCCGCTGGCCCAAAAACCAGAAAAAAAGAAGACAAAGTCCAGAAAAAAATCGAATGAAAGTCGAGTAATGAACGTTTTTTCATTGGCCAAGTTGCTCAATTTAGTTTCGAGGGGCTTTAGGGGGTTAACCTTTGCCTTCGGCTGCGATCCTCCGCCCACTGCCACGCCCCCACAATTGGTAATTGAAGCCAAGTTGCAACTATATTCATGACCTTGTCTGTTTTGTCCGCCGGCTTCTTTTCTCGTATCTCTTTTATTTTTTCTGGCTTCAATTCGATGTCAGCCAGCATCTTAATTGCACTTCAAGTTGTTGTCGAAGATGGAGAAGTCCAAAAAGTGTTAATGAGAGGGCCAAGTTTGGTAATCGGATAGTGGAGATGTGGAGAAGACCACACAAAAAACAAAAAAGATTACTCGAGTGGTGTCAAATTTACCCCGGAATATGGAATAACTGGGTGAACAAGGGAGAACCTCGAATCTCGAGAGCCGAAACACAAAAACTGGATCGATTTCCCCAACTCCAAACTCGAATAAACCCAATAAAACATGTCAAAAACGGCACGAGGCGAAAGTAAATCAAATATTTTGAATTATTGAGGAAAAATCAACAACAAATTGCCATTTGTTTGCCGCTCCAAACGATCCGACGACGATCCGATTCATCCATACAGACAGCGTACACATGTAGCAAATCCAAATCCGATTTCGATTTCAAATCCAATTGTTAATGGCAAGCATATTTCATGATTGATTTCCAAAGCGCGCTAAGCCGCTGGCCAAAAATGGAAAACGAGGGGCAAGTCAGGAGGAGGAAATGCATTTGCCAACGACATTTTCCATGCAGATAGTTTGACCAACGACGCATTTTCACAATTTTTGACAGTTCACTTGGGTCAAAAAACCAACTGGTATTCGATTCCATGACAAACAAATGTCCAGGTGGCCTCAACAGTTATCTCTCTTGTTTTATTATGGTCTTTTATCTCGATTTCGATTTCGGTTTCAGTTTAGAGCTAATTAGCCTCGGATTCGTGTCATCTCAGTCGGCCTCTAATTATATGCAATTAATCGAACGATTTCGATTGGATTGGTTTCGCTTTTCGTTTGAATCACCACCCAGGGGCAAGACAATTTTCGGTGAGTCGTGTCCCATCTCAATCCGAAGCTCAAGCTGCGTCATTTGCTTCAGAAAATTATCTTTAATTATTCCGCTGCAGTTCTACTCGATTGAAGGCTATTTGAGCCGTTTTTCCAGGGGGCTGATTAAATGCAGTGGCGATAAGCTTAGCTGGGAAGGTCAAATAGTTGAGAGATTCCAAGTGAGACCAGAATGTGTCAAAAGATAAGGGAGACATCAAAATTATCAGCTCGGAGCTCAAAGTATTAATTGGGGTTAAGTTCGTTAGCGATCCATTTATATGTGAGATAGATTTACGAGCTCACTGAACTTTCTGTCAGATAAGGGAAATAAGATTGGTAATAAACAAAAAGTTGAACGAGTTGTAAAAAGTTAAACCTAAATCATACCTTATTAAAATAAGGACAGCCACACTAAAAAGGTGTTTCAGGGCCACAAAGTCTGGTCACACAGGAGTTCATTGAACTTAACATTCAATAATTCAAAACAATCATTTTCCTTCTTGCGAGGGCTTTAAAAGCTAAATCCCACTCTCGACTTGAGTAGAAAGTTCAAGTATTAAGAAGAGACCTTACCGCTTTTCTCCGTTTTCTCGTAATACGATTTTCCCTTACGGCTTTGAGAGACACACATTTTCACACACCGTATCAAAAAACGTTTTCCCTAATTTCATTGAAAAAAAATAATTACGAAAAAACAGTTAAAGTCGCCCCGGCCAGCGGCAGTTGAGCAATTTCATAATCAGTTTTTCCATGTAACATGTTTCTAATGAGACCACAATGAGCACAGCACAGCGGAGATTTTCACGACAAAGCGGCAGAGGCAAACTTGTTCTTCGACCCGAGAACGTGATGCCAACAAAGCCAAAAAAGCGAGACGAGACGACGGGATTCCGGCCATCATCTTTGTCGCCGGCGAAGAGTTGAACGTGACACTCGGACGTGATTATGTCAACGGTGCTTAGATTCAGATTCAGTAGCATAGCTAACCCAAAACTCCTTGTCCAATATGTGTGTTACTCAATGGCTTTAACTGCAAACTCCCGACTTAACTTCACACATTCTCGAGGTCTCGGGATCTCGAGATGTGGGGATCTCGGGTTCTTCAAAGCGGTTTATTCCCGATGCTTTTGGTCACGGCACGTCGACGACATCAATTCCTCTGGTGGAAACTGAAGAACTGAAGAACTGTGAGTGGTTTTCTGGGTCAGCTGATTAATTGCACTTTTGGGGTCGTCTTTCAACCTGGAAAAGCCCCATGCCCAACTCCACTGCACCTTCAACATCTCATTTTCCCGGACTTTGTCAATTTGTTTGGCTTTTCTTTTCCTTTCCGTTTGTCATTTATCAACTCTCTCTTCCTCTCTCTCTCCCAGCTTCCTTTGGGTAATTAGAGTCGCCGCCTGATTTTCGTCTAATTATATTTTTCGTTGAACTCTATTTTTAGTCCGATTTGGAAGTGTTCCAAATGTCGTGACTACTTCACATAAAAATGTTTGCAAAAATAAAACTAAGTGAAGAAAAAGGCAACGAAATAAAAAACAACAATTTATTTTTTGTTCGTGCGTTCCCAATTTATGTGACATCTTGGAAATGTTCTCTATAAGACATTTCTGGGCGGAATTTGGGTTGCTGTCGGCTTCCTGCTTATAAAAATTGGCTATAAATTTGATTCCTTCTGGGAAGAGATTTATGTCGATTTGATAGCGTTTTAAAAAGTTTTCTTAGGCGAGGCAGTTGTTAATGTTTAATGATGCTTTTTCGTAGAACACAAAACTATTATTTATTGCACGTTTGTGCTGTAAGAAATGCTAACAGTTACTCTTTATTAAATCCATTGAAAAATACTCTTTTTATACCCGTTACTCGTAGAGGACCGCTAATAAAAAGGTTATGAGCAAATAATGCATTTTCCGCTAGATGGCGCCACTTTGAGCAACTGCTTGCATGTCTCCATCTCTTTCACACTCATTTAGCTGAGTAACTGGACTATATCGCTTCCTTTTGTTAAGATGTTAGTTCTTTACAGTGAACATTTTTTAAAATATCTCAAATTCCATTAATTAAGCATATAATTCTTGGGCATTTGGCCTACCCACGTTTTGGGCGCGACTTTAAAGCCTTTTAATCGCCACTGCTGCAGACATTTATTAATGTCTTTTGTTAATTTTAAACAATTCTGTAAAATTCTATTCATAATCAACCCCTGGCGAATCAGACAATATCTGAAGGCGTTGCCTGCGACCGAAGACCAATAAAATGTGAAAACCTAAAATTGTAAAATTCTAAAAACGCGGTCGAGGTCACGCACTGACATTTCCGATAATGAATGTACGATCTGGTGGGCCATTGTTGTTCTTTTTATTGTGCATGTAGCCAAAGCCGATTGCTCAATTCTTTGGTCATTCTCAACCACGCCGAATTACAGCAACTAAAACAACAACAACAACAGATTCTCTGAGTCAACGAACCTCGGTCTCGCAGACATCCAAGATATAGAGATATAGATACGCGACGTGCCCAGCACATAGTTTCTATTGAGTTTGTGCGGCTGGTAAAAATAAAAATAGCCAACGCATTAGAGGAACTTATTTTGACCGATTCCGAGGGGCGATGAACATTTCGCATGAATAAACATGGCAAAGAAAAACGAGGAAAGAAAAACGCAGGAAAAATTTCATTTAATTTGGCAGGCAGACTTTTGGAAGACAGTGTGAGAATTCCAAAAGTGCCTAAAATTGTGTTGCAATTCTTATGACTAAGTAGAGAAAAATTGGAAATATTTGCCTGATAAAAAGTCAAGAGGAAAACTAAGGGGAAAAACTTAAGAATAAATGTAATAATGAGATCGTTCAACGTAAGCAAAACTATTAATTTAAATCATCAGAAAAATATAATAATATCTTTAAATATAATAGTATCCACATTATTTATTAAAATAATTGGTATACCATTTTTGGGCGCGTCTTCATTTCTAGGAACTCTAGTAAAGCTCCTCAATCATTTCTATAATTTCTGCCAACTCATGCTCTGAAATTGAGGATTTTTTTCCAACACTTTCACACCACTGTAAGCCAACACATTCACTTTTCTTGCCATTCGCTCGTGCTGGATTCGTTTTTTTCCTTTTCTGCATCAGATTTCAATCTAGAGAACTTCGCACTGACTTCAATTTGTTTTCCCTGATTTCTTTTATTATTTCCTACGCTTGCCAATAATCTTGAGACCTGTCGGGAGTCGAGAGTTGAGAGTTTCGAGCTCAGAAAATAATAACAATAAAAAAGAACAGAACAGAACGGCTGCTCCTCAAGTTCAGGCAGCGCAGATTAGTCACGAATTTTGCATAAAGTTCTGCATTCTAAATTCTCATATTTCCTCAAATGGGTGGGTGGCGTCGGCAAATGCATTATGAAGCATTGCTTAGAGACCTCAGCTCAGAGTCGTGCCAAGATTGGGAGTGGTTCACCTCAGCTTTTCGGGGGCCCGGATCGTTTGGGTTTTAGTTTTGGTTTCGCTTGTGTAGCCGAGAGACCGAAAACAAAGAGAAAGGCGTTCCTCCAAAAAAGACATACAATGTTTGTGGCTTTTAGTTGGTTGGTTACTAGGGTTGGGTTTTTCTTAGCTTCGACTGCTTGGGTTCTCCGGTCTCTGGTCTTCAATTCTGGTAATGAGCCTCAAGTATCGCAAATAAGCAGCCCACACCACCTGCCTCTCCTCGGAGACTGACTCCTCTTCGGTCTTCGGTCTTTTGTCTTAAGACCCAATCCTCCTACGATGAGGTCTTACTTCGCCCCATCTATTTCCAAAGTTTGTTCTTTGCCACAGGCGGCCCTCTTCTTCTTCTTCGATTCGATGACTCGACTTTGGTTAAGTTGCTTAGAGGTTCATTTATCTATTTACCTAACCAAGCAGGCCAAGCCTCTGGAAAAGAATTCTTTTGTTTCTGCTGTCTTATAATTAGCTTTAATGATAAAAATCATAATGCAAAACAATTTGATGCAGAAAATTGCTTAGGTTTGGGCAAAAAGTGAAAAAAAAATAAATAACTAGCCTTGGATAAAACTGGTAAAGAGGTTGGCTGTTTTCTAAAATAGTCGTATTTTCTAAATAAATTTAAAAAATGCAAATATTATAGTTAAGATTCCTTGACAGCCTCTCTTCCCCGCAATATAATTTAATCTACTGCATTTAATGGTAGTAAAAGTAACCCACCGAAAAAAGGAGAAAAATCCCAAGCAGCCTGTCAAAACTTTCCCAGTTTTCAAGAGGGGATTCGGGGTCTTTGGAGGACTTGGTAAGGCTTCCCCATAAATCTTTCTCGCGGCGGCGTCGCTTTCTCGGATCATTCTTCAAACTGAAAATGGCAGAGTGGAGTTTGGAGCAAAAGGTGACTTTGCCAGGGGTTTATTATGTATTTTTTTGGCAGCTGCCTTTGAGTGTCAATTTGGCCATTACCCAAGGTAAATCAAGAGCTGTCCAAGGAAATCATTTTCATAAATTTGCCATTTTCCCCGCTTAAAGTGAGACCCAATCTCAGTGACATTTCAATTTGCCAGTGTCGAAAGGGAGGCCACAGCAACAAATGAAGATCTCAAACAGGTGAAAATTAAAATTTATGTTTGCATTGGGATTTTCGTGGGGCTCTAGGTTTCGAGTTGAGTAAGGATGTGTCCGGGGCCATAAATAAATGTCCATGGCTCGAACACTTTGGGGTGAAGAGGTTGTCTCTAAAAGTCTCCCCCTTACTTATCGATTTCTAATTTCAACTTTGTTGCACCTTTTGTTGATTTTTCATATTTTGTCGGCGGGACGACGGTGATGCAAGAGTTCATGGGGGTTAAACTGTTTGTATGGAGATCAATGTCCAGATTGTGGAAGCCCGCTTGGGAGTTTCCCTGACTGCCTGTGGATTTTCCTCAGCTTTTCCTGGGGATCTCTCATGTGTGGGTGTCACTGGGTGTCACGCCCACCTTTCCCCCTTTTTGTTTGACCCCTTGGCGTCAATTGTCTTGTAATTATTTTTTTGATGTTTGATAAATTGAATATCGCTCTGTAACGAAAGAAAAAAAGATTTTCCTTCCCCTCTTCTGTGTGATTAATCATGGAACAATGGCAGCGGAGCTTATGCAATGCGTGGGACTTTTCCATCTTGACCTTTGCTTGGAGGAGGTGGATAAAGATGCCGTTGGGGTTGAATGGGGATATGGGGATAAAAAGCCAAGGCCCGGCAGCTGTTAAAATGACAAATGAGCGATGCCATATCGCTGCAGATGGGCGGCCAAAGCTGTAGCAGAAATTGGAAAAATTTTCCAAAGGGGTGGGCGAAATATCTTGGATTTAAGATGGGTTAAAGAAAGCTGATTTTATAAATTTATTGGAATTACTTTACAAATTATTACAATCCTTATTAACCAAAAATTTAATGTCTCATTACATTGAAGTTTTTTTATTAAAATCCCATAAAAAATAATAGTTTTGACCAAGAAAAGTGAGAAGTAAACCCCTTCAAATATTATATGAACTCTTACATAACTCCTACATGACTTTAATGTGGTTTTGTGAGACTTTGTAACCATATCCTTTGCGGCAAACCAAGCCTTTCTCTCTTTTTCTTACCCCGAAATCCCTTTCCGTTACCGCCTTGTTTGCCTAATCAATTAGCGCAGCCCGGGGCATATCAAGTATACGTCATGTTAGCCACATAAGTTGAACCCAACAACTCGGACACCTTTTTAATTTCCCTTTTTGTGCTTGTGCGCTCTCTTTTTGATTCCAGGTGTTGTACCATGAAATTGTATCACACGCTCGAGTGGTGAGCTCTTGCATTCGAGCCGCCGAAAAGGAGCAGCAGCAACAGCAGCAGCAGCAACAGCAGCAGCAACTGTCGAGTCAGCAACCCGCCTCATTGACCAGCAACTGCTCCAGTGAGTCAACCAGCGACTCGGCCACAAAGTCGAGCAGCCTGAGCAGTGGTTTCGCCTCCTCCGATCCGGTGACCACACCCATAGGAACCGCGCCAGCTGCCCCCACCCACCAACAACCAGCAACTAGCAACCAACAACAACCGACCCAAACCCACCCATCGAGGAAGGGGGAGGGTAACTTGGAGCGACTAAGGGATCGCTATCATCTGTTGTATCTAAAGGCCTTCGAACTTCAATTGTGTCTGGATAATCTGCTTAGGAAACGCAGCTCCACAGCGGTAAGTTACAAGAAACAAATAAAATGTAGTAAAATTAGGAATTTTCTAAAAACATACAGAAAGGTTCGTTAAAATGTATAGATACGATAAATCTCAAATACTTGGGACCTATGAACTTGAATCAATGAGAGATTTTCCAAAAATAACTTCCTAGTGGAAGTGCCCTTCACTCTATTTTGAGATGATTACAGAACTGATATCATTATAATATTTAGGATACATATACTTTTAGATTCGGTAGCTTACTTAACTTAAATAGGAGTACCAGTATTTTCACTTTGTATATCTCATACCGAAAACCACCCAGCATATAGCATATATCACTATATCTCCCACTAATTTATGGCTCATCAACATGAACTTGAATCGATTAGTGATTTTCCGAAAATAACCTCTGCAAAGCATTGCCCTTGGCGTGTGTCTTCGACTTTTGTCACTTTGGATTATCTGCTGGTTGGATGGCCATAAAAAAGAAAGAAAGAAAACTCCCAGCCAGCAAGGGAAAAGCATCGAGATGCCAGGGATTCTTGGAAAGAAAGAAAATGCATTTGGCGCCGCTTTCCCTGCACGTCCGCCGCCGTTCATCGCCTCATCGCATTGCCAATTGTGGAAATTTCTAATTACGTTTTTGTATAACTCGGCTGCGAGTGATTTAATTAATTCATTTAGTGAAAATGCCGGCAATGCGACAAAAAATGTATTGGGAACGCGCTCAAGTGCAGAGCAATGTAATTGAATAGTGAGTAGACGAACTTGGGAGAAAGATGAAAGAGTTTCGCCTGGGTGGTGTGCTGATGTACGGGGGTTTTTGGTATAGCGAGGTGTGTCTGCTTGGTTCCTGTTTGATGGGAAGATGACGGAACTGAAAGTGAAGAATGTTCCAGTAAGAGTTATTTCTCCGATGTGAAGCAAAATTTACACCCAAGAATATTTATTAAAGCGTTTAATAAAAAATATATTAGATTATTAGGAAAAATTTGTTAGGTTGATCTCACTTCCCTTCCCTCTCCCCATATAATACTAATTCACCAATCTATTCTGTTCCTCTTGTGGCATCCGTTTCGTGTTTAGATCCAGTGAAAGTCAATTTCGCCTTATAGACACGCTGACCCAGTTTCATCCCACCAACGGGTGTATGGATAGATGGATGGGTTGTATCTGGATCCTCCTTGGAGCTCTAAACGTTTCCTGGTTAAAGATCTCTGCCCCTCTCGTTTTGTCTTGGGTAATTGGAAAGCGTTTTTCATGCACCCCGTCTTAATTGTGGGTAATTTGCGGAGTAGGAAGCGCAAAATGCTCTGGCCTCGTGCCTGAGCTTAGTGGGTAAATAATTCATTCAAGACACGCACTGGAAGAGGCGTCTTCTGACCCACACACACACACTCTCATCGAGTCTTCTGGTCTTCTTGGAGGCTTTCTTCCCGCACCTATCATCAGACCTCCGGCTGTGGGGCAGTTAACCTTTTTTTTCTGCTGCTTTGTGAACCGCTTCATTTGATTGCACCTCGGGCGGGCTTTTATCCACCCCTTCCGTACTCCTCCTCCTCCTTCTTAGATTTTCCTACTCGTTGTTGCAGAAACAATTTCATTTTCCACTGACTAGCTGATGCAATAATTTGCATCCCCCTTGGGGATCCGATCCGTCCCGTGACCAATCTCTATGTGGGCCGATCCAGTTGGCAATTTTCAACACTTTCCTGGCCACATTTAGCTCGGGTGGCCCGTTGCCCGCGGGGGGAATTCGCTGCTCTACATTTGCCATGCATTCAATTTCTGGCCAAAAGGAGATTAGCCGGGCCGGGCCATTCAAGGCATGCCAAAACTTCAAACGAAAGGCGGCTGCTATAATATACCAGGGACAGACGGAAATGTCACAAGTGTTTGCACTGGGAGAAAAGACTTTCAAATTAAAATGAATCTAATCCAATAAAATGGTAGCCCAAAAAAACGGGAAGTTCAATCGGCAGCCAGAACGGTTCGACAGATAAACTTAAAACAAAAAACAGAAATTCGGAAATAATTCAAAGATGAAAATATAATCCATTGAACATTTACGTACAGTTATTTTAAGACCCCAGTCATTTCTTGCCATTATTTTATTATCATTTTCTTTTCATTAACTATGTCCAAAGTTGTTAAAACCATGATCTGATCTTCAATTGTAGTTATTTCTCTCGGTGCCCCAAATTTCGTACCAAATGTCGTAATAAACTCACGGCTCGACTTAGCCAATTTCCCCGCTTCTTCATCAGCTGAGGTTAAACTTTAAGTAGCTGCCATAAAGAAATGTATTTATATCTAAGGCAGTATAAAAATCAAAAAACTGCGAAAAGTAAAAGTGAAATTTATGCGCCCTCAACGGCAGAGTTCAGAGAAGTCAACGGCGGTAAGACGGTAAACTTCGAAATCAGCTCGAAAATCAGCACCGAACCGAAACAAATGAAAGTGACCGAAATGAACAGAGCAGCAGGGCAAGTGGAAATAAACCAAATCAAATTTACGACGTGCCTGAACTTTGGAAAATATAAAAACAAAATGGCCAGAAGACAAGGATGGCTTGTTTTGAACGATTTTTCGAATACCCTATGGTATTTAAAATCTCAATTATGAGAAACCTATATGATGATTTTAGTATCATATATCTACCTATCCATATATTTTAAAATACAATTTATAGATGCTTTTATTCCCTGCTGAAAGGGTACTTTAAACTCTAGACCCTTTTTTTTGCCTAACTAATTTTATGTTTTCCTTTGTTGCATCGTTTTTCCACCTCTTCTCTTTGTTTCCCACACTTATTCTCCGGCAAAACATGTTCGATAAACAAATGCAGTTGAATTGCATTGAATTATGCCCCATTATTGTTGTTATTATTGTTATTATATCTCGCCTGAACCTCCTCTTTTTTTCTCTCTGGGATTATGTTGTTTATTCTTGGGAAACTGTGTGTTTGTTTAGCAGACAGACCTTTGGCTGAAGTTTTTTTTTTCGAACGGGTTGAAGGTTGAACTACAGGCTGGGAAACATCTGTTGGTTTGAAAGGGAAATGATCTTGGGATTCATTATAGAGTGGGAGATGTATGTGGAGAATATGCGAGGAAATCAAGTTATCTTTTTTCTGGGAGCCTTGAAGCTGTCATCATTTTTCTAATATCACTAATTGGCCACCCATTTCCATGTACCAATTAGCGTCCATCAATATGTTTATGAATTTAATTGGCCCCATCATCAGTGCAACAGCAACAAAGTGGCTTTGGCTTTGCTAACCAGCAGACATCAATCAAATACCGACATAAATCAATCCTCAAACTACCAGCTACCAGTCGTCCACAAGTCCACACCCAAAAAATACCAAAAATATGCAAATTTTCGATTTTGTGAACCACAAAACGAGGCTCTAAAATGAGTGAATGCAAATCGCATAATAATTGACAATTGGAGGTGGATGGAAGGGGAGTGGTTAACCATTTTGCTTGGCAGTCACGTCGGAATCGAATCGGAACTGCAATTTATGCATGTTGATTGCTTACACATGTTGCAAGTTGCTAGTTGCAGGTTGCATATTGCTGGTGTGTCCCGGAAAGCAGCACAAATTAAATCACAATAATTATGTAAAATCGGGGGAAACAAGAGGCACACCCACAATTTACGATTAAATGCGGAAGTTTATAGTTTATTTTTTATCTCAGGCTATTAGAAAAATAGCGAAAACTGAACACAAAAACTTGGCCACATGTAAGGAGGGAAAACTCATTGCAACCACAACATAAAAAAAATTGGGTGGCTTCGAAATGGTTTTATAATACACAACACACTAGGCAAAAACCGTTAGCTGCTCTAGTTTCTGGCCAAGATAATGACAGATTGGCTGGCTTAATATTCCTGGGGGTTTCCTCGAGTTTTTGCCCCCCAGTTTTTTTCAATTACCCCTCTTTCTAATGATCGAAACCGAAGCCACACTTAAATGGTTCATTATTTTATGCCAGTCTGAGATATAAGAGTATCGTAGTATTATCACGGATAAGATTGGGGATTTGTGATCTGATTCGATCTGTGATCATCGCACACATTGGCTTTCTGAGGCTTTCTGGGCCATTGATTTATGATCGCCAGGGAAAGCCATAAAGAAAAGCCAGAATAACAACAATAAACGATCCACAAAAGCAAATTGCCAGCAGCTGTTGGTTAAACGGGCCACATTCCCATATCGAACGATCGGATCGATCTGATCTGCGTTGGGGAGCTGGGAAAGTAAAGTCGGGGGAAATCGGGGATAAATAGAGTGAGTTTTTAGGTTTCTGTTGCCCAAATCCAAATCCAAATGCGAAATGCAAACAAAACGAGAGCAGCAGCAGTCAACATGTTGCTGCGGTGTCGTGTGGCGCAACAGCAACAACACCAACTGCAACTGCAACTGCGACATCTTCAAATGCGATTTATTGTGCTGCCAGCAACCTTACTCAAATTGACATTTGCCAAATGTCAACTCGCGACTTTTGTTTGCCTGCCTTTGTTTTCTTCGACTTTGCCTGTGCATCGAATCAAATTCGCCATCAATTGTCAATATTTCATTTTCATTTTGCCAGCAACACCTTTAAATATTTCCCTACACCGTAAATAAAAAGTAACAAATTCAAGAGGGTATAGAATGCTAAAAAAAAAAATTATTTTTCAAATAATAAAAATACAAATAAATATAATATTAATTTTAAAAATCATGCTAAATAATCAAGTTTTATTTTTAGTAATCAGTACAAACAATACAAATTGTAAAAAATTAAACTTACTTGGCTAAAATAGTTTGACTTTTTTGATATTTTGTTCCTCGTTCTTGAACATTTTTGACTAAAAATACCATTTTCAATATCAAGTTGACATTATTTTATGTAAATACTAACTAGTCCTTAGATAGTTAAATAATTTTATATATGTCTCTTATTTATTTTATAACTTACTTTTACGGTAAAAGATAATAAATTTTTTTCTGGTGCACCCCTCCCTCTACTCAACTCCTTTGCTAACCCGCCAGCAACCTGCAAATTATGAGCAATTGCGTGGCCAGGAATCGGGCACTAGCATCTCCCTGCGTGGGCCATCTGGCGTGGGCAACACCCACGTTTAAATCGGTCCAAACTATCCTATACTATATATGTAGAGCCCCCGAAGTTCTGCGGCGGCAACATGTTGCACTGTCGGCAGATTAGGGTCAGACACCGAGAACGAGAATTGGCAGGGGGGTCTGAAGTGAAAATATGCAAACTATGGCCGACGGCCTGTCGAAGTTGCACGTTGCACGGCACGCCAGCAACATTAGTTGCTGTTGCTGTTGCTGATGTTGCTGCTCCGACCAATACAGCGAAGCGACTTGAATGCTTGCATTTTTCCTCTGCTTTGCTAAATTTAGCATCTAATGCGATTTGTAATAGCTGAGCTAAATTGTAGACGTCCAAGTTGCTGCTGCTGTACCAGGAAATGTTTGCCGTACGCCACCAGCAACAACACCAGCAAACAGCAACAACAATGAAAGTAATAATATTGTCGCTGCTGTGGGTTGTTGTTGTTGTTTGAGGGGGCGGTGGATGGCGAGGGGGAGGAAAAGGGGGTGGTTGCCCGTTTTCCATATGACTTGGAAGTTTTCATGTTGCTCATGTTGCTGGTTGGCCAATTGTTGTTGTCTGTTAGTCTGTGCGGGTTGTCAACGCGGTGATGTTGTCGTTGTTGTTGTTGTTGCAGCCGATGTTATTGTTTTTGTTGGTGTTTGTGTGTCTGCAATTTTGTCGCGCCATTGGAGAGTTTTTCCCCTCGCTAGAGTCTCGCGTTGGAGTTTAAGTTGCTGCTGTTGTCGCCGTTGTTGCCGTTGTCACCGCTGGATTAAAATTCATTGAATGTTTTGTGCCGAATTGAGTAATTGTTGCGAAATTTCGCTCAGTTTACAGAAATTTAGAGGGGGAGAAGTACGGGAGTTATATATTAAAACAATAATTAATGATTTGGTATCTGAAAAAATACACCATTGCTAAAAAAAATATTTTCTAATTAACTAACCTTATAAAAAGTCAAAAAAGTAAATTGATTACAAAGATCTTGCATGGATAAACATTTTACAAATATTTGTAACTTTCACTTAAAAGTAAATGAAGGGAATGAGATGATAATTTAAGCAATAATAGTGAATTATTGACAGTAATAATACAAAATATATATAAATAGATATTTTCAATGGTGGAGATATTTATGTAAAAATAAAAAATATATTTTGCACACTTAAAAGTCTCAAAATAATCTAAAATATATTCAAATGTTTATTAGGCAGTTTTTCTTTATTGCTATAAATGCTTGAAAGATTGCTTAATAGGCCTTCAAATTCCATGTGTAATAAATGAAACCATTCACGTAATCTTCTCTCCATAAACTTGATGGCTCTAAAAACTCAAATACACTTTTATTCTCCGTTTTCCTCACCCAACCAACCAAACCAAACCCATCGATCAACTCCCCAAGCAACCTCATAAACTCAGCTCTTTGCATTTGATATCTCTGACGAAAAGTCCGGCATAAATGGAAAATAAATATCAAAGTCTGACGAATGCAACTCACGTTTTTATTGCACGATAATTACAGTCATACAAGCACATGCTAATGAAGACTTGTACATACATACATATAGAGCCCCTCTATAATATACCTATCCTGTGCTATCCAATAACCAGATATTGACGATATGCCGACGTTTAACGATAATTAATCGCTGGCGTGTGAGAAATTCATAATTTCAAATGAAATGCATAGAAAGACAGTAGCAATTGTTTGGATAGGAGAATTTCCCACACTTTGGTAGATATGTTAGAGATATAGATGTGTATCGCTCTAGTTTATAGTCAGTCGCTGAAGTGACAACGAAAATTGTGACATGACCAGAAATTGCGTGTTGAGATCTGAATCGGAATGGGAATCCAAGGGGATTTTCCAGGAGAAGATCACGAGCTGGGTGTAAACGAGGTGCTAAGCGACTGGCACGACACGTTCTCCCCCTACTTTCATTTTTTTCCTTCCTCTTTAAAATAAGAGTTCTGCTGAAATGCGTCAAGATGAACTTAATTTCCAGCTAAATGGAAGTGGAAGGCGTGCCCAAATCTTGATGGTTGTCTAGGTTCTGTAATCTTCTCTCCTTCCTTTTCTTTTCCCCTTACCACTTTTGCATAATAAGAATATAAATATATGTGTATACCATTCAACACTGTGGGTAGTCTGAGGTTCTTTAACCAGATTTCTGAGGGATTTCTTGGCTTAAACTTGTAAGTTATTCTGGCTACTCAACTTGTACCGTTTAGTCAACGGAGTTTTTCCGCCTAATTTGTTTTTCATTGGCTTAGTAAATTGGATAAACATATTAGATGAAAGCGTGAAGCAGGAGAGATATGGAAAGATTGCCTCACAAAATGCGGGTGATATGCTAATTTGAAGAAAGCTTGGAAACCAGATCATAGAAAAGTGAAAACTTATCAGAAATCTCGAATTAAACAGGGAAATAAATAATTTGTTGATGGATCAGTAAAAACAGTTTTCCCTTTGATCGAGATGAAACTGATATGGGGAGATACAAACTAATTCGTAGCTAATAAACAAATTCTTTGATCTTGAAAAGATAAAACTAGAATATTGGTTGTAAAAATTCAAGATACAAAATTCAAACTTACATTTTTTCATCTGATAGAAGAGGGGTATTCCAAAGATTCGCCATGAACTACTTTGTTTACCCACCACCATCACTTTTGATGGCCTGTCTGGCCCTCTTTTGCTCCCCTATTTATTTACAACACTTTCGGATGGCCTGGTCCATTTACACATTTCACCTCTTTTTGTTGTTCGAAATCACCAGTACTGTTTACCATAAACAAAAACAATCAAACGGCGCCATATAAGAGGTGTATAAGCAATTCCCGGGCCATAAATCATCTGGACAATTAGCCACATAATCTGCTGGATCTTTGGATTCCGCGGAGAACAAGCTTCTTCGAATGTTTAGAGCGACCTTCGGGCGGCCTCCACGAGATTTTAGTGTTCAGAAACAACGAAATTACGCAAATCCGAAAAGGCGAACATACTAAATTGCCCAGCTAAAACATCTGATGGTCGTAAAAGCCATTCCACAGCTGATTGCTGATCGTCAGGGGTGAGGTCTCTTGGGTTAATTGTGGAATTTCGTTAGTTTTTTTATTTTAATTTTTATAGAGTGTTAAGACTACATTTTCTGTGTGTAATTCAGAGCAGCGAAGGAAAGGGAAGGGAAAGGGGAGCACTTGCGGATAGACCAAGGTCACTTGAGGTTGCGCGAAGGGGCGTCTTTTCTCTAACAGTTCTGGTAAAAAGCGAAACATTTTTGAAATGCCATCAAGGCCTTTTCAAACGCCCGCCCACCGCCTGCCGCCTCTCACTTGTGTGTGGGCGTGTACATGAAAAAAAGAAAAGGAAAATGTGGAGGGAAAACTTGAAAGATACGAAGACTTGATTACTCTTACTATTTAAAATGGTGTTTAATAATAAATATGAGAAATTCTTATTATAAGTTAAACAGTAGGTATTTATATCTAAGTATGACTTTTGTTTGGGTACAAATCTAAAATCAAAATAACAATACAATTTGTAAGATCGTATTATTTTTAATACTCGTAGTATTATTCAAAATGAGTTAGGTTTATAATTCGGAAAATTTCTAGTTATTGATTGCTTTTATGATAATGATAATAAACATCTGTAGTTTGGAAAGACCACAGTGAAATCTTAAATTCGGAGAGGGTATATTATATAGCAACGCTTTTCTCGCCTCTTGGCTTATCTGACATCTGTCTGGCCAAGTGTTTGCCAGTTTGTCTCACTGTCTCGGCTTTTCTGTCCATTTGTCTGTTTGCCCGACTGTCTGATGTCTGTTGTCCGCTGTCCGCCGTCCGCCGTCCGATGTCTGTTGGCTGTGTCCACCCGCTGATCTCCGATGCGAGAGCTTCGTGTGTCGACAATTGAAAGCAATTATAATTTTAGCCAGCATATATGAAAGAAAAGAGGAAGAGTGTTACGTGATGGAAACAGGAAGAGCAAATAATGAAAAGGAGACTGGAGTGGAAATTTTCCCAGCTAACCAGTAGCTATTGAAAAAAGATCAAGATCACACGAGAGTTGTCCAATTAAAAAGTGTTGCGCTCATATATTCACAACTTTATTGAAACCAAAACCTAATCTAAGATTTATTTCTGCCATTCCTTGCAGAACGGTTTGGACGACGACGAGGACGAAGAGGAGGACACCGAAGACGACTCCTTTGGCTACGAGGGCGAAGCCACCGAGGACGATCTGAACGAGGTCAACTCGGATCTGGACTTGGAGAACAGCGAGTCGGCCAAGTCGTCCACCACCCCCGCGGAACTGATCCTCCAGCGCTGCCAGATTGCAGCCACCCAGATTGTGGAGTCCCATTCCCAATCCCATTCGCCATCCCAGCAAATCCCAGCTTCCCAAGCGGAGTCTTCTCTGTCGGCGGATCAGCCACGCGATTGTCTTGCACCTCAAAAGGTAAGTCATCTTAGAGAGGATGCCAGATGATCCCGTCCCCCGTTTCGTCTGAATGATTTGCATATCCTGTATGTAGTTACTGTTTGTTTGACTTGTCGTTTTGTTGTGTTGTTAGTTTAGTTGCATGCCCCCTTGCCTCCCACACAGTATTGTCAACTTTCTGAGCCGCCTAACCTGACCTATCCTAACCCCAGCTCAAGCTAACCAAAGAACTAAAGAGCCCGAAATGAACATAACCCAAAAAAAGAACGAAAAACGTTATCCCAGAACCCCGAAACCATAAAAGGAAAAACAGAATACTTAGCAAATGATCTGGCAGACGAGGGTACACGATGATATTTTTGGGCATCATCAAAAAAAAAAAGAACAGTGAAGAGGAAAATTTAAAGATATCCAGAAAAGCAGTAAAGAAAAAAATATTTTGCAGCTCTGGAAAACAAGCATACTTGTTTTATTGAAAAAGTCTCGTTAACAGAAGTAAATTATGCAGAAAAAAAATCTAATCATAACAGAAACTAATTTTGTTTTGATATTTTCTTATCTACTAAGAAGATCAATTTATCAAAAAATCTATTAACTTTCGGTATACTCGACCCTGATAATTATTTATTTAAATTCGGGAGTTAAGATTACCAGACAAGCACAAAAAAAAATCCAAACCAAAACTTAGTTGGCACTACTCGGAGGGCAAAGAGAGCAAGAGCATGTGTTTAATGAGTGTGTGAGTCCCATGCGACTTAAAATCCCGACCCACTCCCCTTTTGTGTGTCACCACCCACTTAACACTTATCATCCAAACCTCCCAACCCTTGACTCGCATTCAGCCCGGCGACGAGGCCGATGAGGAGCTAGAGGAGGAGGACGAGGATCCCGATCTGGGCACCGATGTGGTGGACTTCCTAATTGCCAAGCGATCGTGGAGACACCACCTCCATCCGAATCCCAGTGGCTCAGCCACCTTGACGGATTTCGAGGCGGATTCGGAGAGCAGTGATTTCGAGCAGGTGCAGCAGTTGAGCAGCAGGCGAGGATTGCCACTAGTGGTAGCAGCGGGAAGCAGCAGCAGCAACCGAAGGGTCCTCAATCTCATAGAGATCATGCCACAGCAGAGCAGTAATAGCAATATCAATAGCAGCAGTTCGTTGCTGCAGCAGCGCCATCATATCGGCAACAAAATGCTGCCCAATAAAGCGCATAACAAAAACATAGCCGTGGCGGTAATCACACCCAATTCACATGGGAACACCAGTCACGGACTCGGTCACGGTGGACTCGGTCACGAGCTGAACAAGTCGCCGCTGGGACTGCGAAAGACGACGCGTCATCATCACCATCACAATGACACCTCCAAGTTCAACCGATCCAATCGCAAGTCGAAGAACTGTGCGATCTTCTACTTCAAGCACTTGGACACGGACAACGAGCAGGGAAATGCGGCGGGCAGTGATCTCCAGAGCGAGGATGATCCGTGCCTGATCCACCGGCGAAGAAGTGGAGGAGTTGGCGGAGCTGGTGGCGATGTAAGTACCGTTCTCTGGTGGCGGTTCTCTCGGATTTCTCTCAGCAGATCATCGGTGGTAGCATTCGTTCCACTCGACGAGGTGTTGGGGTCACCTCGGGGTCACCACAGTGTTGGGTTCATCAATGAATGGGGATCTACAGAGTCTCTTCTACCCAACTAATTAGCATGCATCGATAGCTCGCTATTTTTGATGTCTGTAACCTAACGTATCTATATATCTTATAAAAAATATTCATAGTTTTTTTGGCATGTCTAACAATTTCTTAATTAACTTTTGTATTCTATTATTCGGTAGTCTTCATTATCAACATAACCCAACACCATCAGCTACTTGATCATTAATCATTTAGCATAAAAGAAATACTGTAGAGATCAAAAGAAGTGAAAAAACAAAAGTAAAAGCTGTTTTTAGGGCAAAGTCTTAGAAAAGGTATAGATCAAATTAATGAAAATATTTTTGTTACTTTGCCAAAGGTTTTTGAATATATTTTGGTATTTTTTATACAAAAATGTATCATCTACCTTATACATTTCATGGCATCGATGAATCTTTTGTCTACAAAAGATCCCTTCAAGATCTTGTACCTTCTACTTCTTAACTTGACAACATTCAGACTTAATTTGTTTGTTTGTCTGTCTGCTGTGGACTATCTCCACAACTTCTTTAGTCCGCCTCCTTCAATTCTTCAATTCAGCACCCCCCTCTCTCAATTCTTCAGTCTTCCTCCCACATTTGACAACTGCTGAGGTCGTCACCATTCGAAATGGAAATAAATTGCCAGCACAAAGACAAAGGAGTGAAGTCGGTGGAGTTGGAAAAGTCGGAGAAGTCAGAGAGAAGGCGTTGTTTTGTTGTCGGTGAAGTTTCAAAGATGTTGCTCATGTGCAGCAGCAACATCGCGTCGCAAGTTGCCAGTGCACCGGCACCGAACAATTTGCCATTTTGCGCAAGTAACGCTAATTAAACTTCATTTTCTACCACTTCATCTTCATCGTCGTCGGTTGGCTTTTCCTTTTTGTGAATTTTGTTACCACTGATTTTAATGTTCCATTGCGTTTTCCCTTCCCTTTTCCATCCGCCGCTGCTTTTCTGCACTTATATAGATACTGAAATCGGCTGATGCCTCAACGGATGACGACGACGAAGGTTGGCTCTACACGGCGACAGCAGCAGCAACATTGGAAGTTGCCACAGCAGCAGCAACTGCAACATCAGCTGAAGCCACATCCACGATCGTGGATGGTCTCCAGTCCACGGCCATTTCCTCGACCACGGCAACGGGCGGCTCCGACTCCGATAAGGAGAACAAGGAGGCTCTGGTCAGCAGCACAGCAATCGCAGCAGCAACAGCAGCAACATTGCACTACGACAGCAGCAGTGCCTGCTCCTCCTCGAATTCAAATTCCAATTCAAACTCCAATTCAAACGGCAGGCTCACAGAGACCTCGGCCACCTCGCGAGTCACCCAGCTACAGATGCAGATCCACTCGCACTCGCAGATGCAGATGGAGTTCCAAATCAATGGCAATGCCAGCGATGGCAGACACGTCATTAGCAACAACAATTGCTACAGCAACAGCAGCGGCAGCAGCAACATGCAACATGAGCTGCAGCAGCAGCAAAACAACAACGAGGGGGAGGCCCGTCCTCCATCCGAGGATCTGGCCAAGATCAAGATGGGCGTCGATGAGACAACTGCTGATATGGCAAATGGAAACGCCACTAAATCTGTACAGGTGAGTGGTCCGTAGATTAAAGGGGTTTTATCATAAATATGATGGATTTGGGATTTAAGAAGAGAGAAAATTTGTAAAGGGGAAACAACAATATTAAGCAAAAAATCAGGAACAATGTTTAATATTGGAAAAGGGAAATGGAAGTTACTAACAAAGAAATTGCCAGTACAAAAACATGATTAAAGTAACAAAATAATAAAAATAATTATGATTAAATATATATTACAACTAAAATACATTTTATAGGAAACCTCCATTAAATAAACAAGGAAATATCATGAAAAAGACTTCCCTCTTAATAATGTAAACTTATATGTCTTTTAGATGTTCTCTACATGACTTCATTAATTTTTATGAATAATAAAAATCACTTTCCTAAGCCGGCAGACATGAAAATAAAATCCATAGGCAGTCGCACATACCGAGAGGCGAAATCCCTTTATAGTCCAGCTTTTTTGCACACAACTCTTTGAGAACCTTCCCTGGGCAACTTGGAGCATCAGAAATCGAGTTCGATTCGTTTCAGTTCGGTCCTCGTCGACTATTCGAGACGGGTTCCCACAGTCAGTCAAGTGCCAAGTGCTCAAGTCTAGTGGCCATGTCTGTGACTTGTGTCAATAAAAGAGTTTTGTTTGCCGTAAATCCAAAGGGGATCAGGTTTTGGGTAGGGGTAGGGGTATGGGTATGGGTTTGGGTTTGGGTCTCTGTCTGGGGTGCCTGCCTAGCTTAGAGTTTTCAATAAATGGAAAACCTCAGCGGATGATTAAGCAGTTGGGTTAATGAAAGCGAATCATGCACCGACTGACTACTCCTGCCGTTCCGTTCCGTTCCAAACTGAAAACCCCGATCGATGACTACCGACATGGCATGATGTGGTAGTCGTGGTCCAGGAAAAACGATCGCCGCCTGGTTGGTTGGTCGGTCGGGAAATTGAGCGGAGCACGTCAAAAATGGGAAAGTACGAAATTAACTGGGAAACGTGTGATTTATTTCTTCATTGAAGGCAAATGAAAAGAAGCCCAGCCGCCGACGTGAGGCGGAATGAAACGAAACAATCGAAAGGGACATGAAGCTTAGCCTGAAAAAATATTTGTAATGCCTTCTTGTCAGGCTTAAAAAAAGGAAATAAACCCAGGATTAAATTAAAGTTTGAAATATTATGGTTAAAATAATTAATAATAATTGAAATTAATACTGATTTTAAATTGTTTTATTTCCTTTCTCTCCTTCCAGATGAACAACAGTTTCTACAGTCGCGCGGACATTTGCAACATCAGCGTGTGGCCAGCAGAAACTGTGGCCAGTTGCCACTTGCCTCCAAGATCCCCAGCCAAATCGGCCAAGTCCTCCAAATCCCAGGCCAGCAGCAGCAACGCCACCATGTCGGCATCCATCGGCATTGCTTCTCCGGCCAAGGTAAGCCATAAAATATTGATATGATGGGAAGAAGGAAGTTACGCTTCCTGCTAATGAGATTGAGACATTAACATGAGATGCCGTTTCTTAGGTTGAGGTGATTAAAAATGATTAATGGTTGGCAGTACTTTTTGTGACTTAATCTGTCAGGTTGGAAACATTATAAAAAAAAGTATATAAAGCGAATCAAGAGTTATTAGGACTTTTGAAAATATTAAAAATATATAAAGTGAATAGGTTATTAACACTGTCGAAAGATATTTAGCATGCCAACTTATTTTTATAGAAACATTATAATAATAAATAATCAATACTTAAGGGGCATTCTTTCTTAAAAACATAACCTAAAGAACATTTATATAATAAATGTTTCTTTAAAATTGTCTTCATCCAAAAAAGTTTAATATTTTATAGAATGAGTTTCGGTACCTTCTTAAGTCTTGAGAAAATTCGGAAAACTTTCTCTTCATAGGGTTATGATCTTTAGTTCCGCGGGATACCCCTTTCTTTCTTTCACAAATTAGTGCCTGTTCTAGATTATTTACTTCCCATTTGTTCTCAATTTCATTCACCGTTCTGCTAGCTATCACATATGATCGATTATGAGTTTGATCCATCCATCGATCGTTGGCCTATCAAATTGATCGATGTCGGTGGTCCAAAGGCGATCGAAAAACCCCCTTGCCTCCCCTCGATTTGATTTAGCTGTTTGCGTGCGCGCAGTTTCAAATTTCTCTCAACTCTGATTTTTTGTGGTCACTTTTTGTGCGTGTAAAAGCGGTGGTAAAACATGCGAAGCTGACAACTTGCCGAGCGTAATGGAAGTGTAATGCGAGCTTTTTTTTAGAGTGCGGAGGTGTGGGAAATCCAACGGGGATATGGAGTATGGAGTATATGGTAAATCTCCCGCCGAGGTGCTCCCATCATTTGTCGCAGCCTATCAATGTCGTCTCAGGGTTTTCGGAATAGCCAACGTGTTTGGCACTCAACACTCTCACTTTTCCCCTTGTGGTCACTCAGTCACTATGCATGTGAACATGTTTGAGCATTTTCGCATTTTCACAGTCCCATTTGCATTTTGCAGTTGTCGCACGCAATTTCCACAGCCATTTTCCAGCCGAGGGCAGTCGGGTTTCCCCCTTAACGAAAACGCACTGCCTTGCTGATTTATTGAGAGTGAAATCTTGTGCAGCTTTGATTAATTTTGACAAATTTTGCATTTTCGCAACCCGATCTCGAACCTGTACCTGATCCCGAACCCCCAAAAAAAGGAAATCCATACATCAAGTCGACGCAACCCAAACCGATTTCAGAGATAACGAAAAGCGGTGACGTCGGTCAAAGCACAAATAAATCTTATAAAAAACGCAGAGATCACAGTCGGGTGAATTTCATATCTTATCGATTGGACACTCATGATTTGTATGCAATCGCAAATTAAAATGTTGGCAAGCTGATGGACAAAGACACCATTTAAATTGGTAGTGTTTAAAGAGCAGAAAAGTGTCATTAAGTCTGGAATCAATTAATTAATCACTGGCATAAAAATGATAGACAAGTGTATTAATCACATGGTTTTTATAAATGGAAATAATTACCATAAAATAAATAAGCTCTGAAACTTAATTACATTTCAGTCCTAAAATAAATTTAATAAATAAATCAAAATTCCCAATTAAATAATAAGTAAATATAAAGGGAAATAACGTTAATTTAACAACTATAATATAATGTAGAAAATTATCTGCTCACCGAAACACTAACATTTCAGTTATCTTATCGGTGTCCCCAAATGATTTGTATTCGCTCGCAAATTAAAGTGTTCGGCAAAGATACGAGTAATAACACAAACTGAGCAAATAATAATAAAAATATATTTTGAATGGAAAAATATAGAAAGAAGTAGCGACTGCTCCTCTCGCAGATTTTGATACCAAATCGATTTTGGAGTATTAACTTATCAAGCTGTCGCCTGTCGCCGAAACTCCCCCTCTTTATGGGCCTCTATTATCAAACGCATTTCGATTCGACAGTTTATTTTAATTCGTGGAGCAGTCCCCATCCACTACTTATATACATACGTTTGAAGTGCGAGAGTGAGTGCACTCCAGCGATGAGCGATGGTAGAGCCGACTATAGCTATAGAGCATTAGCCTCAGTGTGATTCGCAACGTTGGAGCCGACGGCCGGACGAAAACGAAAATCGGGGAGCGGACTACTCGAGATAATGGCAAAATGGCAACAACAAAAAATTAAATAGCCAACCGACAAACAATTGCTAAAACAACACAATAGAAGACCCAACGGCAACAACAGCTACAAAATGTGTTTATTTTGCTTGCGAAATTTGCATTAAATAAATGAAAAATACAACGAGAGATACAAAAAACAGCATTCCAAATTAAAAGAAAAATAAAGCAAACGGTAAACACAATAGTTAAACTCATTAAAACAGTGAATTACACAGTGAAATACAATTATTTAAACAATATAAAATAACTGTGATCTCTATTACCACTCCCGCTTAAGTGAATGTAAAACTGTGAGTGCCTATAAAAATTAAAATTATCTTGGTTCAAAATGGAGGGCAAATTCAATTTAAATTAAACAAATTAAATATGAAGTTAATATTAATATTTTAAACCATTTAAATAACTTTTATTGCCTAAAATTGTAACCATTTATTTGACCTAAATTTCCAAGAAAAACCAAAGACAAAAATTAACGCGATTAGATTTTGGTCAAAACAAAAAAAAACACGTTGCGTGCGGGTAAAAATATAAATAAACCCATGAAAACCAAATCGACAACTGTCAAGGCCCAGAGAGTTAGAGCGAGATAGCTACCGACAGTCAAACAGAGACAGAAATAGAGCTGCGACGACAGTCTAGGAGGCACTGCTGCCAAGGAGTTGAAGTTGAATTCGAAGCTGAATCCATATCTCGGCTATATCTGAAGCTCTGGCTTTCCAGTTTTGGGCTTAATTGGCAGACCGGCGTCCGCACTCGCATTAATAATTGCCTTTAATTATCGCAAACGCCCAATCGCTCGCTTTTTTTCTGTTTTTTTACGCGCTCACTGGGCAACTAGCCACAACTAACTGTAAGTTGGACATTGTAAGCTGCAAACCGTGAACGTAAAACGCCGTTTTCACTTGGCATTAGAAAATTGTTTCCGTTTTGGCAGCAGTCGCTCTCAAACTGCCATGCCCAGGCCTTCTTCGATCGCGTGCCTCACTCACCGCAGGAAGTTGTTAATTAAATTAAGCCAAAGATTAACCATCCACTGACGGCCAGAGTGAGTTTCGGACTTGAGTTGCGATAAAGATACATCTACAGAGAAACCAGAGAGACGGCGAAAGATTCAAACTGCTACAGTGCGCGACATCTGTCAAACCCCCAGTTATAAGGAAAACCTTCGAATTGTTCAATTGACCCGTGAAAAACTAAATAATTCCCAAAAAAGAGAAAAGATTTCCCAATTCCCCTGGAATAATTAGCCATGCTCCGGTGATTTGCATATGTGTCAACAAGAAGTCGTGTAAAGCAACCTAAATCTAATTTGGTCGCATTATCAGTTGGTCTGCGAAGGTGGGGAATGACTTCTATGTAGGGAATGCTGAACCCTTTTTTTGTAAGAGATAAACATAAAGAAGTTTTTAAGAATTCTTTACACTAAAGTGTAATTTTTAAAATACAGCTTAGTTTTTGAAGTCTTAAAATACTAAATATCTTTACTACAGAAATATTTATATTTTCCATAAGATTATATGACATTTGCAAGTAAATCTATTAGCTTATTTACAACGATAGTTGAAGTAAAGACCATGCAAACACTTTTTAGTTACTTTCAGTTACTCAAGCAAAGATTCTGCATAACAAAGTTAAGGCTGTACAAAAATAATATCTTCTGTCATGCAAAAGGCTTTTCATTTGAAAAAATTCCCTTGTGAGCAACCCACTTACTTGATTGATGACTTGTGCAAAAAAACTAATGGTAAGGGGGGGCAGGGAAAAGGCGGCGAAATAAACAGAACTAGATAAGAGCAAAAGTGTATAGGCATGTTTATATATGGCAAATTCAAGTCCCCCACTTTACTCCCCCACCCGCTGCACTCCACTCCATTCCATTCCACTCCAGTCCAATCCATTGAAATCCACTCGACAGTAATGACGTTGAAGTGCACTGAAAATGGGTGACAAATGGCGATAAGCGGGTGGGAGACCGAGTTCTCAGCGATAAGGAAAAACACTCCCACCACTTCTATAGCTTTACGCAGTATTTCCCTCGTTGCTGATAAGATTTCGACTCTCTTGCGCTGCATTTCCTATTTCGATGGTTTTACAGTGGAACTTGGGAAAATATCTAGTTCTAGTTGTTAAAATGAAAAAATATATTTAAAGTTCTGCAATATTGTAGTACAACCTTCAAAGTTATTGAGTCACAAAATTGATATAAAAGTGTATGGATGTTTGGGTTATTTTCTGAGATAATAAGAGTACTCTTAAGAAAGTTGGCCTGTAGTTAGTCATCTTTACTTTACGACTTACTGATTCAGCCGCCTGAGGCTTGCAACTCCGATTGGGCACGCTCATTAATTTCCGCTCTCTAAACACATTTCCCTCAACTCGCCTCTCACATTCTCCGATTTTTCTCTCTTTTATTTTCTCCAGGGCAAGGTCTCGCATGATTCAATCAAGCAGTTGGTGCTGGAAGCCGAGCATTTGGTGCGCGACGCCCAAGAGGCAGCCCTGAAGACGCCAACCAAGCAGAAACATTCCATCATTAAGATCTCGTCGACGGTCAAGAAGCGCGAGGTCATCATGCCGCATCCCATCAAGCAGCGAGTTGAGGTGAGTGAGGTCCTTTCGTAGCCCAAGAAAAAACATTATAAGGATATCAATAACAATAAGGATATCGGATACGCCCTGAAAATATTGATAGCTTTGAAATGTGATAGCTTTGAGAAAAGAGAAAAGAACTGCCGAAGAAAAAAAGCATTTGTAGAATTTTTGTGAAAAAAGAATAAAAGGATTATACCCCTATATCATTAAAAAGTTAGGACTATTGTTAATATAATATAACATTATATACGGGTTTTTTCTCTATTCTTTCTCTCTTTCTTATTTTTTCCTATTTTAATATCCTATTCTTTAATATATGAAAAAAGAAACCCCTATGTCATTGAAAAGTTGATATTACTGTTTATTTCGATGGACATGAAGGGTTCCTTTAGTTTTTCTATTCTAATATTTCCAAGTATTAATCCACCATTTTTATATCCCTCCCCTAGGAATGGCTGGAGCACCAGCCCTCGACCCCACAGCTGCTGACCCGCAGCCACACGCATGAACTGCTGCCGAGCTGCAAGCCCGATGACTGCGAGGCATCCGGCGAGGCATCCGAAACGGATTCAGTGCCTCAAGGAGCAGCAGCAGCAGTAGCACCCAACGGAGGAGGTGCAGGATCGGACACTTCGGAGGGCTTCACCGATTCCATTGCCACATGTATGCAAACGAGCACGAATTCCTATGGGAATTCCACGGAGCGAATCGGTGGGTCCGCGGAGCCCATTGGTCAGCCAGCTACGCCCTTGGGCTTTGGCAGCAGCAATCAGAGCCTGAATGTGAAGATTGTGAAGCGACCGCAGACGCGTCGCAAGTCGGAGAGACCGTGGTCCGTGTCCTGTCTGTCCCAGCTAACCACGGATGCAGCCCAGTTGACCACCGCCCGGATAGTGGAGAACTCACCGCCCGGCTTGGCCAGTCATTCGATCAGCGAGAGTGCCCTGGACTCGCTTTCGCCGGGTCCAAGACCGCGGGCCGCTTCTTCCTCGGGAACGGGAAGCAATGCGGCCAGGAAGGCGGACAGCAAGGGATCCCTGAGGAGGCGCAAGGCCAGGAAGAAGCGCATTTCGGCCGCCTCGGCTGGCAGGAAATCGGATTCAGGTTCCGAGCTGGGTGGCGATCTCACCCAGACGCTGATGAAGTCCTGCGAGTCGATGTCGTCGCAGCAGCTGCAGGAGTTCACCAATGCCCTGCTGAGCATCCAAAAGGGAGGAGCCCCTTTGAGTCCCAAGGGTGAGGTCTCGGGGGTTGTTACCCTGCAGGCCGAAGGCGAGGCAGGTGAAACCACCCAATTGATGCTGCCCAAATTCCGAGTGGGATCCTTCACCACGGCTGGTCTGTTGGCCAGCGAAACGCGACTGGGAGCTCTGGCAGCCTTGTCCAACTATATGAACGAGGACGAGCAGCAAGCAGGTGAGTTGTGCTGCTCTCTTGGAGGGGATTTCAAAGGTTTAGGCTTACTTGAACTGTGTTCTCTATCTATCTGTTTTCTCACACAAGCACCCAAGCCGGTTCAGACCAGGCTCAAAGGTATTGCAAATGCACCAAACCCCACTGAAAAAGATCCAAACCCTTTCATTATAAATATTTGTATCCAAAAGATCCTTCCTAATTAAATGCCATAAAATATTTTGTAGAAAAATATTCCTTACCAATTATTTAGTTTGCCATTTAAAAAAAAGGGATACTTAACATATTGTTACATTTATTCTTTGGTAATTTTTTTTGGCCACCAATCAGCCCTTCTTACCCTCCCCAAATCTCATTATTATTATAAATTATTAATACGGTTTATTCCCCCATAGAACTCAGCACCGAGGACCATCACAGCAGCATCTCGGAGACGGCCTGGGACAACTATCAAGAGAAATACAACTCGGAGAACTATTCCGAGGGCTTTGATTCGGATGCAGCTCGTCGTCTCTTGGAATTCGGCGACGACTATCGGTGAGTTGAGTGATGAGGACGACCTTTGAGGCCGTGCCAAAAGTTATTTATAACCGCTCAAAATTAAAATGCAAACCTATGATTTCGCAGCAATTTCATCGACTCGCAGTCGGACTGCTGCAGTTCCCTGTCGGCGGCCAACAATCTGGATTCGTTCTCGCCGCCGCGCATGGACTCGCTGCAGAAGCACGAGCTGAAGGCCCTCCACATCAACCAGGAGACAATCACCAGCAGCGTGGATCACGCCCGTCGCCAGCGAGCCCTTGAACTGCAGTACGAGCGCCGTCGCAAGACCTTGGAAGTACGACGCAAGTCCTGTCAAGGTGAGAGGAATCTAAATCCCTAAATATATATGGGACATAACAAAGGTTTATTCTTGTCCTGTAGATATGGATGAAATTCCAGTGGGCAACACCCAGAAGGAACAGCAGCAGCAACCGCAGCAATTGCAGGCACAGCCTTCGTTGTCTGCCTCTGCCACCGCCCTGATGACCACGCCCAAGAATCAGTCCATCAGCCAGCAGCTTAGCAACCAACGCACAGAGTCCGTGGGACGCAAGCTGGACTTCAGCGGAATGAGCCACTCGGCTCAATCCCTCCTCCGACGCACCTCGGAGAGCGATACATCGACCAGGAGGCGACGCACAGTGACGGCGGACGAGAGGAGGCGCTCCTCGCGCAACCTGGAGAAGTGCATCAAGCTGATCCCAGCCACCACTTCCTCGTCGAGTGGCTCGGACTCGGAGGACGGAGAGCAGGAGATGCGATCCCTGCTGCAGCAGAGTCGCGACAGGCTGGACGACACCAGAGCCCTGAAGATCAGATGCCATCTGCTGAGACCAGAGGATTATGTAAGTTATAGAACCGCTGGCTTAGGGAAAGTACCTACTAATGATATGTAAATCCTAATCCCTAACCAGAACGAGATCATCAACACTTGCCGCGACAACATACGCTGCCTGGAGGCCGTTCTGCGCGGTCCACCTGGCACCGTGCTGTCCAACCACTGCGCTGGCCAGACAAAAGGTGAGTTCCAGCCTCCACCACCACGCAAACCATCATCATCATCCGCATCCGGTCTCCGCCGGCGGCGGAGGCAGCGGCCAGAAACTGAGCCAGCTGAGCCCAGGGAGTCAGAGAGTTCCGGGCAGCAAGTGATGCAGCAGGTGGCCCAGTGCCAGTGTGCACCCATTACGCGCTTCGTGGCACGGGTGATCGAGTTCGTGCTGGACGTGGGCAATATGCTGGAGCACTTTGCGCTCTACCGCTTCCTGGCGGGCACGCTGAGGTCGCTCTACGAGCTGGTCAACCGGCCCGTGGGCGGACGCCTTGGCCGCTTCTTTGGCGGCCTGCGGGGACTATTATAGAGCAATCAATAAGATGATGCCCCCAAAGCCAAGCTTTAAGCATGTATTATATCCGGATGCCTTTCGATCGCTGTACAAATAATAGATCTTTAAACACACACTGTATACGATAGTGCTGCATATGATGTATGATTTGAAGAAAGTTTGTTCTTGCATTTGACAAAACGCATTTCGCATCGAATTTACTTATTATTGTCCTCAACACTTATTATTCTCTTTCTGTTCTACTTTTTATATTATTTTAAATAATTTTATTTTACCTGTTCTATTAATTTTTTCTCTATTTCTTGCGCATTTGTTCTTTATTTTTTTGGCAATAAAATCTACAAAACACACCAAAAGCAAAACTAAAATTGTTATAATTCTCAACTTGCGTTTGTATCCGTTTGTCCTGTGAACTATCCCTAATTTAGTTTTTATTTTGGTGTTCTGTCATTTTGTCATTCTGTCATCCGTTCTGTTAACTCCACGTAATGCCGCTAATGCCTGTGTGTTTGTCAAATGTATTAACAAAATGAATTTAACAATCATCCATTAACTGTCGTGTTTAGATTGCTTTGAGTTTAGTTTGCGAGATCATCGTGTAGTCTAGCACTAATATCGATCCCCCGTTCCAGAAGCGGTAATGGTGTGCTCAAGTCTGAGTTGCTCTTAAAGAGATCTTGAGATAAAATAAATAATGTATTTTAAGTAGTTAGTACTACGAACTAATGGCTGACTTCAGTCGGTTAATATTTAATTCACAATTAACTCTTATGCAATCCTACTGGCAATTTTAAAGATAGGGACTGAATATTTCCATATAATCCATGAAAAAGTGTGAAGGTTTGCGTCTGTGGTAAAGTTTTAGAAGCACTGATGCTCTGAAACTATAATAGCCTCTTGTAAATGATAAACATCTAAATTGTCTTAAAAATTTTCCAAATTCTTTGAAGTTTGATTAGACTACCCCATAAATTTTACTAATTCCCTTTTAGGGATATAGGTATTTCTTTAGCCAGCTGCTTTATTTTGGCCCTCAAACAAGATCAGCATATATTTTCGCCCGCTGACGTCACACGGCCCGCTGCGAATATTTATAAACAAATGTGATGACTGGGTGGAAAATTAATTTATGTACATACGAGCGAGGGTGGGTTCTATAAATGTAGGAACATTTAGAAAGATCTACCTTGCGAACTTGATAGAGTGTTTGTAACACCGAAGCTTAGATTCGACCAACGAAGACTTCATTTAGAACTCGCTAGGTGGCGCTTTGGTATTAAGTACGTGTGCCTATCAAACTGTAGCTTTAGCTTTTGAGTTTTGGGGCTGTCGTCATCGCTTCTAGAGCTTTGTTGTCTGGTTTTTGAATTCTTGTTGGTCGTGTTAGAAAAAAAGTGACGTCGCCTTTTGAAATATAGACCCTATGCTATTGTTTTCCATTTCGGTTTGCCTTTGTTGCCGCTTGAGCTGCCGAATCTAATGAGAGGGCGCTCAGACCTTTACACCAATATATATACAGGTATATTTTTCATGTGTATAAGTATGTTTTTAGAGATTGCGTGTGACGAAACCAAGTTCAAAAGTTGGATCTTTGGGATGTTTGCGTGCTAGCTTCTCCGTGTTTTTACACTAAAAGAAACTAAATTTTTAAAAATACATTATCTCTCTCTACAATACATTATCTCTCTTCTTAAACTTTAAAAAATTATCAAAGTGGTTTCTTTAATTTTTAAATATATCGAATATTTTTTATATATTTTTTTGTAATGTACAAAGTTTTTTTTTTGTGTAGAGACTGCTGTTTTGAAAACAAATAAAGACCAGGGGCATAACTTAATGTAACTGTGCTGTGCTAAGCGAGCACGTTGCTTTGCCTTCTGGCTCTCAGTTTCAGTTTCTCGCATTTTCTCCCCTTTTTTCTCAGCTCTCAGCTGTCTCTGCCTTTCGGTTCCACTCTCCACATCTCTCATTTCAATTTCTGCGCGCGTTCCAAGCGGTTGTTCTCTGTTTCCTCCCCGTCTATAATTAATTTTTAACGTGCTTCCGCGAAATTGTGTGAAATAATCTAACTAGAATCTCGCATAATTCCGCCAAAAATAGCTGTGATAAAA
The DNA here is from genome assembly GCA_037075285.1 of Drosophila lutescens. NCBI lineage: Eukaryota > Metazoa > Arthropoda > Insecta > Diptera > Drosophilidae > Drosophila > Drosophila lutescens. The sequence continues at coordinate 570,896 of JBAMCF010000072.1, read as the reverse complement.
ACCCAACTAAGCTCTGCAAAGTTACTTAAACTTAAACCCATCACAAAAAGAAAATCCCATTCATAAAACCCAAAATCGCGTGCTTTTTTTGCCCTTCATATAAGAGAGTTCCTGTTTTTTATAAGAGTTTCGCGTAAATTGCGGTAGTTTTCCCAACTTCAATGCAATATTGCTGCTTAAATAACAGGGGAAATTCCTATAATCTCGTGTGGTGTGTGCTGCAAAAAGCGGAATTGAAATGCTCTAAAACACAAATTGATTACGAAAATTGATTTCAAGTGGCGTTGTTGGCATCCAAACGAAAGTGGGTCACTTGGGGGTTGAAGAGAGCTTTTCCCGCCGAGGAGGGTTGGCCGAGGGAAAACTCCCAAACCCAAAAACCAAACACCACAATGGGGAAAGTCAGCGTGGCCGTCCAGACGGATATATCCGAAATGCTTTCGGCCACTTCTTCCACCAACACATCGCGTTCGTCATCGGAACAAGGTAAACACTTGGAGCAAACACATTCCAAAAGAAAGATATAAGTACTGTGTGTACTAAGATGATGTGATGGTGGGGTAAACATAATTGGAAAACAGGTGTAAACGATGGGGCTACACTAGACGAAGATCGCACAGCAAGATAAGAGTGAAACGAGTAGAGCAAATTCCGCCACAAAGGGGAAAATAAGAGAAAACAGTTTGGAGGAGATAGTGATAGTAGGGCCAAGTAAGCAGGTGACTAAGCAGGCAATTAGTGGAGTAAGTGATGATAATACCTAAAGATTCGCTTGGTATTTAGAGAAATTGAAGCACAGCTTTGGGAACTGATAGATAAATTCATGATGTGGCATATAGTTTAAAGGAAATTGGAAATGCCGTGTAATATAGTAGGTGCCTAAATGGTATGGTAAATTAGTTGAGTATTGAAAGATAATATGAAGTAATATAAGAAATTGTTAAAGAAAACTACCGAAGACTTGTAGGAAATAAAGTAGGAATAAATCGGCAATAATAATATCAGTTTTAGGGCACAGAATAAAGTTCCCACTTATATACTTTTCCATATGGGATCCTCTTTATTATGCCCTTAATGAGATCTCTGTTACGATAAAGCCGAAACACAGGGAACGATTGCCACATTTGGCAGCTCTCATCCTAAAGAAATCACAAAAAGCAGCACAACAATGTTTTGGATCATAAATCCGCCACTTGAGTGCTTGATGATCTCCGCCAACCGACAGATCCGCTAGCGATTGCGCTATTCTTACCGCAATTCACATAAAGAATCGAAGATTCTACCACTCTTCATTCTGCCAGACCCATTGACCGACTTTGATCCTCAAGCTGCCAAATTGGGTTGCAAGTGGCTACTAGCTACTGGCTACTGGCTACTGGCTACTACTGTTCGTAACTGGCCACTCCGTCCAGACACTTGCCTCGCTAATTAGGGTTTAGCCGGTGCTTACTGTACTGTACCATTCCGTGCATTTCATGCACCGCTGCCCCTCTTGTCGACCTGCTAATTAACGGTAAATGCAGAACAGTGAACACTCCTATAGTGAAGACTGATGTTTTTATAGTGGCATTCGCCTTTGAAGTTTGCCAAGATTGTTTTCGTTTTGGAGCGAGGAAAGCCGGAACCGGTTGCCTCAATTACCTCATAACTTTTTTCTCTGTTTATTTCTGCTGATTTTCTGCCCAAGTTCAAGTTCTCAGTTGTCATTCGATAAATCATTAATTATGGAACGCTTGCCCCATTTGTGGTTGACCTTCGCTTGATTAGAGTTAGAGAACGAGATCTTGTTCAAGTTTTATTATGGCTTAAGTGCGGTTAGTTTAAGTGGTTCAATGCGTTTTTGTACCAGAGGGCATTGAACCGTTGAAGAAGTAGTTACAAGCTATTTCCATTTGCATTTCCATTTCCAATCCCATTTACATTGCTTTGGCGATTTCCGTTCGTAGATTTCCTGCTTGATTCGGTAGATTTATTACTTCATTCATGCAGAAACGCTATACCCTCAATTCCATTCACATTTTCAGCATATTTTGTAGAATCTTTTCTTTGCTACTCTGCAGCTCTCTAATCAGCATTTAAAAATATCCAACGACGTTGTTTTTTCTATATATTTTTTTTCGCTAATTGTCTATAATTGTTGTCTCTGTTGCCACACAGATATGAGCGCATGCTTTTCTACATAATTATTCAAGATTAATTTGGCAAATATTTTGAGCTTTGCCTTAGGTCAGGCAGTCATCATTTAGGTTTTTTTTTGTTTAATTTTGGATTTTGGTAGCTTACCTCACCTGCCTCGATTTGTGCTTTATCTATAAAGAATATGTTATTCCATTTTAGGGTGAAAGAAACTATCTATGGGTATTTTTGTTAAGGTAACTAGAACACGCCCTTTTCTACAAATAGGGGTTCTTGTTTATGGTCTTTTGTCACGCCACTCCTGTGGGAGTATCCTGTAGAAATCAAGGAAGGAATACTTAATTAAATTGAGGTAGTCATTGGTCGTTTGTTTTTGGGTTCGAAGGAAGTAAAACATTAAAAGAAAAAGTCAATAACTTATTTCCAAAAAATCCCTCGCTATTTTTTAAAGCATTAGCAGTTTTTTAGTTTTTTATTATAATTACCTTTGAAATTAGCTCAGAGATATAATGCTCATTGTTTGTTTAACTGCACTTTTTGTTCTCTGATTTGTTCTCTTTCGAAAAATGGCGACACCTCCCACGTAAAATGGATATTCTCACTCATTGTGGCCTACCATTGTAGCCAACGTCAACGACCTTGGCCAAAACATCTACCCTCCTCCCTCGTTTGCGGTTTTTGCAATTTTCGTCTGCTATTTGCATTTCAGCTATCGTGACGAAATGCATTGCAAATAAAAAAAGGAAAAAACAGCAAGCAAGCAGGCAATTTTGCATGTCAGCGAAAAGAAGCTTAAAATGATGAAGCGGTGAAGTGAAAACAAACATATTTCTGCGCTAAAATTGAAATTAGTTGGGTTAGGCCTGGCTTCGCTGCTTAATTATAATTATTTGCCACCGCTGAAATATGAGCGATTCATGCAGCTTTATTAACGCAAAGAGAAAGTCTCTCTCACTTAGCCAAGTTAATGGCTAATCAATTGTATGTGCAATTTTTTCTTGCACTTTTTGCCGCTGTCGAGTAGTTATCTAGAGAAGATTATTCAATATCTGCCGGAAAGCAGGTGGAGTCCGACCCCCAACTCCACAACTCCCAGCTTAAGTTGCAATCAAAATCCGATCCAATGTAATCGGCGAAAAGCGGCATCAACTCTAAACTCGAACTTGCAACGAGTTTGATTTGCTGCCCGACGACTGATTTTCCAAGCAGATTGTGTAACGCACAACCAAAGTGCGTGTGATTAGGCTGCACTGAGGAAAGATTTTAAATTTAATTCAGATAGAAGCAAAAATTTAGTACGGAAAAAAGCAATGAACAAATGTTCTCACTTTGAGAATTTTTCTTCTTGATTATTCGAGAAGAAACGTTCTTGAAATCAAGAAGAAGGTTTTCTCAAGTTGGTTTCTCGACAGAAGTGATATTTAAATAGAGATTTCCGATTTTCTTTTTTGAGATTTTTTTGAAATCCTAGTGTTGTAAGAAAACGAGAATAGATTTCATTTGAAATATCTGATTTCCAATACATATTTGTAATATTTCTATTCTCTCTATTAAATTACAGTACATTTAATTTGTTCTTTCGGTTTAGTTACATATAATTGGCTCCAACACCCATCGCGAACCCTCTGTAAAACTCCCCTTGTTTCACTCTGCTAACGCGATCGCTTTGGTTGCGCTCGACTTGCTCTTGTGGGTTGGACATTCCCCATCCTCCGCCCACTCGGTGGAACCCATGGGGATCCAAGTCGATCCCAGTCGAGCTTCGAGCTCCGTTGCAGCTGCACTGAAGTTCACTCAACCAGTTTCGGTTTGGCTGCCAACAAGTTCGGATCGCGGCTGGGTTTTTTTATGTATTTTCTTCTTCACCGCGAGTGCGTTTTATCCTCCACTGTGTGGCCTTTATCACTAGGGGAATCGCAAAAAAAAATCAGAAAAAACAGGGAAACGCCGTTTTTGGCCAGCCCCAAGGTGAAAGTAATTTGTGCAAAACTCACATTACGCATTGCGTTTTTATTACTCAACCCGGCCACACGCACTTGTCGCTGGGATAGTTGGTTTTGAGTTTGAAGATCACAAAGTAGTGGAGCTCTTCAAGTCTCATTGAAAGTCAGTCTCATTCTGATTGCATAAGAGTACCTACGCTCCAGCTGGGGTGAGTCTTGAATTTATATTTAGTTATGTGTGTAACTTGAGTATTCTATCAACATCTATAAAAATATGGGATCCAACATGGGATCCCATTATGACTAAAGATACAATATTGAGGATACAGGGAATAAAGAGATTATATCTGAGCTCAAGAAAGCTGAAATTTTAATTCTATTTATTTAATATATGATTATTATTATTTTTTCATATATTATTTTATTTATTAATTTTATAATAATAGGTATCCAGTAGTCGCCACTTAGATATACTCTTTTTATTCCGATTCTGGTCGCTAGTTTGCTCTTTTGTTCGTCATAGGGTTCACACCTAACTTTTGATTCTGGTTCCAGTCCGCCCAACGTTCAGTGCAGAATCAATGCCACACAAAACCATTCAATATACCAAACGGAAATGGCAGAAAAAGGGGGAGGGTAACTACAAATGCAGCTTAAAGCGTTCAAGCCAAACAATTTCAATTAGAAAACTTTGTGTCTCTGGCTTCCACAACCGCAAAGCGATTGCAAAGTTTTAACTACTGCGGCTGATTTTTCTTTTTCCTTTTTTTGCATTTGTTGATTTGATTTTTCCTTTTGTCGGCCCAGAGTTTCACTTTCCGCTGCAATTTGGCGCAGCGTTTAGAGAAAGGTATTCATTACCAAGGGCTCCTCTCGCAGCAGCCAAGTGGGAATGGAAATGGAAGTGGAAGTGTACTATAAATGGAAATGAGATTGCCAGCTCAGCACCCAATTAAGTTGCCTTTCTCTCGTGCACCATTTAACTCCCTGTTAACTCTCGGTTCACCATCCTTTTGCACCTAACCGACCAAAAATCCTCATTGTTTCCCATTTCTTCTTATCCTCTCCCGCAGATCTGCTAGCCGCCTGGGAGGATCTGCTCGGCTGGAGCGAGAATGCCTCGGCTGCCCGCAAGTTGCAGCAGGAGATGAGCGTGCTCAAGCACTCGCTGCAGCGACTGGGTGACAAGCCCACGCCGGAGCTCCTCGACACAGAGCCGGCCATCCAAATCGCCGTGGAGGCTCTCAAGGTGAGTGTGCGATGAAAAGGAACCTCTTAACTGTAACTTAACCCCCACTTTCCTTTTCCTTTAGTTGGAGCAAACGCAACTGGCCAGCTACAGGACCAACATGCTGCGCCTCAACGCCTCCGTCCACAGCTGGCTCACCCGGCAGGAGAGGCGACTGCAGAGCGCCTTGGAAGAGCAGCAGGAGCAGCAGCAGCAACAGGAGTCCGAACAACTCAAGCAGGAGGAGAAACCAATGGAGGAGAAGAAGGCTGCTCCTTTGGTTCAAAAGGATCATTCGGTGGCCATCACGGTCACCGACAGCAATGGCAATCAAGTGGAGGCACTGGCCACAGGTGAAGCCTCCACCTCTACTTCCACTTCCACGCCAGCCTGGGATGTGCACTCGCTAATGTCGGCGGAGCAGGAGTTCCACAAGCATCTGAAGAACGAAGTGAGCGATATGTATAGCGCTTGGGACGAGGCTGATGCCAGGTGAGAGTTTACCCCTGAGATCTCCAGTAAGATCACAATTCTAACCAAAGATTAATCCACAGAATCAACACGCAACTGGAGATGCTCACCAATTCGCTGATTGCCTGGCGGCAACTAGAGTCTGGCCTTAGTGAATTCCACTTGGCTTTGGGCCAGGATAGAGGCACCCTCAAAGGTCTGGAGGGAGCACTGGACAAGGGACAAGCCACGCCCGTAGAGCTGGCCCAGAATGTCAAGCTGGTGGCCAAGCTGCTGTCCGAAAAGGTGCACGTTAGCCAGGAGCAACTGATGGCCGTGCAACAGCACTTGGACCCGAATCACATCTACCACATTGCTAAGTTCACCGCCTCCAATGGTTCGCTGTCGGATTCGGGCATTTCCGATGGAGGTGCCACCTCCGATGGTGGATTATCCGAGAGGGAGCGTCGTTTGGGAGTCCTCCGACGTCTGGCCAAGCAGTTGGAACTCGCTTTGGCGCCGGGTAGCGAAGCCATGCGCTCCATTGCCGCCAGGATGGAGAGTGCCGAGGCCGAGTTGAAGCACCTGCAGAATACCTGCAGGGATTTGATTGTGCGCACGGCAGCCAGCCATCAGCAGAAGCAGCAGCTGAATCATCAGCAGAGTCAACCGGTTAACCCGAAAACCAATGGACAGGTGAAGAACAAGCAGGTTGCTAACAAGGGCCCTCAGTCGCCGGGTAAACGCGGCAAGGGAGCGAGGAAGGCGCGGAAAGAACGCTGGCGAGGACCAGCAAGAGGAGGAGGAGGCTAAGCTTAGTCCGGAACAGCAGAAGCTAGTGCTGAAGCAGCTGAAGGGCCTGACAAGTGGCGACGGAGGTGGCGATGACCCCTCCGATGATCCCTCGCTGCTCTTCAACTTGGAAAGCTCCGAGGAAGATGCCGAGGAAGTGGATCCCGCCCAGGCCTCCAAGCGCGGATGGGCGTGGCGCATTGCGCGGGCCGCAGTGCCCATGCAAGTGGCCCTGTTCACCATCTTCTGCGCCGCCTGTCTGATGCAACCCAATTGCTGCGACAATCTGAATAACCTGTCCATGAGCTTCACGCCCCAGCTGCGCTATATCCGCGGACCACCTCCGATTTGAGGATAAGGGAAAAAGGAAACTTAGCAGGCCGCTAATCGTTGTAGGTTACCGTTACGTTATGTTAAGGCATTTAACAGCTGTAACTAGAGTTAACCAGCGCAACCCCGCCACTTAGGCAGAGCTACTACTGAGCTCGCTTTTGGCGCGCGTCTCCCGCGCTCGAGGTTTTTTAAGACAAAAACAGAGCGCTCTCTCCTCCTCCCAAAAGAGGTGCGACACCAAGAGGCAGCCCAATTTTATATGTCTAATTTAGGTAGCGAGCGCAAAAGGAACGCAATTTAAGGATAGTAAGGATATGTATTTGTTATTTCGGTTAATTTCCTACGAGTTTAGGTTGCAGTTCTATTGGAACACTTTGAAGATGTACTTAGGCGTTTGAATACAGCCACTTGAATACTGCCGCGTAAAGAGGAACAAAAGGGAGGACCCAGTAAATATTTATGTTTCGTAACAAATGAATGATCAAATTGAGTGGCGTTTTTGTATACTTTTTTGTTTGAAAAACACTAAAGTGCCTACAAATGCGAACTGTGAACGAGAGAGGAGCAGATCAAAGGAGCAGATGACAAAGGATCCAAATGAGAGTATCAATCCAAGGCAACGAAGCAAACAGAAGCTAAAAGCCAACAAAAGCTCTACGGGAGCTAGCAAGCGGAGCTCTCTACAACAGCGATTGAGAACCAGAGTTTATATTTTTATATGCAACGCAACTATACACAATCAGTGCGAAGACAACGACTCTTCGGAACCACAAACATCATACGTTTTATGTCTATTATATTAATAGGATAAACCTTAAATTTATTTTGCAAAGCCGAAAAATTCAACAAAAAAAAACAAAACAAAACTAGAAAATATCTCTTAGGTTCGTGTTTGGAATTCCTAGACTTAGTTTATGATTTACCCACTCCTGGCAGATGATCATTGTAATATACTTGTAAGGTTTATATACTTTGTGCGTTTTCAAAACTTTCACTTGGCAGTAAAAAGCAAAAATAGAAAAACATCATTTATACAAAAAAAAAATATTAAAGAAAAAGTATTAAAAAATATCGTTTTATTATAAGAATTCATTTAAATCCCAGTAAGTAATAATATTTTAAATTAAATTACTATTTAAGTGTAAGTTAACATCGACTCTAACTCCAAATCGACAACTAAAACTCCAAGCTTACACCTTCAACTGTAGAACGCCCTCCCTAATCAGAAACTCCTCAAAATCTGCAATAGAAAGTTGCAAATTTTGGAAATGGAGTCGTCGATTTCGAAATGGAGTTGCAAGTTTTGGAAATGGAGTTGTAGATTTTAAAGTGGAGTTGAAAATGGAGTTGTAATTTTGTAAATGGAGTTGTAGAATTGGAAGTGGAGTTGTAAATGGAGTTGTAGAATTGGAAGTGGAGTTGTAAATTTTGGAAATGGAGTTGTAGAATTGGAAGTGGAGTTGTAAATGGAGTTGTAGAATTGGAAGTGGAGTTGTAAATGGAGTTGTAGAATTGGAAGTGGAGTTGTAAATTTTGGAAATGGAGTTGTAGAATTGGAAGTGGAGTTGTAAATGGAGTTGTAGAATTGAAAGTGGAGTTGTAAATTTTGTAAATGGAGTTGTAGAATTGGAAGTGGAGTTGTAAATTTTGGAAATGGAGTTGTAGAATTGGAAGTGGAGTTGTAAATGGAGTTGTGGAATTGAAAGTGGAGTTGTAAATTTTGTAAATGGAGTTGTAGAATTGGAAGTGGAGTTGTAAATTTTGTAAATGGATTGTAGAATTGCAAGTGGAGTTGTAAATGGAGTTGCCAGTTGTAACTGGAGTTGCGAATTCTGGAAATCCATTTGCAGACTCCACTTCCAATTCTACAACTCCATTTCCAAAATTTACAACTCCACTTCCAATTCTACAACTCCATTTCCAATTCTACAACTCCATTTACAAAATTACAACTCCATTTCCAATTCTACAACTCCATTTACAAAATTTACAACTCCACTTCCAATTCTACAACTCCATTTCCAATTCTACAACTCCATTTACAAAATTACAACTCCATTTCCAATTCTACAACTCCATTTCCAAAATTTACAACTCCACTTCCAATTCTACAACTCCATTTACAACTCCACTTCCAATTCTACAACTCCATTTACAAAATTACAACTCCATTTCCAAATTCACAGCTCCATTTACAAAAAATTTTCGATTTCTAAAATTTACAACTCCAGTTCCGAAATTAAAACTCCATTTTTCAAATCTACAACTCCACTTACAATTCTACAACTCCATTTCCAAAATTTACAACTCCACTTCCAATTCCACAACTCCATTTACAACTCCTTTTCCAAATCTGCAACTCCATTTCTAAATCTATAACTCCATTTCCAAAATTTTTAACTCCATTTTCAAATCTAGAACTCCATTTCACAAAATTTACAACTCCATTTCCAAATCTACAACTCCATTTCCTAAATTACAACTCCACTTTTAAATTTACAACTCCATTTCCAAAAATTTTCGAAATCTACAACTCCATTTCCAAAATTTACAACTCTATTTACAAATCTACAACAACATTTTTCAAATCTACAACTCTATTTCCAAATTATACAAATCTACAACTTAATTTACATACCATTTAAAACCCAGTAAGTAATGCACTTTTAAATGGTTTTCTGTATATTTTTATCTATAAAAAATATAAACTAAAATTTAATGGAAAGGGGTGTGTTTTCGTCTCGGAACTATTCTGATCCAGATCAATGAGCATCGCCGTTCTGTATTTCCTTTTTTTTCAGCAATGAAGCTTCATAAGCATTCCTAAAATAAAAGAAGTAGCGTGAATCAGTGGTACCATCTAGCGGAAGGCATCGGAACCGCTGGCCTGGAAAGGCAGAAATGTAGAAAAAAATAAAGTGTACAGGTTTAAAAGCGAATCGATAGCGAGTTTAGTTACAAACTCAACGCTATATGACGTTCCATATTTGGACAAGTTGTTGCCTTGTTTCGGACAAAATACTGATTTTCTTTAGAAAATATATGACTTTTTCAGAGTTTTTTAGTCGCACTTCTGTTCAAATTTGTGCGCCAGCTAAAGAAAGGACTGCTTTGCACAGCTAATAACCTCGGCTAACGATCCGCATCACTTGCGGGTGGATTAAAATTCAAAATTATTTTCGCGTTTTTGATAATTTTTTGCAAAAAATGGCCAAAAACTACAGTTCTCAGGTTCGAATGTCAATCGATTGGGAATTTAATTACGAGCTCAAAAAGGTATGGCAATCCATATTTGAACGATTTGTTGCTTTGTTTCAAACAAAATACCGAGTTTTTTTTGGAGGAAAATAAGGATAACGACTTTAGCTACTAAATTTGGCTCTGTCTCTGTTTTTTCTTTAGTAGGCTTCGAATGTCTAATAGCCATACACAATTCAGACACAATCTTTCCTCAAACTAAAAACATAAAATGGTCTAGTCTGGTCAAAAGTTCAAAATCTAATGTACAAAAAAACGAGTCTTAACTAAAAATGCTCTAAGAATCAGCGGGAAAGGGTTGCAAGTAGGGGGAAAAGCGGTTCCAATATTAAAAAGAACCTGAAGAGCTGTAAGATACAAAAATGGCCATGGCTTTGCCGGACGAGGGCAACTTTGCCTATGTGAAGCAGGTTTGTTTGCTTATAATAATAAAATAAATTATGCTAGTGGTACGAAGCTTAACCTTATCCATAATGCACAGGTGGCAATGGACTGGCGGGATTTGGTCCGGGAGAAGCGCCAGTCCCAGATTTTTTCACCCACGCTGAGCATGCTGGCGGAGGAGTCCCAATTGCGAGTGGTGGATACCAGATCCCGGTCCCAGTCGATGATTCCGGCCGAAAGACGCGAGTCCAGCTTCTACCGACACCGCTTTACGCTGGAGTCCAAGCCCGTTGAGATTGAGCGACGGGAGTTGGGTTCTATGGAGCCGGACTTCATCAAGGTCAGCGAAGGCGTATCGCTCTTTATCTATCAGCCCATCCACATCTCACCCTCCGCGAAGGCCTCCTTTCTACCCTTTACCCCCAGTGACTTGAGCATCACCTCGACCAAAATGGAGGAGCCCATCAATGACGAGACTCCAGCTGCGAAGGTCGAGCCCAATACTTCACCGGAGCCCAAGTCGCCCTAATCCTTGAAACTCCCGTGATTCTACCTCAAACTTTTACCACTCTTGAGCAATAAAACACACTCGATGAATATGGGCTGATGCAAATCATTTGTGGTGAAAAATATCGTCAAATTTCTACTAAGCTGACAAATTCTATCTTCAAATTTTTTGTATCTTTCACTGAATGTTCCTAAATGTATTTAATACTACATTTAATTTGAAAGTTTTCCTTGGAAAATGCATTTCTTATCCGTTATATTTGTTACTCTCGTCTAAATTCGATATCCTGTTTGCCTTCCATCGAACATCCTCTATCTGTAGGACGTCCGTTGACGTTGATGGATCTGCGCCAAATGAAACACACTGGAAAGTTGACCTGAACAGGGGAACACCACCTACAAGTATGTAAGCTCCAAGACAAAGATAGGACCCAGAAACAAAAGAACACAAACTTTATATAAGGCTGAGCTTATATAAAGAATTTAACCAATGAAGATAGAGACAAGCACATAAATCCAATTTCCCCTCTTTTGAGAGACGCTGTTTTCTCTGTCACACACACAGGCAGCCGCATCTATGCATCACTTTCGTTCGCATTCCGTTGTATTGCTGTCCCTGTCTGCTGTTAAGGTCTTAGTCTGGACACAAACCTATGTTACGACTCTGTTAAAAGTTAGAGCTGAGAAAGAAGAGTCAGGAACGTAATAAAGAAAAGTAATGGCAATCAATATGAATTATTATCAATCTTAACGATAGTAAATAAAGTCTAGACTGAGTAGTTCATGGCTTAGCTATTTTCCTAAATGTTGCGGATGACCAATTAAAAGTATTAAATTAACAGGCGCCTAAATGTTGGTAAACCAAGGGAAAACATTATAATTAATGTAAAATTAAATATAATTTATAGGAATCCTAAATAAAAATACGAAATTGAACAAACAGTGATTGGGTTTTTATTGATATTAACTACTTCTGGTTTTTATTGGTTACTGTTTTCCTAAGTGGATTCTTTTCCTCTTCCTTTACATATTTATAATTTGAAACATATTTGAGTTAAAGCTAAAAGCCAACCGACACCTCATCTTTACCTTCAGATGATCCTCAACCACAACCATTCAAATAATGAAAATATAAGCGTGTCAAGTGCGCGAACAATAAAAACATAATTTTGTTTACGCCTCGAGGGTTAATCCCTCTCGGATAGGATGAAAAGTCACCACCACCACCACCAGGAGCAAAGCCAGAATCAGAAGCACCAGAACAGAGGGCTCAACAATTATAATAATATGTTTACTTACCAGCAGGGCGAAATGGGTGTGGCCGGGTCCTCGGCATGGCCGCACGCTCCTCGATTCGCGTGCCACAGCGGAAGCCAACTGAAAATTGAATTTACATAATTTTTAGTCTGTTGAAAAATAAGAGGCTGATGATGATGGTTGAATAGATTACGGATAAGTAGGGGAGTAGTGATGAAAGTCGACCTCGAAGAGGGAAATGTTGGATTAGTTTTATATCTCTGTTTAGGAAGAGGGTGTCAAAAATATAATTAGTTTGATGCAGTGTGAAAGGTTTTAATAACTTTGACTTAATAAATTCTTAAAGGAACTCAGTTGTTTTAGATTTTTTATAGAAATGTTTAACATTTCGAACAGTTAATCTCTCCTCTAATTTTTTTTCCTTACATATATCTCATAGATTTGCAAAGTTCCTAAAACTTCATTTAAGATTGTTTTTGATTTGGATTATGGAAATGAGTTGGCCTGGCTGATTGGAGATTGTCAATAAGCTGCACAGGAAGTTGACCGGAGGCGGAAAGGGGCGACTACTCGCCTCAACCCTTAAGCTATTCATTAAACTTTGTGATTAAACTGACCACAGCACGAGGGGGTGGAACTTACCCCCCTCGACCTGCAGCAGTTTAGTGAACTGAAGTGAGTAAATCGAGCGACGCTGACTGCTGACAGGCTCATTAAATGCCGCATTCAGTCGTCCTTCGAAATCCAACCTTCATTCTCTCCTTTTCCCGCTGGCCACGAGCCAAAGTCAACACATCAAAATGAATGCCCCCTTCCCTGCCCATTCGGCTAATTTTCCAAGCTCAACCTTTAAATTCGCATTTTCGTAGAGGAAAAGAGAGGAAAACATACACAAGAAACACAGACGGCAGACAAGCACATAAATAACACAAGGAAAATTGTGGAAAATTGCCGTAACAATTTATGTTGACATTATCTCGAGACACATTTTTTCCTCTTCTGGATGATTAATTACCGCAAAAAGAAAAATATTTGAATATGAAAAACGATGCCTGCGATAAGCTGGGCGGGAAACTTTTCCTTATTGCTCCCCAGTCGCCGATAAACTGGAAGGACTTTTAATGAACTAGGCTTTTCATCATCTTCTTGAAGGAAAAAAGATTTAAGGAAACAAATTCGAGTGGGCGGCTGAGTCAGGTGATGTTTTTATTTGGAAGCGAGTTTGTTTTTTATTTTAAATAATATGCACACTTTCATATATCTTAAAGTTCTTCATATACTTAGGAACTTCTTCTTTTCATTCGCTTTAAACAGAATATCCCTTTGTGGTCCTTTTATTTCCAAGACATTCTAAAATACCAAAAACCCTTAAAAGTGCCCTTCTCCACCTTTCGACCTTCCAAAGAGAGGCTTCACCTTCTTCTGGGCTGCCAATAAAATTCGATTTCTGTTCGGCATCCTGACCCGCAGGAGAGGCCATGGAAAAGGTCGTGCCATTAAATGTAACTGCGCTGTAATTTGCATAATTTTCTATTCATTACATAATTCTGTCAATTTCCAATACATTATAATTTGTTAGCGAAGAACACAGGGGGAAAACACAGCACAGGAAAAATATGCAAAGCAGCATCCGAAGAAAAAATGGAACAAATTATATAGAGGGCGCTCCCTCTCTTTTCCTTCTTTTTGTTGTCGTTCCTCTTATTTGTAATTTGTTTTCGGCTTAAAAAGATTATTTTATGGTGAAAACAACCCGAGGCCAAGTTGTTCAATTTTTTATGCGCAATATGCTGGAATTGAAAGGACACGAAAAATGCAGGTCACCATTTGGGGTAGAGAAATTAACACATTTGGCAGGAGAGATTCCCGAAGATACGGCGAAAATATGGCCAAGGATCCGGAACAGCCTCGCTTCAAAAGAGGATAAAAAGAAACCGCAAGCTTATCTAATCCTCAACCGGAACCAAAACGAAAATCACGTAGCCATTATAAATGCAAATCAAGTGTCAATATTGCACATTTGAATATTTTTGCCACAAGGATTTTCATTTGCCAACCGAATGCGATTGCGAATTTTCCGTGTTTTCCATTTCTTTTGCTTTTCGTTCGCTTTGCAAATCAGCAAAGCAAACATCTGAGACAAAGAGTGGAGGGCCCAGTGCGAAATCAATTGGAATCCCAAATGTCAACTGAGTGAATTCATCGGGAGTTTCCAGGACATTTGCCAAACATCTGGCCAGGCATACTGATTAGGAGGGCGAACTTCTATGCAAGATAATGATGGGCTGCCAAATAAAGGGCTCTTAGTTTGTATGATTTGGTTTAGAACGAACCAGGGATTAAGTTTATTATTTAAGATTTTTTTTAGATTTATATGTCAATCCGATTTGGTTGTCTATTGATTTTTCCCGTTTTAAATAGGCCTTTTATAGTAAAAATAGTAGAAAATACTTTTCCACTCTCCTGCAACTCAGCTGTCATCAGTGAGAAGCGCAGAGAAAGGCTCTGTTAACTAACCTTAAATAATTCTTGTAATTTACTTGCACTGAATCTTAAAGCTGTTTCACACTTAAATTCCTTGCTAAACTTACTATAAAACTCCTTTGGCATTCCATCTTATCTGTTTTAAAAGTGTGAGCATGGCAATCCTACGTGCCAAGTAGCTGTCAACTTTGCCTGCCTGTCGGGGATCCTCTTTCCATTTCCACCCACTTTAACGCCAGGAAAACCCCATTAAAAACCTGCCGGTTTGCTAATTAGCATTTTAAGCTACGCAAACTTCCAACTACGGAAAGTTTTCGCCGCAGGCAGGTCGAAAGCCCAGGGGCCAAAGACATGGATACTAGTCCCTCCTTACTTCATCCG
This sequence comes from Drosophila lutescens, assembly GCA_037075285.1. NCBI lineage: Eukaryota > Metazoa > Arthropoda > Insecta > Diptera > Drosophilidae > Drosophila > Drosophila lutescens. Next base: position 555,743 of record JBAMCF010000072.1, on the reverse strand, counting down.
CATTTCCCTTACCCCTCTTTCCCACCAAAAACCCAAATAAGTTGTCATGATAATTTGACCTCGGCTCAGAGGCGCCCTGCCTCGAAGAAATTATAAATATTTGATACTCGTAACATGAGATTTTGATATTTCCCAACCTCAGATCGAACCGAATCTCCCCGGCCAACCAAAAAATTTGCATTCGTGACTGAAGACAATGCCGAAAAAAAGGAGGCACAAAAAATAAATGCAGCGAGACACGCGAGTCACGCGAATCAAGCAAAAATACAGGGGGAACAGAAAAGATATATGCCTGAGATATATTTGAGAAAAGGTTTTCCCCAGCAGCTCATAATGCTGTCAAATCGGCCAGACGATGGGTTTTATTGGGGAGCCTACATTAGCTGACATCTCTTTTTGTTGAGGGAGTTATCACGGGTATTACTTTGTTTTCTCTCTGACTCAAGCTCAGGCGTCTCTTGGCATCTTGGCTAATGGAAGACAAACATTTTATGGACCTACATTCTTCCCCTTCTCCTCCGATTACGTATTCGCCTTCATTCAATTACATTTTTGCGCACACTCAGCACTAAAGGGACCGCTCATAAAGCGTCAAAATTTCGGCCAAATGAGCAGGCTCCGTCATCTGATGGCAATCCTCCCACTTTGTTGGCCTTCATTAGAAACTGCTCCCCGGGGCATTCGATTCGATGGTCCGAGTCCAAGTCGAAGGCCACACACATGAGTTCGGGGTCTGGGTTTCGGGGTTCCGAGGAACAGGACATGTCGTGTCAACGCCATCAAAGTGTTCGGCCTCTATTAAAACTGACAGCTGAACGACCTCCCCACCCGCATTTCCACCACTCACACCCCCTCACATTTCCGCTTCCATCTAAGCAGCACAAGGAGTCATCGTCAGCTGAACCGCAGCGTAAACATTGCGGCTGCCTCAATGGACCTTGGACCTCCTCCTCGGCTTTGACATCGCGAGGACTCGAGTCCTGCCCGTGTCCTTTTTCGCCTGCTGACCATTGCATTTCCCCCGAGGCCAGAGGACAAACACTTTGCCTCACTCAGCACTCTCCCTCTGTTTTCCCCCAGCATTTCCCAGCTGAAAACGAATCTCATTGAACAGCTCCACTTGATTGTGCGGCGATTCTTGAAGACAGCATACATTTAAGACCTGTATAATAATTTTGGATGCTACCATATATACACAAAAACGATATTTAAGGATGCAAAATATTTTATTATTTAAAACGGAAAGTTTTTATAACTTCGTCCTTTAATTTTTTGTTATTTATTACCTTCAAAAAGTTTGTCAAATAATTTTCATCACGTTTCCGCCATCTGAAGCCAGGATTAGCTAATCTCTTTTATCATTTTGCCAAGCTACCAAAAATAAGAAGTATATATTTATGCTTTTCTGCCAAGTTCCCTGAAGTTTCCAAAAGTCTATACCTCTCCAACTCTTTCGCCACTTTTATTCAACCCCGTTTGCATTCCATTCGTCACGCCCGAATTGCAGTTTGTAAAAGGACAAAAAAATAAGCACCAGAAATTTTTATGATTTTTCTATGCAAATGCCTTTTTTTTCTTTCCCAATTTTCTAAGGGTTTTTTTAAGAGATATTTTTTTGGCTGTCTTACAGGTGGCTGATTTAATGATTTTACTTTATGGACCTAAAATTTGTGCTCTTTTTTTCCTCATATTTACAAAAGTTTCAAAATTGCGTCATAAATTAAAAATAAATGTAAATTACAATTCGCCACACAAAAATCTAATAAATAGAAACTCAATAGCTTAAGATTATGGAAAAAACGAATGGGTAAAATTCCATTTCGACTTTCTCTGCTTTCATAACATTTTTCCTTATACACTTTCAAATTTTCCCAATGCAAATTGAGTTGCAGATAAGAAACCTGTGAGTCATAAAATATGTCACATTCTTGGCTAAATTGGAATAAGCCCATTAGGGCATGGCACTCACTCTCAAACAAATGCCAAATGAAAAGGGTTTCAGGGCTATGTGGGTGTTGTAATTAACCCATTTGCTTGGGGATAAGCAGCCACAAAATCTGGCGTGAAAGCATTTAGCGCACTCTTGAGGTCTGCCACATGTGTAATTATCCTTTGTTTCAGAGATGGTCTTACTTTGACTTTTGAATAGGTAGAAGGATTTTAAATGGAAAGGGAAACTTGTGGGGTTTGTGGGATATTTGTAATATTTTTAGCAGAAACTAAAATATTTTCTTGCTTTTGTGTAGCTTTAAAAAATACCTCACTCTGCCCTACCCCTAAAATTTCTCTCACCTCCCTTAATGCCTTGCAAATTGACACTTGGTGAGCTTCCAAGTCCTTTGCACCCCCTACTCCTTTGTCCGCTGGAAGGACTCGACTCGAGTCCATCAGGAAAGTGATGAATGTGCAAGTTCCTGGCCAGCGTCCTGATCTGTGTCCCGAGCTGTGGGACGGCATCCGGCTATAAATTGGATTGCATATCATTACTTTGCACTTGTCTGGCAACAAATTTTCGCACTTTTCCTTTGCAAGCCGGCGAGAAAGCGAGAAAAGCGGGAAAAAAGTTAAGGAAAAGGATAATTTATGCGTCTTGTAGGAAGTCTCTTTGATGGACATTCCTTTCAACTCGGAGGGTGGAGTGTCTGAGTATCCTGTATTCCTGCAGACAGAACACAATTGCTGGACAAATCCAATAAAACAAACTCCAAAGTTGCCCTCATGTGAGTGAGATAATATTTGCTCGACTTTCAGACCTTTGCGAACAATAAAAATCAGCATGGGAAAGCAATATATTGCCAAACAATGATTAATGTATTTTATGGAGCAGAAGCAAAGGGATTTAATCACAATAAAACATTTTATCACAAAAGTTAACTTTAAAATGTGTACACAAAGTAAACAAATGTTCTCCTAAAATGTTTAGTACCTTTCTTATGACATCTCTGTTAACTTTTTGACACTCAAAATTGGCCTTGTCAACAGGTTTTCGTAACCCTCAACTTATGCATAACCAGATGACAGCTGAACAAGATATTTCTGTCCCGAGAGATATTTCAGTCCCCTCTTCATATTTCCCACCCCTCAAGTTCCAAATTCCAACTGTCAAATTCAAATTCCGCTCGAAAATGTGTGTAAATCAAGCGCTAGTTTTGGGAACTTTGAGCTCTTGCCTGTCGGCTTATAAACCCTCGAAACCCTCCTTTTGGATCCAACACTCCCCCTCATTACGATTTTCCCACCCACACGTACGCATAACTTTGGCTTAATTCGAAATTAAATTTATCATCAATGCAATTAGTGGCCATAAATTAAGGATTCCCATTCGGTTGGGAATCCATCTCCCTGCGAATTTCGCCCTTCATCGTGGTCACAAGTGTGAATTATGGCCGCAATGCCGCATAACCTTTTCTGCATATCCCTCTGCTGAATGCTGTATGTGGTATCCTCGTGTGTGTCCTGCGGTCAAATTAAATTAAATTGTCCTTTTTCATTTCGATACACTTTCGAATTCTCCAGAGAGAGCGAGAGGAGTGCCGCATCCTCGTCAGCTCCATTAAGCCAATAAAGCATTCGTTTCATTGGATTACGTATGCTGATGTCGGGGAGCTGGGGAGTTGGTGGGGCATATCCCTGGGATCCGGTTACATATGAATAGTTTTGGAAAGGACATACATGGTCAGTGGAATGGAGAGTCCCCTGGTCCATTCCCCTTATTTCTGGCTCAATTTGTGCTCTGATGAATTGGCCAAACAAGCTCAAAGGAAGCGAACAATTCATACAAAGTGCCGAAAGAAATGAAGAAAAATTAGATAAATAAAAATAAAGTAACTTCAGTTTGAGGATATCTTTGTAGTTAATTTGGAAAACTCCAAAAAGACAAAAAAGTTGCTAGTTTTCACAAGATATTAAAAATATTTTTAAAAGTAAATTAAATCATACATTTATTTAAAAGAAATTTAAGGAAATAAAGGACAAAAATATTATAGGTAAAATAGGTAAAAGTAAATCATGCATTTTGTTGAAATGTATTTATTTTGTATTTTGTAAAGTTTAAATAGGTAAACCTTGTATTTATTTCAAATTTATTTATTATCTACTTTAGAAAGTTTAAATAGGTAAAAGTAACTCTTACGTTTATTTTAAATGTAAGAGGTTTCTTTAGGCAACGAATACTTGCTTTTCGATGTATTTAAGACTATCTGCCCTCGCGAACGATTCAATCCATCCCCTGATTATTTTTCTGGTAAGGGTAATTGCTCATCTCAACCGGAATCATAGCCCCTCCTCTTTTTTTTGGCTGGTCAAGTTGAGTTGATTAAATGCCCGAGATAATCATTTAATCCTCGAGAGCGAATCGCAGGCGTTGAGATGAACTTGTTCATGTATTATTCATCATTTGGCTTTCATTACTTTCTCCGCTTTAATTTCTCTGGCTCTGACCCCTCTGAAATAGTGCCAAAATCTGGATTTAATAAGAGAAATGCAGCGAACCTAATGAACTTCCTGTTTGTCCTGTTTGTGTTTCCTCTTTTTCCCTTTTGGCTTCCTCTTATTTTTGCCTCTAGCCAAGCAGAAGAGATTTTACCCGGTTTTCCCCAGCCGTTAAGCCATTTTCCCTCTGCTTTTCCTCTGCTGCTGATTGTGATGGATAAACTATTGGGGAAAATTGCCTCGGAAGATGGCTAAATTTGGTTCAATTGAATGCGTTTCAATTGAAATTCACTTTCCTTGCTTTTGGCATTGATGTTTTCGACTCGCTAACCAAGACCACGCCCCTAATTCAAACGTTCAAAAAAGAAAAAGAAAGACAGTGCCAAAAACAGAAGCAGAATTTTTATAATTTTGTGTATATAAACCAAAGAGTATCGTAAATCTTGAAAAAATTAAGTAGGCTTAGTTTTTAGCCCAGACAACTGGCGACACTTTTATAGAGTCTTCCTTTTCTTATTATCCATAGCCTTGGAGTTCTTCAACTCTTTGTAATTTCCAGCATTACATAATAACCCATGCTTTGTCATACAAATGACTTCATTAAAAGCTCCACAACTCTCATTGAGCCAAATATTTCCTAATGAAAGCGCCAAACTGTCTCCAGTTGGAAAGCTGACATCATAGCTGCGATGTTCTTTTTAAGAAGAAAAACTGGCAAAAGTCAAAACCCATTCAATACAAATACTCCTCGAATTCCTTGAATTATTAACCAGCTTTCGGGGGAACAGCTGGAAATATTTGGGAGTTTGGGGAATTGGGAGATGAGGCCTTGACAGATTTTTGCAAAGAATCCTCAGACACGTTCCATCCGAATTTGAATGGCAATAATCGATCCCCGAGGCATTTCCCTTTGCAACCCCAACTTTAATCCCAGTTTAAAGCTGCTGTTATCTGCGAGATGTTTACCTTTCGACTCTTCATTTTCCAGGCTTCCAGGGGGGATTAAAAAGAAATCCACTCGAAATTGAATACGATTAAATTCGAAATTGACCTCTGGCTGACCATATGCAAATGCTGAGTAATCCCGGAATACCAAATAATCCAGCGACACCATCACCGTCCCATCCTCCCCTCATTTAATCGAGCTGTGAAAGTCAGGAGGTCCTGAGTCCCATTGTCCTTTTCCCTGTTGCTACAGCATTTTAAAATCGAATTTTGCAGCCGCAACAAAAAAAGGGTGGAACGGAAAGTCAAAGGAGCAGGGGTCTGCGTTTTATTGCCGAGGGTTGAATGCTCACATCGCATAGGGGTTCCATTCTTATAGGGGTAGTGCTGCTCTCAAAACATAATTACGTGCATGTAAACAATAATTTAATTTCGCACTAATGCAGCAAATTTGTGGGCTGATTGTGGGCTTTGCTAACGAACTTCCATCGCGAGGAAGGGGTTACTCAAAAATTCCGGGTGAAGAGGTTTTTGAAAAGGTTTTTTCTTCACCGAAAAGTATAACAAATATAGCTAATATTTCACATTTTTTGTATTTTCTTTTATCCCCACAATCACGCCTAAAATCCCTTGTCGTTTCTTTCGCAAACTTTTTTCAACTGACAAATTTTGATTTCTTTTATGAAAGATTTATGAGTTGAACCCCTTGAAACCCTTTTTAGTGGGCATAATGCCTTCACATAAAATAAATAAAGGGTTATACAATAAATCTTCGTTTGGTTAAATGTTTCAGAGGAAAGATATAATATTTGAAGATCTATGGTTTTCTAATAATCTTAAGATTTTCACTTCTTTGACTCAGTAATTAACATAGCCAAAAGCGCACTTTCTCTTTTCATCGAATAGAAATCCCATTGAGTTTCAGCTCCGATGGGCAGACATTGTTCCGACACGACACTTAAATTTGCATAATCAAAATCAAAAACATCATTTCCATTCCTCCCCCGCCGGCTGTCAATATGCCATTTGGAAGCCGCAGTTGAGCTTTTAAAATTATGCAAATTCAATTTCGAGACACTTTTGCCTCTGTCCTGGATTTCCTGCCTCCTGCCAGTTGCCTCTTGGAAAGTTGAGACATAAATTCGAGTAACTGTATTAATATAATTGGCCAAGGGCGGTTGCGTTGGCTCTTAAAATTAGATTTAGATTTCCCATTCCCCCAGCTGATTTGATTACCTTTTGTTGTCTTAGCCAAGTGGAGTTCGTACATATATATCTAAGATCCTTTTCCTGGGGTTGTACGCAAGTTTAAAGCTCCACTTACCCTGCAGTGGCCATAATTTAAAACCTGTATCTCCTCGGACATAACTCGTTGCACTGCCTCCGCCTATGAATCATGTTTAGTTTTGGACCTGCAAATCGTTTTATTATTCAGACCCAATTGCGCTCCGACTATAAATAATTAATTAAGATGGTTTCCCGGGAGGAGTCCTTATTTATGGCGAGGTTTTCGGTTTGTTCCGGGGTCCGGCTTAACTTAACTGTTGCTTCCTGGCCAGAGATTTGTGGTCTGCCAGTGAGTTAGGGCCATTTAGATGCGAGATTACCTTTTATGGCTTTTGGTTGGAAGTCAACTTGTGGAGTTTTTTATTTGGAGAGGAACAAAAGTAGGAACAGGAAGTTCTGTTTCTTTAAAATGCCTAAAGCACCTGATTCTGCTTCACAAAAGTCAATAATATTTATATAAGAAGTAATTTATTTAATTGTAGATTTCAGAACAATATCTCTTTAGAGATGGTCAGAAATATCATTCTGGATATCTTAGATTTCGCTTTAAGGATATCTTAAATGCCTGTACAAGCTCAAATTCATTTCCCATTCTAATAATCCACATCCATTTCACAGATACCGCTTATTTCCCCATTTTTTCGCTCCTGACTGAACTTTGAATGTCATCCAATTCCGAATTCCATTTCTTCACACCTTATAAGGGGCATTTTCGGGATTCCTCACACGAGGATAATGCGTTTATGGCATCTGCAGCCGTTAACTGTCCATAAAAGTGCACATTATTGTAATGTTGCATTGTCCTGGAATGGCTGTTTGAGCCTGGCTAACGGCAGGACATCGTCTTTGGATCGCTCAAGGAGGTCCTCTGTGATAATCTCGAATGTTTGAGGAGTTGGCAGTTTGCCCGGCAGGACATTCTCTTCTCCTCTGGCGAAGAGGAAGTGTAAATGTTTTAGTGGATTATCGCTTGGCACGATTTTTATCATCGAATGGCATTCGATTGGAATGTCCTCCTTTGGCGGCGAAACTCCACCTTAAGCCAAGTGAATTGCGCTTTGACCCCCAGTTAGACATTAGTGGGAAAGTCAGAGAGAGCATCCATTAGAGTAAAGCCCGAAACCGTTTCAAATCTCGTTAGGAAGGACATTTCTCCATTTATTCGAGGAGGGTGGAAAGCGGAGTTCATATAGAGTCGCCGCAAATGTCAGCAATAAAAAGATAATCATGATTTACAGCCAACTTCAATATGTGGCCCGGAATGTTCGAGGACATTCCGCCAAAGTTCTGTAAGGGGAGATCCGCTGTCAAAAGTCCTTGTTCAACTGTCATTCGGCATTTTATTAGCATATTAATTATAGGCAGCAGTACGAAGCTTCCTCCTCCGCAATTAAATACTCCTGGAAGCATTTAAACTTTGACACCTGTGAAAAGAACTCTCCTCGGAATTCGCGCAAACTTTTATTGGCCGGGAGTTCTGAGTTGGGAAATCTCATTAATCTTCCTACCCTGCAGAGGTGTAAAACGTAAACAAATCTCTTTTTTATGGTAATTGAGCTTTTTTATTGTTTTCGCTCCTGTCTGTTCCTTTGTTTCTGTCCATTTCCATTTTGATTTGGATCTGTTTCGCTTTCGGATTACTTATCGATTTCATTTAATTAGTCCGACACTTTGCATACAAGTCAACTTTTGCTGGGGAATCCCCCGCTTGAAACTCCCCAAAAGGAGGCGGGAATTCCCAGACGGGCGGTAAACTACTTTGTATAAACTAATTGAGAGATTTGCGCTGGTCAGCCAGCCCCGAGAACAGGCTATTTTATGACGTGTTCTCTCATTAGCAATAAAAACCAAATGGAAATGGCCTGATTAGCCCCGGAATTGTGTTGCAATTGCGTCCAGCGAGGTGGTGGAGGAGAGGGGAATCCCCGGGGAATATGGATTTTCGGAATGAGGAGGGGCTGGAGTGGAACTAATTGCATAGTTTCTGGCATTTTGGGGGAGTGGCAAACAAGATGCCTCGATTTGTATTCATTGGGAGATACGAAATATACTGAATTTATATTTATATGATTGTTATTATACAGGCAATAAAGAACCGGAATCAAAGGACAATAAAATATTTGCGTTTAATTAAAATTAATTAAAATGGGTGAATGATTTTTATTTAATTAGAAACTCTTATTTAATTTTATTTAATTAAAGTATATTTTAAAATTAACTTAGAACTACATGAATATAATACTTTTGATATTTAAAAAAGAGAATAATATTATGATTTTAATTTGAATTAATATAAATATAATTACTGATCAATTTTTATTATACTGCCAACAAAGTAAAGTTATAAAATAATAATAATAAAATGTCTGAATATTATTTTAATGAATTAATTTAAGTATCATTCTCAATTAGTTTTAAAAGCACATATACGTTTTCTATGCATTTAATCCCACTGAAATCCGGTAACTTAAAAATTATTCACAAAAGTATTTAACTCATGCTGGAGTTTCCCCGAAATTCCAGTCACTTTCTCAGTCCATTTGCCAACCTTTCGCTATCTGCATTTATGGACTAATAGATAATGGCAGGCAAGTTTTGAAAGTGCTTCATTTGTACCATTTCCAGGACTCTGCCCCTTTTGCTCCTTTCTGACTCATTACGACGCCGTCGTTATCTGTCCCATATGAGAATCCCAACAAAGGAAAGTGGGGGCATGCCGAATGGCTTTATTGTAATTGCGCTGCAACATTTTGTTAAAATATGACATATTTTATGGCTCACAGAGCGGGCGGCGCTTTGCCTTGTGTGGGTGTAGATTTCTCAGGGCTTTTATCTAGCACTCGCATGTATAATTTGCATTTTAGCCAGGGACTCTGAAAGTCTGCATGTGCGCCAAATGAATTCGAATTGGTCCCATTTGTACTTTATTAGGGTTAAGTTTGGTTATTATCGCAGATAATGAGTTCGGGTGAGTGAGAGACCAAGAACAAGGAGTCCTCGGCTGGAGCTCAGGTATAAACAGAACTTTGGTTTTGGTAATGATGAGTACACTGGGAAAAATATGAGATGATTCTTAACTTAATAGGTGAGTATAAGTATATGATTGGGAGTTAGTCTACTTTTTTTCAAAATAGAACATAAAAAACATACAAATATTTTTTTAGGTAAATTTACAAATTTTCTTAGAATTAAAAAAATTTTAATTTTTAAAATTTTTTTTTCAAAATCAAATATTAGCTTAAACTATTAGGAAGTAATTCTTTTCTCTCTGTGTAAATGCGCTTTGCCTGGGGATTCTCTCCCACCGCTTTTTGTCTGCTTTCCTCAAATTGCAAAATATGCGCGGAATTTCTTGTACTCGACGGTAGCCGAAAAAGCTTTCGTAAAAACCCGAAATATATTTTGGTCGCTTTGGGGTTTTTGTCGCCCGCAGATGTCTGGACCTTGAAGAAGATTTCTGACTCAGAAACCCCAAAAAGTTGGAGTATCGAAGATGAGCAGTTGATATCGAGCCGAAAAGTCTTTCGATAAATTAAATCAAATTTTTCAGATTTTTGTGCATGTCCAACGCGTGCAGGGAGTGAGGACCACAAATATAATTGGCCGCAGAAAATAAGTCAAAGCGGTGCTATTTCTTTCTTTCTTTTTCAGCTGCCTTGACAAATTCAATAAAAATGCCACAAAATGTCATAAGTAAATTATTCACAATAGATTCGCAATTGATTGACACCCACACGCGTCGCCTTCATTTGATTCGCTTCGAATCGGGCTAAAAATCGCCCCAAATTATATAGAGAAGGGAAATTGCCGTGAGCCAGACACGTGTCTACAAATGTGAGGGATTTTGTAGGAAATATATAAAAAAATCTCCTCCAACTCTCGAGATTAGTGGGATATTCAGAGGGGAATGTATTTTAATAACTTTACTAAGTGTCCTCGACATAAAGTTGACAAATGTCTTAATAAAGTCTCGAGACGAATTCTCAGATCCCCAAGGAGTGAGAGGGATGGCAGATTCTCCCCAGACATGCAAATCAAAGAATTTATCACTCAGCCGGATGAGGAAGGAGTATCTACTATATCTACTGGTCCTGTTCTGTTCTGGTTTTAGTTCATCTCCATCGCCGATGCGGCCAAGTGTAAGACTATGAATAATAAAAAGGGTTAAATTAGCATTTTCACATTTATTTGAGCGATGACATGGCGCGATACGACGGCTCTTCATCTTAGGCCTTTGGCTTTATCTCGCTGGTTTGGGGTTGCTTAGGGTTAAGGCGGCTGCTTTCTATAGGCTATAGGGTATTATCCCCGGAGTCGGGGTTTATTAGCGAACGCGTGCAGCGGCAATCATGAGGCGTGTTAGCGAAAGGAAAGGGTGGAGCTGGGACTATAGCAATTTCCGATGACATACACGAAAAGAGTTGCCCCTTCGGGATAATCACTAATGATGGGCCATATCCAAGGACATTTCGGAATTGAAAGGAGAGGCGTTTAAGCGTGGTGCCAAGAGATTAAGGCTCATCCTGTTAAAGGATTGAAGTACAACGGAGATGATAAGGGGGATAAGAGATGCAGCGATAAACTACTTAAAGTGATGGAACTACTAAGGAAATAACGTTTATCGGTGGAGAAAAAGACAAGCTTGCATATATATTTTATGTTTAAATTAAATGCAAAAAAACATAAGAACTAATTTGAAGATTTAATAAGAAAATATTTATTTTAGGTTTTAATAGTTTTTTCGTTCACTGTATTAATCAAGTTCAAGTGATGATATGCTATTTAACTACTTTTTTTTATCACAACTTGCTAATCTTCATTTTTGCGATTAAAACGCAGCAGCTTAGATTGATTTACACCTGGTCGATCCATTTCACATTTATCTCCATCAATCCACCCAGCCCACTCCCATTTCTCATCCATTGCAATTTCAAATCCCCCACCTCCTATCTTCAATCTCCCCTGCGGTTAATTGCTGTGTAAATCAAATCCATCCACCGTCAAAACACGGATCCATTTCATTTTGCCCCTGAGTCGGCAGTGCCTACAAGGATTGCCCATTAAAAATGTTAATTAGTTGCACAAACAGTGAGCATCGGTGATTGCAAGACGCGGAGAGCAACAACTGGAGCAGGAAAATGCAGAGGAGGAGTAGGATATTGTATATGTTCCATATAGGGAATCCAGAGAATCCAGAAGCCAGAGTCCAAAACCCAGGGACTCTGCGGACATCGCGTGTATGCAAATTGAATCCGCCGCTGTCGTTGGTGTCCTCGATTGAATGGCAATTAAGATAAATGTTCGCGGCATGTCCGCACTTAGGCCCAACATGCCGCCACCTCACACTTTGGACGGAGAAATGCCGCAGACCCCGGGATTGGGACTTAGCCCAGAAGGGGAGATCTCCAGCGGATCTTAAAGCCAATCATTATTAACTAATTTCTTTGACACTTTGAACTTTGAAGGAAGCTAATGAAAGCTGCAGTGGGAGAAATGAATTGCTTGCTATATTAATTTGAAGGACCCTCTATCCCAAGCTAAACTAGTCTTTTTGATTATGGTCATATGACACTTGCTTAAATGTTGACTGATTTCCTAGATTTATTTTAAAAAGTCCTGGAAATATAGAAGAAAAAGTTAACAGCTCAACAACATATTATATGTTTATATATTTTATTTAAATTAAATTTTTTTTTTAAAGAAAATTAATCCAGTGTCATATGGCCATAAAATCGCAGACTTTAGTTTATTTACCTGAAGCTATAGCCTAGATTTCTTCTGCCTCTTAAAAGGCCTATTCAAAAGCATAGAATTTTTCGATATCTCCAGTGTATGGGTGCTCTTTAAAAGGATTTTTTGTGTTTCGCAGGTTGCGTTTATCAATTGGCGATTCGCGTCACGTTTGCGGCGTCTGGCGAAAATCGATACGCGGCCAAGGCAAACCGGCCAAAGGCCAAGGCGAACTGGAACTGGAAATGGAAGTGGAAATGGGAGGTACCGTTGCCCTAGCAATCAGCTGGTGGACCATGCCCATCCTCCCCCAGCGAAACGAACAAGTGCAACGAACCGACTTCAACTTTCGAAATAACCTCCATTAATCCTCCATAGAACAGATATTAAATGGTAGCTCAGTGAAAATATTTTTATAATTTCGACTTTTTGATAAATCACAGACGAAGTGGCATCATTTGTCAAGCGGCATCCCCAAAGAAGTCGACGTATATGATGGTCCTTTCCCACTCCCTCTTCCACATATGTCACTGGGGTCAAAAATGCGACACTTTCGTCATGGAATCGAAACGCAGGGGGAATCCCCTGTTCGTAACAAATGACCTCTTTCTCATTCGCTGCCCCGAAGGAACCAAGATGAGTTATGGTCCTTGGACTAATAATATGCCAGGACATGTCTACCGGAACGGAACCCTTTCGAAAATCAACCTGCCGTGATGAGCCCAAATTAAGTTCAAGTTTCTTGTTCTTCGGGGAATTCTTCCCACCTTGAAAAACAATTGTATTAAGACTGCTTGTAATTCTTCATCTTCTCGCAGGACTGTGCTAATTGTGCTGACAATTTGTATGGCAGTAGTTGTAAAATATGGGAAAATTATGCGGAATTAATGTGGCTGAGGCTCGGGATACTCCATCTGCTACCAGCTTTTATCAAAAAATTAGAGCGTGAAATAAAGCCAGGGCATGTAAGAAGAAGGTCTCGATTTATTGGGAACCATAAATCATGCGACTCGAAAAGGGGGCTGGGAATCGGGGTTTCAGAGTTCTAGAGTTAAAGAAAGAAAATAAACAGAGGGGTGCTCCATTCATATATATATTCCTCCTTTCATCAAGCCAACTATTTAAAGAGTCGTCTTTTTGTTTCATTCATAAAAATCCAAAAAATTAGTAAAAATTTCAATCACGTTTCAAAACATGGCCTTTGATAGCATCGCCTGAATGAAACAGAATTTTAGATAGAATAGAATTAGGAGAGGCGAGCGAAGAAACCCAAAAATGGAGAGTTATATTATTTGTGAGGGTGTAGCCGACAGTCTAAAAAAGTGAATGAAAAGTTCTCGAATTCAGAGCGCGTGCTGGGATCTAAAGAGATATCATCTGGTCTTAGAACCCCTCCTTTTTGATGGCTTCATTCATGGGAAATTCGACAGGTAGACGACGAGGCCAGCGGAAATGGAAACGCTTATCTCGGGATACATATCGATGGCATACTCGAATCTCCTCTCTCGGGGGAGGAGACATACAGATAACCACAGATCGCGCTGCCATAATGAAATTTAACCAAATGGGGCTGCAAATTGCACACTGTCTGCGCGCGTTACCATAAACCGATCTCAAATTCCGCGTACGATCGCCCAGGCATCCTTATATTCCGCGACTTGCGGCTCCAAGCGTGGCGTCGCCTTCTATGGCGGAACGGACTTCTAAATCTGGTGGCTGGTGGATGGACACGTGCTCCTCCGACTCTACTACTTAGTCTAGTGCTCCATGGTAGCCACTAGCTATAGTTGTGCAATTTAAATTTTGACTTCCTTTTTAATTGCCTTCAATTAGTGATGCATCGTTTAGCGAGTCGATGTCAATCATTATGATGGGCTATAAAAAGAAGAGTTGAGAAGTGAGCCAGGCCAAAGATCTTTCAGATGTTGGCAATAAACTATAGCTGGACTAAGGCCCGTTTTCTCATCTCCATGATAAATTAAAAGAAGGTTTTAAACCTAGATTTGGGTGATAATTCCTCAAAACTTGTGTAAAAATTAGATGAAATTTGGTATTTCAAAAGTATGCAATCACAAATTTTCTTTAAAAACCCGCCACTGGGTTCTATTGATTTCATTGTAAGGCTTACGAAAATGTTATTACTTTCAGAAAGCAAAGAATCATGCTACTTAAGCTATATAAAAATGCCCTTTATCATCCTTGTGTTTGGCATTCTCGTTTGGCTGCCTCTCAATTAACTCCTCTCTTGAATCCTTCTTGGTCGAAATGCCCCGACCCTCGAGCAACTCTTTTCCTACCATTTATGGCGAACAACTTGTTTTTGTCTCCGGTTGTGTAATGCGACTAATTGGAACTCCAGTCGCCGACTGACTCATTGTCCAGCATAATTAGTTCCCAATCAGAAGTCAGCAGAAAGATGAACCCACCGCCTTATCGATGATGACCCACAGGTAGAGGTTTTGGCAGGTGTGTACTGAGTGACAGTTTATGAAATTTATGACATTATTTTCTCCTGACCTTTCTCTGGAAATTACCACGGTGGCTAACTGTTTTTTCTCGGGGTTTTCGGAAACAATCAGGTCCTCGTTTTCCCGATCAGCAGGATTCCCTTTTCCTGGCGCTGTCGTCGTCATAAATGTCACAATATCACACACAAGGCAACTTGATTATTATTATTGTTGGTCAGATCAGATAGGTTTTAGGTATTATGGGAAGTGCAAAAACATATTGGTCCCTAGATCCAGGAGATTGTAACTCGAATTGGGCTCGAAGGGTTCAATTCTAATCTTAATTTACCATCTTCATTTTACAGCAATACCCTTTTTCTCTCTCTTGCCCAGAAATTTGTTTGCAAATTAACTATTTGAATAATTCTGCAAAAGGCAAAACGCTCTCGTTTAGGAATTTATGAGCAGGCATTTCCATTTTTCCTGTTGGCCTCAGCTGTGGAAAAGTTACGAGCAAATTGCGTGCGACATGGAAACTTTCTCGCAATCCTCTGGCAATTGCCAAAAATGAACTGGGTACCGAAAAATAAGAGCCAAAGTCCTTTGTCAACATTTTAAATGCATTTTTATTGAGATTCATATCGCGAGTTCGCACAAAGAACTGAATGCGTCTCTGGATTGACTTCAAATTCCTTAAATTATTGCCTATCCCCCAGCCACTTGCTCGAAAAAAAGAAAACCCAACCCCATGTGAGGCGAAGCAACCCAATCCCCAGGAACATTGTCAAACCGAGAGGTTTAAAATCGTTCCGGCACAACTCGCACGTTTTATGCGAATTTGAACGGTAATAATCGATCCCTGCGGCATTTTAAAAAATAAATCCGTTTCGCAAATGGAAATGGAAACGAAAGTGGCAGCCGGGGAGGAAAAGCTGAGGAGGAAAACCTGAAGTGCCTGCCCCGAGTTGCCATTGAATTATGGCAGTTGCTAAGCTCGCACATATGGAACAATGAGGAGCACATGGCCGGGGATCGGGTATCGGGGATTTTATGCGTTTCTTATCTGAGTTTGATTTGGCATCCGAATTGCAGTAAATTAAAAAGTGCAAACAAAACACTTTGATAAAGAAGCCAGCTCGACTTTATGGCCCAGACGTTACCAAGGATTTAACTCCCTCCCGATTGCGGGGTTAATTAGGAGGAGGAGAAAGGAAACGAAACATGTCTGGCTTAAATGGCATTGAGTAGATCTTCGATTAAGGAATCTAAGGAGTAAAAGCTTACTGTTTTCTTTGTGAGTTTCTACTGAGATTTTTACTATCCAAAACATATTTAATTTAAAGTAGTTTCTTTAAGGTTGCAGACAAAAAAAACATTCGCTCTTTATATGAAAAAAAAATATTTTTTTTTAAATTGAGTTCTAAAAAAAACTTATATATGAACGAAACATCCAATAAAAAAATTGGTATTGGTAGCGAGTATTTTTTGGTTTATGCTTTAAATATTTTTATTTTTCTAAAATATGTTCGATATTTAGAAAAATATCGTATAACTCTAAGTCAACGAAATTCCAACTCAAACAAATTTCTAAAACACAGTTATATATTTGTTGGCTATCGCTATAGTTTATTTTAAAACCCCACTCAACATTCTTTATCAAAAAAAAAACCCAAAAATCGTAGCAATTAACTTAATTTATAACAAACAATGAGGTCAAGACTAATGAATGTTATTTTTTTTATCGCCTTAAAAACATTTCCTCTCCCTCTTTCCTCTCTCAACTATGCAAATTCCCTTTGTTCTCATATTGACACCCAGCGTTTCGCCCAACCCTTTTCAATAAACCCTACTCTCCTGCTGGTAAAAGTTACCCTTCATTATTTTCCTACTCCTCGAGAATGTTGCAAAAATTTTAAAACGCTAAAGGGATTAAAACACCCTCTTAGAAACGTACCCTTCTCTGCTGAATTTTGCATGATTGCCAGGCGTGTGTTAAACAATAATTTAATTTTGAGACTAACTCTTAGTGGTTTCACTGGGAAGTTTCCGTCTTCCCCCGAATTCTTGCTTAATGTTAATTCAATCAAAAGGGGAATTGGTGTTTTGTGCTCGTAAATAAAGCCGGTCTGTCATTAATGTCTTTAGCACCGTGCAATTAAGCGCGAATTATGAATATTTCGCAGGCAGAAGCGCAGGAATTGATCACGTTCCTCTCCCGTCTTGAGGGTTCTGCCAATCTCCTATCCCCCGAAGAAGATGATGCCGCTGATGTAAATCATGATTATCATTTTATTGCTGACACATGTTTTCATTAACATTCCGCTTCCCTTATTCGGCGAACCACCACCGACCTTCTGGCCATCCAACCCATAGTTTCCCTGGCTATATTCGCAAATATGATGACAAATGACGTAGTCGCAGGACGACGACCGTTTGCCATTTTCCATAATTTCGCAATTCTGCACACTTGCCGTCGTCCATCCCAGAGGTCAGCGGGATTTACATAATCGGGCAGTTCCGCCCGGCATCCTCCTCACTCCTCCCAAGCTGACTGTCTGTCATCAATCAAATATTGCAATTGGCTACTGGACGATGGCCACTCGCACAAGATGGGTAAATAAACTTGGTGGTTATCTCAAGGTATCGGGGGAAATGGGAATAAAGCTGATACCTTGTCTCCATTTGTTTGATGGAGAATGAATTTAGGTTTATCTTTCTGTATTATTATAAGGTTTTATACAAACATTTTGTTTGAGATGTATTCAAAAGCTATTTTTGTAAATTTAAATGTTTTAAGTAAATTTATATTACGGTTGCGTGTCATAACGCCCGGTTTCATAAGGCCCACTCAAAAGTGTAATAAGGCCCGTGGGCATTACGACACCGGGCGTTATGACTTACACCCTTATATTACATCTATTATTACTTATGATGAAATTTAAATGTTTATAAAAATCTATATACAAATAATACTTAGTATAATTTCCAGCCACTTCCATTATTTCGTTTAACCTTCAACGTCTTGCAAAGCCAATTTGAATGCAAAAATCTTAAACAGCAGCTGCCGTCGCCAAGATGTCCCCATAAAAAAGCGTTGAGATTGGCTAATTAAACGGGAAATGAAAGTGGAGAAAACTCAAATGTTAAATGGTTCATGACCGAAAAGGGTTGAGAGTCGCCAACCTTGTTGAAATTAGCATTAATTGGTCATTGCAACTGGCCCAGGCCATGAAAACTGCCCTCCGGGGAACTCTTTCAGAGATTAAATAAGGCAAAGAACCCGAAATAAAAGGCGGGAAATGGGAAAACAAAAAGCTTTAAGATGAGACACAAGTACAACATAATTTGACAAGTCATAATATTGATGGCATCGGCCAGGATTTATGGGCCACATCATCTGCGGATATCGAAGGGCTTGTATTAGGGTTTTTTCAGGGGCAGGGGATTCGATTATATGGCCTTGTAATCGAACAGATCGACAATGGGGCCATAAATCTTTGCGCCCGGCACCCTGCTACACTTTAAATCGAAATGGAAGATTTATTTGCCAGCCACAAGTGCTGCCTACCTCCGCCCCTGGAAAACTTAACCCCTTTCTACATATTTCATTTCAAGTGGTTCGAATGCAACATATGTGCGGGTCCTGTTTTCCTTTAAAGGGTTGTTGGGATGGCGGTTTGACCTCCCAACCCTCTCCCTCTTTCTTTTTTTAATATAACCTCTAGTTGAACTAATTTCCCAGCCTTTCGGCCTCTTTACAGACGATAAATTTAACGCAATTTTTCCCCGTTTTAATTTCTCAAACAATTGTTAGCCTCATTTTTTTGTAGTCCTACGCGCGAACGCCTTGGAATTTTCCGAAGGGTCGAGAACACAAGAAGGTACAAAATATGCAAATGTCCATGAAATTGTCGGGGAATTGGTAGAAAAAATGCTGGAAAAATAAAAGAAATTAACAAACATAAAATTAATGTTGGCACCCAACAAATTTAGCCCGTCTCTAAATGCAACCCTGAATGGCAAAAGGGAAGGGGGCGTGGCGTGGAAAAGTTGGCAGGAAAATCACCCAGGGGTGGCTAAGGCTAAGGTAGAGCTGTGGAAATTGTGTGTGTCCTGCACGTGTTTCCATTTGCGACATCATTCGACACTTGGCTGGCTTTTCCTGCGCTTTGTTGCGAAAATTGTTTTTCTTCGGTCTGCTTAGCTTTTTCTTTCCATTTTCCTCTTTCAGCCAGTCAGCGCTGATAGAAATCGCATCAAGGAGTCAGCAAGGACTCAGCAGGGACATCAGAATGCAGAAAATGTGGCCAAGTGCCAATAAGAATCATCACAAACACCCGAGATGGGAACTACTCATGTGGGAAAAGCGCAGCGACAGGAAAGGTAAAGTCTAGGTCTTTGTATAAAAACGGTATTTTAACACAATTTCTCTGGAACTATTTAGATCAATGGGTATTTTAACTTTTATATTGATATACTTCAACATTTCACCAAATATTTTATTCTGAGCATTTTACATTGGGAAGAGCGAGGTAGATGAAGTATTGTAAGCAGTAAATGACTACTTGCACTGCTTGCATTCCACTATTTTCTCATAACTTTTAAATAAATAGTCAGATTTAAAATTTTCTTTTACCTTTCGATTAGTATTAACGAACACAACCAAATGGAATTTTCCCTTTTTAAAAATCTGTAAAGATGTGGGCATCAGGCTTGTTTTAAGTTCTTTTAAGGCGATTGTGAGCGTGAATATTTTTGACATGTGTATGTATGTACAAGAATTGGTCAGTTTCATTTGGTAAAGATGCATTTAATTGCTTTCAGAAATAGAAGAAAGCGAAATAAATTTGGTGAGTTAAGCCTGCCTTTCTCCTGCTCCCCCTTACAATCTCCAGTCCTTTGCCGCCTTCATTTAAGAACAGGAAGTTCGTTAGCAAGAAGAAATTTCTCTTTATTAAATTTTCACTTTGCTGAACGGCGTTTTTCGGGGAAAAACAACAACAGGAAAATGAGGAAAAATGCGTGAGGCCGTGCAATGAATAATGCATGAACTTGTCTCTCGACAAAAGCCTTTTAAATGATGCGGGGGAGGGCGAGGGGGAGGAGTTAGGGAAGAGGGTGTTGGAAGGGACAGTGATTATCTGGGCGCGTGTGTGGGTGTGTGTCATTAAACCCCTCATATGTGTGTGTATTCATGTGTGTGTGGCTGTGTTTGTCCTTTGAATGGCCACAATTACCCAAACCGTCGACAGTCGTCAGCAAATTGCGGCCAAATATAGGCAATATATATGGCGAATATAGCTGTCCAACGTCCGCATGTGCAAAATGGCAATAAAACTATACATTTGCATTTGTATTTTAGTAGAAAATAAATTCATAAATAAATTCTACAGTAAAAAAAATGATTGTGGATCAGAAATATGTCAGAACGATAAAATCGAGTTAAGATTTTTTTGTTGTTTAAACATTATTTGGATAATTATAAAAACTTATCATTAAAACCATTGATTATTATAAACTTGATATAGAAAATCGCTAAAGATTTAAAACCAAATTCCATATTTCGGATAACTTTGACTTATAGAATGTTTATATTTCTTTTTCTAGAAAATCAAGTGATAAGTAAAGGTTATGGCTCACTTCATTAATTTTCTCTTCTTGTTTGTTCCACTAATTTCGGGTCATCCTCCTGTTGCTCATCCTCAATTAGTCGCTGGTGCAGGTTTCCGCTCATCATCCTCTGCTCATTGCTGTTTGCACAAATTGATTGACACTGATGTGTCCTCCCCAGTAGTATCCCCTTCCCCTTCCCCCTCTTCCAATGACAGCAAACTGACACCAGTCGAACTCCACGCACACGCATCCTGCCACAGGAACTCCTCCTCCGGCGCCTCCTCCTTCTATTTTCCCTCTTGCAACATCCACATATCCACATCCACACACATGTAACATTTTCCGACGTCCTGTCCATATGCTTTATTAGTTTATTCGTTCCGGAGGGTTGTTGTTGCTCCTGCCCCAGTGCTAATATTAATTTATTGTCCTCCCCACACACACACTGATATGCATCAGAATGAAAAAGGACAATTTAATTTCATTTACCGCAGAGGATAAGCCAAGTTTGTTGGATCAAATGCCATTATTAACACTTGCGACCACAGAAATTCGGTCAAAAGAGCCGAAAAAGTCCGCAACTTTTGTGCTGTCATGTGCTGCTCCACATGGGTGGCGTTCCGAAGGGGGAAGGGGGGTCTAATTATGAAATGATGAATCTCCTTGAATTTTGCGGAGTGCAGAGTGGCCAGGGGGATGCTTGCGCTCCAGTTCCACTTTCAGTTTAATAATTCATTTTGAATACTTTTCGCTTATCGCTGAGGGAGAGATTTATGTTCAGGTCATGTAACCCGATACCTTAACCCCCCTCTTAGCCCACCTTAACCAGAACTCCTTATCCGCGGTGGCCAAAATGATTTAATACTCACTTTCTGCTTTCTCGGCTCCCGGACGTTTCCCACTGGCGCCATTAAATCTCATTAAAAAGTTCCGCTTCTTAGGGAGCAATTTTGAAGGCGGGTTCTTTGGAGTCACAGAACTTGAGATGCAAATTACAAATGTTTTCACATTTCTCTTTCGCGGGGGGCGAAATGCAAATGCAATACAATGAAAAGTACGATGAAAAGTGGCCAGCAAATTTCTCAAAGTTGAATTTTCCTTTCAAGCATTTCGATTCAATTTAAGGATAAATGTTTATTTCCATGTGCTCTGATTTCTCATTAGGTATGCATGAAATTTAGATGATGTGGAACTATATAGTAGAGTATTGAAGAAGAAGGGTGCTTGATGGTTTCAATGATGAATAGGGGCATTCAACCATTTAAAATCTGAATTTATACGTACGTTTTATAAGCATTAGAATTAAATAAATACCCCATAAACTTTAGACGTTTTGTAATTGATATAATAACACTGTTATTAAACACCATTTATAACTATTTTAGATCTAAATTATTTCATTTTGACAAGTACTTTGTTAAATGAATGCAACACCAGCAATAGATATTTATCGCGAATACTATAAAGGTGATAATAACTACATTTATAAATAAGCTATTTGCAAAACGAGGCAATTTAGTATGAATAATTCGAATAGCTATTCAAAAACTATTATTTTCCAGCTTGAATAGAGTTATTGAACTTTCCTATGAGTCACTTTTTTTCCATATGGACTCCAACTTCGATTTCACCCGTCATAATTTCGATTGTGACTCACCGCATGACGTTCTTTTTGCGGATTCATTTTTATTATTAATCATTAATAAATATTTTTCTTTATTATTAAAATCGACAACAGCGAATAAAATCAGCATAATAAATCCACACATGCCCTGCCACGCCCTCTTCGCCCCAGCCGCCCCCTTCCTGTTTGCACTAAACATGGAATGCAAATGAAAGAGACAGCAATCAAAGGATAGAGAGAGATAGAGAGGGTAAACAAAAATTTTGGCATTAAAATTTCAGTCACATTTCAAACCGAGAAAAAAAATCCAAGCACACAAACAGACAGACAGAGACAGCAGTAGATGGAGCGAGGGAGATGGGGCTAGAGAGAAGACAAAAGTAAATAAGTAAACAGGGGGAGTAAAGGGGGTTTTGGTGAAGTTGGAGCCATGTTTACATAAGCAAATAGAATACAAATGGCTTGGCTGAAGAAAAAGGGACAGGGCAGTACCCCCTCCCCCAAATACAAACATATATATCATTTATGTATGCCCCTATATACCAGGGACCCATCCACACTATATATATATCTGTATATATGCCCAGCTCAGTCACGTCCCGCCCATTCACTTGGAAAGTCGATGCTCGATGTGACTGATTACTGCGTCCATGTTGCTGCCGTCGATGTTGCTGCTGTTGTTGACGTTGCTGCTGTAGATGTTGCTGTTGCTGTTGCCGGGGAGCTGTTAATGACAAACAACTGCTGCCATTTTGAACAAAAGATATTGACAATGTTTACACCAACGGGAGAAATATACTTTGAACTGCAATACAAATAGCTAGCAATATGGGAGAGGTCAGTTTAGGAGTCCTCAGAGGCAACTTACTCAAACAATCTATATTGCACTGTGTATAACAAATCACTGGATTTTTAAAATGGCTAAAAGTCTAACAGTTTTTTTTTAATAATTTTTATAGTATTAGTAAAGCTTTTTCGCAAAAAAAAACTTAGGTTTTTAAATCTCTTATAAAGCTGTCTTAAAGTATGCAATGAATAAAAAACTTTGTTCCTTAGAATGAATATATTGTTGCATACTTTTAGACAGCTGCATAAGTGTTTTTAAAAACCCATGGTTTTTATTTTTATGCTTTTTAAAAACCAAGTGCAGTTTTGTATTCGTTTTAAGCAACGTCCCAAATATGTTGAATATAAAAGCATTTGCTATCAGTGAAACCCATCTTTACTGTAATCCCAATCTGACTGGTGAAATTTCTCCTGCAATCTAACCCATTTCTCAGCCACTTGCAATGAACCGTTTCCCATTCCCATTTATGTATTTCTTTTGAAGAACTTGCAAAGATTTTCTGTATTTTTTGTGTACTCCTTAATATGTAGACAGCGTAGCCGAGAGTCTTCGCCGGAGTCCGAAGACCGGCGAGGTCTTCATTTGAATATTTGGCTGTTTACTCCGTATTGAGGTTGATTTTCCCCTTTTTTCCCCCATTTTTGGTTGGGTTTCTGTACTTTGACGGTAATTTGTCTGCGGATCAAACGGTTGGCCGCTGAGGTGACGGAGGAAAAGGTTTATGCAAATGCCGCGATGGAAGGGCAAACCCGACGCAAAGCCTCTGAGTGATAATTTGTTTGTTACTTATTCATCAGTCACTCGACACTAATCAACTAAAGTAACTCCACGCATGTCCTGGTGGATCGCTCTAGCCGCCAGGAATAATCATCCTGCACTCCTGGAGTCACAGAGTCGGAGAACATAAAACATTCCGTTGCATAATTGAGGAGGACTGAGCTCCGGCGAATTTATGGCAGCTTTCGCCTCATATGTCTTTGGAGACTTATTTGTTGGTTTGAGCCAGGGCTCCATGACAATTCCTTTTGCATTAAATATTTTTATGGCCTCTCCTGGCTGCCTCGGCGTTTTATTGTTTTATGGCCCCGAGTTGCCGGTGCTGTTTGTTCGGTTCATGAATATTTCACGGGAAAAGCGAACTATGATGGGCATTTCCATAGAGCCTAGAAGTTAATCTCTTTAAGTAAAATCGGGCAATGGAATTAAAGTCTGGAGGGGGAGGGAATGGGTGGAGTAGGTGTACTGCATGTACTCCATGTGGATGGATACACCACATCCACAAGATGTGGAGAAGTTGAAGTTGAGTTGAAGTCAACGAACAGCGGCGTCGGCAGCTCCTTTGGCAGAGACTAACGTTCCCCGCACGTGACGCGCATTTCCAATTGGATTTATGATTTTAATACTTCGTATTTTTTCATAAGGCAACGTCTTCTGAAGTAGCAGCCAAGGCAGTCACTCCAAATTATGGCACTGCAATCGCTGGAATCGGGCGGCGGACTCTAAAGTTCTCCGGGTGGGAACGAAGGAAAGAAGGGGCTTTGAGGAGATACGATCAACCAGGAATTGATTCGCTGATATGCAGATGAGCATTAGATGGGCACTGCAAGACATCAAAGTGCGGATTGCTTTATGCACAAGAGAAAAGGTCTAAATCAACCAAGAGCAGTCAACTGAATTGCACTTGACAATATGATATGTGTGAAAAGAAGTTGTTTAATAAAATGTAAATACAGAGAAATTTAGATTATTCATTTTATATATTTGCAGAAAAAGAAAAAAAAAACAAGAGAGAACGCTATAGTCGGGTGCCCCGACAGTCAGATACCCGTTACTCAGGTAAAGGGAGTGCGAGGGAGATGGAGATAGAAACTTTGAACACGCATAACTTTTTAACGAATGGTCCGATTTGAAAAATTTCTTCTACATTTCGATAGGTATTGATAAACACAATAAAACTGCATTTTTACTTTTCCGAAATATTGAAATTTTTAAAATCGTATATAAGCGATTGTGGGCGTTAGAGGGGTCGTGGCACCTTTTTGAAACAAACTTGCGCTGCGTAGGAACTCCTAGAATCTGCATGCAAAATGCCAATCTTCTAGCTTTTATAGTTTCCGAGATCTCAGCGTTCATACAGACAGACAGACGGACAGACAGACAGACGAACAGACAGACATGGCTAGATTGACTCGGCTAGTGATCCTGATCAAGAATATATATACTTTATGGGGTCGGAAACGCATCCTTCTCCCTGTTACATACTTTTGCACGAATACAATATACCCTTTTACTCTACGAGTAACGGGTATAATAAAGAAAAGAAAAGAAAAATACAACATCATTATCCATCTGCAATAGACATTTCATATTAACCTGAATTATCAAAAATTAATACATGTTTTTTATTATTATTTTTTTTTGTTATAAATATTATTATTATTTTAAATTATTAGTTAAAGTTAGTATGTTATAAAGAGGGGTTTTGGTAACCCGGATCAGTTATTCCTGTCTGATATCATAACTATGTCTAGTTATAGGCATAGTATTGGTATACCTATAGCAATGGTGTTTTTCGAACGTGCTTTTCATTTCGTTTTTTGTTTACATCAATTAGGAATTTTTTTGGTTTTCCCAACGGTCAGTTTCAAAGGTATCTAGGCGGTGCCAAAAACAACAAGATATCATCTACTTGGGCCAGATGACTCCATTAACCCCCTACAATTGCCATATATTTGCACATTCCGCCAGACAGACACTATATATCTGCGATCTGTTCCCAAACCCAATTTGCCTTGCTCGTCACATCGAATGGGCCATAAAATTTGTTAATTCTCCGCTGCGGAGAAACAAACCAAAAAATAAACAAAATCAGGCCAGATCTAAAAACGAAACGAGAGCAGTTTTTCAGTCTCGATCGGATCTCGGATCCAGTTTGGGTTAAGGTTTTAATGGCGCACAGAAGCACGGATCGCGGGGGAAGTTGGGTTCGGTTTGGGTTTTGGCTTAAGTTTCAGTTTGGGGAGGTGGAAGGGGGAGTTACCTGATGCCCCACCTTATCTCAAATGGGAAATCATTACGACTCTATTGCTGCCTCGCTTTATCTCGCCGTCTCTCTCCCTCTCTCTCTCTCTGTTTTTATGGCCTTCTTGGGCAGACAAATCAGAGATTTCGTTTCTCGACTCTTTTTATGTCCCAACTTTTGCTGTAAAATATTTTTAACAACATTTCACGTAATTCCACGACGACAACTAAATAATTACAATTTTTAGTGCACTTACAAAAGTAATTTTCTCATTTTTTCACATTCAAGTAAAGTCAATATATACAGAAAAGGAGCTGACTTTCGTTCCACATCTGAGATATTTTCTAATCAAACTCCCACTTAAATGACACCGAATTAATCTACTTAGCTCGGTAGATGTAAATGCTAATAATCACATAACATGAAATTAACATTTCCCGCGGGGGTCTGCAGACAAATTGCTGTTTTATTTAAATGATATTTCGCGTTTTAAAATTGCGAAACGCAGGGTCTCAAATAATTCACCATGAAATTGTTGCCAAAGGAACACAGGATGTGATAAGGACCTGGGAAACGGAAGTGGAAGTTCAATTCGCGATTTGATAAATCTCCGACAATTTCGCACACTCGTGTATATTTTTTTAGCACTCGCATCCTCTTATTGTCAAAACAGCGAAAAATCAAAAGCAAAGGAGGGGGAAAATTGGTGACAGTTGCTGTTTATTGACATTCGCCCGAAGCCACCGTGAAAACATTTTAAAATTTCTGTAAAACATGAAAACAAATCTGAGGCTGAAGAGAGGGTGGGATGGATGGGTGGATGGCCAAAAGGCAAACCCACAATAACAAATTCGCATAATATTTCACACCAACTTCCGGTTTTTTTCTTGTCTTTTTTAGAGTTGCTTGGGATGTTTGGGTTTATGTAATCGGCTTGTTTCACTGTGGCTACGGGTAACGGCTGTTCGAGTTTTATAGATTAGATATGTGGATGGAACAAGATAGAAAGATAGTAGATATATTTCGGTGAACTAATAGTTTGCAGCATATGCCGATAATGGAAACCAGAGACAAATGGCAAGGCCAATTTAAAATATATTTAATATGGTTTTTTTTGGGTTTTGAAACTTTATTAGAAAAGTTTCTTGTGCAAAAAGAAAAGATAGGAAAGCGGTTCACCCAATAATTATATTTTAATAATATTTTGGAAACAAGGGGTGAAGCAAATTTTAAACATATTTTATATAATATTTATTAGAAACTTTGTTAAAAAAGTTGATTGCGGAAAAAATAACAGATTAGGGAATGGTTCACCCTAATAATTATTAATAATCAAATTATATTTCACTGAAATAGGAGCTAAAACTGTAGTAACCATTCATTTCCCCTTCAATTCCTTGCTTCCGTTTTAAGTAGTCATTAAAAACTTTCAAGCTAATGGAAGTCAAACTACTCTCTTTGGCAACGAACTTCACATGTTGGTTGCATCTTTCAATTAGAAAATTTGCGCTGGCTCAGCCGGAAAGCTGAAAAGCAGGAAAGCACTAAAGGGACAAGGACATCATAAAGTGCCATCAAACTTTCAGCAGTCACCGAAATGCGTGACACACGAAAAAGCGCAAAAAGGAAAGAAATTAAGCCAAGAAATAGTAAGCCCAAGGGAGACAGAGACAGAAAGAAAAGGATGGCTAAAGGACGAGCTGAGATATGACCCCAAAAATAATCTAGGCATTAGCATACATAATACATAACATGCTGATAAATCGCACAGGCCACTGGAATAATTTTCCAGCTTGCTAAATAATTAATTTAAATTGCCGCAATCTTTGTCGCCGTTCTTATTTATGTCCGAGTTCAAAAAGCAAATCGCAAATCTCCGGCTGCCATCTTTCTTTTTGAGATTGGTTGGCTTCTGTTTTTCTGCGGTTTTTCTCGGCCCTCTTGGGATGGTCAACTGACTAACAGACTAACAGAATCCGGGACAGAAGTCACTCGACCATGTCGTGGAGATGGCTCATTTAGATGCTAGATTAATTTTATTGCCCCGAAAAGTTCTTGCAAATTGTTTGCGTAATATGGAAATCGTGATGGAGAGTCACAAAGTCAGTAGCTAGTGGGGTTAGGAATTTTAGAGTGGCAAATAGAGGTTAAAGTTGGTTAAATATTAGTGATATTAAATCAAGTTAGTTTTTCATAAATATCTTAAAGGTTTAGCTGTCTAATATCCCCTGAGACCAAAAAGCTTGCCTAAAAAATGAGCTACGATTTTTGTTATTATTCAAGATTATTGCCCGTTAAAGCCTCCGCCTGAATTCGATTTCGACTTCATTGGGCATTGGTCTTGACCCTTGACCCCCAAGAATCCCTCAGGCAAAATGCTGCGTGCAGACAAGCGAAGGTAATTCGCATCCTGCCTTCCTTCCTTTTTCGTTCCCTGAGGCTATAGCCAAAACCTAATGAAGCATTGGTAGCACCAGCAACTCTGTGCAGAGTGATGAAAAGGGTTCAAGTCGAAGCTAACTCAATACTTGATTGATTACATTTTCTGAATTAAATCGTGAAAAATTTTAAAAACAAAAGAAACTAAGGGATTATATTACGACTTGAGTTAGTCACCTTAAAAGTCATAATGAGATTTAATCAGTAAAAAGTTTTTAAGCTGAATTAAAACCGTGACAAATTCAGTGATTGTTCGCACTTCCCCCAGTT
Source organism: Drosophila lutescens (assembly GCA_037075285.1). NCBI lineage: Eukaryota > Metazoa > Arthropoda > Insecta > Diptera > Drosophilidae > Drosophila > Drosophila lutescens. The sequence continues at coordinate 527,088 of JBAMCF010000072.1, read as the reverse complement.
TCCCCTTTTCCTCTTTTTTTCTGTATATATTTTTGACAAATTGAGTTATGTTCCAAGCCCAGTAAATACAAACGGAAAACACTGAGCTACAGATTATTTCATTAGTATTCGTAACGCTGATTGCATTTTAATTAACAAGGCGAAGGCGCCACTCCCCCAGTCAGTTAACCCCTTGGCCGCCTTAACCCCCTCTAGAACGCGCGAAAAGAGAAACCCGTTTGACACGAAAAATTGCAAGAATCTCGAATGATTTAATTTTAATAACTCAATTTGCTTTGCCCACCAGCGGGGCTCTCGTTTCCTTAAATTGTTTTAGAATTCCGACTGCGATTGCAAATCCACTTGATACATTTAATTAAAGTTGCATATCATTTGGTTTCGGTCCAAGCGGAATTCCTCAATATCGAACGCAGAAAATGCTCGCATATGTCGTCGATTCGGGGTTGAAAGACACCTCCTCGGCCTCATGAGAGGGTTTATTTTATGGACAATCCACACTTGATGACCGTGCGATGATGATGAGGACGATGGCGATGATGCTGACGAACCGAATCGAACTGGTCAGCAAAGAAATGTTCAGAATGTTCAAACTGGGAATTTCGATCGATCGTAAAACCGAAATGGGTATTGGGTATTGCCGGGGCGGCACTGCTCAATTTATTTGCGGCCAGCGATAAAAATTTTCATGAATTATTAACAGGTAAGTAGAAAGAAGAAGAGTCCGGTCTGAATTTGTGGGGTGGTTCATTGAACCCTTTACTAAGATGGGTTCTGGGAAAAACGAAATGTGTTTCAAAAAAGCGGATAAACTTATTACAATAAAACCAAAACATTAAAGTTAATAATGTTTGTATTATTGGTGTCTTATAATTCCGAAATACTCGATATCGTATCATCGATTTTTTCCTATTTTAATACCAAGTTGATATGATACCAACCTCATTCCCTATATTTCACATCATAGCTTCAATCTGATCCTATTTTAATACCAACTTGATAAATTAGCAACCTGATGAAACGAAAAAAAAGAACTGCCTTTTTTATTTTCAAAACCATTATCCCTACCTTGTTCTCACAGTTGTTATTACATAATCCGATAAAACAAGGCAAACGCCCCTATACCAAATACACACCTATTTGAAAAGAAAAGTAAAACAGTAAAAGTAAGGTAGAAGTCCTTGAAGGGAATTCAGGTGTTCCATTTGACACTTTATGAAATTTATGACATTATTGGGTTCCGCTCCTTTCCCTAGAAAGTGAGTAAGTAACGGTAAAGACCTGCCCAAGGACACCCTGATGCCCGAAGGATAAGAGCCACACAGAGAGACTTAGGGGATAAGAATAGTGTCGTCTGGCGATAAGTCAAGGGCTGTCCAAACATTTTCCTTGGTCGCATGATATATTTCTCTATTACGAATCCTCAAACCAAGTGATCTAAGGGTCTCCGCGATTCTTGAGACTGCTTCCCGATTTAAATCTGTAAAGAACTTTGACATCCCTGAATCAAAAGCGCCGGCATAAAAGCGTGTCTCTATATTGACTTCGTTCTCTTTTTTGTAATTCTGCAGGCAAAAGCTTCGCCGGCATAAATTATCTGCCGCTGTGGATCTAAATTAAACAAAAACATTTGACATTGCCCACAGCTCAGGCAAATCCTTTAAAGACAAATAAACGCAAGACTTCCCCCTTCGCAGGCAGCAGCCAAGGTTGTCTTACAAGGATTCGCCATTAAAAATGTTAATTAGTTGAGCAAACATTGCGATTGAGCTTCAACTGTGGCACTCTAGGTTACAATGGGGTTGATTCGTGTTTTAGCTGATTTTATTATGGCACTAAAGTAAATCTGAATTTGAACCGGAAATAACACGGGAAATTCATGAGTTATGGATTTTAATTTCAGAAGTCTGAGTAAAAGTAGATTTTTCTATTATAACTCTATGTAAGATTTTTTTATTTAAAAATGTTATAAACAATTATTTTTTTTAAATACGAATCGGAAAATAACAAATATTTTAGATGTGGAATGTTCATGTCACAAAATGAGTTAAATTTTCAATTTGAACTTCATAAAAGGTAAATCTCCTTAGCCCACCGATCCCACTGTGCCATAATGGTTGGTCCAAATTGGAATGTGAGAACGTGGCTACCGACTTGCGGCATCCCAACCACTTCGACTTCGACTTCGGGAGTTTGAGTTCGAGTTTGGCCAGCGGACATCGCGTGTGCATGCAAATCGAAGGCAGCCGGAGATTGAACGCCAATTAGGATGAATGTTTGGGGCACGCCGCTCCAATCCAAATCCCCGTTCCCCCTCTTTCCTTTTTAGCCAGGCCAGACTGCATGACGCCGCGTGCCGCATGCTGCATGCCGCTTGCCGACGGGAAAAAAAGAGAGTGGAGATCACAGCCTCCACTTCCCTGGGTTTGCCATCATCAGTTGTCAGTTAATTGCTAAAAACTGTTCACACGTTCCAGGTGCGACTTTTGCATACAGTCCGGCCTCAAGATGAAGTCCAAGTTCGGGTGAGAAAAGAAGGCTACCAAGCAACTGACCATTCCAGTCACGTCGGGTTGGTCCCGGAAAAATCAATATCAAAGAAACTCAATCTTAAGTCCGACTTCCCCTTCGACTTTCTCACTTCCGCAGGCGGTCGACATCATCCCCTAAGAGTGGCTAAGAGATGGCTCAAGTCCCTCCTCTACCATCTTTCTCCGAAAATCGGGGGCGTCGAAAGTTGTTTTAGTTTGTGGCCATCTTTTTGGGAGAAATTAAGCATGTACGGGCTGTACCGAGAGACCCAGTTATGCAAATATCCAAGAAATCACAGGCCCGGCAACAGAGACTCATAAATATCGATGAATTCTACGAAATTGGTGGAGTCCCAGGGTCTTCGGCAGGTGTGCTATTTAAATGCATGGCAGCAACTGCCAAAAAAAGATGAGAGGCAAACGAAAAACAAACCTGCGTCCACAACAAACCATTTTGTAGGTCTTAGCTATGGTCATACATGCACTCTGAAAAAATTACCTTTAATTAAAGGTAGCTTGGAAAACTTTTTTTAAACTTTCCTAAGCGTTAGAATGCAATGAGTTATTGAAATCACTTATTAAGGTGTCTAAAAGTATGCAAAAGAATAAATATGCAATTTCGAAGGATCATTCCTTATTCACTGGAAACCTTTAGATACCATTATAAGTGAATTTAAAACACTAGCGATTTCGGTTGCACCCTCATATGTTTATAAACTTTCTAGCGTTTTTTCGAGTGTAATCTCAATGCCCAACCCTCGCTATAAAGGGGGCCTTTAATATGACGAACACGTACCCCTCAAAACCGTTCGGATCGGTGGATCGCTGTGGATCAGTGTGGATCGCTCGCCTCGATTTATTCGTTTGTTTTGCTTGGCTTTTCGTAATTTCCATTCGTCGCACTTTCAGCGAATCAATCAAACGGATCCAATACGATACGATCCAATCCAATCCGTCCAAGTCCAGACCGAGAAGGTCTTTGCCACATTCCCCGATCGGCTGATAAACCTGTCAGGCCAAGGGCATAAATCAATCGACGCATAGTTTCGACTTTAAACTTTACGAATTAGAATCGCCAGAAGTTTCATTAAACTTTCTCCCGGAGAAAATCAATACTCATTCCCGGGGATTCTCGCATGGCAGGAGTGAGAATAGTAATCCCGAGCACAAAAATTTCCAGCGTATCCTGTTTATCCTGGCCCACTCTCTTATGCTCGTCACGTGCCTCAGGAAGACGGCAAGTATTCCCCACCTCCCATCCTTCTACTTCCACCTCCGGCTCAAGTTTTGTGTACATTTTAGCACATATTCCCAACTTGAAGCCTCACCCGATATCCTGACAGGTACATAGTAGTAGTAAAGATGCATGCGCATATACGATGTTTTATATAAGGCAATTACATGGCAGACTCGTGACTCGCACATTTTTAGATGCTTGATGGGTTTCCTCACAGTCGGGGTCACCATATCGGATGGGTAATCCGTGTTGATATGCGTTTAGTTCTTTCTTTCTAGTTCTAATGGCATCCAAGAGCTTAAGAGAGCTGAAGAGCTGAAGTTTCCGATAAACATGATGTTTGAAAAATATCGAAATTATCGATAAAGTCGATATATTTCAAGCTCTAACTCTAAAGCTTTAGTCTCAAAGTGAATGGAAGAACTTATTTTTATATCGTATTACTTTCTGAAAAGTTAAACACTTCAATTACACCATTCTTTATTCATGTCTAAATTGTTTGTTCTCCCTGTCTTTCAATCAGATATTTCAATCACATCATCTCAGATTATTGCTTGTGCCTATTTTTTGCAATCATTATTATCACACCCACCATTAAACCCAGTATCGGCAGCCACAAACCAGAACATTCCGAGCCGGGGGATATCATTCTTACTACAGCCAAAGGTCAGCCGCCTTCGGGGGCAAGGCCTCATTTCATTTTATTCTCCATCGCGGGCCAAAGCCGAAGCAAAGCAGCAAAGCAGCAGCTTAGCAGCACGCTCCAAGCACATTTGCCATGTTTAGAATTAAGACTTCAGATACTCGAGATGTTCAAAAAGCCCAAAACAGCCGCAGCAAAACGGCAGAAAAGCGACGGGGCGGACAGAAGACAGAAGAGAACCAATTCCAAAGGCAGGCAAGGCAGCAGCCTCAGGTCTCGAGCCTCGAGCCTCCAGTCTCGAATTCGAACCTCGAGTCTCGGGTCCAACTCATGTTACTCACGTTCCAAACGAGCTTTTGTCAACTTGTCTAAATGATTTTTGCACACTGTAAACAAGCCAAGAAACTGCGCCAGACGGACGGACGCTCCGTTGGACGGACAACAGCAGTTGGAACGGCGACAACATTCAGTATTGACGTTGACCCTGCACGACTGCGATTCAGAAGTGGAGACTCCGTCTGCCTGGGGATATGAAATGAGTGGAGTGTGTGCCAAGGATTCGCAACCTGAAGTCCCCCCGAAGTCGTGTGTGATGGGGAAGGAAGGTAGGTCTTTGCAGGCTGGGAGGAGGGCAAACGGGCAGCAGCGTTCCCCGTGGGAGTCTTTTGTTATTGTTGTGCTGATCTCTTGGATTTTTCGTTTCGATATTGTCGTGTAATCACGAATTTATTTTATTGAAAATCACTTGACAGGTGGCGCCTTATTTAACTAAGTTGTCATCCCTTCCTCTCAGCCCCTCCACTTCCCCCGCTCTGAGGGAAATGGCTATGAGAATGGGAATGGAAATATTGTTAGTCATAAATGTTTTGTGGGAACAAGTCGAGTTCAGTGGAATGGGGAAGGTATGTGCCAGACATGTTTGGTGTGGCTAATACGGGGAAGTTTCTTGGGACTATAACTTCTAAATGCAATTGTTGAAAGAAAATTGCTAGGGATGGTTTATGCGAATTGAATTGCTTAAGGAGAATTATAAATTTAACGATAATATTTAAGCTATTTGCTTACTATTTTTGATTCTATATGGCTCGGTTTTCTTGTTAACCTGAAGGGTAAACTTTTCGAAATCTATTTATAAGAAAAATTAAGTCTTCGAGTTTAGTTAAATAGTGACCGAACAGAATTTCATACCAACATATGTATTTTAGCAACCGATGGACCATAATGTACATTCCTGAAACGTCTGAGGATGTGTATAGTTCAGAATACTCTGAAGTATATTATTCTTTATTACCGAAGTGCATTATTAATTTTATAAATATTTTTCATTTAGTTTTCAATGGCTTAACGGTGACTCTTTCCCCAAAGAGGCTAGACGTCTCCAGGTTTCCCAACATATATTCCCCTGACCTATCCCCACAATAGTCATTCCGAATAATACATGGCCTTTTTGTGATTCCGAAATGAGCTGCCCCATAATGGGAACAAATGACTCCCCCAGTAGACCGTCTTATCGCGCCCTCAACAACATCACACACCATCCACAGAGCAGAACACAACATCACCGCTGTGACGTGTTGAGAGTTGCCCCAGCGAATTCTCCAGAGAATTTGCCACCGAGCAAAAGGAGAGAAGAGAACTCAGGTGGTCACTGGGCTGGCTCTCTAGGGAGAGGGAGAGACCCCAACAACAGGCGAGACCAAAACAAAAACATGATATATACGATATGATGTGTGGATGTTTAATGCTGGGATGCTGGAGAGGAAAGCCTTCCGTGTATGAGTTTGTATCTGTGTGTCGGCGAGGCGAGGCGACTCTCCCATACGAAAACCTGCTCCACCACCATTTGCAGCTTGCAATGCGCCGCTCCAAAGTTTCACAGATGCAGCGCCGATGAGATGACGATGATGACGATGCTGCCGCTGCTCCGGAGTTCGGACCAACAACATCCAGCCAGCCAAACATACAACCATCCAACCAACCGACTATCCCAACCAACCGACCAAACGACCGAGGCGACCGACCATGTTTCCTGATGCGAGGCGAGGCGATAGTTTATCGCCAATTTTCGTGCCGTGCAGAGGTGAACGCGGACCAAAAACGTGCGAAAGGAAAAGCTCTGTTCCCTATCGCACCCGTAGTATCGCATCCGTATCCGTACACCCTACGTACATTTCAACCGACTACCCCTAACCCACACCCCCTAACCTAAACTCAAGGTTGACTTTGTGACTTGACTCGGGTTTCCTTCACTTGTCTTTTTTGTTGTATGCATCAGCTCTTTTTTCGGCTGCCGTCGGTTCTTTTTCATATGCGTTGTAGGGACCGGAGGGTTGATTTGGAACCTCCCAAAAAACTCCCCCCTAAAACAGCCATGCGCGTTAACGGTAAATAATGGCCGCCATCTTGGCCCAAACGGAATGTGCAAATATGTCTATATAATCCCCAAGTGCTTGTGTCTCTGTGAGAGTGCGTGTGACCACATCAAATCAAAGATAAATAGCTGAAAAGCTGAAAAGCTATCGTTGGAAATAAATAGTCGCATTAGGGTGGGTCGAGTTCCATGGATGAAAGATTGATTGATCAGCCGTAAGGTCGAAAAGAAATCTACTGTTTCAAATCGGAAGTTTTTCTGAAACAAAAATATAGTCTCGATATACCTTAAAAATGTATCTTTAGTCCTAACTGAATTCTTTTACTATTTTTAATTAATTCTTTGTAAAGTTTTTGATGTAATTTTCTAGGTTTTATTTCCCTATAAAAAACTATTATTTATATTTTTGAATTATTTCCAAATTTCGGTTTTATTTTTAGATTTCTTGTTTAACCATTTTCGCTACCGATTGAAAGTGATGTTATTTTATTAAGTTCAATATATAGATTACAGTCCTTGAATCAAAAAGATCTAGTATCCAGAAGCTTTCTTTTCCTCCCTAATCGGTTCTATATCACTAAAATCAAGACCCACCCTAATATTCCTGCACATATAGTCAGATATATAGATAGAGAGGAACCCCTTGGAATGGAGCACCACGGCAGTGGGTTCGTGGCATCGCCATGGGCCGCCGTCCTGGGCCACCACTCGATGGCCTCCGATGCCGGGTTCGCTGCTGCTGCCGCTGCGGCGCATGTCCAGAACCACTCGATGCACCATCCCATACACTCACATCACCACCACCACTCGCACTCGCATCCGCACCCACATCCGCACTCGCATCCGCATCACCATCCGCACCTGGGCGCCGCCGGAGGGATGCCGATGGATCTGCATGTGCCGCAGGGATTCCCCTACTACAGGTAAATAAAACGAAACCAGAACCAGAACATCTCGCTGCACCACGGTCTCCCTCTCTCTCTTTCGCACCCTCTATTGGTGTCTCTTTCGCTGGAGCTTGCATGCAAATTTTTGGGGGCGTTGCCAATGCCGGAAAAGTGTCCACCTGACATCCAATGGGCTTACATTTGGGGAGACGCTGAGACAATTGACGGAACTGCCCACCAAACATGGGAAATTAATCCACTTAAATGCTTCCTATTTGGGGTGGATGTTGGGTAATTATGAGGGATTGTTTCTTCATTGGAAGTTATACTCACAAAATATTCTTCTAAGCTGCAGCAATAATTGTAATAATGAAAAAAATGCCTTAAACTTATCAATAATAAAAATAATATATCTGATATATTATTTCACCATATTTCGCTAGGTTGCCTTGACTTTTTTCAGTAATTCCATTTAGTTAGTCGATATTAAAGCCAGTTTCCTACAGCTATAAATAAATAAATTGAAAAGAAAAATAAATTGGTCATTAAAACGGAAATCAGAAAGCTTGAAATCTTGAGTAATAAATATCCTGAAGTGTAAAAACCTTTATCGACCCACTTTTGACCTCATCATGTCTGACACCTTGTCACCTCTTACCCACCACAAAGAAACCCACCCAAAAGTGGCTTTCGCTGCCAAAAAAATCAGGATTAAATGTTCAAAAAATTAAAATTACCCAGGAAAGAGAAGTGCAGGGAGCAAAAAAGAGGGCACTACAGAGGTGCCAACATCGATGAAACTCATAATTAAACTAATTGAATTTACGTGACAATAACACTTTCGACACTCACTCAACCGGCCACCAAAAAGCGAACGATGAACGATGAACGCCTCACGAAGTCGAGCGATTGTCACGAGATAAGTTGGGCAGCTTCCCTCCTCTTTCACTTTTCCCACTCCTCACACTCCTCACAGTACTCGCAGTACTCGGGGTTTCATTCGTTAGCCTCCTCCATAATGCATGGTTATTTTCAATATCGAAAAATGAAATCGGCATCAAAGAACATTTCGCCGCAATAGCCATGAAGCCGAAGTGGTAATCCGGGCTCGGTCTTAAGCCGAGACCTCTTTTAGACATTCCCACAACAATATTGCAATGGCGATGTAATTCATGAACTCTGATTGGTGGCCCCGGCGAAAGAGTCGAGGTTGTAGTTAAGATTGAGACTCGAGGAGTCCACGAAAGATGCGGGCACAGCAGCTTTGGCTACCAGTGGCTGAGGGTTTTCGGTTTTGGGATGGACAGGATTAAATGGGATATTGAGAAAATTTTTCAAATGGTCAGGATTTTTTATGTCTTCAAGAAAATATCAGATCTTATATATTTGATATATCAAGTGCAGAATTGCATTTTTATCGTATTTCCACTTTTGACTTAAGAGTATTCATTTATGAAATGGATTATTTGTATTGAATATCTTTCGAACCTCTACTGTCCTCGTGAGTCACTAATCTCGTGAGTCACTTTCCTCGTGAGTCACTTCTCCTCTTGAATCCCTTTGGCCATCAGTTAATCAAACACGCAAATATTCATTTATAAAACGGATTATATATATTGAATATGTTTGGAACTACTATACTCATGAGTCACTACCCTCGTGAATCCCTTTAGCTATCAATTACCCAATCACGCACATCTCTAGCGTCCACATGGGCCTTCCTATTCCGGACTTAAACTTTAACTGCGACTCCGAACTGCAACTCCGAACTCCCGACTCCGCCACTCCAACTTCTCGGCTCACACAATCAGCGTCTATCAGCATTTTTCAATTATATCGGAATAGCGTTATCCGTGGCTGGATCGCGTCAGAACGCATAATTACTATAATCACCTGAGTTATTACCTTGGCGAATATTGACGAAGACGCGAAGAGAGGGCCGCGAAGTAATATTAAAAGCAACAAACAACCGAACACCGAGGAGGGGGAAAAAGGGTGGGCTACAGAAATCTAAACTGTGATTGTTGCCCCTTTCATCCTGCGATGGGTTTTGCCTTTGCCTGATGACGCTGCCTCAATTTCATTTTGGTCTTTTTCCCATTATTTTCATTTTATTTTTTCGCTTTTTTTTATTTTTTGCTTATACCTCAATTCGTTAAAGTTACATTACACTGGGAGAAACGGGGAAGGGGCCATACACACTAAAATCGGGGAAAAAAAAAGAAGTGAATCAAAAAGAGTTTTGACCTAACTGGAAAATTGCTGGGACGTTTGTTTTTCATTACAGCCGACAACTTTGTTGCTGTTGTTACTTAGGGGGGTTTTTAAATGGGGGTTCGGGGCTTTAAGGCGCCTTCAGGGTCGGCGAAGGGGGGCCGGAAAAAGGAGCACGAACCGCATTTTCATTGCACAAAGCGATCTCCACACACAATTTTCCATGGTCAGCAAAGAGGATTCGAGCTCTTTGCGGTTTTCGAGGCCAAGCTGGCCCCCCTTTTCCGCCACCGCCCCTGGATAAGCCCCTCTATGATGCTAAGACCCCATCCCAGACAACGGTAACACCGCAAAATGTGCAGTGAAAAACCATCATTTCAACAATTTATATTTCGAACGTGATTGGTGGACTTGGCTGGCCAGAGAGCTCCCAAGGAAGGGGATGTACGAGGGAATGGTATGGGGGTACCAGGGTTAGTAGCACTGCAAGACGGCCATTAAGAAATTGCTGTAAAGCATAAAGAGCAAAATGAAACCGAACAAAGAGCCAAACAGCAAAAAAATATAAAAAGCAACAAAGCTCAGCGCGAGAAAATGAAATAAAATGCAGCAGATTATGATTGCGATTATGTTGGCTCCAAAACGGGGGGATTCGGGGGGAATATGGTGGGGATATGGCGGGACAGACATATAAACTTGATGATGGGAATGAGCATATGAGAAACGGCGTACGAATATTAAAGGCGGGAGAGTTAGCCAAGTGGCAACATCAGCAAATGGATTTGGAAACAAATGAAGAAAATGAGGGACCTCTGAGAAGTTATGAAGTTATGGGAAATGGAAGGATGGGTAGTTCGAAATAAATCTCAAAGCGGAGATAATAATATCCTTTGATTGCTAGGATGGTTTACTACAATTAGTTGTACTAAGTAATGTTAAAGGAAAATATCTAAGAACCAACCTTTAAAATTAATCAGAGTCATTTCAGTTAGTTTTCACAGAACAAATATTTTTTTATAAATTGGAGTTTTAGGGCTGAGTTAAACATAACCAAAAGGGATGGTCAAAATCCTTTAGCTTTCCCATACCACACTTTAGTTTAATCAAAATACGTCCTTATCACAGCATCTGCCTACAAAGAAAGGCCGCAGATTCGAGTTCAATCAGTAGTTTCCATCAAAAACCAAGCCAATACCGCCAATAAAGAGAGAAGAAAATCCCGATTCGGTCCAGCGAGCCGCGAAGGTGTTGCCCAGGCCCCACCCAAAATGCATTACGGGCTACACTTGTTCGGTGGGTTGGAGGTATGGAGGTTCCTTAGTTCGATGGTATGGATGGTATGGTGGTTCCCAGGCGGCATCCTTCGTTCTTCTCCGGCTGCCCAACGTCACATTCAATTAAATTATGCAAATGAGGCGCAACACTTGAGCAGGACGAAGAACTCTTCGAACAGAAATTGACTTTCTGTCGGTGGTTTTTGTTTTTTCCCCTCACCAAACCAATCCACCATCCCCTTCAATTTCTCTCAACACTCCACCCACTCGCACCGCTGAAGATGCAACAGAAGAAGCTGCAGCAGCCACGGCAGCAGAAGCGGCAGCATCAAGTTGCAGGTTGAGGCAAATTACAACATTGCCTCTGGCTCCTCAAGTGGCCAAAGACGCAGCCAATGCACTGCGAGAAAATAGCCAAGTATAAAAAGAACATAACAAGCCGATGATGATTCCTCATTTAAATAAATAAATATTAAGAAATTAAGAGACAGCTCAACCGCCGCTCTGCCACCACACACACAGTAGAGAACTATGATTCGATTCGCTGAGAAAATTATACACACAAAAAACTTTAGTCCCCCAACAAAGCTATTCCCAATTCCAAAACTGATGCCCCTTTTCCCTTAGTGCACTGAAGGTTTATCTGGTGTGGATGGTTTTTCCTCGGCGAGTTGATGAGCTTGATGTTCACACAGCCGGCAGGCATAAAGCTATTACCCATACACACACTGTTGGCCAAGAAGGATGTCCTTGCTGCCGGCAAACTCAAAGTGAGCCAACAATTTCATCAACGCCAAGACAAGTCGCCGAGGTTCCTCTTCTGGTAGCGCGTAAAATTAATTGAAATTCATGCCGTGTTACAATAACAATCATTAAACGGCACACACTCGTGTGTGAGTAAGGGCCACCCCCCGAATCCCCAATGAACCCCCTCCTTTCGCCTCGTTTCTTCGATTTTTAGCAGCCTGCACACCCAGAGTGCAAAAGTACAAATCCCTGAGTGGAATATCAAACGCTGGATTAGCACGATGATTAGTCTGCGATTCATAAATCGATGGATTGCACATTGGACCAGCGACTACATAAAGACGATGCGTAGTTATATTACTATTATATCGATACCAAGTTACTTGTACAGGGTATCGGGTATCGCCTCCTCTGCAGAGCAAATTCCCTGTTGCCAGGCGATCAAATAATTGAGATAAAGGTTCCAAGGGACCAACCCGAAAGTTCTTCAATAACCATCAACCAAAATCAAGTTAAGGGAACCCGTTTGAGGGCAGATCGAATAAAAAGTACTCTATTAAGAGAAGGGCTATTCCAAAATAAAGAGCAAAAGTCGAAGTTAAATATCTACATTATATCTACAAGACATCTACATTATATTATATATCGGAATATTCTACTGTCCAATTAAATCAACTAAGCCTAAACAAGTTAGAGTATTATTTCAAAAGTTGTAGGCTGAGCTTTACGCTTCTTGTTTCTTTTCTTTTTGCAAAAACAAAAACTTTGCCAAACTTATAAATATGTATGAGAAGTTTTCGAAATTGTTGGAATCCCTGCCGACAACAATAACTACAGCAAGGTCGGTAAGAAGACAAGCTGGGATCGTTGCTGTCTTCGATCTGGCTGATGATGATACTGATGATGATAATGATGACGACGATGATCAGCGGAGGCCAAAAGAGTCCGAGTCGAAGTCGATCAGTTGAACAGCAGTTCGTCAGTTCGTCAGTCTGGGACTTGGACTTCAAAAGGAGTAGGAAGGAGGAGGCTGGGTTCCGAGGGTTCGGCAAAAGGCAATCATTGATCAGCGGAATTTAGAGCGAAAATTTGATATTAAGGCCAAGTGGAGGGAAACAGCAGAAAAAAACCGAAACAAAAATTACGCTAAAGGAGAAGCAACAAAGTTGGGCCGGAAAAAAGAAAACAAAATAAACCTCAAAATTGTTAAAATAAAATTAAGCAGAAATAAACGCCCCACAAAGTGAGGGAGAAATTTCAAGGGAGGCGGAATCAAAAATGGGGACTTTGACCACCAATTGTGAGTAACGATAACTCAAGCTCATAGAGTTACACTGGAAAAAAGGCCTTTAAAATTATAGATTAAATTAAGCTTCGACATTAAAAGGATTTTTTATCAACATAACATTTTCGTACATTCTTCAAGTGCACCGAGCACTTTGCTTTTAATATAAATAATTGTCCATGGCTACCGCAAATCGGAAAACGGAGGAGAGTCCAATCCAATCCAATCACTTCGCCTGGGTCCTCCGTCCGCCATCCACCATCCACACTCCTCCATTACAGCCTCGTCTCTTTTGGGCACAATCAATAATGATAGATAGGCCACTGAGGGAAGAGAAGGACGAGGGGATCGCGTGTGCGATCAGTGTCCAACCACAAATCGCTTTGGGGCCTTTGACAGCATCATTCAAAAAGTAAATACGATCTGTCGCCGCTTTGGAGCGGAGCATGAAGGAGTTGGGAGCTGGGAGCTGGAAGCTAAAGGCTGAAAGCTAGATCCACAGAGCGGGTTTTGTAATGATCGTGATGAAATTCGCCAATCGAACAGCAGGAAGCGATCGGTGGCAATTCGTTGGTGACGGTGGGAAAAATATGCTTCATATGGTTGGGCAGGGCAGGTGGACAGGATGGGGGTGATTCGTAAATGATTCGGGTGAAATTATGAACTTCTTATTACTTTTAAATTTTTTAATTAATATGAGATTATTATTATATTTATTTTATTTAGATTACGATACAGAGTAAAATTTTAAACTTCTGAATTATATAAATTGATTAATTTCGGAAATGTATAAATAATCCCATATTATCATATTACCATCTGATACCGTCAGATCTGTTAAGATCTGCTATCTAATCGCGATGACAACCTTACGAATCGCTTTTTAAGTATGTACAAACATCGCAGGCCCAATTGGAGGGCATCGTGGGCTAGTTAAATGTGCAGATTACACACCTTATTATTATGAAATATGTTCCGTAATTATGGCCAAAAGGGGTGAGGGTTAGGGATGGGATGGGCTGGACGGGGACAACCTCTTAATAGACGGTTTGGTCTCAGCCCTTATGTAATTTCCACTGCCCCTTTCGGCAGCAGCAGGGAAAAAAGGGCCCAAGAAGAAGCAAACCCAAACCCTAGACCTCCTTATATTGACAGTCCTGGCGACAACGACGAACTGAACTTGGGGCAACTTTCGGCGGGGGAAACTAGAGGGGAAAACCCTGTCGAGACTCCGTCTTTCGCCTGGCCACTGGCTACTTGACCACTGGCTCCTGTCTTCCTCATGCCAATTTATTTATGGTGCGGTACAAGTTTTTACGCACTCAAGTGCTCTGAGACTAATTGGGCACGAAACGCAATCAAAGTGACGACGACAACGATGTATTGGGCCGATGCTGATCCCTCCCGTCCCCCGCCTCCGCCTCCTGCTCCTCGATCCTGGAGAACCGGGTGACACTCACTGGAATCGATGGATGGCAGACTAGCAGGCCGGTCGATCGATCGATGGATGGATGGATGCCAGGACGGACAGAGTCCCCAGAAAAACCAAACGACAGCCAAACACTCAGACAAATTAAAAAGCTCTTCACTGAGATTTTCCTATTGGTTTTTCAATGATTTTGATTTTTTTCGAGTGTATGTAAAAATTAGAAATATAAAAATGAAAAACGTGGTTGGGAGTGTTGCAAGACAATTTTGAAACCAAAGTTTAAATACAAAAATTCTTTATGAGAGATTACAAAAATAATAAGGTCACCAGTTTTAAAGTTTTCAAATTTTGTAGGCTAACCTCAAACTTATCTAGTTCCATTTTAGTTCCAAATAGTTGTATCAAAATCTGTGCATTCCGTATTCTTATAAATTTCCAGAAATGGCAATTCATTTCTTCAAGTGATTTCACCTGAGAGGCGACAAGAGAGTGCACTCGGCGATCGATTCGATTCGATCACTTGAACTTTATATCTCGGCTGATGAGGCTTTGATTTGTGGCCCTCAGCCGGGGATCTCCACAAGCGGAGAGTCGTGGCCAAATAGTTGGCCTATGTTCTACACAATTATCTGTTATTATCGAGCTTTATTTTGCTCTTTTTTCATTGCGCAGCAATGTTGACATCTCATTGCTGGAGGAGCCTTTTATGCCAACACTTAAAAATAGCAGCCACAGGAGATGTTCGTCAGAGATGTTCCGTACCCCCCTTGGAAGCCCCTTTCATCGTTCCCTTCGAGAATTCCTTGGTCTTGGCATTCCCCCGTGATCGTTGAGGGAGAACACGTGTCTCTCAGTGGGTTGGTGGGTTGATGGTTTAGTGGGGAGTGGGAGTAGCGACTTGGAGCAAGGACACCAGTAGATGACATTGTTTGACAAGAGCTGTGGACAACCGAGTCCAAGAAGCTAATGTGTTATAAGGAAAACAAGACTCCATAAGCACAAAGTCATGCAATAAAATATTTAGGTTAGCATTTTAAAAAATGTATAAAAAAATATTTAATTGCTTAAGATTTAATAGCTGAAAATGTTGTGAAAATATTGGCTATTGTTTTTGAGGATGATAAGAAGAAAAATAGTGAACATGGTGACCCCGATGTCTTTAATCACAATGAAAGGTAACTCTAAAAGTATTAGACAAAAGAAAACCTGTAACAGTATTACAGCTTTTTTAACTATCTCAAAATAAAATGTGTGGTAAGGTTTATTAACAAAATGTCGAACTTTTCTAACTCAAAATAAACTTTAACTCTGTTTAATCATCTTGTGAACTTAAATATAAATATTTATTGTAAAATTTAAGTTATAATATTTCGACTTTCAAGCCACTCTCCACTTTCATTCATCATTATCGTCCACAGTTACTATCACTTCCTTTCCCGACTCCTCCCAAAAAGCTTGACCTGCGACTGATGAACTCAATCAAAGCGAAATTAAAGGAAGCCGGGGAGAAAATCCGCGAAGCAAATTACAATTTTGATAATTGCCATGACTGCGACTCGAAATCATTTCTTTCCATTCCCCTTTTGCCGGCGCTCAAGCTGAACGGTGGTTTCGATCGATCGATGGATCGAGCAAACTGCAAACTGCCGAAAAACCGAACCGAACCATCGATCGAAGGGTCAGCCAAATTTTTGGGGAACGGACAGAAGGGTATACTTTTTGGGGGCAATGATTTACGACCACAGGAGGTTCGAACTTCGAAGTGAACGAAAGTGGAAGTGGAGGGCGAGAGTCGAGGGACAAATCAATAAATTTTGGATCGGTGCTTGCACTTGATTATAAAGTGGAAGCCAGCATATAATGTCCAGTTGTTGTATAATTTGGCCAGATTGCGGGTTCTTTATGCGCCGATTTCGCGATTCCACTTCCTGTTGACCTTGTCTCTGATTCTGTTAGATCCCAGCTAATGTTATGGTTCCATCTTGAGGGATACTATTTAAATCTATTGATTTGAGAGCGTTTTTTTCTTTAATAAATAGTTGTTGTGGGAAACCAACAACATTTTGGTAGTATAACTTGGGATAAATTGGAAAAAAATTTAGGAAACGTGGTGTTCAAAAAGTATTTCTATTGTAAAAGTAAAACAAATTCATCACCTTATTTCCTGTTGACCCTATAGAGCGCACAGTTGTATATAGATTTGTTCCTCTGAGATCCCCGCTAATTCTACGATCCCATCTCCATTGCAGATACCGCGAGGACGCACTGTGCTGGGGCGACAGGTGAGCGCTGGCAACAAGTGAGCCGAGACATTTATCGGCTAATTTAATTTATTTAGAAAATGCCACAGCTTTTTCCCGCCGTAACAGCTTCACGCTAATCGAATTCAACAGCCCCGACTTAAATGTGCTTTTTGCTTTCTTTTGCTTCGGCCCCTTCTTCTTGCAGAAAGTCCATGGAGGAGATCGGAGCGGCCCAGTCCTCGGTGAATGCGCGGTAAGTGTTAATGTTACCGTAAATGATTCAGTTCAGTTCCCCCCGATTGGAGATTGCAGATCGAAACCCCTTCCCCAAACCCCTTCCTAACCATCCTCAGCGCCACTTGGCGGCGGCGGCGACTGCGCATCGCATTTGTTAGCATAAAATTATTGAATGCCAGAGAAGTCGTCTTTTTGTTGTCGTCGCTGTCTGTGTCTTGAGGCTCCTGCTCCAGCTCCCCTCCACCTGGGTCTGGATGCGGACATCTCGAGATGTTCAAAAGTCGGCGCGACAGACGTCAAAGGCGCATCTATGAGATACCTGGTAACCGCGGCTTACAGCAGAAACCGTTGGCAGCTTTCAGGGTATCCTAATGCCAGGCGGTTATCGCTGATGAAGCGCTAGATTGGTTATAAACTTGGATCATGCTTCAGTGAATAAAACCCAATTATTTTATAAATATGTATTTAACCATAACTTGTTAACTAAATTGATAGTTTCCAGAGTTCCAACTTCTAAGTTAAGTCTCCCCCATCACCTATCCCAAAAATCCCAGTAATCCCACATGGCTGCACCATTCTCAACCCAATTCACCTGGCCTAATCTAGTGTAGAGATAGTTCGGCTCGGCTCGGCCAGAGATTCCACTTGATGTGCGCTGTCCGCTGACTTTGCTGACTTGTTGTCTTGTTCTCGTTTTGTTATGACATTTTACATTTTTAATGGGAATTCTCACATAAAAAGTACAAATATCGGACTAATTGGATTTATCTCGAGGCTGTCGCGCGTTGTCACACTCTTTTTCTTCGGCCTGCCGGAAGATCTGAGGCAGAAAGCTCCGAGAAGAATAAGAAGAAGGAACACGGGGGCTGCGAGGAGTTCTAGACAAGTTTCTAGTTCTCAGCGGCTGAAGACTCTGGACTCTGGGATCTCCAGTCTTGTAGCAATTAGCAGTAACCCAGCAGTGGCCGAGAGTCCCAATTCGTTCCCCAATCCCAATCCGTTTCCAATGAATCGATCAACTGGAAAAACAGAAAGATAACAACACTCTCGGCAACAACAATGCTGCAATGAGGTAAAGTTGCATTGCTCAAATTGATTTCTGCAATTAATTGAACAACGCAAATGACAAACTGACAAAAACACAAGGCACAAAACAAAAGTGAAGCACATGAAAAGCCCGTAGCGAATTCCTCTCTCTTCAGCCGTGTCTTTCAGGCCCCCAAAACCCCTTCCCCCGGTTTTTAAACCAACCTCGAGACATCTGAAGAATGTACTTTGGCTCCCGAACACGCTTTCAGCTCGCGAGCAGAAAAGCTGGGGACTGCGGCCAAGGAATTGGTCGGAGGACACATCTTTGGAGGGTATTCAGGGGAGTTTTGGACTATTTTCACCATTCATCAATTTATTTTAAGTCCTTATATCAAATCAAATTAAGGAAAATAGCACTCACCATTTTTTTGCTGCATATGATAAATTCTCCAATTTGTCATTCTGATCCACTTTCGTTCAACATTATCAACATGGAAAGTCCTGGAAAATATAAAAAATATTTATTAAAGTCTTTTCAAGTAAATCACTTATTTTAGTTTGATATTAATTCATACTTCAAAAAGTTTGTTAATTATTATAATTAGTATATAGATATTATTTACACTTGTTTTTTATTTTTGCTATAGTTTTTTTTCCATGGTCTGATACATTGGACGGCATTGTTTATTTCTTCACATCTCGACACAGTTTCGTAAGGTGCAAGAATATTAATTAATAATTCCGAGCACAACTGATCACTTTTGTGTCGCCGCGGCCTCACCTTCTTTTTCCGCAGGCTGGCGAATTATTTAGTTAAATACCAGAAAAGTGAACGACAAGCTACAAAAACATCAATGGAAAACCGGAGTTAAAATGGAAAGCTGAGAGGGGTATACGTTTTTTCAGATTTTTTCTTGTTACTTTTCATCATTGAAGTAATTTATCAACTTTAACGGAAAGTTTATAGCACACGAAATGTCAATGATCGATTACAAATTGATCAATCAATGGAAAAGCCTGGGCATGGAATCAATTAAACAATCTAACCAGAGACGGTATCATTATTTATGTCAAGAAAAATTAGAGTCTATCGTAGGAAAAATGTAGCAAATTTCACGTAGCTCATAATTTAATATGTTCTTTTTTTATTGGGGCTTACATTGGGTCAAACAATTTAAAAATTTATATTATTTTTCATCCAACTTAAACCTCTAAAGAGAAGAAAGTGAGAAAGTGTATCCAAACCACTGCAGTTTATCATTTTTGACCGAAAAAGTTATTACCAAGCTCCATTGGGAATTGGAGGGCTAAGGGGACCGGGATCTGAAGAGAACATTTCATCGGAAGCACGCACAATTGCGATAAAGATCACGCTCCCGAACTGCACTACTCCGATTTCATTTGGATTCCGACCCTCCCTCTCTCGCTCTCTGATGTTTTATTGCTTAATTGTTGGTCTCTCTTGTGGTTTTTGACTTATAAACTCCGCTTATTGTCTTTTTTTGTCACTGCTTTCGTTTTGTTTTGCCTTGTGTTGTGTAACACAATCGAGAAACAGTTAGGCCATAAAAAAACTCTCCTCAGATCTGACAATAAGATAAATGCATTTCTCCGGCTACTCTTTTTTGGCCGGGTTGCAGCTTCAGTGACTAAAAAAACACTGGACCAAAATTTTATTTGGAGGGAACATACATATATATATAAATAAATGATTTTTGTCTTTATATCTTATTCTCTTATTTCATTTCTGAGGATTTTTGGTTATACAACTTTTGATACCTTTATTGCCATTTTGACGTAAGCATGTTAAATTAAAAGTAGGTTTTAAACTCTACATTTGCAATGGTTTTCTTCGCCTGGGTTTTAGGCTAGGCCTAGGTTTAACTCCAATTACCCATTTTTCGAAAAACATATTCAATAAAAATCTGATACCTTATTCACATTAATGGTATTACGTGATATTTTCTTTAGGTGTAGAAATGATTATTCTGGAAATCATTTTGTCCAGCTATTTTATCACCTCACGTCAGTTTTATGGGGGCTCGGCCTGCCTCCTGAAGGAGAAATGGTGACAGATCAGCGATCGCGGTTAGTTTATTGCTTCCTCCCTGGCTCCTTTCTCACTCCTTTCTCACTCATTTCTGGATTCCCGCTTATCTTATCGCCCCGATCACTTGTTCATCGATCGTTTTCCAGGCGCCTTTCAATGGTTTTCTGGTTCTCATTTTTGTATTTGTGTTTTTTTCGCATTTATTGTGTTTATTTCGATTTGGATTTCTTTCGGCCATCACGTTCCTATTTGAAATGGACGCCTCGTGTGTCCGAGTAAACGTGATAAATGCATCAACTTGCCAACTTTTCTTCCTGTCTCTTTTCCGCTAGCACTGAACCCTCTTATTGGTATCTTGGTATCTCTTTCCTTAATATGTTTCCTGTTGGCCACCGTTACCAATGCGGTTCCTGTGGCCTTGGGACTTGGGGATTCTCATGTACAGTGCTCTATCGAAAATAGGTATAGGTAATAATACAAATATTTTGCATTAACTGGCCATTTGTTATTACCCAATTTAAGAATCTATAGACAGAATCAATTGACATTTATGAACTTCCCTCATACTGATTTCTTTCAAGAACTACGTATATGAATCCTAGTTTCTTGAAAAATGCTGATTGAAAATCATTTGGTCTTAGGGTTGAGCTCCAAAGCTTGATTTGTCGAAAGTTCTTCTACTTAAATCTAAAGTATGCCAGACTTTAAATTCTAGTTTTGCCAATTAAATGTATTAGATATCGATGTTGCTACTGTATCGTTCACGAGACGTGATATGTGGAAGAGTAGGCCAGACGTGAGCCAGACACTTGAGCTTTAGTTCTGCCCCCGCTGGCCATCGCACTCTTTTTCCATTCATAAAATCGAATTTCAGCTCCTGACTGGAATACAAGTGTTTTTTCGAAAAACCAAAGCAGAAAACGCAACTGAAACCGAAACCAAAATGAAAATTCATGTCCATGTTCCAGCGGCGCCCGCAACACGCACACGCACCTCAAAATGGCGAGGGGTGGTAAATGGTAAATGGTAAGGGGTTTAGGAGGAGGTAGAGGAGGGGGTTGAGGCGCCACCACACGCATCGTTGCACGTCCGTGGCCATTGTCCTCGGGCGACTGGAGCCACACGCCATCCAAACGCCATCCACACGCAGTCCACAGTCCGTACACTCGGAAAAACTAAACTTTTCGATTACGTTCTTTTAATTCAGATTAAAATAATTACTTTTTAAATTTAGAGAGCGATAATAAATGGCTTGAGATCACTAAAAGGTTTACCAAGAGATAGAAAACATAACTTAAACACATAAAGTAGCGTGTGTGTTGGTAGCGCGGTGACAGAGCGCCGGCAGAGTGACCATGCTTTTCTGACGATCCCTTAAATATATATTGATAACATTTTGTTTACTCATGTCTTGTAATCTTGTCAATTTACTTATGAATTTAAAAAAACCGGAAGCATTGAAATTAATTGGCCTAATATTTTGGCTCAGTGTGCACGCACTGCCGATTTCCGACCTACAAAAGGAAGGTTCTTCCACTTGCCCCCGGACAATTTCGATGCCTGCCTGCCCACAATGATGATGACCACGAAGATGATGATGGCCACGATGTCTGCCCGGTGTCTGGACGTGAACGTGAATGTGGACGTGGACATGGTCACAGGCACTCCCCCTTAACCCCCTTAACCCCCTGAAGCCCCACATCCTGCCATTCATTCCGGAAGCGCGAACGCTTTCCACGTTCGATTTTTATGGCGAGCGCTGAATTCGAGTTCCTCATTCATTGTCTACTCCCTCGGCCAGCTCTTCCTCCTCGTCTTCTTGTCCCGGACCTTCTCTGGACCCGGACCCCTGGACAACCCAACCCCCTTAACCCGCCGGCGCCTGACCCAAGCACTTGGCACGTTTCCTTTTTAAAATTCACAATTGCCGCCGCCGTAATTGTGGGAGAATTCGCTACGCCAACTTGTCTCCTCGCCATCTCACTCACTCTCTCCCAAGAAATCGATCACGTTTCGGTTTCTACACATGTTCCAGTTACGTTACGCTTACGTAATGTTTGTACTACTCACAGGGGGTGAAAGGGGTTCATGGGTCTTGAAAATTGCCTGTGGTTAAGGCCAAGATACCCACTTTGCTTTATTTTTTGGTCAAAATAACGTTTTGATTAGTGATGGGAAATTAAGTGATTAAAGAGAGCTTTCATCGATAACTAATATATGTTTTCAGATTTAGCTTTGAAATTAGAAACTATAATAGGAGGAAAAAGTAAACCTATTAAGAAAACCATAATATAAGACAACGATAAAATGTAGCATATAAAAGTCTAGAAGTCCGGTGTTCAGGCATCATTTGTCGGCATAAGCTACGCCGTAGGATCCAAAAATGTTCCTGGAAACCTATACTTTTTCAATATTTTACCTTTGTAATTTCTTAACCTCTTTCATTGATAAGTATATATTGAAAACCATCTTTTAAAGATTTAAATCAATGGGGTAGAGTCTTTTTTCTTTAGTTTTCAATGTTGTAATTTGTAATTTCTTGGCCTCTTTCATTAATAATTATATATTGAAAACCTTCTTTTAATGATTTAAATCAATGGGGTAGAGTCTTTTTTCTATAGTTTTCAATGTTGTAATTTGTAATTTCTTGGCCTCTTTCATTAATAAGTATATATTGAAAACCTTCTTTTAAATATTTCAATCAATGGGGTAGAGTCTTTTTCCTTTAGTTTTCAATGTTGGCAGCTAAATGGTGACCCCCACCTTGATGGTTGAACCTTCCTTCCGTGGAAATTAAGAGGATGTTGCCTTTTCTTTGTGGGGTTTCGAGTGGGGGAGGGGGTGTTGACTTTATGGGGGAGTTCTGTACAAATAGGCACATAAAAGAGACAGCTTCTGTCTGTGCGAGCTTGGAATAACAAATCACTCCCCTCCCCCGTGGACTTTCTACCTGTCTCCTTTCACACACACACTATATCCTGCTTCTCAGTTCAAGGGTTCGGGTTCATATTCCGCAGGATATATATCTATACAGATATGGCCATCCGTAGGCTTTGGCTTCTCCGCTTTTCCATTGGCATTTCGGTCACATACACAAACACACATAAAAAGGCGAGGCAGCAACAACACCCACGCATCGCATGAGTGCGAGCGAGAGGTCGGCGAATTCCCAAATGTGTAAAGAAGTAAACTAATTGCTGCGCGTGCTGCAGCGCCAAACAAAAGCTCTTTCTTACTCTCTCTCTCTTTCTCTCGCTCTTTGCTAACAAGTACATAAACGCAGTGAGTTGGGCCATACAAGTGAGAGCAAGCGAGATGGCTTTAGATGGCAAACCCGTTGCCAACAGGCACGTACATCGCGCCGTCCCTCTCTGGCCGCTCTCGCTGTCCCGCTTGCTCCACCGTACAAGATGCGGCTCATTTGGTATGCGCGCTATGTCGATTCCGATTCGACGCCGCGTCACGTCCCGCCCATTTGCACGCACACACACCCGCCCCTCTGTGTGTGTGTTTGCCGTGAAGGAGTGTGTGTGCGGAGAGCGTGAGGCTGCTTAAAATGCTACTGGCGCTGCTCGCACATGACTCTGCCGGCGGTCAGGTGCTGCTCACCCACACACCCACACTGTCACTCGTACACGCACACGCCCTAGAGCGTTAGGGTGACTCGTATTGCATGTTGGGAATACTTTTGGACAATTGGAATAGTTGTACTGCATCGAACCTCACACATCTTAAATACAAAAAAAAATTTGTTGAATGGCGATTTTTTTTTATCAAAGTTTAGCTCTATGCCATACAAAAAACAAGTATTCTTTTTTTTTTTTTTTTTTTTTTTGTGTAAGAATAAATTTTTTTTTTATATTTATGTATTTATATTTATTTATATATTTATAATCTGATTCAACTTTCTCCCAATAATAGTTAGACCAAAATACAAAAGATATACATCCTTATTTTTGGGTTACCCTCATGCTGACACTTGGCGCCGTTGCTTCGTTTTTTAAGCTACGAGAGTCACCCCCAAAAATTGGGTGTGTGCCCTCTCGCTCGCTCGCTCCGCTAGCCCTCTCTCGCTCACGCTCTGCCACCGCTGTATTGTTGTTGGGCCTCTCTCTTCGCCTTTTTGCCCTGCTTTGGTTTTGTTCGGTGACGTGAACGTGACTCTGGATTATTCTGCACGTACTCGTCGCCAGCGACGGACGTACCGCATCTTCGTTACTCCGTAGGCGTACTCCGTACTCCGTAGTATACGTATTCCGTATTCAGCGTCATCAGCTGCAGTTTCACGTACGCAGCTCTCGGCCGTGCAAGTGTGTCCGTATATCCGTTTTCGGCCATCTCTTTCGCTCTTGCGTGTCCGTAATTGGCAGGTTCTCACAGTCCGTGAAGCGTAGTACGTCGAACGTAGCCCCGTAACCAGTAACCCGTAGCCCAAGAGACGTGCCAAGTGCCGTAGATAAATTAACTGGACGCGAACGCGGCTCATTTGAATGCCAATCGATTGACGGCTAGTTTGCCGATCCCGATCCGTAGTGCGTGACCCCATAGTTCCATCGCCAGGATATCGCAGGAAGGATAACTGAAGACACGTACCACACGTGCGTGTGTGCGATTGTGTGTGTTCTGTGATGCGGCCTTCAAAACGAATGCCACGCCCCCTTCAATCCGTGTCCCATGAAATCCCAGTGCAATAACAAGTGATAAAAGTGAAGAAAGGAAATACAAATAATTGAAAACTCCCTGATATCATCAGGCATTCGAGAAGATATATCCCAACCACACAAACATGTTGCCCTACCAGGCAGCCGTGGCCATGGACTACGCCGGCTACCAAAGGCAGCCCACGCCAGGACATCCGGGTAGCCACATGGCCACCATGGGATCCCTGGGCATGCCGGCGGTGCCCTTCACCCACAGCTGGATGGTGCCCACACAGGATTTGTGCGGCATGCCGCCTTACAACAAAATGCCCGGCCACCAACAGCCAACGGGTCCTGGCATGCACGCCCAGCAACAGCCCCTCGAACCCGGGTTAGTAGCTATAACTAAGTGATCTCATGGGAAATCCAGGATGTAAAGTTATTTTACTAATAAATATAAAAGCGGTCAAAGTGTGTGTATACAATTAATACGACTTTTTTGGGACACAAAATAGAAGTACCAATGAGCACGGAGTTACAAAATTCAAGGAGTATAGAAACTTCGTCCCGGTTAAGATATTTTATACTTAGTTTGACCACTACGCGATTCTACTATCCTATCTATCTATCTAAAAATCTGCCTGAATTCTGAACTGGTCAGCTAATTTAATTTTGTGATTTTGCCCGTTGATTAGGTTAACTTTATTTTTATTTGACCAAAAAGAAAATTATTCCTTAAAAATATTTTTTCAAACATTTTTATCAAAGAATTGTTTAATTAAATATGGAAAAAAACAAGTTTATATCCAGCCTGGTGAAAAAATGATGTTCTTACCGAACAAAAAGTGTATTATTAATTATTAACTATGATATTATTAATTAATGAAATTATTTATTAACTAATCATCGACTTAAGCCACCGTAGGTCACTCGCCAAGTCCATGCGAGCTCAAACCCCACACCCTCTGCCTTTGCAGTGTACATTTTGTGGGCTCTTAAATTTATTTTAATGCGCTCATCACAGGCTTGAAACTTCGTTTTGTGTAGCTTTATTTGAGCCGCGCGCGGCTTCTGGCTCTCGAAAGCAAACCTCAAACCTTTGCCTTAAGTTTTACCTTAAATCTCTGAATCTGAATCTCAGAGCCCCCGACTTCGGCTCCGACTTGGAGATTCGTATCTCAGCCGAAAGCGTCGTCGTTCGTGGCCATAAAAATATTTTGATAATTAAAAAGAAACCCCGACTCGGAGTTTGCCACGGGCCAAGCCAGTTTTCCCCTTCAGCCACTTGCTTTTTGTTTAAACATCCAGGAAAAAAAAGAAGAACGCACATCAACAACAATTTTAATTAGCTGTGTTGAAATTACGTTTACAGAGATGTCAGTACCTGCGATACATGCCGTAAATGCTTTCCTAATAAAATCGTCAGAGTTGGTTCAAAAACCCCATACGAGGGAAACCGAAACTGAAACTGTTTTTTTATGCTTGCCTCCCAGAAGAGGGAAAATTCAATTTTGGGCTAGAAAAAACATTAATCTTGGCCTCGTCAATATCGAAATGCCATTCAAATGAGGCAAACGAGGGGTGATGATAATGTGTCGGGAATCGGAGGTGTTGCCTTGACAAATGATGTGCGGTCTCGAGTTTCGAATTTAATTTCGCACGAAATTCGCCACTGTCTAACGGGCGAACAAATTGCCTGTCATTAGCAAAAATTGCCGAAAAAGAAGGCAATTATTTTAGCTTTCAAAGTCATCGCATGAGTCTTTACCTATTAAAATAGTTTAAAAATGTACCATATAAGAAATGTTATGGTTTTTGCAATAAGTATTCCATTTATAAATTTATTCCTATTCGGTATCCTTTTTTGGAATTTCCATCTGACTGTGTGAAACTTTGCCAATCTCGAACTCAATCGAAAAGCCTTTGGGACACTCTTTTTCACTTGATTGGCCCGGTTGTGCAAATATTTTTATGGAGCCCCAGATGCAATTCGATTAGCGGCTTAATGCGGGAATTAAGGGATCCGAAAAATGTAAGCAGTAAGCGGCTTACTGCGGTCAGAAAAAGGAGGGAGAAAGTCATCCAGTTTTCTTGTCTTCCTTTGTTTATCCCAAGGTTCGCACAACACAAGGAAACACAAGGATAAAAAGGATAAGAAGTGTGGCCCGAGGCCTTTGTGAAGGTAGAAATAGCACAGGATACCGTTATTGCTTTATCAGTCCTGTCGCTCTTTTCAGGCATTTCTTTTTGAGATATGGTCAGGACCCAGCGGGAAAGTCCTTGGGCTATCGTTATGTGATCGCAATTCAAGGAAAACTAAGGAAGAATATTACAAGAGTTTTTCTAATAGAAATATTACGATATACGGGATTTGTGGATGTTAAAAACCTTTAATATCTTAGGATTACTTCATAAACCAATTAAAATAACAAATATTATAATACTCAATTTAGAATATTTATAGGAAGTATAGAACTCAATCAGAAATATAATGGATATGTAAATTACAATCCTATAAAATCAATATACCCTTCTTAAGTCGTGCAGCGCACAATGATTTCACTGCAGGTCAAAACAACACTGCCAACATTAAGAGGCAACAACAAAGAAGTTGTCAACAAACTTAAATTATGAAGGCTTGAAGCCAAGTTTTCTGACGAAGATGCTCAGAGAGATGGCCGCCTGCAGATAGCGGAACCGCAGAAGGTTGCGAAGATCCGTATCCATAAAGACAGACAGACTTTACGGATCCGAAGCAAGAAGCGGCACTCTTTATAGAGAGATTCCGCAGCAAGTTTAGTGAATGAAAAGTTGCATTTAGGGGAAATAACAAAAAGCAAACCGAGATGGGATCGTTTGGGAGGCGGCATTTTCACAGAGATTCCCGGAGATGTGCAGGGAAATAATAATGAAAATATCAGAGACTCACAGGGAAAAACTCTCACACATTCTGGGCTTTGGCTTTGGGAAATCTTGCAACAAATGAGCTGCCATTTATCCAGGGACAAACTGTCTGGCAAACTATTGTCCTATTCGAAGACCCACACAACCCACACCCAAACCCAAAACCTTTTCCCGCTGAAAGGCTGACAAATGTCATGCAATTAGTTTGGCCTGACACCATTCCATCACAAAGCCGGTGGTTGGCCAAACAAATGGCCGAAAACGCGGTGCTGACAGGTGTAAAGAGTCGTCTTTTGGACCGATCTTCTAGCCGTTCGTCAGTGTCTACTTATGTAAACTGATTGATTCGCGTTTTCCCTATTTGCTATTGAGTAAATATCTCATTATTTATGTTTATTTTCTTTTTAGCATCCTGGAACTGCGCAAGGAAAAGTCGAGGGATGCGGCGAGATCGCGTCGCGGCAAGGAGAACTACGAGTTCTACGAGCTGGCCAAGATGCTCCCCCTGCCGGCAGCCATCACCAGCCAGCTGGACAAGGCCTCCATCATAAGACTGACCATCAGCTACCTGAAGCTGAGGGACTTCTCCGGACACGGCGATCCGCCATGGACGAGGGAGGCCTCCAGCAGCAGTAAGCTCAAAAGTGAGTATAATAAACTATGAACTTCAGCCTAAAATATAAGACTTTTAGGAAATATTCCTTCACCTTAAATAGAGCTTGAATATATCAATATTTTCGAAATTATCGCAATATCATTTCTGATAAACATCGATGTTTGAAAATATCGAAATTATCGATAACATCTGTATTTTTCAAGCTCTCTTTAAAAGCAGCTAAATATCGCTAAAGCTAAACTTTTTTAATAACAAGTTTTTATGAAAAATATAGAAAGAGATAGAGAAACATTACAAAGCCTCATCTATGTATACTCCCTATCCTAACCAATGATTCAACATATTTTCAAGAACAGTAAACAGTGATTTCCATATCGAAGCCATTGGAAGCCAATCTATCACTTTAATGGGGCCTTCTGAAATTCCACAAACTGTCACAAAATGACACATGCCGGTTGCCCCTTGCCTTTGCCCGCCAAAAGCGGATACCAAAATGGTTGCGCATGCGCAGCAAATAAAAATAAATTGCGCTTAATAACGATATTTTATGCTAATCCGACAAAAGCCCAAAACAAAAATTTCAAAAAACAGTTGACAAAGTCAACGAATAAATTGTTTTTCTTTTTTTTGGTTTTGTATTCGAGCTTGGAAAGACAAACATTTTTAAGGTGCGTTCGAGCATAATTTCTGTCATAGACAGGCCCGGCAAAAAGTTTTGATTTCACTTAAGGCACGAAATGTAGGCAAATGAGTTTCCTGCTTTCGGTTTTAATTGCCGCTTCCTCCGTCTCTTTCTGGCCAATAACGATCGAAAATGGCCGACAATATGGCCGATGGCTTGCGTCAAATGCAAATGAGCAAACGGAAATTTCTCTGCGCTACGGTCACACTTTTATATTTAAAGTGACCAAAGTTATTGACATGTTATGATAGGAGATTTTCTTATATTTTAAAATCCAAAGATCAAAAGACCTTCTTATATTACTTGTCCAATTTCACAAGACTCTTATGGAACCCCTTCAAGTTGCCTAGTTTGTCGACTTTAAAATTTAACATTGAAAGCAATGAACAGATATACTCGTGGGGTGAATTTCCCAACACAGCAACAGAGTTATTGTCAGGCCACTATATATACAGTACCGGGCTTTATCAATCCATACCCAGCCATATACACCAAGCCATTCCTCAGCCGGCCACGTCATGCTCCGGCGACGTTGACAGTGCATTGTCACGTCAAGTAAAAAAGGCATTCCACGACGACAGCCCACGACTTCTTTGCCAGGTCTCAGTTCAGACGGTATTCAAAAGCTGCCAACTGGCAACGGTCGAGAGCACTCAGAGAAATACTTAGAAGTATTAGAAAGAAATTTAAAAAAATCTAACATTTCAAAACAAAACAAAATTTGAAATAAAAGAATCTGAGAATTATTTGCTTTAAGAATAGCAGAGCGCTCTGCCCACTCTCTGCCACCACACGCACAGTATGCAAATTAAAACACTTTTTATTTGACACATACCAAACTAGTCCGTATCCAATAAAAAATATAGAAAAATAAATAGTATCCCCCTTTGAATAATATTTTTCTCTGTGCGCCAAGTAAAGTGGCAGAGCCAAAAGGCGAGGCCATCAAAAAGCCAAAAAGGTAGTCAAGGCACTAAAAAATAATCCAAAATCAATGGGGCGTTATGTATGGAAGGCGGTGGAATGGAATCGCTGGAGTGGCCGTAACGCCTTCTTCCATTCAATTGGATTATTATGCGAAACTAAACCCAGAAGAAGTAGTAGAGAAACCGGAGAAGGAGCTAAGTAAGCGTGGAGGATGAGGAGCAACAAGCTGCGGGGCAATAAAAAGCACTTCAATTTGACCCACAGCCACAAGGAATACGAATACGAAAAAAAGAGCATTGGGTGGTGCTCTTCTTGGGTGGGTGGAAGGTCATTAAGGGCCACAGCCACATATGGCCATCTCCAAGCGGAAGCGGAAACTGTTTGCCAACTTAGCGCTTCGACCACTGGGATATCGCTGGGGATTTGAGGGGCAGAAAAATAAGGGGCGATTTGCACTTGTGCGAATTATGACTTGGCCGGTCGGTCGGTCAGTCGTCCATAATCGTAAAATTCTATAATTGAATTAAATAAATAAGCTGAGGCCCTTGGCTCAGCTGAGAAAATATTGAATGCTTCGAGAAAGCATATTTATGATGCCCTGCGGCTGTTGTTGTTGTCTTTCATTTATGAGTTGGGTCAAGAATATAAGTGGAATGGAGTGCACAATAATTCAGGGGGTTTCGAAACACACGTGCACCTCTTTGGGAAAATACTACTTTTATTTATTTGATTTTATTGAAAGCCTGTCCTTATCATTTAGTTGCTAAAACCCTGTTTTAAAGATAGGTTTGGTAATGAAAATAAATTAAAATATTCGTAGTACTTTACTTTCATTCCCACCACTAACATTCAACTTTCCCCTCTTTTTTATCCGCAGGTGCCGCCATTCGTCGCAGTCCCGCTGTTGATTTGTTCGAACAACATCAGGGCACCCACATATTACAGGTGAGATATGCTCGATATGGTAGCGAAAGAGACGGCAATAGGCCCGAAAAAGAGAGAGGGGATAGGCCCGCAGCCATCTTGTGCATATGATTAAAGTTACACAGACAAAAACATGGCATTTCCAATTACCAATTGCTTACTTCCTCATTTTATAAACCTTTCTTCAAATGGTTTCTTAAGATCCTAAGATCATAATAATATCTAAATATTTATAAAGACCTCTTTAAAAACCATTCCATACAATAATTCCGCTTAAAAAACATACCTATCCATTTTCTGAATAGATAGTTCCCCTAAACTTCTCCAAATTACTATTCATAACAATCAAAAAAATAATTTAAATATTTCCCCTTTTTTACCCCATTTCCTTTAGTCTTTAGATGGCTTCGCCTTGGCTGTGGCGGCAGACGGACGCTTCCTGTACATTTCCGAGACGGTGTCCATCTACTTGGGCTTGTCGCAGGTGGAGATGACGGGCAGCAGCATCTTCGACTACATCCACCAGGCGGATCACTCGGAGATCGCCGAGCAGCTGGGCCTGAGTCTCACGAGCGGCGGCGGCGGAGGGGGAGGCGGAGGTGGAGCCGGAAGTTCAAGCAGTGGCGGTGGAGGCGGCGGAGCGGGAGTGGGCATGGCCTCACCCACTTCCGGAGCCTCCGACGATGGCAGCGGCACACACGGTACGAACAATCCCGACGGTGAGTCAAGTCCGAGTTGCCGAAGGACCAGGTGCGGGAATGAATCCCTGGTGCCGGGTGGGATCCAAAAGGATGTTAGAAAAAATCCTTTTCTAGTTTACATGTCAGGGAAATCACTAAAATTGTGAAATAATCAATAAAGGTGTCTGAAAGTATGCAACAAAATTATTACAGCATGTGTTTAGACAGCTTTACAAGGGATTTCAAAACCGTTGTTAATTCAATTTTTGAGATTCTATAAGTAATACTAAAGACTTAACACTTTTCTCTTACATACTATGAAAATATTCCATGTCCGCTTAAAAGAATGATTCCCCAAAGTAAAGTAATATTCAAACTAATTCCATACTATATATCATCCCATAGTTGCCGCCTCCATGACCCAAGCCTCTACCGCTGGCTACAAGGGCTACGATCGGAGCTTCTGCATCCGGATGAAGTCCACTTTGACCAAACGCGGCTGTCACTTCAAATCTTCAGGCTATCGGGTGAGTTTTCATAACCTTCTTTCCTGCTATATACCAAAGAGACTATCATTATTTTTATTTTTGCTTGAGTTTTGTATGATTTGTTGTAGTCATTTTTCTAACTGAATAGTTTTTTGGGGATTGTGTTTGTTATATTTTTATTTCCGTTTTGTTTTTCATTTTTCGTTGGCCCTAGGAGTTGTTTCTAATGTAAGACTTTCGAGTAACCGTAAGACTAACCCCACTAGAAATCGTTTTCGGTTGTGTTGTGTAAACTTGCAAAAATACCTGCATTTTGTATTACGTATTACCATCCCATCCACTGCTTATCTACAGGCCAGCGATGCAACGAGCAATTGCAACAACGGTAACAATGCTAGTAACAATAACGCTAAAAACGTTAAGAATCCGGGCTCAAACTATTCGGTACGTATCAATTGAAATCAGTACGTTTGTATGCTAAATAAAAAACAAATGCAAGGCAAAATCCAAAACCTAATCAAAATTATTTACTGAAGAATTCGCTTTTTAAGTTTTTCTACTATTTCGGCCATAATTTTTGTGTTTGCTAAAAAAAAACAAAACAAAGGCAAAGCCACTGACTGATTTTAGATTGATCAGTATCGAATATCTAGTGCGGAAGCTGCTTCAATCATCCACCAATCAATCAATCAACCATCCATCGCCGCAATCATTACAAGCTCTACAACATTCTTCAATTTTATTTCCCATCAATTTCTCTCATTGATTTATAATTTTATTTTACAAGTGATTTTAAAGGACAATAATCAAGATATCAAAAACGTACCTTGAAATAATATTCCACCAAAAAAATATTCTAATCGCTGGGTATTTTTATGAAACCAACTAAAGACTTCCCTGATTTTCAACTTAATCCTTTAAAAATATATTTTGAAACCCCAAAAGAAAGTGGATATAAATCCCAAAATCAAGAAATACCTTTAGTTGTGTGTAAGAGGTTCCATCACCGAAATATAGAGTTTTTAATTGCTTCAATGGAGAGTACCTCCTTCATAAGTAGGATCCCCCACTAACCAAGCTTTGGCTTCACTTTGGATCCTTTGCAGGTGGTTCTACTGCTGTGCAAGCTGCGTCCCCAGTACACCTTCTCTCACAGTCGCAAATCGCAGCCCCCGCTCCTAGGAATGGTGGCCCTGGCCATCGCATTGCCTCCACCGTCGGTGCATGAGATTCGGCTGGAGTGCGACATGTTCGTGACCCGGGTGAACTTTGACCTGCGTGTGGCCCACTGCGAACCAAGGTATGCTTTACTACTGTTCTTATGTGTTCCTCTATTAATAAATGTTCTTCTAAATGTAGGGTATCCGATCTGCTTGACTATACGCCGGAGGATCTGGTAAACAAGAGCTTGTACTCACTGTGTCACGCCGAAGATGCCAATCGCCTGCGCAAGAGCCATTCAGATTGTAAGTATTCTGGTCATCCAACGATCATCTGTAATTAAAAGATAAGAAAGTTAAATTAAAATTATTATTATAATTATGTTAAAATAAAACGTCAGAAAAGCATCAATATTTCCGATAAACATCGATGTTAGAAAAATATCGAAAAAATCGATATTGTCGATATTTAATAAAGATCTTTTGAATCCTTTCCCTTGCAGTGATCGAGAAGGGTCAGGTGCTGACCGGCTACTACCGACTGATGAACAAGAGCGGTGGCTACACCTGGCTCCAGACCTGCGCCACCGTCGTCTGCAGCACCAAGAACGCGGATGAGCAGAACATCATTTGCGTCAATTATGTGATCAGGTGGGCTATCCAAATAATAAAGAAACCCAAAGTACATCGCACTAACCAGTGAATCTCTTTCACCCCCTGTAGCAATCGGGAGAACGAGAACATGATCCTGGACTGCTGCCAACTGGAGCCCAGTCCGGATAGCATAAAGCACGAGGAGGGTCTGGGCAACGACAAGAGCAGCGGGTCGCCGGGAGGAGATGGCAGTGGCAACGAGGGCAACCTGAGTGCCGGGGACATGAAGCTCAACTCACCGAAAACCACCGATCCCGAGGGTCATTCGCATCGCGGCCGGGGACGCAGTGCAGCCGCCTCGCACGGCAGCAACCTGAATAGCCTCACCATGATCAAGGACAGCCCGACGCCGCTGGGCGTGGATATCGGGGACTCGGGTGGGGTGCTGCCCACCACTGTGGCCACGCCAGTGCCAGCGGCCACGCCAGGCATCAGCAGTTCTTCTTCGAGTGGCGTTCCATCCACCAAGAGGAAGAGGAAAACAAAGGCTGCCCAGCAGGCCGAGGATCAGGATCAGCAGCAGGTGATTCCCGAGCAGCCCCTGCCCAAACTGCCAGCCATGGAGCAGCGGGATCAGTCGCAGCCCCGCAGTCGTTTGCCCTCGATAGTGGACGAGCAGCAGCAGCCGGCGGACTCGGCTGTCAAGGATCTGGAGCAGGCCATGTCCAAGCACTTGCCTTCCCCAGCGGCAGTGGTGGCTCCTCCCAACACCGACTTCAGTGCCGACTCCCTGATGAAGCAGCAGCAACTGGATCCCAACGAGAAGAGCAGCACCATCCAGTGGATAGGAGGACCCTACCAACAGCCTCCTCCGGCGCCCATGCCAGCCACCGCTCTGCTCCGGCAGTTGTATGCCAACCGGGAGAGCGTCATCCGGGCGACGGCCAGGCAAACGCCCACGGGAGGAGTCTTCTACGGGGACCATCAGCAGACGGGTCCACTGCCCACGCCGCCGGGAAGTGAATCTTCCTACGAGAACCAATACCTGCAGCTGCACTCGGCCTCAGCCGGCGGAGGAGGAGTTCATCCCGGTGGCCAAAAGACCTCCGCCGATGCCTTCACCAATCTGGTGTCCACCTACGGTGGCTATCACTCATCCATCGATTACCACAACGCCATGACCCCGCCTAGCTCAGTTTCTCCTCGAGATTCCAATCAGCCGGGCAAGGCAGCTCCTGTTCTAACCTCCAACGGCGGCTATGACTATGCACCCGATCCTCTGCGTGGTCAGTATGTCAGTACATCCTCGGGAGACGTTGTGCCCGCCACGCTGCCTCTGAAACCGCAGGCATCCTATACGGCCACCATGCATCCCTCGGGCAGCACAACCACCGAAGGCGGAGTGACGTACAGTAATCTCGACCAGCCTCAGTACTTTGCTCCGCACTCGAGCTTCCATCTGTACCACAAGGGCAGCCCGGCCAGCGGCTGGTACTCCACGCCCTCCTAGGTGATAGACGATCAGGTTCCGCAGAACTGTCATCAGGATCAGTACCACCACTACCATCAGGACGGATCTGCGGGATCCGGGGGCAACCAGGCGGCGGCTGGAGAGCGATGGGACTTTGTGGGGGCGCTGGGCAAGGTGGCAAGGATGTTCTTCAGCGCCAGGAAGGGGAATCCGGGATAGGGGGGATGTGCCAGAAGGTCTAAGGTGCCGACTTCTCAATGTCCGGTTAACTTGTGTCGTTAAGTTCCAGTTAAATGTATCCCTCGTTGAAATAACATCACATTGAGAAAACGAATTTGTTTTTCGAACCAGTTAGCTTTCTCTGACCGATAACAAACTACAACCTTATCTTGACATTGAGAAATCGGTTAAATATAAGTGGTCACTTTGTCTTCATCATTTCACCTGTATTTAAAATCCTTTAGATCCCAAAAAAGGCCTTTCCCTAACGCAATCCTTAAGAGTTAGACTAGAGTTAGGCCAAACTAAAAGCGTTAAAGAAACATTCAATGTTGTTAAATAATTCTTAAGTCTGTAAATTATGAAACACACACACTCGAACACACTGAGACCCAATGAAATTATAGGCAAAAATACTCAAGACGCAATTGATTTAAAAAACAAAACTATGAAAAACTAACAAATAGTAAGGCTAATCGTAATTAATGTTAATGATACATAGTAAGACTTGCATAGAGTGCCAAGGAATAGGAAACCGAACAACCGCTATAAGGAGAGCGAATCAAAAAAACGGAATTACGGCTTGAACTAAACCCCTTTCCCAACCAATTGTTATTAATTATTTAAATCAATTGTAATTTTACCAACACATAACAACGCATATACATAAAATAAGCTTAATATGATATGTATACATTAATATATTGATATATATATTTAAACATTTTTACAACATATCAAATGCTTCCTCCTGTAGACTTAGGATTACCTTTAAACGACACTCGCTCTAGGATATTCATTTCGATTCGATCCCCAGCAATTCGACTCGATTATTACCTCTAAGAGCTCCTCTAACGTTCGTCTATTTCCGTTTCCTCCCTATTGTATATTTAATACAAAAAATCTAATAAAATCTAGTTACAAATAAAAAATTAAAAAGGCAACAAAAAACAAAAAAGTGTAATTAAATTTTGTATAAACGCAAAGAAAGTTTCTCCCATTAAAGGCTTAAAATATTGAATATGAAAGTTCAAAGTAGTTTTAATCGGGATTTTTCGGGGATTTTTTCGATTTACTAGGAATGGAGGAGTTGATAAGTATTCTTAACAAATAAAGAAAAAAACAAATCAGTGGGGACAAAAAAGCTAAATATTTAGATCACATTTGTGTTGAGATTATATATCACCTATTAACACTTATAAAATAGGTTTCGTAAAAACGGGAAAAAACAGGAAGCCAAAACGGACAGACATGGAAATCTACAAGAAAAACGAAATTAAAAAATAAAATAATTTAATATAATATTTGAATTTTTGAACGGCTTTTCCAAGAAACAAAGTAGGCTATAAATTCAACTTGAAACTTGAAACTTCATACCGATACGAATAACTACTAAATTCCGTTTACTTGTGTCGGTCTCTGATTTGTACACAATTATTATATTTTTCCAAAATTAGGTGGAATAGCCTTTACCAAATGGGTCGCGATAACGTGTACCAGTTGCTCTACGCAACTGCCCTTCTTACGACGATTATGGTGGCTCCATTGGTAACTCTACAGACAAACATGGTCGACAAAGAATCGCCCACCGGAAGATTCCTCTACCCGGACGTCGTGCTCACCGCTTTCGTGTCCCTGGGCCTGACCGCCTTGGCGATGTCACCCTACATGATGATCCCGACGCACTGGCTGACGAAGCATCCAAAGAAGTTCTTTCTGGCAATGCTGCCCTGGATCCTGGTTTGCTGCATCAAGTTCAAGAGCAATGTGGATGTCCAGCTGTCGGCGATCTACCACGTGTCGAGTGGTACCAACCCGAAAAGCTTGATCTTCGCCCTGATCGCCTACTGTGCCATCTTTAGCTTGGCCCTGGAACAGATGCTCCACTGGAGCGTCATCTACCATTTGTTGACCGAGGACATCGTCACGACCATCTCCAGCGTTCGCGTGCCGTGGCGAACTACTGAATGAATTTAACTATTACAATATAATCTGTACATCTGTGAAGCTTGTATTGAGAACATTCAAATTTAGACGGATTTTGACAACCATTAAACAAAATTTAGCTTAGATTCGAATATAAATCCCAAATCTCGTTATATTGTTATTTCCCGAAATCAAATCATTCGCTCAATTGCATTATCATTTCTCAAATATTCTATAGTTTTAAAGAGGATTGAGTTTGAGATTTGTAAATGTATTTCTGTTCTGAGCTTGCTATATACACTAAGGGAATGAAACTGAAGATTTCTATTTAATAAAGCCTTTCCCAATTAACCTTTATATACACATACGTATGTACAAGAACAAATTCTTAGGACTCTAGGGTAAACATTTACAAACAAAAGGGACAAACAAAGTCAAAGAAAATAGCTTCGGAGGAATCCGAAGTCCAGAATTTCACTTCAAAGGAGGTAAACTTTCAAAAATGCCAATGAAAGGCGATTTTAACAAACAATTAAATTTCCTTCTTTGAAGTGATTTCTGCTGCATCCTAAACACTAATAACATTGGTACAATTTTGGTATAAAACTCGTTACAAACTACGCGGCACTTTGTTCTCGCACAATCTTATCCTTAAAATATATGTACAAAAGGACCATCTCGATCCTAGGAAGCCTGCAGGACATTCGTCTGACCCAGGATCACCTCCTTGGCCACGTTTGTACTGGAATGAGTGAGCACCAGACTGCTCTCCACCTTGATCTGTGATTGATTCGCTTGATTCACTGGCACACTTGTAACTGGAGATGAGGTTTCATGCTTGGCCTGGTGAACCTGCAGCAGGCCTTGATTGATGCTGGTGAAGCTGCACTGGTCGCACTTGTAGATGATGGCGGACAGCTCCTGTTCAGGATGGCGCTTCTGGAGGTGTATCTGTAGCCGAGGAAGTTAAAAATATATTAATAATATATTTTACTATATGATAAAAGATAGAATATCGAACCCGAAAGGCGGTGCTCTGGATGGCCCGGAAATCGCAGTGTGGACAGGAGTACCGCTTCCTCTCCTTGTGCGTCGCGAGGTGGCGCCGGAAGGCGTTGTGATCGCTGGCCTCGTGATCGCAGGTATCGCAGCGGAAGCGCTTCTGCTCCTGGTGGCTTCGCAGGTGGAGTCGCAGACTGCTCTTGGAGCCAAAAACGCGCTGGCACTCGGGACACTCCAGCTGTTCGTTTCGCTCCTTGCACAGGTGCTCCCTCAGGGTTTTCTTCTGCTTGAAGGCGGCCCCACAATCCTCACAGCGATGCATTATGACAGGATTAACTTCTGGTTCGCTTGGCGGCTTTCCCATTCCCAATCCCTGCGTGCGATGCAGTCGACGGTGGTTCTTCAGTTGCTTGGTGTTCTTGAATCCCTTGCCGCACTGCTCGCACTTGTAGTTCCGCTCCTCCGAGTGGATCTTGGCATGGGTGTTGACCAGCCTCGAGTAGATGGGCG
The DNA here is from genome assembly GCA_037075285.1 of Drosophila lutescens. NCBI lineage: Eukaryota > Metazoa > Arthropoda > Insecta > Diptera > Drosophilidae > Drosophila > Drosophila lutescens. Next base: position 488,171 of record JBAMCF010000072.1, on the reverse strand, counting down.
TCTTGAAGCTGCACAACTGACAGGAGTACAGCTCCATATCGATTTGGTGGGTGCGCCAGAGGTGCGTATGCAGGCAGTTCCAATTGCTAAAGTTGCTGGACTTGCACTCGGGGCAAACCATGGGTTGGTTGGAGCTGAGTGCTCCATTGTGGCACCTGCCGTGATACTCCAAAGTGGCCGGTGACTTGAAGCGGAACATGCAGCCCTCCACGAGGCACTTGCCGCCCTCTGGCACTTGATTGGGTCCCTGCGGTGGCTTCCTTTTGCTCGTTGCCGTACCTCCCGAGTGCTTGGCTCCATAGGGACGTCCGCGAACAGAGGTTCCACCTCCTGGTAGTGGCGGATCCACGGCGGTGGGTAGGAGATTATTGGCCACATAGATGCGGGCGGGTTTTTCGGCTGCAGTAGCAGCTGAAGTTGGAGTTGCCTCGGCTGCCAAAGGAACCAGCGGCGGAACAGGCAAACTACAAAGGGGTCCACTTTGAGTTAGGGAGGTTGTGCCTCCGCCTCCAGAGCATGTTACCGGCACTAGAGGGGGCACTGCTCCACCACCACTTACTGTTTCTTCTTGCGCCTCTTCTGTAGTTGAGGCGAACGACTGCGCAAAGTCCTTGACCAGCAGATCCTCTGCAGCGTGCGCCGCTAAACCCTCGAGGGGCGCAGTCTCAGTGGGCAGTCCGAGTCCAGCTTCCGGCACAGCCTCATCTATCCAGGGCCAGCACTCTAGATCCTCCGCGAGGTCATAACCATCCTCGCTGGGCCAACTATCGTTGATCGAGGGCTGAAACTCGCCCAGCGTTTGCTGGGAGTCCAGCTCCAACTGCGTCTGCTCCACGGGCGGAAGTTCCATCATGGTCATGGCCATCGGTTCCAGATTAGGCACAATCAAATGCTCCACTTCGGTGCGGTTCATCAGATTAAGTTCGTCCACGGTTCGCAGATGCAAAGTGCCTCGCTGTGGTGCCTTTAAAATGTCCACGTTCTTAATGAAGATCTTCTGCTTGGTGGTGGTGGTGGTGATGGGAGCAGCAGGGGGAGGCAGGTAGTGCTCCAGCTGGACAGGTTGAGCTGCCATTGCGGTTAGTGAGTGGTCATTGAGAGGAGGCAGTAGCGGCGGAGGCGGAGTGGCTTCATCCGAAACGAAGTCAACGCCGAAATCCAAATCCAAGGCACTGAAGCGTGTGTTTTCCAGGCTAGAGACGACAGGTCCTCCTCCTCCGCCATTAAGCACGGAATCAAAGGGAAAGGCATCGGTGCACATCTGCGCCAAAGGAGCAAGGCTGGGCTCGAATCCAGGCAGCGGGCACGGAGGTGTGAGCAGTGCCTCCGTCTGGAAAACGTCACCACCATCTCCTCCTCCTACAGCTAGTCCCATTTGTCCGTGATCCACAACCGCCGGGAGGCTGCCATTGAAGCCCAAACCGGGCAGAACCATTGGTTCCTTGAGGATGTCCACATTGCGTATGTAAATCTTCGGCTGGCGCGGTTTCTCCTGCTCCACGCCGATGACAGGCACATCTAGTAAACTGTTGTCCGTGATGAGCGGATGATTCGGCAGCTGGAAGTCAAATGGGAGGAGAGCGGGCTCTCGCAGCACATCGACGCTCTTGATGGAGATCTTCTGGCTGGGCTTCGGCGGCGGCGGAGCGGAGGCAGGTACATTGGCAGCGGGTGCTGGCGGCATGGTCTGTTCACTGGGCGACGCACCCACCGCTACTCCACATTCCAGGAGGTCCAGGATGTTGCCCGTGGATCCGCAACTATCCGGCATCAGAGGCGGGAAATCTGGCAGAGGCTCCCTCAGACAATCGACGCTCTTAATGAAAATTCGACTCTTGGGTCTATTTTGTTGGTTCTGTTGTGGCATCTGAGTCTGCTTTTTGTTGTGCTTTCCACTCGCCAGGGCCATTGCCTCGTTGTCCTCCATTTGGTGGTCCAGGCTGAGGTGCACGCTGAGCGATTCGCTGCTGTAGAAGATGTTCGAGCAGCCTGTCAAAGAGTTTGTGAGTAAGGTTTGCAGGTGGTTTGCAGGGAGACTACTAAGGGTTAAACCCAAGTTTCCTTGAATGTTCTTGAGTTTGGGTCCAGATTATCACGATTTCGAATATTATTTCTGGTAAACTAAATATATGCCACTTTAAGCTAATTCTTATATTGGTTTTGGTTAAGTATAAGACAAAAGAAAGTTGCCAATTAACAAGTATTTGGCTAGAACAGTCACTTTTCAATATAAACTTAATATTCACAGTTAGATTTTCCACTATAACTATTGAATAATGTAAAATAAATATTGAAATTTTCATTTTTCGATTGATCGGTAGAGCGAGTAAAACTGAGTAATCTCGAAAATATGTTTTTTTTTAATTTTTAATATTAAAAGAGATATCAAGTTTAAATTGATACGAAATAGTAAAACTTGTATTATTTCATTTTAATTTCATATCATATCAGAAGTGAAGTAGTTAATTTACAAATTGTATTTAAAGAACTTGGAATTTGTACCAAATATTTCTGACCAGAAAGATCATATAGTTGTTTTCTTCCCCCATTTTAACTGATCTTAGCCCATCCTCATGGTAACCTCACCTGGACACTGCCGCCTCTGCTGCTCCATGTAGCAGTTGCCCATTTGAAGATGCTGTTGGAGGCGCACCTGGCAGAGGCTCAGAAACGGGCAGTTTGAGCAGCGCAGGATTAGAGGAGAAGGGGGATTCGCTTGGTGGTGATTATCCTGGTGGACCATTGCCTTGCCCTCCACACTGGCGCAGCTGGAATTGCGTGTGGGCGGCGTGGGCGTGGCATTCAGGCGCTCCTTGGCCGCCGCCTCGGCCAGTTCCGACTTAATCAGTTCCGCCTCCGATTTGATTTCCGCGGTGCGTCGGCGAAAGGCATTCCTGTAGCTCCTCTCCGGCTGCTGCTGCAAGTCCGTGGTGTGGATCTGGACAAAGGGAATGTCCACCGCTTCAGGGGATCGTACGGCGCCATCGGGCAGCCACACAGAGGTGGAGGTTCCACTTGCGGTTCCATTTCCCGTTGCTCCTCCGTTTCCAATGACCAGTTCGTCGTCAAAGAAGCCACCAAAGTTGGAGTCCTGCTCCAAGGAGTGGACCGGCGTGGAGAGCGACAGATCCTGGTGCGTTGGATGCGGGGGATGCGACAGCGGTAGCGGGAGCAAGTGCAGCTGGAAGGACACACGGCGTGTTTTTCTGGCCAGAGGAACTCGAGCTGGTTGCTCACCTGGTTGCCATTGCCATTGCCGTAGAATCCCGGATAGGCCGCATCGCTCATCGTGTGTTCCTGGTTCCAGGTGGTTCCCGGGGTTGCCAGGTGCCGGATTCCGGTTGCCGGTAGTCCGCTTTCTGGGCACAGGCCTTCTAATTCCGCATTACAATTTACATTACGCAGACAAAAAACTTTTGGTTATAAAAAAACTGATAGCAAATCAGCTGTTGCTGTGCAAAGGGTGGCAGCACCGTCACTACGGTCACACTTTTCCGAGATGTTATTTCGTGTGAATAGGGCTTAATAATATTTATAAACAAAAATAATCCTTTAAAATAAATCATAAGAAACTTACACATCTATAAATATAAAAAATGTAAGAATTCAATGTTGTATTAATTTATTACGTTTTTTTAATTAAATAAAACTGTTAAGTAAAAAAAGACATCTATCGAAGTGTACCAAATATACCGCAGCACGCTGAAGCTATCGCGGTTATCGAAAGATTGACCATCACTAGCGGCTACTGTTAAAAAAAATAGCAAAATTTCGTGAATCCGGTGAAAATTGTGAAAATTCCTTGAAACCGCGGAGAAATATAAACCCAAAGCCACAGAATGCCGCGAATAATGATCAAGGGCGGCGTGTGGCGCAACACGGAGGTAAGTAATCCCGTAGGATAACCCTTTACCACATGGCTGACAAGGTTTTCCCCCAATTCCAATCCCCTCCAGGATGAGATCCTCAAGGCGGCGGTGATGAAGTACGGCAAGAACCAGTGGAGTCGTATTGCCTCCCTGCTCCACAGGAAGTCGGCCAAGCAATGCAAGGCCAGGTGGTACGAGTGGCTGGATCCCAGCATCAAGAAAACCGAGTGGTCCCGCGAGGAGGACGAGAAGCTGCTCCATTTGGCCAAGCTGATGCCCACACAGTGGCGCACCATAGCCCCAATCATCGGGAGAACGGCTGCTCAGTGCCTGGAGCGCTACGAGTACTTGCTGTGAGTAAAAGGACATCCAAAACCACTTACAAAACCCCTAATTCTACTCCTAATACCCCCAGCGATCAAGCCCAGCGCAAAGAGGATGGCGAGGACACCATGGACGATCCGCGCAAGCTCAAGCCCGGCGAGATCGACCCCAATCCCGAGACCAAGCCGGCGCGCCCGGATCCCAAAGACATGGACGAGGACGAGCTGGAGATGCTCTCGGAGGCCCGTGCCCGTTTGGCCAACACGCAGGGCAAGAAGGCCAAGCGCAAGGCGCGCGAGAAGCAGCTGGAGGAGGCCCGTCGCCTGGCCACGCTCCAGAAGCGTCGGGAACTCCGTGCCGCCGGCATTGGTAGTGGGAATCGCAAGCGGATCAAGGGCATCGATTATAACGCAGAGATTCCCTTCGAGAAGCGACCGGCCCTCGGATTCTACGACACTGCCGAGGAGCATCTCCAAAAGCAGGAACCAGATTTCAATAAGATGCGCCAGCAAGATCTGGATGGCGAGCTGCGCTCAGAAAAGGAGGAACGCGAACGCAAGCGGGACAAGCAGAAGCTGAAGCAGCGCAAGGAGAACGAGGTGCCCACCGCCATGATGCAGAACATGGAGCCGGAGAGGAAGCGCTCCAAACTGGTGCTGCCCACGCCGCAGATCTCCGACATGGAGCTGCAGCAGGTGGTCAAACTGGGGCGAGCCAGTGAGATGGCCAAGGAGATTGCCGGCGAAAGTGGCATCGAGACTACGGATGCTCTGCTAGCCGATTACTCCATCACGCCCCAGGTGGCGGCCACTCCAAGGACACCGGCTCCGTACACCGATCGCATTATGCAGGAAGCGCAGAACATGATGGCCCTCACCCACACAGAGACCCCGCTGAAGGGAGGTCTAAACACACCGCTCCACGAATCCGACTTCTCTGGGGTCCTGCCCAAGGCGGCCTCCGTTGCCACTCCGAATACAGTGATTGCCACGCCCTTCAGAACGCAGCGAGAGGGAGGAGCAGCCACTCCCGGAGGATTCCTCACACCCTCGTCGGGCGCCCTCGTCCCAGTAAAGGGCGCGGCAGGAGGAGCTGCCATCAACACGCCTGCTTATGTCAGGGATAAGCTGAGCATCAATCCCGAGGAGAGCATGGGCGTCACCGAGACCCCGGCTTTGTACAAGAACTACCAGAAGCAACTAAAGTCAACTCTCCGCGAGGGCCTATCCACGCTGCCCGCTCCACGCAACGATTACGAGATCGTGGTGCCCGAGCAGGAGGACAGCGAACCCATGGAGACCAACACAGAGCCCGCTGTCGAGGATCAGGCGGACGTGGACGCCCGACTGCTGGCCGAACAGGAGGCCAAACGCAAGCGGGAGCTGGAGAAGCGCTCTCAGGTCATCCAGCGCAGCCTGCCGCGGCCCACGGAGGTGAACACCAAGATTCTAAGGCCACAGTCCGAGAAACAGAACCTCACGGAGCAGCAGCAGGCCGAGGAGCTGATTAAGCACGAAATGATCACCATGCAGTGTGAGTAAATCTATGAATATCCTTTTGAAATCTCAGTTCTTAAGCTCTTTTGTTATCCCCTTAGTATACGACTCTGTGAAGGATCCCGTGCCGGGACAATCGCAGCACAAGTTGGAACAGCTGCAGAGCTACTTCAAGGCCAATCCCTACGAGGACATCTCGCAGCAGGAGCTGACCACGGCCAGGCAGATGCTCAACGAGGAAATGGATGTGGTCAAGGAGCGCATGTCGCACGGCGAACTGCCCCTGGATGTCTACGCTCAGGTGTGGCAGGAGTGTCTGGGCCAGGTGCTCTACCTGCCCTCCCAGCATCGCTACACACGTGCCAATTTGGCCAGCAAGAAGGATCGCCTGGAGTCGGCGGAGAAACGTCTTGAGACCAATCGCCGTCACATGGCCAAGGAGGCCAAGCGGTGCGGCAAGATCGAGAAGAAGCTGAAGATCCTCACCGGCGGCTATCAGGCGCGCGCCCAGGTGCTGATCAAGCAGCTGCAGGACACCTACGGTCAGATCGAACAGAACTCCGTTTCGCTGTCCACATTCCGCTTTCTGGGCGAACAGGAGGCCATTGCGGTGCCGCGTCGCCTGGAATCGCTGCAGGAGGACGTGCGTCGGCAGATGGACCGCGAAAAGGAACTGCAGCAAAAGTACGCCAGTTTGGTGGAGGAAAGGGAATCTATTTACACCCAAATTGAGCTAATAACTGGGGTGAGGCCCACGGCCCAGCAACTGCTGCCCGCCGAACAGGAAGCTTAAACGATGTCTTTGGAAACCCAAAATAGCTCTAATTTAGTTACGAATCAAGCAGAAAACACACTACTATGTCACCCCAGTCCATATGTCCATCATATCCACATCCAGATCCCCCTTGCTAGTGGCCGTACTTCTGGTAGACCCACTCCTTGTTGTCCAGCGGGCAGACGAGCCGCGTCTTCAGCCAGCGCGCGATGCAGTGGTAGTGGAAGGCGTGGTTGCACTCGCCCCAGGCCACCGTGCACTCATCCTGATTGGCATTCGGATCCGCCTGGCACTCGATGCACAGATTCATAATGTGATTGCGGCAGATGGCGCAATTGTCCACTGCCACGTCCCAAGACCATAGAGCGTGTGCCACCCACTTCTTCACCACAAAGCGTTCCTCCCTAGCAGCCTGGCCACCACCTGATCCACCTGCTGCTGCTCCACTTCCCGAAGCCTCATCGTCGTTAAACTCCGGATCGTGAAAGTCCTCCGTCTCCTCAACCTCCATATCCTCGGCCATGATGCGAATCTATATAATTTTTGCACTTTTCTCAAATGTGTGAACCGCTTCAAAGTGAAATTTGATTTAAACTGTTGAAATCCCATATATCTTGACGTTATTTAAAAAGAGTGAGGATTTCAGTTTTGACTGGGAAAAATGGCAAGGACAGCTTATAAGCCAATACTTTAAGCCATTTAGTTTACAAAGCTCATACAAAAAATGTTAATGAAAACAAAATAAATATGTACAAGAAACCAAGTGTTTTTGATTAATTCATTGTTTTATAGATTTCTTATTATGAATATAAAGTAGGATTTTTAAATGAAATGGTTTCTCCATTTCCCACAGAATTTTTCATATTATAATACTACAAATTATTAATAATATTATTTAAATTTTTTATACAGAACTTGGAAATTCAATTCATTTTTTACATAGATTGCTTATCATGAATGTACAAGAGAATAGGATTTTGTTAATTAAATGGTTTTTCCATTTCCTACAGATTTATTTATTATATTTATTAATCATAATCATAATACTACAAATTAAGTATTATCGTCTGGTTGTCTTAGGCGCTCTTCTCGGCCTGTGGAAGGTTTTTCACCGTCTTTTGATGCTTCTTGCCGATGAGGTGCTGCTGCAAGGTGGTCACATGGTTCATCATCATGTTGCAGGGCTGGCAGTAGTACTGGCCAATTGGAGTGCGGTACAGGGCCAGTTCGGCGGCGTCTAGTTTCTCTAGTTTCTGGGGAGTAGCCTCCGGAAGAGGGACATCTCCCGAAGCTACGGGCTGATCCTGACCAGCAGCAGCTTTCATATTCTTCTGATGCCTGGCTCCTGCCAAGTGGATCTGCATCTGGGGAGCCGAGGTGACCACTATTTTGCACAGGCTGCACGAGCGCTGCTCCCTGTCGTCCGCTTTGCTTGGGCTCTCTTGGGTAGCTACTTCCATCTCCTGAGGAGCTACTTCATCCGCCTTCAGGAACAGACTCCCAATGCCATGACGTCCATCGGGGGGATTGGAACCTGCCTCTCCCTCGAACTTGCTGCTCGTGCGCACCCACTTGCCAGCCGCATCGTAGTGACCCGATCCCGAGGGCTTCGAGATGCGCTGCTCCACCAGCTTGTGCTTCCTGCCCAAATAGTGCTGGCGGGCGTGCATAGAGGAGGTGAGATCCAGGTCGCACAGGTCGCAGTGGAAGGCATTGGGGCCGGTGGGTCCCTGCTTGGCCATTCGCTTCACCTGCGGCGCCTCCAGGCCCGCCTCCGTGTAGTTCTTGGCCAGCCAGGCGCTGATGTGACGGTCGTGGGCCTTCGATTCGTAGTGATCCCGGGCGCACTTCCTTGAGGTCACCTGCACCTTGCACAGCTCGCAGTTCAGTGGCCCGATCAGGCGGTTCAGCTCCTCCGGATAACTCTCGTCGCGTCCGGGAAACAAGGCCAGCTTGTTGTTGTCCGTCTCCGAAGGCGGATCCTCCTCCATCCGCTCAGCCTTCCGTTTCAACGGTGCTCTCATGGCTAGAGAATCACCAGAGTTGCCCGTTTGCTTGCCCGGCGCCACCAGACGATTGCCGGCCGGAATTTCTGGCGCTGGCGGAGATTGGTTGCGGCTCCGGTCCATGGGCTCAGTTGGAGGAGTTGCACCCGGCGCCAAGTGCGGAATGTGGAAGTTGCTCAGGAATCCGGGGGAGCTCATCTCGCGGCTGGGGACTGAAATCTATAACCCAAAGTAAAACTAGAGATGGACCGAGAAATCATACGCATGCGTCAACGTTAAAAAGAAAATTGTGATATGATAGGTTGTCATAAGAATAATATTTTAGGATATGTTGGAAATCCTAATTTTAAAAACTCAACATAATCAAAAATATCTATGATTGCTTTTTAAAGAATACATCGATATTCTATATTTTTGCCGATGTTTAATAGTTTTCAAATGTATAATCCCTAAGCCCAGCTGAAAAGTGGCGCCCAAATGACTGAAAAAAAATCTTGATTTTCAAGATTTTAAGAATTCTATATATGTTTTACAAATTAAACATATTTACTAAAGGGTAATAATGAGAAGTTTCTGACTTGTAAGATTACAGCGAATCTTTATTTTTGCAGAGAACCCCATATTTTGTTTATAGTGATATATGGATACGCACCATATACGAATCACAGGTAAACATATTTACCAAAATAAGAAATAAAAAACCTTTTTTTTTTAATTACACATTTTATTGGATTTTTGTTCAGCATAAATACATTTATGTAAATGAATTGATTTGGTGCTAAAATACTAACAGTTTTATCTTCTCATGTTGTCCATCAGTATCAGTGTATAAGGATCGTATTATTATTCTCGGTTGCTGTATTGCGTATTGTATTGTTCTCGTGTTGTGTAGCGTTGGATGGGTGTAAATAAATTGCCATTTGCCTGGCTTTCGCTTTGTATTTGTATACTTCGATTAGGTAGTTGGTTCACTTCGTTTACCATTCCGTCGTGGTGGCTTTGTAAATTTAGAATCCTCGTTTCCTTTCAGCACTTTCGGCGACTGACGGGAGATAATTATTAATGTATATAATTAAGAGTGTATTTGGGAGAATACCCTACGAACAGAGAGTAGATAATACAATATATATGGGGGGTCTGTAATAGTAATGATATACAATCAGTTTTAAACGTATATGTCTACGGGTACTAACAATTAGATAGATTTAGACGTATGTTCTCGTATAGAATAAGAAAAAACCCGAAACGAATCGAATCGAATGGTTTTTGGGGCGTGTAAAGCGGAAGATTGTAGATTGCGTAGCGGGATTAATCCTCGTCGTCGTTGATGGCGGCACTGCTGCGCGAGATCTTCATGTAGGCGGCGCAAATGCATTCGCACACAAAGCGATACTGGCTCTGGAATTCAGAGATAGGCATTAAGTAAGCCATAAGTCAGATTATATCCCATCCAGCAATACTCACCACATTCTGCACCATACAGGCACGCTGATCGCGCATCGTGCGCACAATGTCCAAGGGATAAACCGGCTCGCGGGCCTCCATTAAAGCCAACGCCGTGTCCATCAGTATGAGCACTCCAGTGCGTCCAATTCCCGCCGAGCAGTGGACGATCACAGGTGGATTGGCGGCACTGATGCACCTGGAGATAAAAATATTCTTATAATCTTGAAATCTCCTTCCCATTCGACGAATACTCACTGATGGACGCTCGTCGAGACGGGCGTCTCGTCCTCCGGAGTGGCTCCATTGCTGGCCGCGCATTTTCGTTCCCTCATCAGGCCACCGTTCTCGTCGGCATCCGCATCGGCATCCATCAGTCGCACCTGCTTCAGGCTCTCCTCAATCTCCTGCAGGAGCGTGCGATTCCTTGCTGCGCGCACTCGCTCCGTAAACTCCAGGAAGAGTTGAGGATCGGAGGGCACACAGTGGTCCGGCCAGGCCAGGTACTGCATGTGGTGGATGTGCCGCTGCTCGTGCTTGTCCTTCAGGACAAACTCGCGAAAGACGAAGCTGCCCGTTTCGTCTGGTTTCTCGCTCAGGCACCGCACCGAGAATCCCTCCGCCAGCTGAAGCTCCTCGCCCGTTACCGGCCAATACTGGTGGCACTTCTGGCGACCCGACTCCATCACCGTCGTTAGCATCACCAGCAGATGGCTGCTCTCCTGCTGCACCATGCGCCAAAAGTCCGTCGTGGTGCTGGCCAGTGGTCCCTGGGTGGCAATATACCGGTTAACCGCACCGCCGGGAATCTCCATATTCACATAGTTGGCGTTGATGTAGTCGCCCGTTAGTGAGTTGACCAGAGAGACCCGAGTGCAGTCATCTGAAAGAAAGAAAGGCTTATTACATCTGTTACTTTAGGCCTTGTCCCCTAAACTTACATGGCGATATGTCTCGATATCGGTTCTTGGATGCATTTCCCGGCTTGCGAGCCTCGGTGATGGCCAGATCCGGATTCTTCCGGTACATCAGTTCGTACTGGGCGAGCAGGGCGCCCGAGGCCAGGCCATCGCTGAGCAGCAGCAGGCTCTGGGTGAACAGAGCATCGCCGTCTAGCAGATTGGAGTGTGATCCGATCTCATCGCTCTCTGGAACGTACTGGTACAATGGTTCCTCCTCCAGATGCAGCGGAGCACAGCGCTGGGGGCGCACCGTCAGCAGTAGTTCACCGCTGGCCTGGTGACGGCAATCGCGAATCATGGCCACCACCTGCTCGTGACGCAGTCCGTGAACATCCCTGCCATTAATCATGAGCACCTCGTCGCCCTCGCACACACGTGGAGTGCAGCGATCGGCGGGCGTGTGGGGCACCACCTTGGAAACCTGAACGGGCAGGCTTAGGTCCACGCCACCCTTCACATTGAACCCGTAGCGTCCCTGCTCGTCGGCCTGCAGACGGATGGTGATGAGGTCGCTGCCGCTCTCCGGCTGCTGCTGCTGACCCACTGCATCCGCGATGGTCGTGGGCAGCAGGAGCGGACTGTGCTGGCCGGAGCTGTAGGCGGGCGGCATGGGCGATGGTGAGGCGGACTCGAAGCGCCGCGTGCACTGCTCAATGAAGCCCACGTCGCTGTAATACAATATAATATAATTATATATTCCTTATGGATCCCATTTCCTCTTACAGCTGGATGTCGTACTCGTCGCTCTGCTGCTCCCAGGCCTTTCGCGGCATCGAGTCGGCCTCCTTAGAAGTAACCTTGTTGTCTCGGCTCGTCTTGGTGATGGTCAGAATGGTGCCTCCTCCGGCAGCGGCTAATTTGCCATTGTTGTGGGAGGTGGCGCTCTCGGAGCCGCTGTGCTGCAGCATAGGAGTACCGCCCGAGGAGCCCGATGTTCCGCCACCGCTTGCTCCTCCCAGGAAGCGCTTACTGGGCGAACGCACAAAGACCTTGTGGATGCGGCCGCGCTGCTTGGACTCCTGAACCGCCTGAAGCTCCGTGCGTCCCGAGTAGTAGAACTTGCTGCCCAGACTAATGTTGAGGAAGCGCGAGAGGCGGTGGGGCCTTTTCAAGCGGAAGAAGCTGTGGTGCTCCACGCACGACTTCCACAGCGCCTTGGCGTGCTTGTGGCTGCTCATTCCGAAGCCCAGCAGCGTATCGTAGTTCTCGCTGGGCTCGCGCCGCAACTGAATGAAGAAATCCTTGCGCTTGAACGACACCTTAACCATCTTGCTCCACGAGAAGGTGTTAACGCGCAGCGAATGCTGGAAGACGAGCAGTCCCACCGCTGAAACGCCCAGCTGCAGCTCCTTGCCATTGGAGTCGGTGGCCTTGTGCAGGTCAATGCCGTACAGCTCCAGCCGCTTGGCGTGCTCCAGGTAGTTGTACTCCGCATCCGCTGGCAGTTGACCGCGGTGCAGCTTGTGTAGCTCTCCAACCTTTCGCTCCGCCTCTGTCGACTGGTCGCAGAGCAGCTGCATGCCGCTCAAATAGCCCGGCTGGTGTTCCGGCGCATTGAAGTCGCCCAACTCGGCTGAAAAATGGACGGAGAGGGTTATTACTGCAAAATGGTCTCCAAAAGATTATCCACTTACACTGCACCGTATAGCTGGCAAGCAGGCACTGGGTGTTACTGGAGCATGGCAGCTTGCCCAGCAGGATGTGGCGCTTGATCTGCAGATAGAACTGGTAGCGAGTGAACTCCTCCTGCAGGCGGCTGGGATCGCTTACAAAGAACTGAAAGAAAGAAGGGAGGATGTTAAGTTTATTTATCTTTGAGTAAAGAGAAAGCTACGAACTAACCTTAACCCTAAATTCTAATAATGGAACGGCATCGTTGTCGAGCGATACGCTGCTGCATTGCTTCTTGAACTGCTTCTGGGCATCCACCCATCTCTGGAAATGGGACAAGAAGATAAGTTAGAAATAAGCTGGGGGAAGGGAGATCTCCACGACTTACCACAACGTCACCCGGCTTCTGTGGAAATAGTAGGCCGAAGTAGTCCCTTTCGGATAGCTCGAGATATTGAAAGACCTGATCCAAGAGTTCAGAGCCTTTCGCACGTTTCTAAAGGAGAAGGAAGGATGACGATTAAATAATTTCATACTTTAATCTTCGATATATTCACAATATTTTATCGATATAATCGATTTTTCCAAGAAATAGCTCAAATCTACAGAAGCTTTTATAATTATGTTTATGATAAAAAGTTAGAAATGCGTTGATGCTAAAAAAGATCAGAATAATCGATAATTTCGATATTTTTCAAGCTATTTAAGCATATTGCTTTATTTTCTTGGCCAACTAATCTTCTATCGAACATTCTTACTATAGTGTAGGTTTTTGGTAAGACCTGTTTTCAAGTGTCCTCAATCAGCTCCAAATTGTAATAATTATTATTTGTTCAACACTTCCTACTGACAATAACTAGTCTGAAATAAAAAGCAACCTCATAAGCCAATCTTTGCTTGAATTTCTCCCTCTATTGTGTTTGGTGCAATTACAGTGATTAAACTATTTCCATTTAGTTGCAATTTGGTAGACAGATTCCATCTTCGCAACCGCACACACTACTCGATCATCGAGGTGAAAGAAAGTGAAACCTCGGATGGAGATTGGAAAACAATGCGGACAAGTGCGTGTCTGGAGATGCTAGTCGAGATGAAAGTGAGTTTCGAGTGCTGAGTCAAAAAATGAGCAGATAAAAAGTGAATAAATGAATAGTGATGATTAAACAGAGATGAAGACCTCGAAAACTTTCTTTGTTTTGACTACGATTCGCATATCGTATAATTAAGTGCATGGCTAATGCGGTTTGAATATTATAGGAAAGAGCTTATCCCAATGCCTGCTCTCTGCCGACACACGTACCTTACACATGCTGTTAAGAATTAAGTCAATTATTATTAAACTTGGAAACCCTGCCCAAATATAATCGTTAAAGAACTATGATGTTTCGAGGGTTGTAACTATGTAACTATGTAAAATAAGCCCTAAAAGGCGGGGTGCTTACCTCGATCCGAAAGGTGTGCGTGATGTCATCTAGGAACAGGACGGTGACGCATTGCTGCCGTTGCGGGTTCTTCTTGTCGCGCGCCAGTTCTGGGCCGCCTCCTCTCAGGCGAAAGGTTCTGGTCAGGTTGCTCAGTCGGAAGCGCTCAAACATGACCGAACTCCATGAACTCCATGATTCGGGTACCGAGGGATCGAGGGGTGAGAAAGTCGACGTATATCACGTGTGGAGGGCGCTGATTGCGGAGGAGAAGTAGGAGCTCCTCCTGGCTCGGCTTCTTGTTTATTCGATAAATTGGCAAGAGTATTTGTTGATTTTTGTTTGCTTTTAATGCTGGCAGCTTGTTTTGTTTCCAGTTAACTTCTGCTTGGCTTCCTTCCTCGGCTCCTTTTCATGTGGATGGATCTCTGATTGACTGAAAATCGAGAGCTGGTGAGAAACAAGGTTTATGCGTGTACCGACTTACGGCTTGATAGTAAGCAATGAAAAAAGCGATTTGCTCCTCCTCCGTTGCAGTTGTTTATTTTCTTAGTTGTTATTTTATTATCCATCACAACACACAACTTCACTCACTTACCACCTAACAACGCAGGCCTTCCCCTGATTTCCATATGCCCCGCGGAATTGGATGGTGCATACTTCCACGTAGTGCAAACCCAGACAAACAAACCAAGTCGACCGCTGGGTGACTAATAGTTTGTCTTTGAGGCCTTTCTTTGCCTCGCAACCCATCGGAAAGCCCAGAATAACTGTTGTCAAACTTGTAGATAAGGTTTAGTGGAGAGGGCAGTACAAATACACAAATACAAACATTTGTGCACTAAGCAAAACATTAATCAATTCCTGGAATTCAAGTATCAAAATTTAAAACCTTAAATTTTAGGCTCGTCTTATCTTTATGTTTTTTTTTAAATAAAATATTTATGAAAATCACTAGGAAGGAAATATACTGCGAAACATATATGAAAGTTATGACTATAAAATAGACTGCTTGCTTTAAAGCAGTGTAAATAGAGCTTAAATAATATCAATATTATCTCGAAACTCTTGTTTCTTTCAGTGCTCTTGCCCCAAGCCGTGTGGCACAAATCGTCTTTGCTAATGATTGATGTGCCGTGTAATTGGCTTAAATGCTCTCGACTAATATACACAGAGACCCCAAGTATCTGGTGTGTGCATAATTGTAAGCACTATTCCACCTATTTTACCTTTCAACCTTATTTTCCGCAGACGTTGACTGTTCTTCTGAACTGGGTTAAAACCGCTTTTGTTGAGCGGCGCGAATTAAAAAGGGCCAACAAGTCGGATACAGAGCTTTTTGTCCGTAGTTACCATGCAGTTGTTAGCAATTATCGAACGGCGCGCTAACTAGCGAATTCCCTTGAGTCAGTGGCCGCTTTTAGCCAGAAATCGGGGGTGTTAAGCCTTCCTATCGATAACGAAATGAGACATAGGCCTCTTGATTCCTGAATTTCTAGTAAAAACCCATGATCTTTTGTATTCTTTCTTTGCCGCGGGAGAGAGCGCAATTGTCGTAAGTAAAAATATCTCAGAATAGGGATAGATGTGTGGCTGTATGTGTTCTGTTCTAAATAAATAATACGTTTTCAGACTGTTGTCAGGCGAAGGAGAGCGACAGATGGGTAAAACAGGCGGATCTAGAAGCAACACTAAGGCCAGATCTATCACTTAACTAGAAAAGAATGCCAAACAGATAATTTATGTGCTGGCCCAAAGAAATCACAAATGGGCAATAAATAAATGTGGCTTAAGTGATCGACCGTCAATAGGTTGGTTTCCTCATCGACCTTACTCCCCTCGTTTCATTATCAATGTGTGTAAATCATTAGCGCAAACACAAAGTGAAATGTAGTGAAGAAATCGAAAAAAAGGAGTACTCTTTCTAAAAATGACTATTGGAATGTGTTTTTTAAAGCAAAAAACTTATCGCTTCTTTCTAAAATTTTAAAAAAGCTTCAAATGTGTCATTAGAGTCTATAAATGACTTATAACTTGGTATAATTTTATTAATTTTACAATCAACAGTTGCAATATGTGGTGAACGTGAACCACTGTGTTTGCTTGGGTTATCAACAGGTTGGCGAAACAGAACACAATCAGAATATTATTAAAAACAAACAAATGGTTGCGTCATTCTCGGACGCCCACGGTACAGGGTTATGAAATTAGATGAACGGAAGGGGAAGCGGGAAACCGAGGAAGAGTGCCCCACGTTGGGCGCCATATTTGCCCGGAAGCCAGTTTAGTTCGGTGTCCATTTAGGGCAGCTTGTCAATGGACTGCTATTCAGCCGCTTTGACTTTTCATTATGAAATCGAAATCGCAATGGACAACACCTAGGCGGTGCCCCATTGGGATGTCCATTGTTTGACGGTTCTTCCTCGATTTATTCGGTTCGTTGACCGACTTTCTGTGCGAAATTATCAGTGGGACACACATTTGCATTTTACGTTTGTTTGTTTACCCAGCTCTTTGCTCTTTCTCCATCGCGTTGACCGAATAACGGTCTGGGGGCAGCCTCAGCTTCCGTTTCTTTCTGCGGCTCTTTCTTTGTTCGCTTGAACTGAGCTCCAGAGAAGAGAAGAGCTCTTGCCAAACCAGTTGGAGTCTATAAAGCTAACGCAGCACTTTCTTAGGGCCTGACCTCCGCCGCCTCTGGGCAAAGTACTTGCGATCTTGTCTTGGGATTGGTATTGTCGAGAGTGCTCATCACTCAACAGGGGTTGCTCAATCAATGAAACCATTGCAGAGACCAGAGACAAGGGCATTGGGCACAATGGATCCATATGAGGTAATGGAAACCGCAGACGCGGAACTTCCAAGGAAACGAAACTCGAGAAATGCCAGCCACAGGGGAAACAACAAAGCCTAGGCAAAACAAAGCGGGCGTTAAGATAAGCTCTCAGATGTGGGTTGTTCTAAGGGGGCAATGTGGCGTTGAAGGCGATAAGCGGGGGGACAACCCGATGTCACTCAACTTCAATTACACGCGACATCCTTCAAGCCGGTTTCCATTTTTAGAAGGAGCTGCTTTCGACGCCTGGCAACCCCAATCAAAGTCAAATTACAGTGCTATTACAGCTATTTTTTAAATATTTTAAGATCTTATAGAGTGAATTTTATATAACAATATAACAGGCTTACTTTCATAAAGGCTAGTGCATGGAATCAGTAATTCATATATTTTCGATTAAATTAATTTTATAAAAAGTTATAAATTATAAGATAAAATCTATTACTTTTTAAAACGTATTTTTCCCCTTTTAATACAAAATTAAAGTGAGGGAGCTGAAAGCAAAAAGCTGGGACTAAATTGAATTTCCCGGTTACAGGGGTTGTGGTCCACCTGGTGGCGGCACCCTTCGGGAAATTGCTTTTAAAATGGAGCTGGGAACTCTGGGGGGAAAACAGGTTATACCTATTCCCCGATTGATTTTCTCTCGTGCCGGAGACGCATCAATTACCCTGGCCTGGCATTAATTATCGGCTGGCGTATGCATTTGTTGGGTTTATTTTATGCCTGCCCATAGCCCATATACCGTTATGCCTCAGGGTTGCCATGTGTTCTTCGTGGAAGGGGTGGCGACCCCAGGAAGGGATGGGGTATTTCATCCAAGGCGGGGTTTAGTCCGCTTATCGCTGTTTGCCTTTTAATTTTTATTGCCCTTGCTGTTAGGCGGAAGGGGGAGGGGGAGGGGGAAGGGAGGAGTAAGGAGCACACCCCGTGAGTGTTTGTTCAGCGCTCAACATTCTGAATATGCTATTTTCGTGTTCATATTCCACATGCAACACAGTCCCCGGCTGAAGACCCGGGCGACACTCATACACACCCAGTCGCACTCGCACAAAATGATTTAATGTAATTAAAAAAGATTATTAAGACTTATTTTAAAGGTTTTGAAATTAAAAACAAATTTACATAGATTGACGATAAATTTTCATACAGATTTTACCGAAGAAAAGGAGGTTATATAAATACTGTAAATGTATAGCCCATCTAAAATTATAATTATTAAATGGCTAAAATATATGCAAAATGGTCAATGTAAAAAATGGTCCTTGTACTATGGAACTAATTAGTTTCAGAATTTGTTTTGTAGAATTTGGTTCGAATTCTCACAGTGTAGAATCGCAGCTGATTTGCGTTTCTTTCATTATTCCCCTTTCTTTTGATTGGGGCATTTGTAGTTGTGGTTGTGCATGACAACTTGAGGGCGAATCAAAAGGGGGAGTGGCCGAGTTGCAGATACGGTTAATTGACGAATTTGTAAACAAACAATCAACGATTAATTGCAGTGCATCTTGGCTTGCCACTTCCGCCATTGCACTACGTTCGTGCGGCTTAAAAGAACCACAGCTATATAAGTGTGCGTGTGTGAGCCACCTCTAATTCCCTCTCTTTCCCGCCTGCATTCAAAATCCGGAAGAGGCTGTGTGGGGGAAAGGGACGGATTGCAGACGAGCGGCCAGAGGAAGGAGAATAATAACAATTAAATTACACACACATTCTTACCTCTCTTTTTCGCTGCTGTACTTGCTTTAACTAGAATTTTTCGCCTTTTCCTTGTTTTTTTATTAAATAAATGCTAAATATGTTTGTAGCACACACATGCACTTGGTGCACAGACACCGACATTCACGCACACACTCACTGCAGCAGCGGCTTCGTGGAAAAGTCAACAAATCTTCGGGTGGAGAACACAATTTAGTTCGCACCGACCGGTCAACAATAAACAAAAATGCGCGAGTTCGATTTTAAGTTAAATCCTTTCTCATTTCTTGGGGTTTTCTCGGAAACGGAGGAAACGAAAACAAACCGAAAGAAACAGAACCGACGGCGAAAAAAATGATAGACAGTGTGACCGCAGAATTATCGGGCAAGTATACCGTCCGGCTGTAGGAAATATACCATTTTTATTTTGTTCAAATATACCAAAAATAGTTTATCGATAGTGACACTCATGTTTAAGCGCACTGTTAACTTTTCAATCCAGGTTCTGCCCACTGTTAACTTTTCACTGTTAACTCTACAAAAAAATAGAAGTATTAAATTAGAACAACGATGGTATTTTTACATTTCAAATTATATAAAATAAAAAGGTCGGTTTGGCAACATTTTTTTTATTTAAACATCGATGAACAGTCCATTATTTTCTCCAAAAACATCGAGAACATGCATTTCCTCACCTCTAAAAAATGAACCGTTTTCCTTCTTTTAAATTCCTACTTCAAAAAAGTTCTTATATTTTACATTTAAAATTTTCCCGCTTTGAAACTCCAGAAATATCCTGAAAAAAATACTTTGTCACTGTTTTTTCCGTTTAGCGGTTTTAGTAATGTATGTGTATCGCCCATCACCAGTGTTGCTGTGGAACTTAAGCCGATCGTGTGGGCAGCAGCAAAAGAGAGACATTTAAAATAAAACACAAAGAACCTAATATATGTAGGTAAAGGCGAAATCTACTAGATCACAGCAGAAACGTTATAAATACCAAAGATACCTTCTAATTGAGTAGTGGTACAACACTTAATACCTTGCGGTCATACCGATTATCTTCGCATCCTAACAGGCGCACAGTAGCGATCGCGAATCGCGATCTTCTTCCAAATTATCTACGTCATTGTTCTTGTTTCCGAAGAGGAGAGCATCTGTCCCGGTGTTTATCGATATTTGCCTATCAAACAGTGTCTTCTCCACCTCTAATCTACTGAGCGCCGTGTTTGAACCTATCTTT
Organism: Drosophila lutescens; assembly: GCA_037075285.1. Lineage (NCBI taxonomy): Eukaryota > Metazoa > Arthropoda > Insecta > Diptera > Drosophilidae > Drosophila > Drosophila lutescens. The sequence continues at coordinate 468,487 of JBAMCF010000072.1, read as the reverse complement.
TATCAACCGAGTCGAACAATAAGCTATAAAAAATAAAATTACAGTGCCAAATTTTTAAGTCTAAGTAATGAGTTATTTAAATTTAAGCATTTTCGATGTTGGAGGGACCATTTTTTTTAGTTTTGGTAATTCCGATTCGTTTAAAAATTCAATTTAAATTCCGTTTCCTGTCTTAATTTCTCTGTTGAATATTAACAACGGATGTACTTCCTAAAAAACCCGACCAACGATAATTTGTAAAAAAAAATGTGGTGCATGTGATAAGCCAAATAAAACGATTTTTGTTCCATTCAGTTTATAAAAATCGCAAATGTAGGCGGATCATTTGTCATGTTAAATAAATAAAAAATCGTGTCCCTTATCTGAAATTAATAATAATAATTAATTTCAAATTATATAAAATAAACTACATACTTTTCATGATTGTCGTCAACGCCGATAGCGACCAGGAAATTTCATGTGATTCATAACATCTTTATTAATGGTTAACTGGGACCCATTTTAATTAAAGCTTGTTATGATGTACAATCAAATAATTAAAACATTGCGGTTAAAACTTTCTATGCATGGATTTTGTATACCCTTACAAAAAATATTCTACAACAACAAAAATCCATAAAAATAATTAAATTTTATAAAAACGTATAAAATATAAATTTCTGTTAAATCAGAAATCGCACATCCCAATCAGTCGGTTTACCGAGGCCCACACAGTTCCCCACCTACATCTCAAGGTCACAGTAATGGACACTTTCCAATCGGATCAAGGATCGGATATTATAGGGATCAAGATTTTGAAAGCAGCTTGATAACTTTTCCGTCGCCCCAATTTGGAACTCAGTGGAATATATTAACATGTACTTCAGAATCTTTTAATTTCCCCAATCATTGCTATAGGTTTCTTTCCCTTTTTATTTGCAGATCAATGGCTAAATTTCGAATATCGTTTCAAGCAGCTATTTTGCTAGTGCTGCAAAAAGCGAACGCTGTTATTCCCGATTGTGACTTTTTTGACACCGTCGATATTTCGACAGGTCAGAGGTTCCCCAATGGCTCATACTTATACGAAGATCTACTAATTCCCGCCGAATTAACGGGAATATACGACTTTAGGATTCTACCGGACGACTCCAAGGAGGAGGTGAAGAGTCACATGAGGGGATGTGTTTGCAAACTAAAGACCTGTGTCAGATTTTGCTGCCCCCACGACCACATAATGGAAAATGGAGAGTGCTTCGATGATATGACAGAGGCAGAACTCCAAGACCTCAATCCTTACGTCAACGTGACCCTTAACAATGGGTCAGAGGTCACAAGGCACTTTAAAAACGAACTAATCGTTCAATGGGACCTACCGATGCCCTGCGAGGAGGGGATGTTCTACCTAGACAATCGAGAAGAAATGGATAAATACACACTGTTCGAGGTTTAGTTGCTTAATAATCGGTATCAATGGCAAACGTAATAGTAATTTTTTTTTCAGAATGGAACTTTTTATCGCCATCACGACCAAGCGACTCTGAGCAAGCGTGAATACTGTCTTCAGCATCTTAATTTCTCAGATGGTAACACCACAGCTATACGAATTGCACCACAGAACTGCCTTATAACACCATCCAGAACATGGCAGACCATCCGTAAGTTGAGAGATATAAGAGCCGATATCTCAATGTCAGGTTAACTTTTGTCGTTAGGTTAAATTGCTTTTTCAGAAACAATCAGTAACTTCATAAGGAAAAAACAAAAGCGAAATTTAACTTCAGGTTAACCTTAACATGGTATTGAAAAATCAGAGTCCTTTCTGACTGTTTCTTTTTTAATCTCTTCCAACAGTGATCATCACATCGCTCGTATGTATGGTTTTTACGATCAGCGTTTATCTGTACGTTAAAAAGCTACAGAACCTGCACGGCAAGTGCTTCATCTGCTACATGGTCAGTCTCTTCATGGGCTACCTCTTCCTGTTGCTCGACTTGTGGGAATTATCGCTCAGCTTCTGCGTGACAGCTGGTTTCATGAGTTACTTTTTCGTCATGGCCGCATTCTTTTGGCTTTCGGTCATCAGCCTGCATCTCTGGAATACTTTCAGCGGCACCTCCAGCATGATAAATCGCTTCCTGCCTGAACATCGGTTTCTGGCCTACAACACCTACGCCTGGGGAATGGCCTTGGTTTTAACTGCAATCACCTTTCTAGCTGATAAGGTCGTGGAGAATCCCGACTGGAATCCTCGAATGGCCGCCGAGGGCCATTGTTGGATCTACAGTGGGTTTCAATATCTTATTTCCGAATGATTACGAATTATAAAGCCTCTTTTTCACCATCCACAGCCTTGGAGTGGTCTGCAATGCTATACTTCTTTGGACCGATGTTAATACTGATTGCGTTTAACATAGTCATGTTTATCCTGACGGCTATTCGTATAGTAAGAGTGAAGAAGGACATTCAGAACTTTGCCCACAAGCAAGAGAGAAAGCAGAAGCTAAACTCGGACAAACAAACGTAATTCACATAGTAATACATACTTAGGGGCGATTTCTCAATGTCAGGTTAACTGACTGTTAACTGAAACATATTGATAACAGCCTTTAAAGACTTTTCTGACATATAAATAACTCTAACCTTAACCTGACATTGAGAAATCGGCCTGTTTAACTAAAAGTATAGTTTATATCTAAGGTTTCCCGATTCTATTTCAGTTACACTTTCTTTTTGCGGCTCTTCATCATCATGGGAATGTCGTGGAGCTTTGAGATAATCTCCTACTTGGTGCAATCCTACGAGACTTGGGCCGCAATTTTTAGATGGGCTGATTACTTTAACTGGTCGCAGGGAATTATCATATTTGTGCTGTTTATTCTAAAGCGCAGCACGCTAAAACTCTTAAGGGATCGGTAAGTAATTTGCTATTCTGCCAACGAGATATATTAATCAGGTCCAAACATTGTCCCTCCGCCTGAGCAGCATTAAGGGTGAGAGTGAGGATGCCCTTGACAGCGAAGAAGAGATTTCGCTTGAGAATACGAAATATGATCGAAATGTTCTGTAATAGGTAATCCGAAAGGAATCCTTTCTTTGTTGGTGTTGGAAAATTGTACTAATAAGGTTCTGAATAATTTTGCATGTAAGATTGAAAGCGCACTCTAATCCAGCGGGTCTGTCTATCTATGTTTTGAAACACTTGTTCCCTGGTTTTTTGCTTTTCATCCTAAAATTTGTGTGCTTTCTCTTAGCATGGTGTTAGTCCTCTGTCCTCACATTTGTAGCTTCATTTATTGTTGCACGGTCTTACGTTTTAATTAGTCCTTATTTTCCTGTCAAGTCTAGTAACTACGCTTTCTTCCTAGGCCCAATCCTAGACCCACGTGGAGTGCCATCAGTACCAGATCAAAAGGAAGCAGGAGTACGGCGGGAGGATCCTTCAATCAGTTCACAAGAACCCCGTCTGACGCATAAATCTCGAGATTAATGTAAACACTGCATTTAACCATATTAACTTAATTTATTAACTTTCAGGTTTTTAGTAATTAACAAAGAAAAGAAAAGACGATCCTACAAAAAGATTATGGTAATATCTGTAATTAATATTTACTTAATTTTGTTAACAAAGTTAGCAATTGGGATTTTTTAAAATAAAGAAATAACATAGCAAGAATATTTATTTATATTTATTTATTGTAAAGTCTTTATGTTATGCCATTAAAGGGAAGTCAAATCCCACGATTCCCCAACTGGAAAGAAAACATAAGCACGTATAACTATTTTGTTAAGTTTAAATTCAGCTCAACGTGTTTGGAATCAGTTAAAATATTAAGTCTGAAACCCATTACAAACTATTGTTTTTGTCTACTTTACACGGTCAATAATTTTTTTTTTAATTCGAAACTAATGTAAAATCTTTATATTTAATCAAAAAGTGGCGCTCGAAAGCTTTTCATTGAACTAGCTTAGCTTTTCGCCGCAGCTTTCGGACCAAAACAATGGCGCTACGAGGAAACTGAGCAAAACTGGAGCATCGCAGACGAGTGGTTTCAGTGGCAGCGAATTCGGCCGATGAAGAAGTTCACTTGCGGGTCAATCGGGGAACTTGTCGTTCGGGATATATCATATCACAAACCCGGCTAGTCGCGCTTATCTGGCCTTTAACTCTGGTCCAGTAAGCACACATCACTGAATAGTAATTAACAAAGTAAATTTGTCGAGCACCGAAATTAAAAACTATAATAACTGATACAAATATTGTAAAACAAAGACTGTGTGTGCTCAGGCAATTAAGAAATCCTGAGGCAATTTGAGATCGTTCGGTGGAATGTTCCTCAAGGTCTTGGTTTTGGGAATCCGCCCCTTCGTCGAGTTGCGAAACCAGAGGAGCTCCACATGCTTATATGATGGTTATAATGTACAATATATAATGCGACTTTAATGTTTCGCCTCGGCCCACAACAAACAGTCGCGTTGTCTCTTCATGAGTATCGCCAATTGTTTCGTACTGATTTTTTTTAGTTTTATTATTGGTGAACCTATATATTTGTGTACCTGCGTTCAATGCCAAAACCAGTTTTTTGTCTTTTTCCCAAGTTCGCCCAATGACGGCAAGCTAAATTTAGGGAATACTCTTCTCAGCTCTCCCGGAATCATTCGTCACACGTTCGTCTGTCGTAAAACATATTAAATGGGATTTTTAATTGAATATTTGTATGTTATTGAGGTGTGTAATGTTCGGGGTTCCATGGTTGGTTCGAACTATACTTGGACTGTTAAAAAATAAAACACAGCTGATTCCAAACACGTCGAGCTGTGTTTTAATTTTTACCTAATATATCCGTAGCTCTACGTGCTAATGCCTGGTTTCCCATTCTGAAGACGTGGGTTTTGGAAGCTTCCTTTTAATGGCTCAAATCTGCCGTTGCATTTATTCTTATATAAACAAAAAAAGAAACGTTCAAAAGATTGAAAGCGATAATAGAGTTTTAGATTTAGTTGGATAACTTTTATTGGATCACACCAAGTCAGCATTACTAATTTTCTCTAGCAAAGATCAAATAAAGCTAACATTGAATAAAATAGTAAAAAAATATCTGCACATTGATTTCAAAGATGGATATTAAATATACCTTAAAATGCATTATTAAATTAAAAATATTTTAGTCCAGGTAAAATATATTGTGTATAAAATATTATATTTTTAATATTACTCCATCAAAGTTTAATATATTAAAATAACCTGTTATTTTTAAATTTAAAATATACAAAAAATATATACATAAAAAATATAAAATCTTTGAAATGACAACGCTTTATTTAACAGTGTAGGATTATCTCCTTACTAAGAATGCAGTAAGTTCTATCTCTGCATTCTTCCGCCAAATCACTCGATCAAAACAAAAGAGAAATCTCGTTGGAATGTTTGAAATGAGAGGGAGAACTTCTGTGGTCTCTGAAAAAGCTGCTCTGGCGCCCCTGCTAATTAATTTGTAAACTAAATAATTTGAGTCATCACCCGTGTTTCCCCTGGGGGCCACTACTCTACTTCACCACTCCACCACTCAAGAAGTCCATTCATCGTCCGATAATTGTTTTGTTTGCCCACAGACACAATCGAGCCACTGTTGGCACTCGATCAAATTTCGTATTGTTCGGCGCTTTGTTTTGCCTGCCTTTCAATTAGCGCAACAGTTGGCGAGCGCAAATCACTCGTGGGGCGGCTAACAGACCCTTAACATGGCTCTGGTATAGGTCTGTTAAGTGGTTCCTTGAGTATTTTTCGCCATAGCTCCGCAGTTCACCTCAAGACGTCGCTGGTTGTGGGTGCTACTTACTCAGTCGGTCGGAAGTCGAAAAACTCTATAAAAAAATAAGCCCGCTAGCTATATCATTATATCGGTATATCGGAAACACGAATGTCAATGTTAATTAACTCGTAAGCTAGCGTGTGATTTTGCCGGTATCTAAAAACCCGAACTATCATAACCGGTTCGCGTGTGTTCGAGTACTAACACCCACTTCTCAGGGAATTCCCCATGTGATATTGTGAAAAAGAGACGCGTTTCATCAACTCATTTTATGGATATGAGGATCTGTTGATTTCTTGAGAAACGTTTATGTGGTTACCTGCCTTGAGCCGCAGACTCTTCCCAGTTCCAATTTGCATAAGTAAACCTGATAAAAAGCAAACACACAACTCGTAACGCAAGTCGAATTTAAAACCGAAACCATGTTTCGTTAAAGCGTTTTTTGCAAGGCGACAAAAAACCCATAAACCCCAAAAGACTCTCATCACAGAGGTTCGACAGTTTTTGTTTACCCCACCTTTATATACAATATGTGGTCAGTGTTTTTTACTAACTGATATTCTGAAGTTCCCAACTGATCTATAACTAAAAAGTGAGCGAACTAAAACAACAGCAACAACAGGAAAAACTTTGTTGATCAGCAAACAACTTTAAAGTGCTCACATCATTCATCACCTGAAGTGTCTGGGTAAGTTGCATGCCATTAACTACTGGGATCAGAAATGAAATACTATTCGAAACCCTTCCGCGTTTTGTTTAAAAGAATGAACTGAAATCTGTTATGGTGATAATGCACACAGAAAATTAAGATCAAATTGATATTAAAATGTTCTTTCTTTGATATTATAACAAACTTTTGAAGAAGAGGAAATGGTCCATAAATAAATGGTTATATAAATAATATCAAATTGAGAAAAATTAATATCAAGATGTTTTTTCCCGTTTGCATGATAATTGCAATATGCAATTATAAAAAGGTTTTCCTGACTCAGTTGATACGTTTCGCACTTGTAGGAAAAGTGGGCCAAGTGATGGCCATAAAAAAGTAATGGCAATCGAAGTTTCCTGATTAGAAAATCAGAGCTGAGAACTGCTAATTTCATGACAAATACTGAATGACGGCTGGTTAGTGTTTACCCAACTGTTCCCACCCGATGCACTTTTATTGAGTCACTGAGAAAATGGTTATTATAGCGAAATGGCCATATACACCCCCTTTCAAAGGCCGCACCTTGGTCCAATCCAATCCAATCAGACCTGAACTGAATTGTTTCTTTCGATTCAGAATTCGATTTTGTTAAATGTTGTTTACACTTTCGCACATTTGGCTGGGAATTGTTGTTGAAACATCTTGGGAATATTGTTTATTGTTTGCTTTGAGGTCTGTTTATTTCGCTACAATTTTTTCCAACCTCCTGAGTATTAGATAAAAATATATCATAAACACATATATTGCATCCTTCTCAGGAATATTATCTAAATAGATAGATACACATATTTATTACATGTTTAAAAGTGGGGCAGGGTTTTAAGTATTATCACGCACATTAGTTTAGGTTTTTGGGGTGGGGCATTTTTCCTTTTCCCGCTGTGCATTTATTTCCACGATAAGCCAAGTGCATGTACCAATTAATTAGTGGAATGATTTTTTTCTAGTTGGCGTTGTGTGTTTTTACAGCTGGCTTTTCCTCACAAGGGATCATAACTATCGCAAGATAGCACATTAGGGCTCCCTTAATGTCATTTCTTCCACTACTTAACACTCCATAAAGCATTTAATGTTTATATCTTACGTAGAAAAGTCTAAATTTATAAAATGAGCAACCAATGGCAGGGATTTCTCTTTCTCCAAATGAGTTTTAGATAGCGCCTGTCAAAAGTATTTATGGGATCGATTCATTTGTTAGTTCGTTTTAAGAACCATCATCGATTCTTTTTCTGTGGATGGGATAGGTATTTAGGTAATCTTTAAATAGAAACAAATAAGATAAAATATTTATGAATTATGAAATTCTAGGGGATTTTTTTAGGTATTCTTAAATGGCTTTTGTCAAAGTTTTGATAGAAAAAGGAAAAACTATTTAAAAAAATATTTAATTATAGGGGATTATATTCTTTAATGACTTTGGCCAAAGCTTTGATAGAAAAAGTAAAGAATATATTAAGTTCTAGGGGATTTTTTTAGGAATTCACAGTTCTATAATGTTCTTTCATTAAAACTGAAGAGCGCCAACGGACATCCATGATGACGGGCCATATATCTTTTAAAGTCTCGCGTTCTCGAATTCCCCGGGAATGGGATCTGTTGACTGTCGATCAATTCCCTTCTCATTTTACCCCCCGGGAAAAGAACTTGGTTGTCAGTGGAATAATATTTGGCGAACTTGCACCCGCCCACTCTAATGGCAATCAATTGATAGAACCGCCCGCCTTTGTTTACAATCCACATCATCAGCATCGGGGGGCTAAAAATACTCCAGTTGGAATTTTCTCACGAAATATATTCGAGCCCAGCCAGCGCAAAGCAAACCCGTCAATGGGTTGGCTATTAAAAATTTGTTTGCCAAGTGTTTGTTTGCAGGGGAAATAAAAAACACTGGACCCAGTGTAATCGCTGCTTATCTAAGGGAGAATGGAGAACCGACTATCGAGAACTGAAAACCGAAAAACCCACCGCAGCTCACCACAGTTCCACTTCTGCTGTTGTGGTGACTTCTGATTATGGGCTCTTCGCACGGCAGAGTCTCCTGTCTTTGGCGATTAGTTCCTCTTCTGATACGGACTGAAAACCGCGTTGCCCTCCGGAAAGATAATGGGCATATATATACGAAGTAATTCCAGTGCTTTTGTGGCATACGTGATAAGCACTAAAAGTGGTTGAAAAAAACAAAAAACCAGCATAAAAAACCCAAAAACCAAAAGACAGTTTGTATAAAAACTGAATGCGGATAAAACAATATACAGATTATAATTTATGTGAGTTGAGTTCACTTGAGTTTTCGATTCAGTTCCGTGTGTAATGTTTTTCGATTTTAATATGTGGATGGTGTCGTAGTTTATATTGCGTATACGCCTTGTGACCGATAAATCTTCTTGGGGGTTTAATGCCCTGGCTTCTTCGGCCAAAGGTAATGGGATTTTAATGCTTTGGATGACTCAGTTCCTCCATTAGTCACACTTCCCACATCCTGACCATGGACAATCCCCCAACTGTCATAATCAACCAGATAATAACCGACTCCCAGACCAAAAACCTAAGGAGTCGCATAGCCGAGCATCTGTAAGTAAAAACGCTATAATCATAGAAGTGGCTCACATTTTTAACTGGAACTGGGGATCCAAATCGATTCGATAAGTCTCTCGTGGAACATTCTACCCATATGTATATGAATACCTCTGTATTAATAAACAAGAAAGTCATACTCCTTTGTCAGACATTAGCAGGCGTCGTTGGCCAATTGACTTTATCTTATCGGTTACCGACCACAAATAAGACATTTTATACGAGTCGACTGCGAAAACATATCAACAGTTGCCCTTTCATATTCCGATTCAAATTTTTGCTTATGAAGTAATAATAAACAAATAAAACGCAAGAGGCATCGCTTTTATCGAGCACCTCGACTATCAAATACCCGTTACTAAGCTAACGGGAGTGCGAGGGGGATGAAGTTATGCAAACACTAAATCGACTGCTTGCACTGCTTGAAGTTTATTATTTGCTCATAACTTTTTAATGAATGGTCAAATTTAAAAAAGTTCTTCTACATTTAGATAGATATTAATAAGCACAACAAAATGGCGTTTACACCTTTTAAAATGTTTTAAAGATGTGGCGTTTAAAGCGTTACTCTACGAGGAACGGGTATTCAAAGTTTAGTACATTGGTTCTTTGAGAAACCGTGATATTACTTGTAATATTGTATTATCTAGTTATTTTTACCACTCCAAACTGCTGCTTAAAATTCGTTTTCCACTTTATTAAGGTTGGTTCTGTTTTTTTGTAAACAATCCCTACTTTGCGTTTCTGCCTCAGATCAATCCTATTTGGCATTCCTAGAATCACTATCCCATCATTACGATAGCGCCATCAATCAAGCAATATAAGCCTCGATCAAAATATTTAATCGTTCCGTTCGCTGATATTACGACTTCTCTAGAACTGGGAGGAAATCGTTTGGAGAAGTCGATTCAAACAATTCAGCCTGAATAATTGTTTGGCCAATCAAAATATAAATACACAAAATATCGTAAACCGCAAAAAAGAGATTTTTAAGAAATATTGCTTTTATCAAACCGATGCCAAATAATTTTTGGCACACTTCAGGGGAAGGAAAATTCAGGGGAAATAATTTCGAAAAAACCGTATAGATCGCAGGCCATAATTCAATTTTATGGGCAATTGTTTTCATGATTTTAATGTTCCGCATGCTTTGATTATTTTTCAAACATCCGCACCACCACTTTTTCGCACTCTAAATGTGCGGCGGGTATATCTATACATATAGATGGGGGTACGTTATATATCTGCTAAAATTCCCCGATTAATTATGCTAATTTTGTATAGCAAGATAAGTGCTAGTATCCATTTTGCCCATTAGCCAACTATATATGGAGTTTAATGTGTTTGTCCTTCTCCTACTCCCAACCCTCCAATTGCCTTTCATCATAAATTCAGGCTAATTTCGTGGCCCACACACACAGGTCTCCTCCACTGAAAGCAAACAATCAGCGGATCAATGAATTAGGTGGTCCCCGCAGGCTAATGATGCATGATAAGATAGCGCGGAGTGGTATAACTTTCAGTTCGCAGTGCTAATAAATTTATGGACGGGCTGGCGCTCGTTAGGAGTGCTTAAAAAGTGGGCAGATCGGGATTGGAGCAGGGTTTTTGGGGGGAGAATATGTCACCGGTATTGACAGACGGACGGCAGTTACTATCAATTTAACACGATTCCATAAATGTTTGCTCGTCTGCACTCCCTGCGTGTGCCTGACCTTATGATTGATGCCCCATGGAGACCGTAGTTCCTAAGTTACCAAGTTCCGCCCCCTGGGACTCGTTGGCTGCTAATTGCCTGTGACGCTATCCAATTTCCCCCCTGTCTTAGTCCTTCCGACAACCTGTTGTCTGCGTGGATGATTCACTACTTTCACCCACTGATGAGTCCCTTTATGTGGGGCTCCATGGCCCAAATTAGTGACCTCCTCGCTTAGCTAAACATTTAACGACTAACTAATCGGTAAATATAAATTAATTGGTGGCTTCATTTGGCCCGAGTTGCTTGCTTCTTACCAATAATGGTAATACTTCTCTTACATTAATAACTATATTTTACTGTAGGTATAATATTAAAGGTCGTAATAATTCCTACAGTTTACTACCTAATAGGATGCACTTTGTTATTTATTTTATATACCTACTTTTCTACTTCATTACTTTTTCTTTGTACCTGGGTTAATGAGGTAAAATAAAAAAAATAATCGAAAAATAGTTCAAAGAATAACCCTGATACACTTTTCTCTCCCCAGAACCTCCATCATGCCTAAGAAGATCCAGCATCGAGGTGGATCCCTATACTGTGGAGTTACGCTGCTGGGAATCCTGTGCCTAGTGGTATTCCGTCTTATTCCTGGAATTCCCTTCGGGGCATACGTAATGGCCGAGAGGGATCACTATCACACCATAGATGATCCGAATGTCCCGTGCAATTTCTACGACACGGTCAACCTGACGGGTCACATGAAATTCCAGAACGGCAGCTACGACTATTATGGCACTATAGTGCCCGCCGACATGATCGGAACGTACGACTATATCCACAGATCGCTAACGGAACGAATTGAGGTGCCGGAGCACGTGCGAGGATGTGTCTGCAAGCTAAAGTCCTGTTTGAACATCTGCTGCCCGTGGAAGCATGTCTTCAGTTCCAAAACAGATGGATGCGTGTTGGATCCCATGGACAATCGCACTTGGCCAGACCCGCCGATGCTCAATGTGACCTTCCGCAACCAAAGTGAGCTATTGGTCAACATGTTCCAGCAGTTTGCGATCCAAAGCTTTCGGCCCTGCCCCAAGATGTTCTCGCTGCAGCCAGATATTAACTACTGGGATAACTATGCAATTTTCGAGAACGGCTCAATGTTACGCGTTGACGATGGGCTGATCATCAGGAAGAATGAGTTCTGCCTGGTGCCGGCCTATGTCAACGAATCTGACCTCTTTTACACAATTCGACCGGCCAACTGTGAGATGCAGGACGACCGCGGCACGGTGAAGCTCATCAATGCCTATGGTAAGTTGGATTTCAAGTAGCGAAGATTGCACATGGGCTGGTCTGTAAACGATGCATCGGCTAAGTATCTACTAGATTGCCGATGCATCGTCTACTAGGAAAGATCGCCGAGCTGCTTGTATACGATGCAGCAGCAGCATGTGGTATGAAGCTGGCTCTAAACGGTGAATCAGCTACCATTCCGATGCATCGTTTTCTTATAATAAGTTTTTCTAACAATTCCACTTTCATCTTCTCCCCCCAGCCATGCTCTTCTCCATCCCCTTCATGATGCTGACCATAGCAGTTTACCTATTGATTCCCGAGCTTCGCAACCAGCACGGCAAGAGCTTGGTCTGCTATTTGGTGGGCCTGTCCGTCGGCTACACTGCACTGTGCTATGTTCAACTCTACAAAATCGATGCGACGAGCACCGAGTGCGTGGTACTGGGATATACGGCATATTACTTCTTCATGGGCGCCTACCTGTGGCTGAGTGTCATTAGCTTTGACCTGTGGCACAACTTCCGCGGAACCAGAGGGATCAATAGGTTCCAGGAGAACAGGCGCTTCCTGTTCTACTCGCTGTACGCATGGGGAATTGCCGTCGCCTTCTTGGCCTTCACCTATACCGCTCAGGAACTAACCCATTGGCCCGCATATCTAAAGCCGGGAATTGGTGATGGTACGTACTGCTGGCTGGATATGAGCAACTGGTCGGCCATGATCTATTTCTACGGACCCATTATGGCGATCGTTGTGGCCAACACGATCATGTTCATAATGACGGCGATCAAGATTCACGGCGTGCAGCGGGAGATGGCCAGGATAATTGCCAGTGAGAACAGCACCAAGAATCTGCGAACCGAGAAGGACAAGTGAGTGTCTTTAGTTTTTTCCAACCAACTCCTCATTAGAAGGGTTCTTCGTCGGGGTGTTTATTCCAACCTCAGGTTCGGCCTGTTCCTGCGCCTCTTCCTCATCATGGGCATCACCTGGCTGTCGGAGCTCGTCTCGTTCTTTGTGGGCAGCGATAAGGAGTGGTCGAAGCTCTTCTACATCTCGGACCTGGCCAATGCCATGCAGGGCTTCCTCATATTTATGTTGTTCGTGATGAAGAAGAAGGTCAAGCACTTGATCACAAACAGGTATGTGTTGCTTCGAGCTTTAAGTTTCGAGTTCTGTTTTGTCCCGCCACAATTTGGCGTTTGTCCATTCACCCTGAACCGTGTGTCTACTGTCCACCTCATCGAATCTGTAACCCCGAACATTCTCTCAGAACGATACGGGTGCGAAGCCTGCGGCAGACTGAGAGCGTTACGATGGGCCCGACATCGTTCTCCATGCGACAGCGTTTCATGGACGCCTCCAACCAGATCCGCAAGCTGGTGGTGATCCGCAACGCCTTCGCCAATGGCTCCACAAGCGGCATTCACTCACACGAAGTCTGAATTGATCCAGTCCATTGCAGTAAGCAGCAGGCTCTATTCTGCTCGATTGTTGTGGCCTTCGACTAACCCGCTCCTAACATAGAAAGGAACTAAATCCCCTAGAGATTTCGGGAATAAGCTAGCTGACTAGGGATCCTGACTGTTTGCAGCCTCTGATTATGTTTATGTTGTGCTTATTATTTCGTTGTCAGACCGCTTTCGATAGTGCTTAAGCGCAAGCTCAACTCTAACTCTAAACCCAACACTGACAGCCAACACAGCCCCGAATCTCCAGCCGCCTAGGCTGGGCGAAATAACCCAGTCAAATCTAAGCCCCAAGAACCAATACCAAACCGAAACCCGTCCATTATGCATCGCGTTTATGTAGCTACTAAACAGTAAACAGCCATATCTAAGTGCCCTGATCTAAACACCAACTTATGTTTGCATCTACAATGTGTGTCCATATATGTGCATGTGTCCCAACATCAATGTGATCATCATTGTCCACTACTGAAGACTGCTGGAGAAGAAACGCTCGAATGGTTTGAGCTCGACCACCACCTCGACTTCCATCACCTCTGACTCGAATGTGCTGCCGAAAAAGCTGCACCTTAAGGCTGTGGACAGGGTAACAGGTGGTAAGACCACCCCCGGTCCTAATCCAAAGCCAAAGGTATCGATCTAATCGAAATGTTCTCAGGTAAAGCTGGAGCTTAGAAGTGTAGTTAACCTCGGTAGATGAAAGCTACTGACTAACCCCTAACCATACTGACTTATCACTTTTGTGTCTCTTGGTGAAGGTGATCTTTTTTGATCCTATCTGATCGCTCTATGTGTTTGCTTTTCCCTCCGACTAAAACCTAAAAACACTCAACCGAACCAATTCTAATCAGATTTACCGCCATTGTCTATTCCACGCTGCCCACGCAATGGACGTCATAACCACTCAACAACTCGAAACACCACCACCCCTCAGATGCTCGAGTGTTCGCGATGGCAGTAATCAACGTCAGAGTCAATACTCCACCAAGACCACGTCGAGCAGCGTGGCCAATCTGTCGCTGCACGAGAAGCCGTCGGTGGAGAAGCCTCTCGTGGATCCCCAAAGAACCACCATCTTTCGCTGAGCACCGCACCGCAGTCCAGTTGCCTTGGGCCACCGAGCATCGAATAGTCTACTACTCTGGGATGTGTTCCAGAACAGGGGGAATTAATCCTTACGACAAACTCTTTATTCCTTTCTGTAAATATGGAACATCATTTTTGTCGTCATGAAGGTTGATGCCACCCTGATTCTGGAGCTTGTCTACCAGATCGCGCAGCAGCAGCCATACAAGGATAGAACTTTATGAAAGACACTACTATAAGAAAGAAAGTCCCTATCCCACAAAAGCCACGAACCATCCTCATCCATTTCTCTCTTTTTTTAAATGTCACGTGACCACGAACAACCTGATTAGTTGTATAAGAACGCTTTGAAAGGCCATATCTGTAGTATTTATGCCTATGAAATTATAAACGGTTCTCATCTAAACACCACCTGCTGGGGATCAAATTTTGTACTTCTCCATTAGTCGTAAGTCCAAGATAAAAACCACCAGCAGACACAATACAATATATAGATAGATGTGCCTTGTTGAATTTGAGATTTGTATTGTTTGTTATTTGTATTGCTCTCTTTGCATATACGTACCATTCTCCATATCTGCATTATCTCCACTAATGTTATAAAATACAACAATTATATTTGTATTTCAAGCTTAATAAAGCCAAAGATAAAAGTGAAAGAAAACTGTTTTTTTTAGCCTGTTGACATCTGTCTTTTAATGACAGGAAATACATTACTCATAAATTCAAAAACTGTGGTGACTGTTGTGAAATACGTTTAGCCAAGAAACATTCCAATCTCTAGACAACGATTTCTAGCCTTGTTTGAGTTGTTAATCTTCTTAGGGATAGCTTAGCTATGATTTGTAATTATTTAAAAATATCTCATTGAAATGGGTTGATTCTGTTCTACGATTTTAAATTTCTTTAAATATATGTATTTGCAGATCGTAAACGATATTTAGCAAGTACACACACCTCCAGTAAGACTCTCTTTTTATAGCCTGGACATAAACCTTTTTAAAGTTTTCTAAATTTTGAAAAGCAAAGCTTTGGCTAGATCTTATGATCTTGAAGTTTAGTTTTATAATATGATTTTTAAATCTACAAACTAAAAATTAAAAAAAAGTTTTAATTAACTTAAACCTTTCATCGAGTCTAGGATCTAAGGCACCTTAGTTCTCAAAATTGCTAGAATAGCTAAAACCACAACACTGGTGCCTATCCAAAAATTAATTTTGAATGTGCCAGTCGCGCTGGTTGAGATTCCACGGTGGATTTCTGTGAAGAGGGACGTGAGGGGACCCTACCAACGCTGCTTTTTTGCCGGCTGCTTGTGGTCGCGTCTGGTTTTGGGACTGGCTAATCAGTTAGTCTGTTTTTTATTCTTGGCCAGCATGGAGCTGCCTTGCGGTTGCCGGTTTGTCGTTTAGAGAGAGCAAAGACAACAACAACCGGGAGAGTCTCTCCATCAGGCTTTTATGTTTATGGTTGTTCTTTTTTCTTTTTTTCGTTGTCGTTGTCGCAATCGCAGCCGTTTTTAGACCCGCGTCACATTCGTTGTCAATTTTGGGTTTCGATTGTTGTTGCTTTGGATTTGTGACTCGACGAGTGTGCGTGCATTGCCCAAAACCGAACGGCGATCGCTTCACATATTTGTTTACTTAATTATCGAGCGCTGCTTGGCACAGTGACGTCAGGTAGACGATCGAATAGAGCTTAGTATTACCAACCATGTCTTGGGTTTGGATCATTCCTCTGGCTTTCGGGCTCTTCGTGTGCGTAGAGTCTCTGGAGATTGCCAGTATCGACCATCCATGTGCCTATGCGGATACGGTGAACATTACGGATGGACTACGGCTGAAGGATGGCTCCTATTCATACGCTGGAGTTCTTGTTCCCCCGCAACTGATGGCCGAGTACTCCTTCAAAGTGATCGATGGTGTGGAGTACCGGGCCAAGAAACATCTACGCGGTTGCGTCTGCCTGCTGAAGCCCTGCATTAGCTTCTGTTGTTCAGAGAACCTCGTATTTGACTCGAAGAATTGGAACTGTTCAAAGCCACACCAAACGCGGGAATCCACTCACGTGGAGCTGACCTACGCTAATCGGTCGGTGGAACAAGTGCGCATTCTCGATCGGTTTGTGGTGCGCACAGAGCTCGGTTGCCGGAACAAGTTCGTTGACAAGAAGCACGAGAACTTCTGGGAGTGGGACCTATTCGAAAACGGATCTCTGCAACGGGACAACCGCCTGTGGTCCACGGATGAGTACTGCTTTACCCCTTTGGAGCACAAACCGGAGCAGTGGGAGCTCACTCCGCTCAGCTGTGAGCGCTTTCAGACGGGCTACCGTGTTTGGATCTACGCTATTTGTAAGTTTTTTATTATTTATTATTTTTTATTTTAAAAAAAGAAAGACTCCTAAAGACTCTAGTCCTAAAGACTCTAGTCCTAAAGACTCCAATCCTAAAGACTCAAGTCCTAAAATCTCCAACCCTAAAGACTCTAATCCCAAAGACTCTAATCCAAAAGACTCCAATCCTAAAGACTCCAATCCTAAAGTCTCCAATCCTAAAGACTATAATCCTAAAGACTACAACCCTAAAGAATCTACACGAAATGATTGTAATCCAAATTTATTTTCTAGGCAGTATTATAGCCATCATTATAAACGTCTTTATTCTCTCGCTCCTTGGATCTGTGAGAGATGCCAGGAAGAGTCACTATGGCCAGCTAATCATCTACTACCTGCTCTCCATGATCGTGGGCTACTCTTTGTTGGTTTACTTGGCTCTGAAGAATCCCATGAAGCTCTCGCATGCGGCATGCAGAAATATAGGTGTGAAAAAAATCCACTTTACTGGAAATAAACCCCTTTGATTAATTCTTTAATCCCACTAGGATTTTTCGCCTACTTTTGCATCATGCTCTCCTTTGTCTTCCTGGCCATTTGCAGTCTTGACTTCCTGCTCAAATTCAAACAAAAGGCTGTTAGGAACTGGGTGCGTCGGTTGACGTATGCTTTGGCAGTCCTGGCGGTTATTGGTTTAAGGTTTTTGGTGTCCTTTGCCCAGGACTCCAAGTTGCCCAAGCACTACAAGCCAGGAATGGGAGAGGATTATTGCTGGTTCGATGGTTAGTTAAAACAGGAATACCCAAAGTTAAGTAATATCAATTGAAATCTGCATTTTTAGTCCGCACCTGGGGCATTTTGATCTACTTCTACGGACCCATTACGATCCTGCTGATTTTCAGCATTGTGTGCTGCCTCAAGGCATACTTTTCCATCTACGAACTGCCACCAGATACTCAGTACATTTTGGGCACTCAATTGAAGATAGTCAAGACCCAGTAAGCAGCAAGCATGCTTTTGCTTAACCCGAGGTTAAACTAACCGGCACACGCCTCTCTAGTTTCTATGCTTTCAGCGCCTACATAGTGGGCGTGTTTGCTGTGTGGGTTCGCGAAATAGTCGTCTACATAATGGCCAGAGTGAGAGAGCACTTCTTCATCATTGACTTCTGGAGTGGAATTTGCATTTTGGGCCTGGCCATAGCTGGTTTTATTCTGCTTCTTGGCAAGAATTTGCACGTGAAATCCTGGTGGGCCATCAATGTGTAAGTAATTATTTTTAAAATTACATTTTTAAATCTGCAAAACATTTTCTTACTTTTCTACAGGGAATCGAGTCAAACTGATCTGAGTGTCATTAATGCTCGCGTCTACAAGTTCGACGAGAAGGGCGATTTGAAATCTTCAGGTTGTTACAAAGCCAAAATCTTTATTTTATCTCCTTTTATCACATCCTATCTTACCCTCCACAGATTCTCCCTATAAGCCGACAGTGACATCACTTTAATTGGATGTGAGGTGATTGCTCATCTATAAACTCTGGAATTCTCTTAGCTGATGAATCATTTAGTCTGTCGCACACAGATAAGTGTATGTAAAATAAGTGCCTCAGTATACTAGCCCTAAGAAAATGATTAAATAAACTCAAGATGATGTGCATTAATACAGTTAGGAAATCAAAAGAAAGCACCATTTCTTAATATTTTTCAGGCCATAATAGTAAACTATCAGTACCCTTTCTATGATTTTCAATGAGTATTTTTTCGTATCCCTAACTGAAATCCGCAACACTGTCGCACGCAATAATTCCGTTCAGCGAAAAAATTCTTAATTCTAAGGGTTTCCTTTCCTTCTTCCTTTCAACTAATTTACTTTATGAATAAAATACCGTGTTAAAGGAGGGTTCCCAGTTAATAGTTTAATAGTAAACTATTCCTCGAATGTCCACCCACTGTTTTCGCTTGACTCGATGACGTGCTCCGAAGTGTTTGGATTGGATGTCTTTGGGGTTGGATTAGCCACAAGCCAAGTGGCACGCAACAAATAATTCGTTAATGACGCAATTGACAATGTCCAAAAGGCCTTTATCCCTAAAGTTTCACTCTTGCTAATATCTAGTATCGCGAGCTGTATCTGCCGATGTCTAGAGAGCGTCCGGTCTGTTTTTTTTGCGTGAATTGAGTTCTCTTTGCCTCTTGTCATATCTCTGGAGGAGGTGCTAATGAACTACGAATAGTCAAGACTCTACCTTTGATGAAAGTATGCAATTGTTTAATTATTTATTAAAAAAGTATTTGATTTACTTAAGGAGTCTAAAAGTATGCAGTGAAAAAAGAAGGAATTTATTTCATTTTTTGTTGCCTACTTTTAGACACCTTTATTAATGATTTAAAACTCCCTACAAATTCAGTGGCAACCCCTTGAAAGTTAGGTATTAGGTATTAGGTATCCGAAATATCTGAACACATCGTCTGATGATTTGGCCCATTAAACTGTAGAGAATTTCCTGACCATTTTGATGTTTTCCGGACCGACCGTCTGTTTTCCCCTCCGTTTTTCTTGTTGTAAACAAAATGCCTCACGTTCCTGGCGAGACCACCGTAGCAAAGTGGGTGTGCGCCACTGGCCATGCCACCAAAAAGCACCACAGACACACCACAACGGACCGCTGCCTTCGATTGAGTTCGCCGGGATTCGGATTCGGTTCACAGTCCAAGTTCGTACCGTGTCAGGTGCAGATGATGTTGATCCGCTCTCTCAATTAACGGCTCGCACCTTTGCCATCGAGGAGCTACGTCATCATTGCAATAATATTCGGTGTCTATCTAGTCCATTTAATTTCATTCCATTTCGATACGATTCGATTTCGGTTTGGCAATCGTCTGGAGGAGGTAAACAGGCATAAATTGGACGCTCTAGCATAAACAAAGCAATAGTATTCAGAGCAGAAAAGGCAGAGATCGGCAGTCGAGAATGTCTCTTCGAATGGCGCAGTTCGGCGTTTTGGAATTCGTCCTCCTAATCTTCTCGGTGACCCATAGATCATGGGGATTTCACGAGGAGACGCATTACCCGTGTGCCTTCATCGATACGGCAAATATCACGGGTAGCTACGGTTTGGATGGCGCCTATGTACACAATTGGACCGTGATTCCCCGCCAATTTGTGGCCGTTTACGATTTTGTCATCGAGAATGGTTTGAGGAAAGCAGCACCCCGACATCTTAGGGGCTGCATCTGCAAGGCGAAACCATGTGTGCGGTTTTGTTGTGAGGAGGGTTATATCTACGATCTGGACAGAAGGCAGTGTTTGGTCCCAGAGAACTCGATTCCTCCTTCCCAGTTCCAGATGGAGGTGCAGTTGAAAGATGGCCATGTGAGGGAGGTGGAACTGCTGTCGCGCTTTAGCATCCATGTGGAAACGCCGTGTGAGCACATGAAGGCAGTCACCAAGGGATCGGAGTACGTTCATTGGACACTTCACGAGGTGGGTAACACAAAATAGATCTTTAAAATATCGATATTTTCGATATTATCTCAATATTGTATCGTTAATATCGATGTTTTTAAGGAAAATAAAGAAAATATAAAAAAAATATTGTAATTATGTTAACAAGAAATCATTGATGTTTCCGATCAACATTAATGTTGGAAAAATTTCGATAATATCGATATTTTCGATATTTTTCAAGGTATGATTTACCAAAAGATTTAGTTACCATATCTCATTTTATATTCCAGAACGGAACCATCAGCCATCGGGGTCACATATTTTCCAAGCACTATTGCTTCACTCCGCTGCTCCATGCCAACTCCACGTGGGAGTGGCAACCGCTGGCCTGTGCCCCAGAAAAGTTTCAATTTGTTCTCGGTGTGCGGGAATGGACCTACGCCATATGTGAGTACCAAACACATTTCTCCAGCATTCAGCCCAATTCACAATCACAAATATTCTATCGATTTCTTCGGGGGCGAGAGTGTTTATAAATATAGATAGTACGCTCATAAAAGCAATTGCTAAAACAACAAGAGAAAATCGCAAGTGAAGATTGATGCATGATGATCTTTTGTTTTGGATTTCTCTTTGCAGGCCTCTTGATTGCGATTCTGTCCATGTTTATTGTGCTGGTGGTCTACCTTTTGTGCTCCGAGATGCGCAACAGTTTCTACGGTGTGGCCATCAAGGCGTACGCCATCTGTATGATATTGGGCTATGCACTCTTGGCATATCTGACCCTGCACAACCCTGCGAATATCTCAAATGCCGGTTGTCGAATTCTACGTAAGTTGGAAGTACTACCTATCCTTATGTTACTTAACTTTTCTTTTATTTCTTTTAGCCGGTTTGACTCTGATGTACTTGGTTCTTTCCTTTTACATCCTAAGCTTCATTGCCTTTAAGCTCTACTTGAGTTTCCATGGCGTGGTTTTCACGAAACTGATGTTTTGGCTTATCTTTACACCGATTGTAATAATTGCTGTGGGTTGGTCCTTTTTCGTTAGCTTTACTTACTACGAATCTCGGCTGATCTTCGGAGGCGATACATGCTGGTTTGATCGTGAGTATTGGAGAGAAAATCTACCTTTATTGACTTTGTAACACTAATTTTGCATTGATTTCCACAGCTCGCAATTGGTCCATTATGATCTATTTGTACGCTCCCGTCTTTGTTGCCTGTGCCATCAGCGGCTTCTTCTATATCCTCAGTCTGATCTACATCAGTGAACAGCCGGAAATCGAGACTGAGAAGAGTTTCGAGTCGATTGAGAAGAATCGCTTTAGGTCCTTTTATAAGTACGTCGGCTACACGGCGATCGTGTGGCTCGTTTGCATCTGTTCCTTTGCATTCAACTACTACCGGGAGAACCGATCGCATCTCAACTATGCCGTGAGTTTCTCCATGGCCTTCCATGGTTTTGCTGCGCTTTATGCATTAATTGGAAAGAATCAACAGATCCAGAACTTTCTGCGACGCATAGATAAGTGAGTATGATCTATTCTGAATTTAATTTTAATATAATACCTTATTTGTTTCTTAGTGAAGAGGACACCTGTGAAAACTCTGCTCCTTTGTCGAGTTTCGGTTGAAAATTTAAATCAAATTTTGAAACAGTTTTGTAGCCAACTTACAGTTTTAGTGCAACTGAAAGCAATTAGTCGTGCCGACAACCTCTGAGAAATGGTTCCTAAAGCAGCTATTAGCGTGGACATAAGCCAGAGATTTCGAACGCAGAGCTATGTAAAATATGTGTAAAATGTGTATAAAGTCATGTAAAATATGTGTAAAACTAACAAATTAAAGGTAGGGGGCGCCTCAAAAATGATGTAGAATTGAGTGTAAAATTGCGAAATCCGAACAGCTGTTGTTTGGTGCCGATCGATAGGCGAATCAAGTCATCCCTGAAGTATTGCACTTGCGATAGATCGATAGGCCGATTTCGATTGGTTTAACGGTTTTTTGATTTTACCACGTGTTTACGCATTGCGAAATAGATTTCGACGCCATGGAAGCGGAAGTCCAAGCTGGAGCCCAAGCGGAAGTTCAAGCTGGAGCCCGAGAGCAAGCCCAAGCGGGAGATTGGAAATTTGGGATCAGTAGATCAATTCTTTATAATTGTGGGACCTAAAACGAATCTAACAAAAAAACCTTTATTTATTTTTAAACAAACTGATTAAAATGGTTAGCAAAGGTTGATATTTTGGTATATTTAAAGCTAAAAATTCCGGAAAATATCGCCATAACGACCCATATGAAATATTTAAATTGATCAAATTTTTGTGACAGTTTCCTTTCCTTTAAGCCCCCGTAAACTTTGGCCCCTTCCTTCCCCTTTTCAAACGAGCGTTAAACAATTGCAACAATTTCCAATTGCTGGCGTATCCAATTTAAGCTTTCCCCATCAGAATCAGAAACACACAACAAAAGCAACCCGAAACTCTGGCCAACAATATACACGTAAATAACGTAATTTACACAACACAAAACAAACTCTGAAGTTGGCCGTAAGGCAACTCTAGCCGAGACTAGGGGTCTCCTGGTCGTCCTGGAGCACCACAGAATCCAATCCACGGCAATCCACTTTCCTCCCATGCCATTCCACTGCTCCCATTTCCAAGTTGCAATTCCCTGGACCGTGGTCGAGTGTCCCCAGTACCCAGTATTCACAGTATTCAGTATCCAGTGCCCCTGTTACCATACTCCATACTCCACATCTCCCTTTTCCTGCCCCGATCTCTCTATATAATAAGTGCGCGCCGATTTTGTTTGACATCAGAGGTCAATGGCCGCGAAACAGACAGAGAGAGAGAGAGAGATTCGAGTCGAGAGAGCTGCATCCTTGCATCCTGACTAAAAACTAGGGGGGTTTTGGGGGTCTGTCAAGCGCAAGGAATCAAGTGGAAAGTGAAACGAGATGGGAGCTTGCCTCTTTTCGCTGGTGCTCTTTTGATGTGGCCTCGCCCAACTACCCCCATCCACTCATTCTCATCAGCCCATCCACCATCCACCCAAACCCCCTGCCAAACACCTTCCAAACCCCTTCTAAACCCCCTTCCAAACCCCTTCACCTCTAAACCCAAAACCGACGACTATTCAGCTTCGGCTCTTTTTGGTCCTGCTCTTTTTTTGGCTGGGCGTACAGCAGCAGGAATACAGAATACACACCGAAAAACGAGAGAGAGACAGATAGAGCAAATTGGATCGATAAAACGTAGTAAAAATTCTCGTAGTAATGGAAGCTGGAAATAAACCCGGCATATACAAACTGCATCAGAATCCTGAATCCCGAGACGTGCGCACTGGAAAATCCCGAGAGGTAGGACATGTTTGGCGCGTTTTTCGCCTGCATGTGTGTGTGTTTTGCGAGTGTTTTGTTTTGTTAATATATACGTAATACTTCGTATGCAAAAGTGCAAAAGGGACTCTGTAGAAGGACGAAAAAAAAGCACAAACCAAACCAAACTCGACCGCGCCCTATCCATAGAATAGCAACCCCTACCTCAAGCTAACCCATCATAATATCTATCTCCTGGCAACGGGGAAGCAACATGAAAATTAATTACTAAATGACTTTATGCTTTTTAATGGCCCGATGGCAGTTAAAGGATATTAGACAAGCCATTAAATGGCTAACTGGTTGCGGCTGCACACGGCCACGCCCCTAAAAAATAGAGGATGGAGGATGTGTGTGTGTGGTTGGTGGGTGGGTGAAACTTCACTCCATTAGCTGAGATGGCAATATCGATATTGGAAATCACTAATTAACATTCAGAGACATTCAGGGCAGATTGCAACACTTTCAAGTTGATTTGACTCGTCGCTCTAATGGCATTGACTTTAATTACATTTACTTAAGATTAGGAAAAGGCTTTTTGAAATGCACTATTAATCGTTTCTGTTTCTGAATAGAGAACAATAATTCTTGAATTGAGAATATTTCTTCTTGAATTGAGAACAAGTCTTCTTTAAAATCATGGATAATCGTCAATAAAATTATAATTTATAAGTTACAATTTTGAAAACATTTCTTACTCATAATTTTCCCTGTGCACTTTAAAAACTCTACCCATTCCGCTGGATATCCGGTCACATTACTGTCCACCTAATGACTTGTTCCCCCAGCTCCTTATAAAACTTAAAAGACCTCAATGAAACCAAGACTTTTCTGTGGCATATTTCATAAACAAGGCACGTAAAGCAAATCAAATACAATAAATAACTTTTAATTTAGCATTTTGAAGAAATTTACAACTCGAAGAGTAATTTATGCCCATAAATGTCCCCAACAAGTAATTGACCAACATTTCCCCAAGTCCCCAGTCCCCCTCTATAAAAGCTCCGAAAGTCAACCATTATAATTTATGAACTGAGAGAAGAGGCAAGAAAATATGATAAATTAAATGAGGGGTGTGGGTACCATCATAAATTCATTGATGAAAACCCATGAACAGTTACTTGAAAACCTTTTTCACTATTTTCGGGGGGTTGGGTGGTTGGGGGGCACCTACTTCTTCGATTTCTAGTAAGTCATAATCACACGAGGCCCTCTTCAGTCTTCAGTATATATGTACATATGAATACCCTGAGTTATTGGAGCAGGGGCCTCTGGCTTTCCGACTCCCAAAGTGGCATACGCGTGTGCTCTCGTTTCTCACCTGCAATGACACCTTTTCATTTGGCCCGTAGTAATCATGAAATTTTTATTATTTGTTTCTCCTTCATTTTTTATATGTTTCGTTTTCTTTTTTCTGACTTGACTTGACTTGTGTGTTGTTTGCTCATTGTTGTTTGTTGTGCTTGTCACTTGTTGTTGTTGTTGCTGTTGTTTGTTTACCAGTTCGCTGTTGTTGTTGTGTGGGTCTTGAGATTTATTTCGTGCGCCGCTCGAAATGTTTCGTTTGTTCAATTTACACAACACAGGCAAAGAGCTTGGAGCGATCTGCCCCCTTCTTCAACATTCTCCGCCATTGAGGAATTCATCGGGGTCTTTGGTATGCCCTATAATTACGGGATCGCGATAAAGCGAGTGAGACTATCAAAGTTCATTGATGGTTCGTTAGCGGAACAAAAAGTTTCATTAATAGTTTGACTTTATTTTAAAGATATTTTAACTGATTATTTTGGTGCTTAACTGCACATAGCTAAATAATTTTATTTTAAAATAATGTCGTCAAGATGTATAAAAGACAAATTTTTATGTTTTTAAATCATTTTAACCAATTGAAATTAAAATTTAATTTAAAATTATCTTAGAATTAATTCCGAAATTCGTATTTTTTTGTAGATTTTTGTGTCCAAGTGTTTTGGCTGTGTGTTGATTCTTCACCAAAAAATAGGTTTCCCTTTTTAAGTAGTAATAGATGAATCTGACTCTTTGGAGTCACTTTTTCGAATATTTATTTATTCTTCAAGGTGCCTCAATCGATATTCCCATGGTACGGTTATTATCACACACACCTGTCTGACCTCTCAGGCGATCGCTCCCCAAAGCACAAATCACAAACCCCATCAAAATCCGCAATTGTAGAGCATCCGCTTCGGGGGTTCCCAAAGTTGGACAATCTTTTTATGGTCGCGGCACGTGTAAATGCTTAACACAATTTTCAAGTTTTCTTTTTCGGAAGCTTTCGTTTGGCTTTCTATGGACAATGGGCCCATAATCGTGTTCAAGTGTTGAGAGAATTACGAGAGCAATTAAAGTTACACAGCTTGGGGAAGTGAAGAAACCAAGGCAAACACTGCGGTCTCCCATCGTCATTGATCTTTGCCTTTTTTCCCACTCGAAAAGAAGAAGAATCAAAGACAGTCGATGGAGATATCTGTATCTTTATAGACGGACAGATCAGCCGCATCGGTTATCGCTTGTCGAACGCTCAATTAAGGGACAAACTGCGGCGCTGATGTGGCAGAATGAGTCGCGGCATTCCAACTTGCAACCAAGCAACCGGCATCTTCGTGGTCACCTCCCAACCCAAGAAGCTCCGACCCAAGGCGACTTCACTGGAGGAAAAGGAGGAGGAGGAGTTGGAGGAGACGAAGGAGTCCGCCATTCCCATGCAACAATGTTGCAGACAGAAAAGCATATCGTGCCGACATCGGCCAGTGCAGAAGAGACAACAAAAACAGCTAAGACAACAGCGACATCGCCGCGGCATGAGTGTGCGTTTTTTGTGTATGCCCCCTTTGGATTTTACAGGGTATCTAAAGGAGTATCTGTGATATATGATATAAGAAAATCTATATTTTTACCAAAGCATTTCACCAGTGGTCACCAAGCGCCTGCGCTATGAGCATTTCTAATTTCTCTGCTGCACACACACAGTGTACATCATAAATAAAAGGTATTCTATCTTTTGAGAACCTGTGAAATACTATATTATAAAAAGACCCTGTTATTACAATAGCATGTTAGGCATATTTGATAGATATCATTAAAACATTTTTATTTCTCTGCTGCACACAGCATATACAGCATAAATAAAAGAAGATCTCTTAAGTGGGGTATTACAAAGAGATATTTTCATTACAATCATATATTAAGCTTATTTGATAGTGACTAGTTTTCAGTTCGAGAAAACAAAAGGTATCAGTTAGTCGACCGCATTTTTCTCCCATATTCTTGGTCTCTTTTAAATGCTTTAACCCATTGACGACGGAGATCGTTCAAGGAATTCCAGCGCCTGGCGAGCTTTTTCCGTTTTTGTTTGCGGGTCAACAACTGATGAAGGAAGGAGGAGAAAAGATGGGGCGACAAGGACGAGGGCGGGGCCGAGTCAGGCATCTTTATGGAACTGGGAACTGGGAAACTGGGAACTGCGAGATGGAAGATGGAAGCTGGGTGCCGGCGGATCCATTAAGCTAAATGATGGGCAGCCGCCCAAATGCTGCCCTGCGGCAACAATGTTGCAACGTCAAACGATGGCGGCACATTAATGAAGTGATTTGCACTTTTTACCAGCTTACCACCAGCTTCTTTCTGACCACCAACCAAGTGGAGCAGTGGAGAGACAGAGAGGAAGACGAGTTCGCCCGTTTCCAGGAACAATCCCAAATCCCATCGAGCCGGCGGTGGGTGAGATTTATGACAGCCGCCGTGGATCAACATATCACTTGTCAGAGATTCACAGCGGTGAATTCCCAAGGAGAAAGAACGATTTGCATGGAGTGTGGCTAATTGAGCCGATCGAGGAACCGATCCTGACATGGCGAAATGGAGCACTCTCCGCGGAGTAAAAGGAAGCCGTCACATCAGTGTCAGAAGAAAACCTCTTTCACACTCTATGGATTTCGAATGCCGGAGAAAGAGCGTCTTCTCCTTGGGAGGAACTCAACTCAAGCTTCTTTATTCTCGCCGAAGAGGTTACCTGGGGGTCATAGGAAGATCGTTCTTCTTCTAGCAATCGTGATCAACTTATACGGTCTTTTGTCGCTGGAAGGAGCATCTACCTTGGGTTTGTTTAAAACAAATATATAAGACAGAAAGAGAACGTGTGATATTGGTGCCGAAGATCAGTCAATCGTATCATCTGATTGGTGACCCCGATTTTTGTAAAATGTTACCCAATTCTCCTTGGAGCTCTTAACTTGATCTATTGAAACCAAGCTACTAAAGCTCCGCAAATAATTTTCAATTTAAAGACCTAAAATTGGTTGTTTTTAATTTCAGGCTACTTTGGTGACCCCAAATTATAACAAATTTTCATTTAAAGATCAGCTTATAGCAAGCTTTTCACTCTTCTTCGTCATTTTCTTACCGCTGATCTATTTGCTCAGTCAATGCCGATCGTGATCGATAGTAGATCTATTGGACTTTTGGGTCCCCAACCAGACCCTCTCGCATTGTTCTCGATGCTCGCACACGATTCTTCCGAAGCCACGATTCCTTTCAAGATCCAGTTCTAGCTTTTCGCGAAGATCTCCAGCTTCTGTCATCGCCAGACCGAGACGACGGGCAGGAGAAAAAATGCGCACATATTTCACATTTCCAATGCAGAATTCCCTCTCGTCTGCTGAACGCTGATTCTTTGTCATTTCTTGGTGCTTGGTGGCTGAGCTGATGCTGCTGCGTCTGGTGGCCAAGTGGACATTGACCGTCTGCGCGAGAGTCAACGATCTTCAAACGTGTCAACATTAAAAATAGCAACCAAATGCTCTAACGTCTGTCCCCCCTCTGCTTTGCAGCCCCTGGGAACCCCCCTCTGGCCAGGGAAGTCAGATATGCAGACGTGCAGACGTTCGCAAAATGCCAAACGAAGACCAAAAGACACAATCGAGGCTACAACAACAAGAGCGAGCAGCAGAAAAAAGCACAGCAAGGCAAACAAGAAAGTCGTTTGCAAAAGGATCGACTCAAAGTTACCCAAGAAGATCAAAAATGTCCAGGAACTTATAACTGAATGGTTTAGACAACGATATAGAGAATAGCTCTGCTCGTTCTCTGCCGCAACACGTACAGTATACATTTTAATGCTTAATCCTTCTTCATTACTGATTAGTAAAAAGATTCGACATTATCGATATTTTTGATACTTTTCAAACATCGATGGTTATCGATAACATATATGCTTTTCTGACGTTTCATTTTTGGGCTTTTACTTCTTTTTTCCTGAATACATCGATATTATAGACAATGTATTGTGAAAATATCGATATTTCTTAAGCTCTCGTTGAAACTGCGAGTTTCTCCTGATCTGTAGTTCAATATACCCCAACAACATTTTGGCATTCAGACGGTAACCGAAAAACAACAGGATGTTTGGCGGTTGGCGGCGCTATCAACGAAATTCCAGCATTTGATCGGACAGAAGACGGAGAATCGAGGAGGAGAATCAGGGGGAGGGGGGCGAGAAATGGCAAACTGAAGATCGCAGACAAAATGCAAAGAATCAAAAATTATATACACATGTTGTGGGGCACTGGGAATGGGGATTGGAGGCCACAGTCTCGGGGTGCTGGGTCCGAGAAGAGAGGACTGGCAACTGACAGAGCCATTAATTACTGATTGCCGATACTCAGCCCTCAATGAAAGCCACCAGAAGAAGAAGAAGGAGAAGAAGAGGGGGAAGGGGCTGTACTGATGCAGTATTATTTTTCTCTGCTTTTTTGAGGGGGCAGACGACACCCCAGACATGGCGCTAAGCAAATCGAAGAGACCCCAAGCTGAAACTGCACAAGTGGCATAAATCATTCTTCGGATTGGTCTGGAGAATTGCTTCCTCTCTCTTTCACTGAATTCTTCCCCGCAATTCTTCGCCCTTCTCCCTTTCTAATCCCCGAACTGCAGCTTTGACCGTTATGACTTCCGCTGTGCCAACGAGCTTAACGATCTTCCTCACCCTCGATAAAGAGTCAACGATCAGAGAAGTGGAAGCGTAGCAATTCAAGACGAAGCAATACCCTAAGAAAGAGTGCATTGCTTCCAGGAAGAATCTTAAATATATTACTAATTGAGCACGATCTCTTACAAGACTGATCTCTTATTTAAGTTTATTTATGCGATACATTCTTCATATAATCTTCCAAGGAACGATCCGAACAGAAGAGTATTCAAGAAATGCAGTATTGCTCGTTTTGCTTTCGCTTTCGGTGTTGTGTTTCTTCCCGGTGTTTCTTTTCGCCCTCTCAATCAATTCATTTATAAAGCCAAACATAATTCGCAAACAAACATCCCTCCGTCAATGCCCCTCCTCCTCCGCAAACACTCGATACGCATTGTCCTTGAACGTTTAGTCGAAATTTATGGAATACATTGAACTCCAGCCACTAAATTAGTCAGTTAAGGCACACACAGAGCACAGGAAAAATAAAGAAACAAGGCGAAGAAACATGACAAAAGTTTCGCCGCTTTTGGCGCATTAACAACAAAATTCGTCGGTGATCAGTGGGACCTGGGACTTTGACTTCTCGGGACTTTGGGACTGGAATCAGAAGTGAATCAGTGGCCCCCGTAGCATTCCACATGCCATATAGCATCCCGAACAATCCCGAGTTCAAGGAGGAAGCCGCTGGAAGTCGTTGACCGGCTCAATTGTCTTGCTCTTCGAGATGCAGGCAAATTCAAAAGAATTTCGAAATTTAACGGTTACTAATTTTAGGGGGCACAGCACTTTACCATTAATATATGGGGTTGATATGGGTTTTCAAGAGAATGTGAATGGGAACGATAGTAAATTAGTTGAGAAATGATTAAAGGTGTAGAGATCAAAGCTTAATAATTAAAATTTATGTAATGTATTATTAAATATATTTATTTAGTGTTTTATTAAAAATAACGCATAAATAATAGCCATAAATTTTTAAAATAATAATTTTCTTTCGAAATTTAAGCTATTGTAAGATGTTAGAAAACCAATTCAGGTTATAAGAAAGTTCAGTTTTCAGGAAATCGCTGGATTAATTTACTTTATCTTCGTCTTATCTTTTTGTTTCTTCTCCCACCCACAAACAACTCAAGGATTCAACTCGCTTTCTTTGCAAGTGCAAATCCCATCAAAGTTAAGTTCATAAGCCCTAAACTGCATTTTGTATATTGGCCAAGGCACGTGCCACGCCCCCAAAGTCCTCGGAAAAAAAGTGGCAATAAGAAAACTCGGCAGGAAAACAAAAAGGTGAGGAAGGAAAACTTTGCTCAGTTCCTGGGGGTTTGGGGGGTTGGGGGGTCAGAGGTCAAGAGCTGCATATCCTTAAAAAACAAATTGCATTAAAATTTAGTGGCGCCCACTTTCCACTTCCTTTCCTACGAGTAACTCACATTTATGGACGCCTCCTTCCCTGTTTTTTTTTTTGCCCTGCTAAATATGCAACGATTTTTTGTTCGCTTTTTCTTTTTTATTTCGGAAGAGCAGAAAACAACATTCGCTCAATTTAAAGTCAAGTGTCAATGCAAACTCCTTCAGTCGCGGAGATTCGCAGCGTCGAGAGGGCCATTGAAGGGGCTCTTCAGGATCCAGGACCTCTTATGAAGCTCAGGCTCCCCTGAAAACCCCTAAAAAAATGAAAAACCCAACAACCTTCACTCTTTGACATGCAAAACGCGCGCGCGCTTCATTTGACATTTTCCTATTTTTGCAGCGTGGCAACGTGAATGGGATCGGGTTATTACCAGTCAGTCCTCCCACTCTCCCGAACCTCCATAAGCAAACCCACCCACCCATTGCATCCCCCCTCTCCGCCCCAGGAAACTGGAAAACTCTTTCTTTGCTTTTGCTGTTTGCTTTTTCTAACCCTTTCATCAAAGGCGCCACGGGATTTTTTCTTTTACTACCTTCCCTTCTTTTTGCGGTTGCTGTTAATATGATTTTCCTAGGGTTTTCCTAGGTTTTTCTTCCTCTTTTTTATTCACAACCAGCGAAACAATGGAAAAGAAACCAAAGTTTTGGCCAAAGAGCTCTGGCAAGTTCTTAAAAATTTGTGGAAATATTTTTGTAAGTTTTCCTTGTTGATTACTCTGCTTTCAAGATTTGCCCGAAAAACATTGGAAATGAAACAAAAGTCTGGAGAATTCTTCAACAAGTCTTTCAAATTTTGCGCTTCAAGTGGAAAACCACTCGAAAATGACGGGAAATAACTTATTTCCTTCGTTAATTACAATTCGTCGGCATGTTATTGACCCCAGAGTGGAGTTTTGGGTCCACTCTAAGGACTTGTCTGGTTGCGGGATTAACAACCATGACAACAAGTCTCCTTTGTGCCTACTACTACCTGCACTACCCAACTCTGTTTCTGCACTTCACTTCATAGACAAGTACACCTATTGACGACAATCCGAAAGCAATAAAACTCCGTTAAGACGGAGTCAACGAGCCAAAGGATGCGAGTTGAGTTGGCTGTTGGGTGGGGAGGTGGATGTCGCATGAATAAATAAGGAAATCAATTGTTATCGAGTAGCATTAATATAGAGGGGCGTGGCACTGGGACAAAAATGGAGCAGGACAGCACAATGGAGGAACAGGAGGACCCCAGGATCCAGGAACCAGGAGTAAGAAGGAGCCAACCGGCAGGAACAGGCGACCAAAGTACAGTCGTCAACGAGCGTGAAAAACAACAGCGGCGACGGCCATAAAGACGTCTGCTGCAGAACGGCAAGGGGAGGATATATATAGTGAGGGGGATATAGAAAGTCGGGATGCTCTCTCTACCACCCCCACACGAAAAACGACATCTGCCCTAATCATCTGCCCCATCTACAGACTGCAGACTACAGACCCCTCACCCAACTACCTCCGTTTGCCTTCGTTAGTTTCTCATGAAAGCTTTTAGTTGTCTGGAATTTTTGGTGCTTTCTATACCCTGTGTTTAGTTTGGTTACTAGGGGTCTATGGTATTTTAAGAAGGATTGCTCAGGAATTTAATAAAGTTTGGATATAAAAGATATAGATAGAATATTTAAATTTTGATCTCTTATTATTAATTCTAAAATGATCCTAAAAATAAATGAAAAATATTAAGTAGTATGAATTGAAGATATTACAGTTACAGATATCGAAAGAGTTAAACTCAACTCCGTGGAATGAAAGTATAATTAGTGATAAGATATAATAATACCTACATTGAATAAAGAACAAAAGTTGGAGATAAACTCACCAGCAGTGTAATTGCAATCTGAAATGAAAAAGAACATTTAAAATAAAATAAAAACAAATATGATATATTGATGGGTCTTGAAAAGCATCGATTGGAGAATAAATGTCTTATAATGATAATATTCGTTAAAATCAGTATTATATATTTTAAAATATTTATATTTAATACCAATAAATTTCCCAGGGTATAGACCTTTTCGAAACCAAAATCCCTTTGCAGGATTCCCACTTTGCCCTGAACTTCGTTGGCTGGCTTTTTTTGGCCGTTGGACGTGCGCTTGGCTTTTCTGGGGGTTGAAATTTCGGGATTGCTTTATAAGTACGGGAGTAGTACCAAGACAGGCGCACAGGACCTGCGCCACTGTGTGGGTGAGTATCTGTGTGGGTTTTAAGCAGGGCATTGCACTCGACTCGATTCGCAGTGAGGCTTTCGAAAAGGCTTTCGCATCGCATCCCATCCTTCGCATCCGAACTCCATCTGGCATTTCGGCCCGCCGCGAAAGCTCTCTGACTCTCTCTTTTTCAGGTCCCGCAAACCCCAAAAACCTCTCTGATTCTCTAGCGAAAGAGGAGAGGCCTCTGAAAATCTGTGTACCTGGACCCCGCCCCACCCCTCGCCATAATTACAAGATAAGCGTTCAAAGTCAGCGGCGCTCAGAGACCAAAAAGGTGGCGATATTACAACTTCCTGCTGCGAAAAACGGGGAGTCACGAGTCCCGAATTCCGAATCGCAAACTGAAAACGGCCAACTTCCCATGAATGGCAATCCCTTTGGACGCTGTGCGAATCTACTTGGGTGCGACTTCTTGATGCCTGGTTAATATTTGCGGAATCGATAAGTTCAAATTGATTGGGAATTCAATAGCCGGTGGGTGAGTTCGAAAAGGTAAGCGATGGAATATCGAAAAGCTTGGGAAAATATTGAAAACGGATGGGATGCCATAGGGTGCAATAGGGCTATAGCCCCGACTACCCTAAAAAGTTATCAATAAGGTAACGGAATAGATGAAATTACAACTTTGATTTTGCGAGGGGAACGGTCGAATGGGATGGCAGAATAACAGGATAATTTTGATTGGGAGGCAATAAAATAAAATAGGACAGCCTCAATTTATACCAGGATATCATGCAAAGGAAGAAATGTCTGTGCAGAACAGTTGAGGGAACAAAAGAAGTCCAGTAAACAATGTAAAGTAGAAGGTATACAAAATAACATAATCAAAACTAACCAAAGTTCACAAAGTTAAATTTGCACATGTACCAAAATGTTGAAAATCATTTAATAGAACATTGAACATGTGCTGTTACAAGGAATTCCGAAATACAACCCCCAAAACATCCGTTTTGAATCACAACAAATTACCGTTTGACTAATTACATTAGCACAGACTGTACCGGGCCTATCCCTACAAACCTCCTACCAACCCCCTTCCAAAGCCATATTAAACCTCCTTACAAACCCCTTCAATGCTGCATCTGGAGCAGCGTACACTCCCAAACCGTGTTAAAACCCCCCTACCTTCCCACGTTACCCTCCCAGTTTTCGGGTTACGAGTTACATGGCCCCGTCCGGGACTTTCAGTGTACGGCGCTCAGGAACAACAACAACAATCGCAGTCACAGGAGCAACACCGAAAGTGGGGAGGCTGCGTTACATGCCTACCGCAAAGCGCAATGAAGGACGATGGGTGGATTGTTCCTGATGGGTCGACGGGTCCCGAAGAGAGCCGAAGAGCCGATGTGGAATGGCATGTAGAAGCTGGTCCAGAGAAAGGGAAATCCTAGTGGGGAACAGCACAAATATCGATTGAGTGTACAGGCTGTACAGGAAAGAAGTCCGCTACTCGACATGATAAACGGAACATTGCCTACATTAGGCCATTACTAGCGAAATTATATTAGAGCTTTTAAGATATCGACATTATCGATATATTCGATATTTTTCAAACAAATATTGCAAATAACGATATTTTTCAAGCTCTAGCAGAAAGTTCTTCTCTTTTGGGTTACCACTGTACTAGGTACCTTAACTGACTGCCTTTCTTTCTTTGCCGCTGACAAAGGGAGAACTTTGGCGCGAAATTTTCGATTAATGAAAATGCCCACAGAATGCGAGTGAGTTTTCCCACTCTCTCTCTCTCTCTCTCTTTCTCCTTCTCTTCGTCTGTCTACCATTGCACCTCACATGTGGGCGGGTGGATGTGGGCGTACTTCCCCATTGCTTTTTCAACTGTCGGAAAATGTTGTCCGGCGTTCAGAGAAACTCGCAGAATGCAAAAGATTTTTCCCCTCTCGGACATCGAAAATCAGTTTGACATTTGCCGATTTTCCTTTTTTCGCAGCACTTTTTTGGGTTTCTGTTTCATTTTCATGGACGTAGGTCTTCGGAAAAGAGTTCTTCCTTAAGTGTGGGGATGCCCGCCTCACTCGAGGCTCGTTATGCTAATTTTATTGAAATGCTTATGCCAACCGATTTTGTAAAAGTTTTACATGGTTAAAGCGAGTTTAATGCCACAGTTTTGGCACTTGAAAAAATTAGTTTGCAATTAATACCATTTCTACTTTAATAACACTTAATGAAGGTTAAAAAATCGTATTGGAAAAGTCAGTTTTTAACTTTTTTGATCCTCAATTACAAACAATCGGATTGGTGGTAAGTAAATTCTTCAATATATTTCAAAGCTTGGCAACTTAGCTTTCGAATGTCTTTTCCCAATAACTGGTAGGTTTTCTATTCAATGAGTTATGGATATTTCTTTAGTATACTAGTATTTCAATAACTTGTAATTTCGACTGTATATTAATTGACATTTAAAACGCTTGCTTCCCTGAAACTTTAAGTTTACGGTTTACAATTCATTAAATGTGTTTTTGCAAGTGTGGGTAATGTTTTTGGGACCCTGGCCTGCTTCGTTGGCCGTGTCCTTGCCTTTGTTTTACACATGGGAGCAGGTTAAACCCTGCCATCATCTTTTGCCAACCTCCCATCCTTGGTTCTTCGTCCTTCCAGCAGGACAATCCCTCCGCCTTTCACCTCTCACCTCATTGCCGCTGATTATGACAGCAGAACATGTTGCTCGGGGGTGAAAAAGGGAAGCCTGCCGCTTAAATTGTTTGTTTATAAATAAAGCATTAAGCTATTGATTAAAATTGAGCTTTAAAAAATTCATTGCACACAAAGTTGTGCGTTGCCGTCGTTTGGGGCTCGATTTTCCCATCCACTTTTGTGTCCACCGGTTTTTCAATTGAATGCGAAGTTTACACAAACACAAGGACCGACCCCGCCCCGCCCACTTTCCACACATATCCTTGATGGGCGGACTGTCCTGCGGCTTTATGTGCACATGTTGAATGCTTAAAGTTGCAGGCTTAAAGTTTCGTGGAGAAACCTTAAACAAGTGTCGGGAAAATAGAGCAAAACTGCGTTTCTCGGAAATTATAGAGCATTATCAAGAGAAAGCACTGAACTTTGAACAGAGCAAACTGTTTCTACGAATACCCAACGTTCGTAAAATTCTTAGAAATCAATTAGAGTTGACTAAGATGTCCTTCAGTTTCTGATTTTCAATTAGACCTCAAAGAATCTCAATTTAATACATTAAATTTAGGTAAATACATTATTTTAAAATGTTAGTAAATGCAGTCAGAAATTCATTCATTAAAAAAAGAAAAATATATGGTTTGGAAAATGTCAATAATCAACTTCAATGAACTAAACAATTTGTGGGCTGGGCCAAAGATACGTTATCACAAGTGAAACTATAGTGAGTGGGTGGGGATGCCCATGGTACACGCTATCTACATACGTATATATATATATATATACATATTCCTTGGCCAACTCAGACGGATGGATTTGACATTATCTGCCATAAAGATTACAAAAGTTGACTTCTTGTTTGGCTGGGGCTTTGAAAATGCACGTCATAAAAACGTTTTATGGTGGTTATGATGGCTAAGGGGATAGATCTCCTCCTCTTTCTCCTCCATTCACTCGATTCTGTTTTTAGAGCTGCGATTGTATTATCTTGATTTACGTTTACATTTTTATGCGGCGCCCGCTTTTCCATTCCATTCCACTAAAAAGACCAAAAGTGCAACGTCATTGGGGCAAAAGGTGGGGTGGTATCTTATGGTATTTGGTATTCAGAGGTATTTGAGTGCTTGAGTGGATGCCGGGTTAACTCAACAAGTTGACGTCGAGGTCTGCGATTCGGTTTATCTTGTATTTGCATTGAAAAATATTTACACAGCAGCAGACGACGACTATGAAATAACCATCAGGAAGAAGCCCAGATGGAAGAGATATGGGACCAGTCAACTGTGGGTCCAGAGATAAGACAACAGATTTGTGAACTTCAAGGAAATCGAATCTCAAGTGGTATAAGTGGTTTAGCCAAGCAGATGTTTCATTTCGAAGAAAAATCTGAAAATAGTTAGCTATTGCAAAACCATACAATTCCTTGAATCAATGAGAAGCGCGGAGAAGGGCGTTATATAAAATTGAACTAAGTTGGGAAATTATCTTAAAATTGCATCATATAAAGAGTATGGATCACTGGAACGATTTCAAAGGAAAACCCTGAGAGAAACTTTAACAAATCAAGACATGTTTTCCATCCACCCGTAGGGAATTTGTTTGTGTTTCAATCAGAGCCTCTGACACCTGAGGACTTTTTGTACTCGTGGCCAGTTAATTGAGCAACACTTTCGAACATTTATCAATTACAAGTTGGCTCTACCTCGGCCCTCTCACTTTTCCATTTCCCCCCTTTAACTTACCATAGCTACCGCAATTAGTTTGAGTGCGATAGGACAAGGCAAATGATGGAAGGCTTCTGAACGAATGCGAAATGGAGAGAGTGGATGGATGGATGGATGGATAAACCCCGAGGGGCAATCGAAGACCAAGACAGTGACAGAGGCACTTAAGCCAGGGAACTGCGAAAGGTAGAGAACGAGAGCCCTCATGACATCCCTCTCTCGAGTTCCTCCTCCTTACAGGGCCCAAACCACTGAGCACTTAAGTTGTGATTCAATTGAATTTGGCTTTTTTCGCCCGGGTATTTAATATAAAGCAATTTTCCTCTTAAATTCACTTCAATAAACAATTTATTTTTGGGCATGTATGTATGTAGACATAAAAATAGAACCCAAAAAAGATTATTTTTATGTGTGGATGATTGAAGCATCATACACACTGTAATATTTCCATGTATAGGGGTAGTTGAGTTTAAAAAATAATTTAATAAATTCTGGTAGTAAGTTATTAACTAGAAAGCAGAGAGAGTATTTTGATCCAATGAATAGCCATTAGATTTTCCATTAACTATGTCAACTGCAAAAACACCACAAGGCTCCCATGATCCATTGAAAGAGTGAGAAGCGCGGAGAAGGGCGCTAAAAATTAAAAGAGGCCAGACTGCTTTAAATGGGAAGAGCACGCATACAAAGCAGTTGGCTTGCGTCAATGGCTCTAGAGAAGCGTCTGAATAGCGAATGTGGTGGAGAAAGCCGGATTTTAAGAGGAGAGCTGGCTTGGATGAATGTGTCCTCGCAGCTTCTTGGCCTCGTCAAGGATAACAAGGCAGTCTTCTTCAGTCTCCTTCAGCTGGCTGCTCCCCAGTTTTCTCTTGTTGTCTATGTCTCAAGTGGAAAACTGCGAAATCGTTTAACACGCACCACACACACACTCGCATACAGTCAAACTTGACCCAATTCCTGTGCGTGAATCATTTTCCCAGCGCCGTCTACATGTATGAGTGCCTCCCATTCCTCGCATTTTGTGGGTATGTAAGTGTGTTTGCTTTTCATTCTGGTGAAAAATGTCGTTTATGAAGCGCTTATTGTGTTTGGCTTGTGGCTACCTCCGCACTACTACTACCACTACCCTCTCCATTCGCTGCTTCCGTTTCCGCACTTGAATGGCGTGCGCCACAATGGCTGCTCCCTTGGCCTGTCCTCATATTCCCATCCCCATTCCCGCCCAGAAATCCAGAAGCAGAAGCAGATGCGGAGGCCCACCCTCCGTTGTTTGCGGCATGCGCCACCGCCTTTGTCCAGTCTTTGGTCGCACGCTCCCATTTTGGGAAATATGTGGAAGCTTTCGATACCTTGTAATACAAGTCCTATGAATTTTATGAAGAAAGTATATGTATTCGCTTATAACTCCGTTAAAAAAATCCTAAAATATTTGTAATTTTGGGATTCGAAAGATAAAGCGTGGCACTTCTGAAATGTATTGACCGCTAAAAACCAAAAAACTGAATTGTTCCAACTTTGAGGTCAATTTCTCAGAAGAATATTTAGGATACTGGGTATGGAAGTAGTCCGTAAACTTCCAAATATCTAGTTGCTTTTACCGTGCTTTCTTCGTGCCTTTCTTTTCTTTCTCCCCATTCTTCGCGTTGTCAGTTGGGTCCGAAACATTTTACGCATCTTTGGAGAGGATGCAGGATGGTATGGGCATGGGTATATAGCTATGTAGCTATGGTATGGGGAGCGGCTTCCCCCTCTGTCCACTTTGACAGCTACGGGAAGCGGAAACGGAAATTTTGTGCCCATGCGTTTTCATTCTCCGTGTTGACGACTGCCGGCATGAAAGGAAAATGGTATGGTGTATGCTATATGGTATAGGCTGGGCTGTGGGAAACGGGGAGTGTGCTTGGGAATGTTTCTGGAGGCGGACATGTGGGCCTTTGTGTCCACATAAGGCTGGGTGACAGAAACGCCTCCCCTTTTGACCATTTTCGGGGGAAGAACGACGAAGAGCTCTTGCTTTTTACAAATTTTAAAAATTTATACTTTTGTTTCGATCGAGTTTTTTTCGGGGTTTTTTGTTGCGTGATTTGTGGAGAGGAAGGGCCTACAAAAAGGGAGGGTGGAGTTGTTTGTCATGTGTCAGACTACACACACCATTCTAAAAAAAAAATAATCAGAGCAGGGGACTTAAGGAAGATTGACTTTGAGCGGAGGAAAAAGTCTTGGAATAAAATTAAATAAATCAAAAAGTTTTGAAATATATTAAAGACGCTTAAAGTTGATCGATAATATTCCTTTCACGTATCTTTATATGTTTATTTTATTTATATGACGTTAGTAACGAATAACGAATAACGAATAACGAGTAACGAGTAGCGAGTAACGATAAAATTGATTTAAAGGATTTTGCTTTATTAGTAACAGAGTTTTAAACAAAATAAATTTGCTAGTACCTTAAAACTAGTTTAAGCTCCTATCCTCAATACCTCATTATCCCTATTTCTCATCCCTGCCTTATCGCTGAAAAACTCTACCCTACATTTTCCAAACCCTTGATCGAAAGACCCCCCACCCATATGCCACATCCCATATCAGAAGTTTTTAATAAAATGTAAATTATTCTTCCCTCGTTTTTTTGATAAATGTCTATTGAAAAAGTTTCCTCCAGTTTCAGTTTTTTGTTTTGTTATTCTGTATTATTTTTCCAATGTGCTTTATTGGGTCCTTTCTTCCGTCGTCCTCCCTTTCGATGTTGCTTTTTTTGTGGTTGTCTTGTGGCTTTTGTGGTTTTGGCCATATTTTATTCATAGTTGACACGAAATGCGTAACAAATCGTTTTGGAGCAGTCAAAGTCAAGTAGGAAAAGGGGAAAACGGGAAAAACCAGAGTCGGACCACAAAATTTATAGTTTTGGCTTCTCGAACACGTCGCCTGCTTCAAATCAAAAATAAATAAATATTCTAAACGACATTTGGAGGGGTTTTATTTTTATTCAGGGGAGTGGGCAGATTAGCATAAGCTCAAGCGCTTTTCGGGGGAAGCCCCTTTTGAAAACAGTGTGTGACGTCAAATGATAAGTAATCTCCGTTGAAGGTTGTAATAAATAATGTGTAGTAATTTATTCATTTTATAAG
Source organism: Drosophila lutescens (assembly GCA_037075285.1). NCBI lineage: Eukaryota > Metazoa > Arthropoda > Insecta > Diptera > Drosophilidae > Drosophila > Drosophila lutescens. The sequence continues at coordinate 427,550 of JBAMCF010000072.1, read as the reverse complement.
ATGTGATATTAATATTTCCTAATAATGAGACGCTCTTTGGAAACTAATTCATATCTTGGGGATTCCCCTTGTAAAAAAATTTAATCTTTAGCAAGATTCTGGCCCCGAAAATTCTGTATCGCTCAGCAAAGTTTGTGTTTGGTTTTTCGCAAAGTTTTCTAAACAAACCCCGCAGAGAAGCCACGGAGAAAAAAGCCGGGAAATAATAACAAACAAAATCTCCTGTTGCAAATCCAATTCCATCCTCCAGCAGTCTGGGCCACAAAAAGTTGCAACTCTGCATTTGTCTGGCGCTTTCAGTTTGCGCGCGCAAATTCAGTTTCAGGGGCGTCGGAGGTGCCGAAGGGGGGTTGGTTGGCTTTCAGTTTCGGGTTTCAGCGCCACTTGCTGGCAATCCCCCTGCCACCCCTCTTGACCACTACCCCCCCTGCCCCCCGCGCCTGGCGCCACTCCATTAGAGACTTTTGCCCGTAACTTGACATCGAAGGAGACGAAGACAGGGGCGGCGGCATGGGATTGACAGGGGGGTCCCTGTTGAGGTTGCACGTGCAATGCTACGTTGCAGATTTCGTTTTCGTTTTTTGGCGGGAACTTTTGTAAACAGGCCTCCTTTGCTTCATATTTATTCACGCCAACGTGGACAAATAGCCGAGAAACAGGGAAGCACAGGGGCGGCGCTTGAAGGGGGTATACAAAAGGGGAATGGGGTAAGGGGTTGGGTTAACCATGTCACATTTTATGAAAGCCAAACATTTGGTCGGCTCGTGTGAACCCACGCTAATCCATTTTCGCAAAAATACACAAAAGAAAGGGGCGGGGGAAAAGGGGGTTGGGAAAGGGGCGTGGCGGGCCTGGGGACAGCAGACATCGTCTAAAGCAAACAGATCAGGCGTTATCTGACTGCCTGGCTCTCCGGTGTGCTGGCGACAGTTATGTAAGTTGAGCGGGGCCTACACTGGGAAAAATTTATAAAAAAATGATTTTAATATTTTCAATTTCTCTTTTATATTTTAGCCCTAGACTCCCTTTTTTGATTTTTTGACTTCCTACAAAATATTTGTCTTAACTTTAAATTTAATCTTTGTATCTTGCTTGCATTATTAAATTAAATTTTAGTTCCCCTTGTGAAAATATAATATAATATATAATAAAATATAATTTGTACAAAAATTTACTTTATACCATTTTTCTTATTTTTTTTCCAGTGCAATGCGAGCCATTTGTCGTCTTAGTTTTCGCTTTGGCAAAATTAGTTTTATGCAAATGCTGAGCACATAAATTTTGCTCCATAAAATTGTTGCTGCGACGTGTCTGCAGCTGAGACGCTGGCAGGGGCGTAGAGGGGTGCCAGAAGGGGGTGCAAGAGGGGTTAAATTGGCAAAGCAAACCACTTTCGCCTGTGGCAAAGACAAACGCTCGGTTCGATGTGTTCGAGTGTCTTGGGTTCCAACTGGCAGCGAGATAAAATCCTTGGCCAGGTGGTCAAGAGATATATGGTGTGCGGAGTTATATAGTAGATGCATCCAGGTGGGCACAGTGGTCAGGAAATGTCCGCGATTGAGTGTGGGAGGGGCACTGAAAGGACTGAAAAGCCTGGGAACTTCCATAATTGAAATGTGGTCCCCATTCGCCAACGGATCTTAATTCTTCGATGGTTTTTGGTATGCATTTATTAATTGAGTTAATCGTGCTCCATACCAAAATTCACATTGAATCCACCCATAGATCCCGAGATAAGGCGCTCCCGAATACCTGCACCTTATATCATGTGCACCATAATTAACCCGTAAACAAGACAATCTCCCCCGGAGCTATCACTCATTTGCTTATTCCGCGCCGGGTTCAAGTAAGCTATCCCCAGTCAGCCCAGAGTCAATGGCCCATAAATCAGCCGAGTCCCATAATTCAATCATAACACGGGGCCACCACCTCCCCACCTCTACCTCCAATGCCCCATCTCCCTAATCATATTCATTCTTTCGCATTCACAGGTCGCCTGTCCCTCGGAAACCCAGGGACTAAACGATCGTTTAGAGCGAAACGCTGGAAGTGGAACCCACAACACGCACACACGTCCGCAGATAATAACTCAGGAACTGGGGATGGGTGAGTGGTTCAAGGAGTGGGGAAGACAATGCACTGAAAGAACTTTTTTTGAAAGTGGAAGTAACCCTTGTGGTCACTGATAATCATGAATTTGTTTAGAAATTCATTTGTCCGTTTAAGAGAGAGATGTCCGTTAATTTTGGTTTTACTAACTGGGTATATACCTGTATTTGGAAAAACGAAGTTGCTAGTTATGCTATAAGTGTGAACATCATTCTTCTCATACCCCATTGCACAATGATCTCCCTTTTGTATTACATATTTGTCCGTTTAAGAGAAATATGTCCGTTTATTTCGTTTTACAAAATGCCAAATGAAATCTTTGAAAAATCCTGTCCCTGAAATGTTTTTTTCGGTGTAAGAAGTCGGCGTTTATTAGGTGGAGTTTTGACTTGGACTTGGACTTGGACTTGGGCTGTTTGTGCGAGTGTGGCAAGCTGCCTGTCGACAGCTGAGTTATCGCTTTGTTTACACGCATCCGAAAACTAAGGTATAGTAATAGTACATAAACCCAACAACAACAAAAAGCGGGGAATGCAACGAGCTGCGTGTGAAACAGAAACTGGAAAGAAACCGAAACCGAAACAGAAACTAACGCAATGAGCGTCACGTACGCACTTAAGGCCGGAAAAAGTAAGCCCCTCTGTTCATGGAAACACCCACCTCCTACTTCTACTACAAAAAAACCCCCCTTTGAGAACCGCCGCCTTTTGAAGTTCTCCTTACGGAAGCAGTCAGCCCAACCGATCACGATTCTTTATCTATCATTTTGATTGAAGTTCTCTGGGGGAATACATATATTGAGACCCACACCTGAGACATCCATCAAGGGAATTAACGAACGGATTTTCCTAAAGAACTTCCGAACTGGGGATCCATTAGGATCGGGGGTCTGGTATCTTTCCTTCTCATCTGTCCCTCATTCTTTGGATTTGTATTTTCCCACATTTTCATTGGAAATTTTCCATACCCCTAGATTTTGGTTGAGCTAAAGATGATAAGAATACAATATATCTCATAAGAATACAAAATTGTGCTATCGGTATCCAAATGTTAAATATATATATATACCAATTGAAATTGATTTAATTAAATTTCAAAAAACATTTTCTAAAAATTATACAAAAATATCTGAGGAGAAACTGTAACAAATCTACGCAAACGTCAAAGAAAAAACTGGCAAATGAAATTTCTCTCAGGAACGTGGAGTTTTTCCATGGAAATTAGTTTCTCATTTATCACTGGAAAAGTGTGCCTGAACAAATAGTTTTCCCTCCCGCTTCGAGATACTTAAAAAAGAGCCTCATGTGTGATTTTCAGCTGCCCAAATGGATTTCCCAACAGCAGAAACTCTAAAGTGGAGGGAAAACGAGGGCATTTTCAGTATCTGATCCCAAATGACATGATGCACGGCACGCACTATCTGACCAAAAAAAAACAGGGAAAACTGAAAACAAAAACAATGATACAGCTGCGTTCAAAAAAATATACGTGAAAATTTAAATTTATTCTTGAAATTACATATTCATTTACCATAATTTTATAACATTACTTTGAAATACTTACATTTGTATCTTTTAAGTTATTTTGAGGCAAAGACACAAATGTTACTATTATTTTGAATGCATCTGTAGGTTTGTAAGTACACACACATACACACGTGCTGCAGCTCACGCACGCATCAAAAATCAATCTGCACAATGCCAGCAACAACAACAATAGTAATAGCAATAACAAAAACAACAATAACGGCGTCATCAGTTTGGCCGTCTGCTTCTTGCCTTCGGTGTTTTGTTTTTATTTCGCCTTTCGTTACGAGACCTTTTACACGTTCGTCTTCCCATTCCATTCCGATTCCATTCCAGGCCGCCTGCATCCCTCTCCCTCCCACACACACGTCGTAAATTTATGCAGGGAAAGGGAAGAACGGATGAGTTGTTGTTGCTGCAAGTGAAATTGGCACGCAGTCGGCGTCGCTGCCCGCGTTCAAATGTTGTGAAATTCCCAACCCCCGCTCTCTTCCACACACGCTCTCCAACTCACACACACTCGCGTAGTTTATAATTGTTTGTTATTCTTTTGTCTCGCTCGCACACTGGTTATCGGATTTCAGCAGCCGAAAGAAAGAGGAAGAAGAAGCGAGTGGAAAAAATACTCAAAATACTACTACTAGCACTGTCTCTCTCGCTCACACACACACACCACGACCACCCCACCATTCCATTCATGCGGACGAAGCGTAGTAGAAAGAAAGAGACAAAAGAGCAACAAGGGAAGAGAGCGAAAAAAATTATTTACGATTTATTTTGATTTTTACACGAGAGTAAGAAAGAGATGGGTATTCGTGAGAGGGGCTTTTGTGTCAGCGGGGGGTCGGGGGTGTGGGTACGAAGTGGAATGGAAACACGGCCGCACACACAGGTACAGTTTGACATTGGTGTGCGCGGGCGCAGAGAAGAAGTTAAGAGAGCGGGCGCAAAATGAACTGTGGAACGTAAGTTCATCCACTCTTTCGTCCCGTTTCCACTTCGTTCCTTTGGCCTCGCACCCGCTCTCTTAGTTTTTCGCGTTTGTTTTTATGCATTCACTTTCGTAATAAGCGGGAGCAATGGAGCGGGTGCTAAGAGAGCGCAAAATTGAATCGCTCTCTGTTTTTGCTGGCTGCGTCGCTCCCCACTCTTTTCGTAACAAACTGCTTCTTCTTGTTGTAAACTGTACGTTTTTCCCTCTCTCTCTGTCGCTCTGTAAATTGTAATGGTAAATTGATCACAACAACTGTGTTTTGTTTGTGTGTGTATTCCCATTTATGTTTGCACTTATGCTTTGCGTCGTTTCCTTCTTCCTCCTTGTTCTTCTCTTGCTCCACTTTTCGCCAGGTGGGTTGTACTGTACCTGTACTATAAGAATACCAACTTACAGTCAAATCGACGTAACTCATACTTCAAAAACTGAATTTTTTAAATTAACTGTTCATAATCTAAAACATTAATATTTACAAATATTATTTCTCCAACTTACACATTTAAAATTTTGTACATCTGAAATACTATTATAAAATTATGAAAGAAAAAACAGTTATGAAAATTGAACCATATTGCTCCTGTTTTTTTCACTTTCAGCTCCAAGTTGAATGAACTCGTCCCGTCTCTTTCCCTCCTTCACACTCATTTTCTATCCCAGTCCAACAACCACTCTTTTTAGATCCCAAATTTCGAATAATCTTCTTGATATGGGAAATGGAATTTTCTGGTTTATTTTGGCTCCCCCGTTTTTGTTTTGTTTGCTGTTTCGATTGTAATTGCTGTCACCAAACGACGCAATAAAGAAAATGGGTGGAAACAGGTGGGGGTGGGGCAGGGTATATTGGATATTGGATAACCTCGGCGCTATCAACTACGTACAGACACACAGTGGCCTTCGGAAAATTCCGGAATTTCGATTTATACAGAAATTACAATATCTTAGGTTCCAGTTACACAAGCCATTTATAATAAACATAGTTTCTGTGTTCAATTTGAAAATACTGATTTATGTTTTTCCGTTCACATCAATTTGTTCTTTAATGTTTTCAATTGCAATTTTTTCAGAAGATTTATTTTATAATTTTTCAATATTAATACCAATAAAAAATACTACTAAAATATTAAAATATATTATAATTATTGGTGGGATAAAAAAATAGGACTATGCTTGAAACCTTAGTTGAAATACGAGTAAACATAAGCCCTCCCAAAGAAAAACCCAAATAAATTATGAGACTCAGTGTGTAAATAATCGCAAGCCATAACCATGGAAATGAATAAAGAGTGAGTCGTAAAGCATAAAGTGGCGGTATGAAAGGTTAACCTAGTCGGTCTCAACTTTTATTTTATTACAAACAAAATCGTTTCGAATATTTATCAGAGACAACAGCGAATCAATCAACCCCTGGCGAATTGAGCTCGTAAAGCCGAACCCAAATATGCGTGCCAGTGCGTCTGTATAATATACATACACATATAACTAGGGGGAAAAAGGTGGGAAGGGGTTTCTCTTCTATGGTTTCACCTGCTCGGAACGGGGTCAAACAATCAGCAATGGAATTTGTTTGGGTTTCTCGGCGGGTTTTCTTCTCGCAGATCCTCCTCCTATAGTCAAACCAAACAGCTCATCTTCACAGCGGAAAAAGAGATGGAAAAACCCAAGAGATCCCCATGAAAGTCCACACGAAAATCCGCATCCACATCCGCAGTGGAGTCCGCATCATGGCAGGTTCGCGTGCGCGGTCCAAAGTCCAACTTTTCAGCTCAAAGCACTCGGTTGTAACGGACCGACTACAGCCGGTCTTCCTATAGCTGTTGTTTGTCTCGTTTTTTGATACCCTAGCAGATCTCTGGGTGCCTATAATATCTGGGGTCTTTGGGATATATACAGTTAGGATTGTACATTTATTAAACCCACGTCCTTTGTAAGTTTTGTGTTAAATACTTTAAGAGCTCTAGAATTCGCGGTTGAATAGTTTCGCTGTTATACGTTTAGTGATGAATCATTAGGGATGATCCTCAAGATGCTTAAGAATTCGCGTTGAAGCTAGGTCTTCTCAAAAAAGATTTCAAGATAACAATAATATATTGATCTCCATATAATTTTAATATACCATAACTTTTGAAGTTTTTTGTGAATATTTCAAAAGAATCCGCAAAATGCTCAAGAATTCGCGTAAGGCCATTTTCTCAATAAGAACAATTGATTGACATGGGAGATCGAAATCTAAACGTATTTTTAATCTTCCAGGGTATTCAAGGCGTCGCTTCTGAAACTCTCGTGGCTTCAATGTTTATTTATCTTTTAGCTTCAGTTTCAAAAAGTTGGCTTGGAGTTCAGTTCATTTCGCTGGCTGTTTTCTGTTTTCTGTTGTTGTTGACTGTCTCTTTTGCTCGCTGCTTTTGTCTTGCTCAGTGTGCTGTTTGTTTGGGCTTTTTGTTTTTGGTTTATTTTTTTGCACATTGCATAACTGTTCATTAGCGAAGGCCGTTAACAACAATAGCAACAGCAACAACAACAACCCAGCAGAATTAAGAAAAAAACAACAAAAAGTTGCCAAAGCACGTAGCACAAAGCACAAGCACAATTTCCAATGCCAAATTTTTTACGACTTTTATATAATTTATTTAATTTTGGTCTTCAGTTGAAAATGTGGATAGTTCATTAAAAAGATTTCGCTCGAAACACTTTAAATATATTATTCTAGGGCTCTACTTTCCGAAACTTGACACAAATTTCCGATGAAATAATAAATCATTTTGCCACGAAATAAACCTCATTTTCATTTTACCAGATGTATGCAAAAAAAACAGAAACAAACTGGTTGAAAAATTCACAGAAAATCGCAGTAGTATAAAAACGAACTTTGCATAGCTAATGAATAACTGGAAATACCAGGGGAATATAATTAGTTAAAGAGGGTCTCCCAACAAACAGCTGGCGCTTGAATTGCAGTCGCGTTGCAGCGATTAAAATAAACAATTTCATTATGCAATATATTTACCTTGAGTTGCACTTGAATCGGCAGATGGAATCGAAGAATTGAATTGAATTCAATTCGATTCTATTTCTGTCTCCAGAATTTCTCGTTTAATTTATTCCACAATTCTACGTATGCTGTAAATAGAAATCAAAGATTATTCTCTAGGGGGAAGTACAATGTAAGCCATATGCTATTTAATGAATAATTCAGAACTTGAAATGGGAAAATACATTGCTTTATTTGCTTATAATGATCTTCTGACCCATTTGACCTATTCAAGATCGATGTGTTAATAAAAAGTTCGAGTAGATTGGTAATATTAGATCATAAATATATATTTTTTTATATTTCTTGTTTAGTTTTTCAGTCGGTTTATATTTTTATATTGCCGCAGGAATGATATTTAAAAGAATGTGCTGTCGGTTTCACTTTTGTCATCTATTGAAACTTCCGGGTTTTCAAATATGACACAAAGTTGACATGAGAAATTGGGGGAAAAGTAGTACTTTGTAAGATGTTTTCCACATAAAAACAATAAACAAAATACCAAAAATATGATGTTATGCCTAAAAGTGCACGTTCCCCATTCTTAGCTCTTACCTCAACTTGAAAATCTCACATCCTTTCCTCAACACACAGAAAACTATTGGTTTTACTTTAACAAAAATCTATCAATCAATCTTTAAATCATTTAATCGATCCTGAAATGTATCAGCTAAAAATCAATAAACCTTTTAAAAATCAATTAATCGATCTCAAAACCGATTAATCGATCTTAGTTCCGATTAATTGTTCTTAAAACCGATTAATTGTTCATGAAATCTTGAAACCGATTTATCGATCCTAAAATGTAAATACATTTTTGTTCTACTTTGTATATTATTAAATTAACAAATATTATTATTTTTCTTTTTTAATTGGAAATCACTTTCTTTTTTTCAGTGCCTTAAATGACAGCTCTCTGCTTGGCACTCTTGTCACGTCTGTCATTTGGCTGAGTCGAAGCGCAAACGATGACAAATTACTTAGAAAATGCAACAAAGTTGCACTGTTCTGTGGAAGGGGGTGGATGGGTGATATGACGTACAGCCAGGGGTGGTGGTCGAGGGGAGATGGCGGTTTAAGATGGTCCGCAAATTCAATTTCCGCAAAAATCTGGCCCTCGAACAATTGCAACTGTTGCACAAAGCCACAAGTAACCCCCCGTCGTCGCTTTTCCTCCAATCATTTATTTCCTTGCACCCCTTTTGCCCCCTTGGACCCCCCTTTAGACCTCCCTTTTATCACTTCTTCTTCCATTTTGGCGCTTCTGTGTTAATTGCTGTCACATGACAGGGCGACAAGCAAAAGGATGTGCCAAGTGCAAAGTGGATCAGGGGGTTCCATGGGTGTGGGGTGTTGGGGGAGGTCATGGCAGATGCGTTGCCTCATCCCGAATTCGCTTTTCTTTTTTTTGTGGCCCATTCCCGTTGATGATTCAATTTCGGGGCAAGTGCAATCTGTCAAGGGGTTGTGCATTGGGGTTGGGGCTTGGGTTCTCCACAGATTGTGTCGTACTTTGGACCCCCACCGCCCCATTTCGCCCGCCACTGTCATAAGTGATTTGTTCAAAGTGTTTGCCTGTGAAAATTTCCTGGCGCGCTTTTCTTCCGCCTGAGTTTTCCACGCACATTCTCTCTCGTTTTCTGGTGTAACGCGTTTTTATACCCGGTTCTTCGAGAAAAGAGGGGCACATGGTATTTGTGTTTTACAATCCAATAAAGTAAATCTAGAGTAAAGCAGGAATCAGAAAAGTATGCAGCGATATATTTTTAATCCAATAGGTTGGAAAACTTGGAAATTCTGTGGTATTTTAACGAAATTTGAGTTAATTATCTTTGGTAAAAAGAGAGTATCCTATAGTCGTTTCACATATTTCCTGTTTTTTTTTTTACATTTTGTTTGACACTTTGCGGACACTTGTCAAAACGGACGGACGCAGGTTCTCTACTCTTCAAAACCCCCTCCCCCTCTCCTTTCTCCTCGCCAAACAAACGAAGATTAGATAACGGATGAAAATAAACAAAGCAACAAATGTGGGGGGGAAAAGGAGAAACGAGCAGCGGTAAACAACCGTTACTTTGTTGCATTTACCGTTAGTCGAGCGCCATCGACGTCATCGTCACTCGGTGCAAACTTTGTCGCAAAAAAGGGCAACAACAAAGCTCGCACATGTCACACACACCAACAAGTGATTATAGTGTCTTCCCTCCCTTTCGCACTTGCAGCAGGTGCATCGCTGGAAATAACGACATACCGCAAAATGTTTACGAGCCTCAAATAAAACATGCACAAAATGTAAAAAACAGGAGAATGAGCGGGGGAGTCAAGAAGAAGATGATTACGGTGCAGGGGAAGAACCGTTACATGGGGAGTCACCAAGAGGAAGAGATAAGGATCTAAAATGTAAACTATATTTACTTTTTACTATGTACTGTACAGTACTTAAATGGTATACATAGATCTTTGGGTTTTATTCTAAATCCATCGATATTTGAAAAACCTTTTTTTCAATATTTTTTACAATAAATGGTTAGAAATTTAACAATGTTTCTTTTTATTTACTTCTAAATATTTTGAGTCAAATTTTATATCTTATATTTCATATTCTAAAAATGTTGATCCTATAAGTCCCAACAAAGTTTTAATTAAAATTACCCCCAATTCACCCTAAGAAACCCATTAAGTGAGTCATATACATACTTAAATCCAATCCGGATAGTAAACCTACTCTAGTGATTTATTTGTCGCAAAAAAGATTGCAAAAATGGCGGGTAGAATGTGCAGTGTCGTAACTAGCTCCGTCTCCCTCTACCTCTGTCGCCCTGTCTCTCTCCCTCTGTTTCGGTTAGTGTGCTTATGCACTCGAGACGCCTTGGGTACTTGAGAAGTCTACACGCGCCGACATTTGGCCTAGACCCCCTCCCCTTGCCACCCTGCAGCCCCTAAGACTACGCTTTTAAGCACCTACTGGCCCCTAATGCACCCTTCGTCACCTCCCTCACCTGATTACACACGCGCCTCTCTCTTCATTTACGACCAAAACAAAAACTTACAATAAAAAGTTGAAAAAAGGAATTACGATAATGGCAAATGGCAAATAGAATGAGTAGGGAAGTTACACGGTGGAAAAAAATAAATTAAAGTGTAAGCACATGTACAAAATAGTTTAACAAACTTTCCACATTCTTGGGATCTGGATGTATTTTTTATTAGTAGACAGTTTATTTTATGGGGCTCGATTAAGAAATTAATTGAATTAAATTAATCTAAAATAAATCGATTATTAGGTTATCGGTTTTTTTCAAAACATCGATTTAAATCGAAAATTTTGAAATTGATTGGTTTAAAAATCGATTTGTTTTCAGCTCTTATAGAAGGGATCATTCTGAAAATCGATTGTCATTATATCAGTTGAAATTTGTACCATCTTTTGACTTTGCTATCAGGGTATCCCCGATTTAAATTAACTGATCGCCATTAAAATGAATTTCGTGCACTGTAGCCCAGATAGATAGGAGGAATTGGGACCCATTTGTGTGTGGCAGTTCCTATTGTTTTTGTAGTTTTTACGTTTACTACAAGGTAAATGTCAAGTGCGAATCAACACTCAAGTGTGTAAGTGTGTGACTGGGAATAGGGCTGCGCGTGTGTGGGGGTATTACTCTGTAGTAAAATGGCCTTGGGAACGTTTGTTAACCTCATTTTGATAAAGTAACAACAGCAACAAAAGCAAAATATAAATAAAAATCGTTGCTTGGCACGCCAGCCAAAGGGGTACGTAAAGTGGGCGGCAAATTCAGGGGCACAGAGGTGGAAATGGGGGTGGCAAATATGTAAACCAGGAAAAACATGAAAAAATGTTCACATTGCGCACAAAAGTGCGAAGGGGATAAATAAAATAAGTGTGTGTATGGGGCACAGTGTCAGTTAATATTTAACAAAGAAAATGGGAACAACTAGAAGAACGAATAACAAGGAGGGAGCAATGTAAGCAAACAATAAAGGTGGAGAAGAAAGATTTCAAAGATTCACGAAGATTTCATACTCTGATGAAATGAGAAAATCTTCATTCAATCAATAAGAAAAATGAATTGAGTAATCGATAATTTCGATAATTAAGAAAAGTAGGTTTTATAAACAAGCCATAAGAGTGGAGTAGAAAGATTCGTAGATTCCGGAAGATTTTAATCTACAATAAAAAATGAAATCTTCGTTCGATAAATATGTGAAATATATCGATAATTTCGATTATTCAGGTGCATATATTAGTTACAATGACAAAAACTAAAAGCCCCTTCTTTATGAGCAAGTGGTGCCAGCCACTGCATTCAGAGTATCTAAACAGCACAGCATGTGACTTTGTAGTGGATTAGCCCACCAAGAACTATTTTGAATTACAATCAAATCAGAAGGAAAACACTGCCCGTTCGCATTTTGTTTAGGAAAATGGGGCGGGGTCTTTAGGCAAACAGGAAAGGTAGGTGTGTTCCAGTAAGCTCTTAGCAAATATGTAAGATCACTTGAGCAGCGCACTTTGGCTTATAGAGTCTGGCAATTAGCGGATCTTGTGACTCGGCACTAGTGTCTTGTGCTTCTATAACTTTTGTTTAGAATACAGCAGACCAATATCATTATGCAATGGCAAAACAATCGCAAAAGCATTAAGAGAACGCATAAATTACGTATACGCCATGATAACACAACAAGGTGTTTTAATGGGGGAAAGAACTTGAAATAAAGGTGCGATTGAAAAATATCCGCATTAATGCAAATGCACTGTCAAAATAAATCAATTCCAGGCAACAAAGTTAATTTTTTTCCACCTCTATTGACATTTCTCTTTTTTAGTTTTGTTTATTCCGCTTTTGTTGATGAATCTCGTTCGCATATGGCGCCGTCAGAATTTTGTTGTGTTTTTGTTATGGCCAAGTTTAATGACTTGCCAGCTGGGTGGCCCATTTAGGAGGGGGTTAATTGAGCGGGTGGGGGGTTGAGTGACCTTAGAACAGGCCCCCACTTGGATTCGCCTTGATTTTGATTCATTCGCCCCCATCCCTTCCAGAAATGAGAACGTCAAAGTCAAAACAAAAGCCAAAATCCAGAAATGTCGGAAAACGTGCGAAATAAAAAGCGAAAATTGTTTTTTTTTGCCTTGGCTTTTAGAGCAAAATACACAACGAAACGAAAACAAACTGTGAGTAAGGTTCTTAGCGCTCTCAACGATGTGGGGTTAATGACACCTACAATAACAAAAACAATCGTCATAACAATAAAAAAACAAAATAGATAGAAGCGAATTACAAACCAAAAAAAAATCAAACCGCGATTCACTTCATCTCTTTGTTACACTATTTCGCTTTTTTTCCCTCAATATTTTGGCAATACACATGTCATTAACATTTCAGCCACAAACTGCGGAGCGTTCTGCCGTCTCTTTCAGTCGCAAGACAACTATCTCTAGGTACCCCTCTTCAATTACACCCCTTAAGCCAAGAGAACCAGTTCCATCGACTTCTACTCGGTGGGTAATCACGACAACCACTGCCAAAGTCAATAGCCTTCCCACCCCCTGAAGAACGCCCCTGACATCGTTTATAAGGTGGGAGGGAGACTGTGGATTGCTCAAAATTTAAAATGAATTATCGATGCTCTAACACGTTTTTTTCAGTTTTTTGGTAGAAAAGGAATAATAATAATAATATTGGGTTTTCCTGTAAATATCATCATCAAACTAAATAAGTTCATGTTTTTAATTCGCGAGTTCTTGAGGATTTAATAATCAAGAATTTTCACTAAATTTGGAGCATAAGTAATCCGCGAATTCTTTCAGTTTATTTGGAGAATACTTTTAGGAAAATTGAGAAAGTATATGATTTCAGATTAGACTTATAAATACGTTTACCCAGTCATATAAAATCTAGAATTTTGTTTGTTAAAATTAAACAAATTGTATGTGAAAGTATAACAAGTGTAAGAGTTTCAAATACCCTTTTTTATGTTTCTTTCGCTGCTGTTATTCCGGCTTGGTATTATCTATTTTGGCAATACTACCTCTTCTACCCACTTTTCCGGCTCTCCACCTTTCGTTATTCTCGCATGTTCCACTTTTAACTGGGCTATTGCGACTTAAACATAAAAACTAGGAGGAACACAGTGTTCTTGAATCGGAGGCAGCAGCAAAAAAGAGATCACACTTTTTCAAGTTTTATTGAACTTTGGCAGTTTCTACGCCACAACACACTCTTCACTAGACTTTTTGCCGATATTGCGAAATATATTTAAATTCTGTTTTCGTCTCGTCTTCCCCGTCGGCTGCTGTTGTCTTTCTTTTTTGGCCTTCTGTAATGAAAAGCGCCAACAAGCCAATGATGAAATATCTGCCAGACTTTGCACTGCGCAGTTTCTATATCTGTATGCTTATTTTTTGGGAAACTGAGCTCAAGTGCTGCCGCATTCTCGATATTTTAGGTGTACTCTTGATTTCTGGCGGTGGGAACGTGCCAGAAATCGACAAAGCCTGGGCTCGGAACTGAAGCTCAGAAACCAAAAGGTGTCACATGTGTTGTAGGTGGCGAACGGGCACGGGTCGTATGCGTAATATTCGCGCCATTAGGCCGTTGACTCGCGATTCTCGGGCCATAAAAACAGCAATGTCGTCAACGGGGCGTATGAAATTTCATTGGAAAAAGGCGAAGCAAACGCGTCTATCTCCGCGTGTGTGCGACACTTTACCAAGAATTTTTGTGAGCTCAGAGTTCAAAAAGCGTGTGCACAGGGAAGAATATCGATAAGATGATCAGTACTCCTATCAATTTGATCGATTAAAGAAAACCTCAAAAGGAATTTAATGACGCTAAAAGTACCTGTAATTACTATAAATCATACTAAATCCTAATACTTTTGGTATCGATTTTATCGATTTTTATCGATTAGAGGCTCAAAAGGAATTTAATGATTTTAAAAGTGTCTCTAAAACATATACATCGCATTAAAAAGCCATAATTTTAAATCAAAATAAATATTTACGAAAAAAGTAATGGAAAATTTCTTAAAAAAAAAAAAGATGTACACCAAAAACTTATTGCTGTTATAGATATCGGTTTTCCGATAATTAGTTAAATATTATATTTTATATATTTATTATATTATAGTAAAATTCTTTATAATACAAGTGATCTTTCCTTTCCATCGTCTTTTATTTATATTTCAAGATCTTTCGAATGTCAATTCCCCACCAATAGTTTTCGCGTCTAAAGTGTTTTGCCAGTCTGCCAGTTAATTTGCAACAGACCACAACCAAAATCCGCGATCATGTGAGAGCCATGAGTTTGGTCAGTCATATGAGCACACTAAAACCTCTGTATGTGACTCAATTCGATGATTAGGGATTGCCCAGAAAACGGGACAAAAATAAAGCACTTTCGATTCTATTTCCGAACCGAGCGAAAGAAATTACCGCAGTTGATCGGGGCGCCAAAAGTATCCCGTGATCGATTCGATTTCACAATTTTATCTGCGACTAAAAATATTTTTACACAAAGGTCAACTCTATTTGCAGCATTTGTTTGTTTGCCTGCTGTCCATTTGGGGGGCACTAAAAATAGATGCCGTAGTAGAGATATCTCCCAAAAGAACTGATTATCATTATCAATACACAATACACACTGTGTGGGAATATGACGCTCGTAGTTTCGCAGTTGTTATTACCTCTATTTGGCATTCTGGTATTTTGGTATTCCCGGGCAGTACAAACGAAAGCAAAAATCGCAGCCGCGCGAAAAATCAGTTAACGAAACTATAAACAAACGGATATTGCTGTTTGTTGTTTACGACCTATGATTAACACTTTGTCGCCGCCGATCGGCGAGTCGCTGGCGAAATTCATGGAACTGAGGGAAAAACTCTTCGAGAAGCCGGACGACGACAAAGCGCGTGCCGAACCACGAAAGCTTTCCTCACAATTCACACCCGACCTCTAATCAAGTTGTTTGCCCAATAGTTTCTTGCACACGTAATTAACGCGCTGGACAGAATAAAAAATAAAAACAAATAAATAGAAACCAGCTCACAACTGCCAAATCATGCTCGGGTTGAAAAACCCCCTTTGTTAGTCTTAGAATGACTTGTACTTGACACTTCGATTGCAAATAGGCTATGGCATTGGTATCCTAGAATGCCTCAAGAATGTTCAGCTCAATACGATTTTTATTATACCAGAATCTTACTAAAAGACTTATTTAATATATTTTTGTAAATTTATATTTAAATTCTTTCTTGTTATTCAAAAAAGATCATACACTTTTAAAAAAGTAGAGACTATTTTCATGAGGTTTAATAAATATATAATCTATATTGTAGTCTATTTGTATCTCTAATTAAATTTGGATTTTTTTTAAATTTTTGTTACATTTAAATTGTTTTGCTCTTTCCCTTTAAAATTATCCTTTTTTTATATTTATCATAGGTTACAAACTAGGGCACCTTCAAAGTCGATTCACTTAAATTCACCGCACAAACTGTTTACATTTTACGTTCTGTTTTGGTTTTGGTTTTTTTTTTTGGGTGGGAAAAGTTGGAAGATCGCTACGAAAAAATCAAACAACAAAGTGTCGCATGTAAAAAACAATTTCAATGATTTTTATTTGTTTTGGTTTTCATTTATTTGACTCTGCTTTTTGTTTTTTTCGCAGTTTTTCAGACAACCGGGGGAACTTTGTGCCAAGTGATTTTTGTGGTGAGCTTCAGGGAATTTTTCTGTTGTCGCGTTTCGTGCAATAAATAAGCAAATTTGCATTCAGCTCAAATACAAAAACAAATGCATAAATAAATGAAAGCAATTCCAAAAATTTCGCACACGACCTCAATGAGTCATACACGCGAGGGAAAGAGAAAGCAAACGGACGGACAGTACGGACACCTCATCATCAACATTTTCCCTCCTTTTCTGCCCGATCTGAATCTGAAAATAAATGCAGAGAGTCGAGGCGCGAAAGTTGCAGGAAAACAACAAGAAATACTTTAAAAATGTTTTGTAAACAAATATGTTAACAGAAAAAAAGTGGAAAAAAACACAATCAAATTGCCGTCGAGCCAGTTCGGGATTCCCTTTCTCTGTTTTTGTTTCTGTTGTTGCCGCGATTTAATTACAAAATATATTGGCCATAATAAATTTGGCTTCAGTTTTTGGCGAATTGCGATTTTGGGCGAGGCGTCGAAGGCGAGAGGACCTTTCCCAAGTATTTATGGGATTGGTTTTCGGTTTTTGTGACTGGAATCGGTTTTTTGACGGCAAGTTCGTTGAACTGCATTCGAGCATTTGAGTTTGCGATGGGTTTTTCGACTGTCCACAATCAAGGGTGGGCGAAATTCTAATGATATATATGGGTAGAGATCATGTTATAGGAACTGATAATACTAAGTATAGTTTTTTTTTAATTATACAATATTTTTACAAAAATTCAACTTAGTTAAATAGTTGAATGTGTCAGATAGTTTTGGATTTACTTAGTTTAATTATATTTGATTAAATTTTATTATTATTGTAAAATGTTTTATCTCAAGTTTTTTTTATTGCTGTTTTAATACTTATATTTTTTGTACCTTTCTCTACTTTTTCCCAGAACTCTTAACCAATGATCTCGTGCTGTGTAAAGGATTTTTCCCAGACTTTTTGCTCCATTATATCCTGCTGTGTCAACACTCGATCTATATGGCTTACCGACCCGATTCTCACCTGCCTGCTTTGCTGAGGGTCCTCCTCCCTTCGATTTTCCTCATCCTGTTCCTTGATCTTATCCCCGCTGCTCATTATCGTGCAAACAATGGACTGCGAAAATCCCTCAACCTCGCACGCATAATTGCAGGGCCAGGCGAAATGCATTTATCCTGCCAGGTAGAAGGAGAGAGCTCTTTAAAACGACGAAGAAGTAGGGAGGCCCGAGGGACAGATGCCAAACGACGACCACCGCGATGGGAAGAAAACAGAAAACAAGCGGCGGCAGGTGCGCGAAGTTTTCGTGTGTTGCGAAATCGAGGACAAATCGAAATGAGGTTCTTCAACTGCAGAAGAAGGACAGGACTCCCTGCCACCGAGTTCATGTAATTTGCCCGCTCTTTGAAAGAGGGGCAGCTGCCATCTGTTCCCTCTCTGATTGTTGAATGCCGAATGCAGCAACACGTGGCAGGTGCGCGGTGCAGGACGCCACCGGCTGGGTCTTACTGTTCTGCTGTGACAGCTGCTATCGGAAGGGGTTACCTGTACTCTTTGGGGATATGTATCCAGAGCACAGTTTGATTGAGTCTGGTATGGTAGAAATGTCAGGATTAAAATGCATAAGTTCTAAATAAGTGGAAAGAGAATGAGATGATATTTTAATATTTATTTTAATTTTCTTTTTTTTGTTTAAAACTGAAAACAAAACTTGGTTATTAATGAATAATAACTTCCTTACTTCACACCTTTGAATTATTCCACAATTTTGGACTATGGGGATTTCTTTAAAGTTATATTAAGATAGTAGTGCCTAATATTTCCATATATATTTTCCCTTTTTTTATAGTATTGAAGGGTAGTATTTCTTAAAAATGTATATTTTTAAATACAGCGAACTCCAGAAATAAGTAATTTAATAAAATGCGTTAATTTAAGGGTTGGCGTTTATTTTTAAAAATATTGTTTCGATTATAAACTATCGATAAATCTACAAATATCTATCGATACTTAATATTGATATAAATTCACAAATATTTATCGGTATATTCGGAAATATATATCGATATTTTCGATATTTGAAATATTTTTTGAAAACAATATTAATTAATCTATAGCTTCATCACTGAATTGTTTCCTTTCGAATAAAATGAAACCTCAGTCAAGAGACCTAATAAACATTACCAGGGTATCAACTGGTCCCACATGTAAATATTTTTCTTACCCCCGCTTGTTTTGTTTGGCTTTGTGTTTGCTTTTGTGGCTGTGGCAGCTGCCTAAAGGGCCAACGATTGCCAATTATGAAGTCGAGCAGCAGCAACAGTCGGCACAAGGATCAAGGATCATTCGGCCAGCACCTGTCCTTTTGTGTTTCTTGTTTCTTCGTTTTTATTATTCCTTTTCGAGTGAGTGACCTCCTGACTCGTGTTAATTTTTAACGCGCTTCGTAAGAAAAACTCAAACCGTTGTCTTTGCAGTTGAACTCTTCTAATTAGCAAGTGTTTATAACGCTTTGCTGAGGCAAAAACATAAGTGATTGCTCGTTGCATTGTTGCTCCACTGGAATGTTGCACTTAGCGCTGCCACACAATGTTGCAAGCTCTGCGGCACGAAGTTTCCGCATTCCCAATTAATAAGTCACTCAAGTCAAGTCGAAATGCATAATAAACAACAATTGAGCACACAGATTGTGAGAGCTGTGACGATGGAGATGATGGGAAATTTCTTTGTTGATCTTTTGGCTTCGTCTCTTTAAGCAGAAAGGAAAAAAGCCAAACAAGTCATGAATGGCTCCACAGGAAGTCTGTAATTTCCACTCGCCGAGATCGCATCGTTTCGGGATGTATGGATATGGGTTGTAATTGGCAGTATATCCTGCCTGGGTATAATTAGATACTCCTAATACGAAATATTGATCAATAAAAAAATTAGCTAAGGCAATAGCTTTTGAAAACTAAATTCCCAGGCCTATGGAATCCTATTCAGCAGTCAAGTCAGCCTGGTTTATTAGGGTTTATGAAGTTGAAACCCCTTTAATTCATTAGCATTTCATCGAATCACTACCCCATTTAATTTCCTTCAACAATTTCATTGCCCTCCTCCCCACTCTGCATGGTCACATCCTTCTCACATTTCATGCGTTTCCCTACCAATTCACTGACCATTCTAAGCAGTTCATTGCCTCTGCCGCCCCTTTCATCACGAAATATGTCACCTTCAACTGCAATATTCACTTCCGCCACGAGATGACTCAACGCTAAATGGGAATACAATTTCAGTGATTCGTTGTTTCCTTTATTTTTGGATTTTTTGCGCTACGCTGGTTTCACTCTCCACCCACAAGAAAATAAACCGAACAATTCATCAATTTGCGCTGCAGAAAAAAAGAAGCAAAATTTGCGAAAAACGTCACGGAAAGACAAACAGTTTTCGTACCTGCTAAACATGTGACTGAAGATATTCGTTTGCGAAAGATAAAAACAAACTATGAATGACGCCCGAGAAGTGGATTGACAATTTAAGATGATTGGCCAAAGAGACGCTGATTCAGATTTGCAAAAATAATTCGGTAATTCAAACTTTTGACATAAGAAAAAAATGAGAAATAATAATAATCCATTTTTGGTTTTTATTTTTTAACATTTTATGCCTCAACACCTCTTCCCCCCACATTTTCCCCAATTTATTTTCTTGCCTTTGAAATGAATGAATTATGCGAATGCCTTGTGAATGCTTATGAATATTTCGCTCACGCGCCTGCCAACAGCAATCACTCATTTGAGTTTTCCCTCGACCCCCGACCACGCCCCCTTCGATCCATCCACAGCCAGACAACCTTACCCCGCCCCCTCATCCGGCTGCTTGTCTTATCCGATAACATGTCATCATGGTTTTCCCTCTCACCACTAAGTCAATTAGTTGTGATGCTTTCCCCGATACTCTGTGGGTTGGGGTACATGTACTATATAAGGGTTTCCAATCTAATAAAAACGTTTAAGGAATGGAGATTTTACAAGAAGAAACAAATCTTAAAAAAATTGAGAAGAAACTTTACATGAGCATTAGTATTTCAATATCAAATGGCTAAAAATGTATAAATAAAAACTGATCACAAGAGGTTTATCTTGTGGGTTCAGGGTTTTTCTCTGAAAATACATCGATGTTTTCAAGAAAAAAAAAGCCAAATCTATACAAATGATGGGAAAATCCTAGTTATACAAACGTAGTCGTAATATTTAATCATTTCCCACGGACAATCTAAGGGTATTTCTTGTTCTGTTATCTTTTCACTACAGTCTTTCCTTCCTTGTTTGTTTTCATATGAGATTTACGCCAATGTAGGCCAACAATGACGCACAGGCCTCAATGGAAAATGTGGGCGCATGGGGCTCAGGGGGCGTGGCACTGGCAGGGGGATTACGGGGCGGGAGATACCAAACTAAAGCGACCAGACCAGTGACGGACTGCTTCTTTATTTTTGCGGTGCGGTATTTTTATGATTGCTGCCACTGCCACGTTTTGGCTTGCATAAAGCGTTTCAGACGCATTTGCGAAAAAGTCACATTCACATTCCCCCGCCGAAAAATGTTGCTCTGCCACTCTGCGAAGCGTCGAAAGACGTCAAAATATTTTTAGCTGGCGCCGGAAATGCGAAAGCCTTTTTAGCTATATTTCTATATTTCGTTCAAAACGCTGTGGTCTCTGGCCTTCTGCTTTTTGGGACGGGGTGCTGCCCTCTGTACTCTCTGAGTATTTTTAGCTAATCACGCGGATAATCCCTGCCACTAAAAAAAGTCCAACGTGCGAATATTGAAAAGCGAACTTAAATTCGAATTTTTTGAAATGGTTTTCTTATAGAACAATCGCGTGAGGTAAACGACCAAAGTGTCTTTGATTTTATTTATATCTGAAATATGTAGACTTACTCTACATAACCAAATTAGCTCATCACAAAATGTCTTTTGCTAAATTTGGAATCAGGAAAATACACAGACTGAACATGTTTAGGGATTACTGGGCTTAAGGTTCTTTAAATTATTTTAAAACTATTCTACTTTCGAAATTAGTATTCTTATTTAAGAATTGTAGTGGGAACAAGTTAGTTTTTTGAATTCTTTTGGGGAACTAAAATAGGATGTTTCGGCAGAGAAAATAATCCGAAAATCCTATATTCAGGATAACCCACTGTTAACCGGTGGTTAAATTTTTTGGCTTTATTTTAAATATTATAAGACAAATTTCAATTCGGTCGTACTCAAAATCCCAAGAAATCTAATTTTAGTTCCAAGCCCAACAGTTTCCTTTCCATTTTACTGGTCATTTTTCCACCATCCTAAGCGTTTCCTTCCCGTTTTTGACGCCGTTACAATTTCTTTGCCTCGTAACCATTTCCTTCCCTTTGTTTTAAGCTTCTGCGAACGGATCTAGTCGCTTCCCCTCCTCTTCCGATTCCGACTCCTTCCGCTCCTCAGTCCTACCAACTCCCAGCTCCTTTTGTCTTTCGATTGCTTTTTGCTGTTTTGGCTTGAACGTGAGTGGATAACGGCGATGACAGGACGAGAAAGGCATCGAACGGGTCAGCTTCCCCCAGAAATATCGATTGCGGACTCCATTCGGGGATAAAGGATAACGGATACCGGGATGTATAGACTTGGCCCGTTTTAAGCAGGGGGAACGAAATGAGAAAACCAAATGACAACTCATTCGGAGTTGCAATAAGTCACCCTTCAATTTGCCTGCTCCCAGCCAAAAAACAAAAAAGACAGGGAAGTGGAAATGGAAGTTGGCTGTTAAAGTTCCAGCGTTGACAGCAAACAGGAAGAGAAATGAGGAGTGGACTCGGACTTATGGGGGGAGGACAATAAGTTGGGACGTGAGCAGCGTTAAGTAAAAGCAAGGCAAAGCCATCCAGGGTCCCAAAAAAAAGAAGGCCAGGAAGGGAGGACTCATGGGCGAAGGACCAACCGACTTTGGGCTATTAATTTGAAGGCAAACAACGCACGAGCCGGGAATTAGGCATCCGCGTGAGTGGCGATGAGGAAGGAATATCCTATCCCCCCTCCAAATCCCAATGTCAAATTTGTGAGCAACTGCAGTCGCTGATAAGATTTATGAGTGTGTGCCACAAGACTTGGACTTAGAACCCCCGAACCCCCCTCCCAACTACACACATCCGAGGGCAAGACAAAGGACCACGACAGACGACGACGAATGACAAATAAAAGATTTTTATTATCACATTATGCGGCAGCAGATTTCCCTTAGATGTTGTCGCTGCGGCTTTGTTTGCTCGCTTTTCCCGTATTTCCACTTAGAGATGACATAGGAGGATTATATCGGATATATGTGTATTTCGTATATAGAAAGTAAAACTAAAATTATAATTAATATAAAATTTAGTTATTGATGGTAAGGCAACCCAAGAGCTGTACGAGTTTTGCAATCGTTTTATACAAATTTGTAGATATCCATTAAATTAAATACTTCTGTACATATAAAACTCATTTCTACGATTTTACACAGAAATTCGAAATTATTTTTGAAATATTATTACTGTAATATTGGTTTAAGCTCATAGCTTTTTTGGCTAGAGTAACCGTGTATTATAAAATTTTCCAAAAATTTCAAATTTGTCCGAAAAATTTATTTAACTGATCTTTAGATTTTTTCCAATATATTATTCCTATGAGTTATTAAACACTTTCAAGAGCCCCAACAGATTTTTGAATAACTCTCACGACTCGCTCATCTCCATCAAAACGGTGTTTCGTTCGTTTGGGAAGTCCCTGTCACCTCGCTCCTTCTTAATCCTCAGACTGAAATAGTTTACTTTTGCGCTTTTGGGTTGCTTAAGCTTTCACTTGCTCCCTGGCACATTTCTTCGCTGGGTTTAGGCCAACTTTGGACGGCGCAGGTTGAAATTCAATTTGCCAAATGAAATTTCTAGGCGAACAACAAAGACGAACAACGAGAAAATCTCGGAAAAATCCGCATTCAATCTTTGTCTTGCCGCTGCTTTTCTCCTTTTTAGCCCAGCCGCCCAGCCACCCAGCCACTGACTTTTCCCCCATTTCCATTTACTTATTTTGGTTATTATACGGCTCACAGATCCGTCTGCTAATTAACTTAAAATAGAGGAAGGGTGATGGGCAGATTCCGATTCTGCCTTCAACTGTTGCACGATGTCGTCGCCCATTTAGGGTGGGATGTGGCGATGGATCTCTACTTCTACTTCTGCTGCAGTTGCCCCTGTCAGTCCCCATCTTCAATCCCTGCCATTCGTTCGCCTGGGATGAAGATTGATGCCACACGCGGCGTATACTTAATATTCCTGTTGCTTCTTGGTCTGCTTCGTCTCTATAAAGCAATATAGGGCAACTTGGCGGCTCTTAATGTGCCGCAAAGCAGAGGATGCACAATTGAAATGGTCAACAGAGCGCAGTGTCTATGGTTACAGAGTGGAACGGCGACGAGGGGGGCCAAATTAGAGGGGTTAGCTGCCTGCTGGAGGTGGAGTTTAAATATGAAGAAGAAAAAAAAAGTGGGAAATGAAATGATTGCAACTAAACTAAAACGAAAGCCGTGTCCATGGAGATTTCTTAGAGTGGCTGGGGTGGTGATTGTGCTTAAAAGGTTTTAAGCTAGCCAGTGGGTTCGGAGAAAAGGGGCTCCCTGGCTTGATTAATGTATTACTTAAAGTGCACGAACGACGTATAGAAAAGTTATATTGAAATGGATTTAGGAAAGAAGCTCAGCAATATTGCACTTAAATTTTATTCTAGACTTAATACCAAAATAAATTTAACTTCACATTGAGAAAATAAATTAACTTCAGGTTAACTTTATCCGACAGATAATAAATCCTTAAACAGACATCGAGAAACTGCACTTAATCAGTTGAATTCAGATTTAAAACAAGAAAAAATAAAAAATACATTACTGTTAAATTCTTGGCAAATATTAACTTCAGGTTAACTATATCCGACAGATATTAAACCCTAAACAAGACATTGAGAAACCGGCACTTAGTCATCATTTAGATTTTTAAAAGGAATAGCTTAAATTCCTGGCACATTTAAAAGTGACTATTGAAGTGAAATAACTTACAACTATATTTTCCATTTAATCACCCCGTTTTGTGTAGCACAAACATTTTGTTTCGCCATGGCGCATTCTTCGCATTTATTAAGTTTGTCAGAGACATTTTGATTGTACGACAAACTGACACGACACGAGACAATCGTCGCTCCCTCTTGGTCCATACGTATTCCCCTCTACCCCCATGACATCCACCTGTCAGCTGGCAATCAAGAATGTCAGACGGCGACATTTTGGCGACTGAGGCGGCAGAGGCGGGAAAACTCGGTTGGATTCGATTTGATTTCAGTTAAGCTGACGGCTGAGTTGAGTTGAGTTGCCTTGCCCAGTGGCCACTGGTTTGCTGCCGCCTGGTAAAACCCCCCGTTGAAACCCCCATCTCCGGTTTCTTCGGCCACCAAGTAATTCATCATTTTGCTGCTGCTGCTGCAGCGTCGTGTTCGCATTCCATCCAAGGTTGCCCCATAGATCCGCCTCGACTAACTCGCACACACACTAACTTTACTTTGACAAATTGCAACTTTTCGATAAATTCGAATCATTTGTCATTGACACAAATAACTTTCAAATTGCACAGACAAACACACACATGTTGAATGAGTTGGAATGGTTGAGTGGTGGGAGGGGGAGGGGGCTCATTGCATTGGGGCGCATAATTGTTGTTGCTGCAACAAAACAACATTCGCAGCGGAAATTCCAAAATCAACTAATTGCAATCTTCAAATGATCTTGTGCGAGGGGGCCAAGTCCAAAGAGGGAAAAACATTAACTGGAAATACAATTCTCAATATATCATACAAAATTTTAAAAACACACGTTAGACAGTTACAGTTCTTAAAAAATATTAAAAATATATAGTTAAAGTGATTAAGAAAAAGATCCTTCCTTTAATTCATTTAATGGTAGTAGTACTAGTGGTTATATTCTTAAAATTAATACTCTCATAAGCTCTGGTCACACTTATTTCGGGAAGCGTGCGCCTTGCCACACTGCTTTTGCTTGCAAAGCGAAAAAGCTCGATATCCACAGCCGCTCACCGCTGGTGGCAAGCCCCAAAGTGCCGTTTCTGTTGTTTTTGTCGGCGATTTCAAGCTGTTTTCAGTTTTGGCTCAACAATAACAACCACGTAGCACAGCACACACACACATATAAGAGCAACAATATCGGCAACAACAATCGCCAGCAGTTGCAACCTTCCCACCCCTTCTGCCCCCTTTGCCGCCTCCCATGCCCGCTAGTCCCATCTCTGTCTCGCTTGCCTGGCCAAAGCCCACCGATGGCCGTCTCGCTCGCACACGCCTCACAATGACCCAGTTTCCAAAGCGGAATGTAAACAAATTTGACCTGGAAAAAAGAGTTTTTGTTTTGTAAACAAACCGCGACTGCGACGCCGACTGAGGCGGCTCAAAGTGTTCGCATGTGTGTGTGTGTGTGTGCAAGGTGTGTAGATTGCGTTTTTGGGCCTTAATGACAACAACAATAAAAGCAAAAAATTCGCTAACAAAGTAATTTAGTTGATGATGTTGTTGCCAAAAAAAAAATGTATGTGAAATAGTTGTGGTCTTTGATGGAAGTCGAAGAATGAGAAAAAGCGGAATGTTGGATAAAGGGAAAAGAAGAGAAGAGGGGCGAAAGAAAGAGCTCAGAGAAGACTCTGCAGAAAGTAGTAACGGTCCAAAGATTTGCGTAAATACTTTTAAAATTACTGTGCTTTTGATGGTGAATTATGGAAAAGTGTAATGAAATGGAATTTCACATGTTGACATGTGTGAAAATATTCTGCGATATTTTTGGGATACTAAATACATAAATGAGAAAAAAATTGTAGGTTTTGGGCCTATGGAAATTTAGAGTTCGAAACATACTTTCACATACGGTTCACAAAAAATATTACATTAATTGTTTTTAATTTAGGGAAAATGGTATTTTTTTACATTTCTAGCATATTTAAGCCATTAAGCTAATAAAATAAACATCTTCAAAGAAAATAATAAATTAAGTGCTAATAATTCCGGGAAAATTAGGTATAATTTTAACTATTAGACTAAAAACAGCTTTCTAGCATATTTAGGCGATTAAAAAAAGAGTGCCTTCATTCTCTAAGCGGTCTTTAAAATGTTCTCACATTCACGCTTAAATGGCCTAGAGGCAATTCCAATTTTACCCTGACCTCTGGGCGAACCGCTCTTTCTCTGGGTCGGTGTCTCTATCTTTCCCTTCCTCGGTGAACCGCGATGATCTCATAACTCAATGAACTCGACGACCTCCACTTTCACTGGCTCTCCGCAAAAAAGCCACTTCTTCGCCATTCAAACATTTCTCACATTTATTACCACTTTTTTTTCTTGCTGGCGTTTCGTGGATTTTTCCATAATTCCTCATTTCTGGCCATTTTCTCTACGCCTTGCTGTGTTTTTATTATTTGTTGTTATTAGCATACAAAAAAATTCGAAATTCCAAAAGAGTTTCATTAAAAAGAGTTTGTTTTCCTCTGTTGCGGTTGTCTAGTTGGGGATTGTTTTGCTTTTTATCTTGTACCCCACAGACCCCAGATTTTTTTTCTGCTTCGCTCATTTTTTTTGCAAATCGGAATTGGCTCACGTAATAAATATCATAAATTGCGTTTTACTTTGACACACATTAGCCGAAACCGCACCAAAAATGAACGGAGAAGCAATGAACGCTCTTTTTTTTCTGTTTCGTTATTGTCAATTTGTGGCTGTCTTTTTTCTGTTTTTTTGTTGATGCTTCACGGTTTGTTGTTGTCGTTTTCACCCGAATTTCGCTTTTTTATCTGCAAATTTGTTACTTTGCTTGGACTTTCTGCTTTCGCCCTTGCATTGCAAAATATTATGATAAGATCATCATCATCATTGCCATCCTCATCAGAATCATCACGGCGGTCATTAGAGAAGGTCAACAAAAAATTCTCAACGCCAAAATAATGATTTGTTATTGTTTGGCTTGATGTTTCTGTGTTCGCCAAGGCTTACGTGGCGCATGAGTAATTTGCTGTCTGTTTGTTTATTGAATTTAAATTGCGTTTGTTGGTTCCAAATGTTAATTAGCAGCGCGGCAATAACAAGAGACCAAAGAGATGAGAAAAAAGTGGTGAAAAATATGAAAATGATGAGGAAAATTGCCAGCGAGGTGGGGGAAAAACCCACTGAAAAACAGCCAGACACGCAAAAAGGAAATCTGCGGCCAAAGCAGAGACTTGTTGTCAGCAAATAACAACTAAACAGAAGACAACAAAAACACAAACAAACAGCAAAAACAGCGCAACAGAAAACAACACACAAATAGCAACTGCAACAACGGCAAACAAAATGTGCAATTTTTTTTGCACATTTGCCTCCACTTCACTTAGCAACATTGTTGCAGCCACAGACATGGCAGAGGGGGTTTGAGGGGGGTTTTTGCAGACAGACAGCCAACCAGCTCAATGGAAATGTATGAATTGCATTTGCTAAATAAAAAAGAAGCAGATTGCAGACGGCAAAAAATGCAGAAAAAACTGCAAAAATGCTGCGCCTGCGCCAGCGGCAGAAAGTGAAAGATGATCGCGATTGCAGGCAAAGAAACCAGGACAGATCAAGGGGGTTTTGAGGGGAGGGGGGCGTTGAAAAAGAGGGCAGACAGGCGGAGGGGGGGCAGAGGGGAGATAGGTGCAAGACAGATCACACAATGGGAGCGTGAGTTGGCAAAATATTTGCTGTAGTTTTGCATACCCTGTCCTGTGAGGATGATGACTTTTTTAAAAGGATTTGACTACGGAATTTAATGTAAAACCAAGATGCGTAACGCTTCGGTAATGTTTCAATAGAATTGACGACAGAATTCCAAAACATTAAAATTAAACTGAACTTCGAATCTTAATTTTAAGTATAAATTTTTTAACTAATTAACATTGAACATAATGATGAGCTTTCACCAATTTTACCATATCAATCTTAGTTGAAAATTCGAAATTTCTCTGTGAAAACCTTTATGCTGCTGGTCAATCTTACCCAACAATAGATGATTATTTCATTAGTAGTCAATAGATTATTGAAATATTTAATTTGCTTGTCCTTTACATTTCATAATAATTAGTATACTAATACTATAAAATAAAACTGAAGGTTCAACGAAAAAAAATTAATAATATAATATAACATTTGGATTATAACCCTTTCTTTGAAAGGGATTCCATTTTCAGGGTATTGAAATATTTTCTAGCCAAAGACAGGCTTTTCCTCGCTTTTTTTCCGCCAAACAGTTAACTATGATTCCAAATGGGCTTGGAAAGATGGAAGATAAGCAAGTTCCCCTCTCTTCCCTCTCACTCGCACCACTCGCCATCTCTTTCGGCGTGCTAATGACTTCAATGATTTGCAATTGTTGTCTAGCTCGAGGGCTGCCAACTCAGTTCAATTCGTTCAGAAACAGAAACGGAGGCCAACAAGTTGGGACCAAGACCAAGCAAAAGGCATCATTAAGTCGTCGGCGTCTTGGGTCGCACTAAACTTAATTTTTTACCAACCAACCACAGAGAGGGGGTACGAAAGGGTTAAGCCACGGGGCTGGCGGGGGTTAAGCAGAATTAAAATAAATAAAAACTTCAAGTTTGAGCGCTTAAGTTGTTTGTTCCTCTCCGCCTCTTGAGCATAATTCAACTGCAACATTGTTGCACCCAATGCGGACAGACATAATGAAGGAGCCAGAGTCTCGCAGACGGGGGTAAAAATGGGTTAGGACGGGGGTTAAGAGGTAGGGGTTTCGCAGACTTGATGGCCAGAGCATTTTGTGTCATGCGGCTGCTAATAGATCTGACAAACAGTGTGAAAAGGAACCACTGACAACTGATTGAGCCCCGAGCAACGATGGATGCAAGGGGCTTATTCGGGGAGTGAGGGGTTAAGAGGGTTAAGGGGGAAGCTGACGAGTTCCTGTCAAACCGATTTCGTAAGTCTCGTGCAGTTTAATGACTCCAAAGTTGGAAGTTCTTGGAAAATGATGATTAACCGGGCGGGAAAGATGATGACAGGGGAGAAGAAAGTCGGGATCATCATCATTTTCGATGGGTTTTACAAAGAGTAATTATATTAATTTCAATAACAATTTATTTTTGTATATTTTTAAAATATCAAATTTAAAATAACAAAGTCTTTTAGCTATAAATTATGGCTTCAATAAAAGTCAGGATGTCAGTAAGTCAAGATTTACTTAATGGGGCAGCTTTATCACTTAATAGATCAACCCCAAGATCTATCTCCAATAAATGGGAGATTTTCTTTAAATTGAATGCCATAAATCACCATCAATACGGTATAGGGAAAATCTTTTCCAGGAAAAGCGCTTGGCCATGGCGGTTATTTATCGATAAACTCTTGGCGGACGCAGACCACCCAAGTGAAGTGAGTTTTTTGTTATTTTTTTTTTTGTTTAACAGTGTAAAAGATTTATACACAAACCGCCCCATTCACACGCCCACAGCACACGACTAGAAATCCCTAGTCCAACCTACGAAAAAAAATAAAACAATTCATATTTTCTCCTCATTTTGGTCTGGCGTTGCAAATTTTCTGATCCGAGTGGCCAGAGGAGTGAAGAAAGCGAAAAAGAGTGGCCAGAGAAGGCGGAGAAGCGGTAAGGCAGAGCGGTAATCGAGCATACAAGCGCATTAAGCACCAGACAATTATGTTGCGGCAACATTGTTGCAGTCAAGCGCCATCCTCGTCGCCAGCCACGCCCCCTCCACCGCGGTCCACCTGCCGCCCCCCGAAATTCTCCATCAATTTTTTTGTTTTGCTGGCTTTGCTTTATTCTGTTGTCAGTGAGAGTGTGTGCTTTTTTTCTGCATGCGCAATTTAAATTTAGTCAGCTGGAAAATTTTATGAGGCCGAAGTCATAAAAAGCGGGGAATAAGTGGAAATGAAGGGAGGTGGGCGCTGGTCTGCGGTGGGCGGGGTCTTCATTAGCGTGACTGTACCAAAAGATAATAGTTGCGGATTCGGCAGCAACTAGTTGGACGCATCCGCTAGAAGTTTGGCTACATAAGTGACAAAAAAAGTTCATTAAAACATTTAATAATACATTTTTAGTATATTGTTGGATATTTACAAATATTTTGTGTATACCAATAATAAACATGTTTTTTAGTACCTATTTTACTTTATTTTTGTCTGCCTCATCATTATTAAAGAGTACGAATTTTGCCTCAATATGGACTTGCTATGAAAACCTGTAG
The DNA here is from genome assembly GCA_037075285.1 of Drosophila lutescens. NCBI lineage: Eukaryota > Metazoa > Arthropoda > Insecta > Diptera > Drosophilidae > Drosophila > Drosophila lutescens. The sequence continues at coordinate 396,857 of JBAMCF010000072.1, read as the reverse complement.
TAAAAAGCTTTTCGAATCTGTCCCTGAAATGTCCGACAAATTTTTACGATCTGCCAACAAAATGTTAATTAAAATGTTAACAGGAATGTCCTCCCCCACAGAAACCCCTCCCCCGTATCAACTTGCATTGCAGGATAATCAAAAACCAATACCAAAGCTGATACACCCCCAGTCCCAATTTCAGTCACCATTCACAGTTCCCATCCCTTTGCGTTAATGCTGCGTCATCATTTGATATTCATGAGGCAGTCGGAAAATTTCCAACTCCAGGGGTGGGGGGTTGTTGGGTAGGGGGTTGGAAAAGCCATGGAGCAGGGGATCAAGGAATTTGTTCGACACTCGCAGTCACGTCCTTGTGAACCTGCAGTGCAAAATTTAAATAAATGCTCGCGTTGTCCCCTCAGTTTTTCAGCTTCTTTTACATATACACTTGTATATATTTTGCCTGCTCTTTTCCAGACCTTTTCCACCGATTTTCCCCCCGCTTTCCCGCAGTTGACCCACCCAATCGGAGTGCGAGTCCATTAGCAGGAGTCCAGAGAGCAAGTCGCTTGGCCATAATCACCTTGTTTGTCGGCCGGAACACCTTTAATGGCACCGAAAGAAAGGGCGGGAGAGGTGTCGTTACGGCGGATAATCATTGCTGGCGATGAACTGGAGGACTTCACGGGAAGCGGGGAGCCCATCAAATAAACGTAATTCAATGCACATAATGACAGCCAGACTTCCATTTTTGACTCCACTTTTTTCCGGTGGCGCTTTTCCAACCAACAACAGCTGTCGAAAAAGGGCGAGGGGTTCGTAGCAGCTTAGAGGGTCTTTGTTGGTATTTGCATATGGCCAATTGGGCAATGTCAACAAAAACGCGACAAACGAGAAAACTCATCGAATTCAAAGTCAGAAAATATGACTACGATGGGCGAAAAAAAATATGGAACGACATTGGGGCCAATCCTGCGGAGATATTATGTGGCATTAGGGCGACTCTAATGATCATAATTCAGATTAATGCCAGGATTTGGGGATGATAATTAGAGCAAGTGAATTTGGGTTTAGCATAAGGTTGCGTCTGCAAAAGGTTATCCTGATTGTTAGGGTGAGCCAAATAAAAGTAAACAGGGTTGCGTTCTCACAAGGTTGTATCTAAAGGTTATCGAATTTGCCTATCGATTATTCCCCCCCGCCATAACAAACATCATATCTTTAGTGGTGTTGGAGTAAAACTTTATTTTTGGATTGTTTTTGGATTGGAAACATTACAAATATGGCGAAAATCTCGAACGTCGATCGATACGCACTACGCTCTAACATTGGATGTATTTGGATTCGATAACGATGTGTTGTGTGTGTGGGTGTTAATCGAGTGTGTGTATTGTGTGGGGGGTGTGAAGTAAAACTTACGCACTAATTCGAGTTGCTTCACTGGTTTTAAGTGTGTGTTCGAGTGTTTTTGGGGTGTGAATGGGGATTTTGCAGATGCAAAATGCAAAACGCAGTCGATAACAGTGTTGGCCACATCCTTGAACCATTTTCACACGCACACTGCTACAGTCACACACTCACTCACTCACACGACAACTGAAAACGTTGCACATACGACCCGTATGCACGCTAGTTGTTTGCACCTCTCCTCTCCTATCGTCACCCCTCCGGATTCGCCATTTTCCCCATACCATTTGCCATTTTCCACTTTTCACTCCTGCTCGATTGGATGCAGCCAAATGTTATGCAACTGCTTAAAGGACTTTATCGTGTGATTTCTTTGCTGATTTGCGTTGTTTGAGTTGTGATTTGTGTGGTGTTGTGTGTGCATCATCCTGATCCCGATTCTGATCCTGGGAGGGGGGCTTCGTCATCCTCCTTAAAGCAGGTAGCATTTCCGCCGCCAGCAGGAGCAGGTGCAGTGCCCATGGCGATAGTAGCGACAGAGGCACTTGAGATACTTGTAGCCCGCACAGCAGTGATGCGAGTGCGAGTGCGAGTGGTAGTGGCCGCTGTAGCAGGAGGTGTCGTGCAGACAGTACGAATAGCAGCCGCAGTCGCACATCTTTTCGCCGAGTGTGGGAGTCTGAAGTTCAGGAATCAGGAATCAGGAATCTATAGTAGTTTGTCCTTCTGGAATCCTCTTTTTGGATTTTTGCGCGGTGCGTCCCAGCTCCTTGGCTCGCTGTTGCCCAACTGATTTCTGGCCAACGCTTCGTCTTTCGACTTGGCTTAGGTTAGTTTGCTTCAAGGGCCTCCAAGTCGACGGAGTAATGGAGTAACTAATGGTTACGGGGCGGCGGACCAAGTTTGATCGATCAGCGGAGATACATTTGCGTATTTGGGTGGCCAACATTCGTACCACGAACCGCGAGCGAGCTGCAACTTATATGGGTTAGCACTGTTGTTGTTATGGCAATTCATGTGGAAATCATGTCAATTGATTTTGGCCAACTAGTCCTCTAACTCCGCCGTCTCCGATTTGGGTTCCCGGTATTTGTGTGTGGTTTACTAAGCCAGGAGTAAGAGGGTATAGAATCTAATGAACTTAATAAGTCTTAGGGCTGTCGAATATTTTGAAAAATAACGTATCGATTTGAAAAAAAAAATGGTGATACTTAAAATATCACTTTAAAAATATCGATATATAAGATATTTGAGATGGGACAATATCACGATATAAATATATCATTTTTATACAAGAAATATCGATATTTTGATGTATTATAAACAACCCTAAAAATCACAAAACCAATAAAATTTTTAAAACTGGTTAAGGTCTGCTAGGCTTCTTCTTCTTAATAGAAAGTCCCAGGGTATCCCCTCGGCTAGACCCACACCATACTTCCCCCACACACTTTTTTGCCTGGCACCACCACGAACACACTTAACTCAACTCGAGCCGTATGATTAATTCGCAATGTTGTCGCTGATTTTATGACCGAAATATTTTGGTTATATTTTTGTGCATTAGCTGCCGACGGCCTGAAATAGACTTGGCCGAATGCAAATTCATGCCTGACCCACATTGGCGGCGGCTGGGGTATTAGTCACCGCCATCGGGGGATCTACAGATACAGATATAGAGATAGAGACCTCTGCTAGCTGCTCTTGCCTTGCTGTTGCAATCGATGACACACGGCGGCGAATGCAAAACTGACGTCATTGAGGCGGCCACACGGCGTATACGTCATCTTGTTTGTGCGTTCAGGCTGAGATCAGCTGGGCTTTCGCGGACTATCGGACTCTCGGACTCTGACGGACTGCAAATGAGATCAGTGGATCTGCACTGATGATGAGGTCATCACAGTAGTGCGATAATTAGTGTGCTGGTTGGTGTTTACCCTTGCTCAAACAGCTGCTAATTGCTAGTTTCAATTTGGATACGCATTAAACAATCAGGAAATGTTTTACTTGATCACTTAGTAGATCATTAGTCCGCAGTTGGCTGTACGAAATCCGAGAAGAACTTTGTTGCGATATAAACGAGTTATTACCTCATAGTTTGAAGGGTTGGTCGATGGAAGGCATTCTCATAGCCATTGGAAATAATAAGGTTAAAAATATCGTTGTTGATATATCGAAATTTTAAATATCGAAAAATATTGCATTTAATAAAAAAGTCCAGTTAATCGATAATATATAGTAAAACATGTTTAAAAAAGTGTTTTTTTTTGACCGATTACATAATTTTCTAGAAAGATGATAATTTCTTCAACGATAAGATAATTTTATTTATTAATCAAGAGGTAATTATTATGTAAATTCTTTAATTACCATTGTAAATGGATTCGTAAAACCCCATAGCAGCTGGTATGACTAAAACTTTACATTCATGTCATGTGTCACATCCGATCGTGCAATATCCTCTGTGTAATCTCCCCATTTCAGCTTGCAACTCCCCAATTTTATTCGCGACCCATAATTTGCACTCTGCCACATGCGTGTTGCTTATCGGCTATCTCCTTTTGTTTTTATTTTTTTTTTTGGTTTTTTTGGGGGAAAGTACCGATTTAACCCTTGTTTAGGGTCCAATAAAAGTGGCGAGGACACGTAACGTGGCTTTAAAAGTCAGGGACGGGTGTCCTGCTGCCTGTTGTCAAGTGTCCTTGTGCGCTTAAAAGTCTTTGCACACACACACACACACACAGCCCCGATATCCCCGAATGGCGAAAAGTTTTGTCAGCTAGCCAAAAACCTGGTTAAAAACGAAAGGAACGGGGTTGTGCAAGTGCATGGTGTTCAGCAGTTTAGTTCAAGTTGTTTCAAGTAACACTCAAAGGACAACGGGGCGGACAAATAACGACGAACGGCCCTCGGACCATATGGACTGCGGGAAAGAAAGGGAAACAATCGCAGGTCCTTGACGGGATTCGGATTGCGATGGCCGGCTGTCAGTGTGTGGCAAATAATGGTGTTGCGTGTCGTTTTTGCCACAAAGCGATGATGATAACCGGAGAACTGGAGACCCGAGAGCTACGACACAGCTGACTCTGGACAAAAAACTGAGGAAAATAATGCACCAGGCGATGCAAGAAAATAAACTTCTTCCGGGCCAAGTTCTCTGCGGTCTCCCCGCGAAAACCAAACCCCGTCACTGACACTTAAATTAAATTTGTTTCCATTTCGGCGGCGACACTCTCGGTTCGCTTCGCTTTTCAGGGGGTTCAGTTCGGCTTTTCAGTTTTTCGCTTTTAAGTTTAAGGGGCCAAAGAAAGTACCGAATCCAAACCCAAGTCAACCGAGCTGAGAAATGCATTTTGCAATAAAATAAATTAAAACGAAAGCAAAACAAATTGTATACTTCAACTTGCCGAAACTAAACGATACCCAGAGGAGTGGTGTTATTTTTGAAGGCGGAAAAGGGGCAAGCCGAAAAAGGGGGCGTGACCCCAGGCAAGTGAAAAGCTGTCGCTGCTGTTGGTCAAAAAACCCCTGGGCTACAAACAAAAGATTCAGGGAGTAGCTACTAATAATTATTATGTAGACTTGTAATCGATTTGAATATTGTTTGGTAACCTTTAAATGGGTTTCTTAAACCGACTACAGGCAATTAAATAGTTTTTCTTTATCTCCCTTTAAAGTTTAAATACATCCATGTTTATATCCTCGAAAACCCTATTCTCTTAACATTTCCCTCGCTCTGTGCTTTCCCACCTTTTTCTGGATTGTTTCATCTGACAGACACTAAAGTCACCGCAAATGTTGCAACAGTTTGAGATCTTGTTGTTGCTGCTGTTGCTGTTGCAACTTTTCATACCGCTCTCCATGCGGATGCGGATGTGCGGATTTGTGGGTATGCCTCACAACATCGACGGCAACAACAACATCAACAGGAGCATTCCATGTCCACGTCCATCCGATTCTCTTCCATGACCATATTGTACTCGACTCTGGAATGGAATGGACTACACTTGAATAATATATATCATTTAGGAAATCGAAACCTTAAATCGATTCAAGAAGATACATTTCTCAGAAGATTGTACATTTTTATTGACTTTTGTATCTTCAGTAGCTACATAAAATATATAATTTATTTTACAATGGGATATTAAAATAAAAAAACCTATTTTCATAAGCAAAACTAAATTAACTTTTTAATTACAGCTTCATCAGCCATCTTGACGTTCATTACCATATTATTGCTCATTTACATTTTAATATTATCATTGGTATTCGCTGCTTCTCGTAAAACTTTATGGTTAGTAACTATTTCCCAACTACAAGTACTTGAACATTAAACCGAGAAATAATCTTCTCCCTTCGGGTTATCATATAATGATAATAAAGCGGTTTCCAGTAGAAAATATCGACATTATCGACATTATCGACATTTGCGATATTTTTGAAACATCTTTCATTATTTTTTTAAGAATATTATAAACATATTTATATTTTATTTAGATTCTAGTCTGATTTCCTTGAAAATCATCGATATCATCGACACAATATTGTGAAAATAATTCTCCGCAATTACAATTATAATTACAATTACACTGTTTTTTTTCTCTCTGTGTAGTGCATGGCCAGCGACGGATATCCTCTCGTTTGGTTCGTTTCAGTTCGGTTTCGTTTGGTTCGTGCAAAATTCTTGTTTTCTCGCATTTATTGTTTTTTGGATGAAGAGTTGGGTGACTGGAAAAGCAGGTGGAGTGTGGGTTTGGGTGGAGAGGAAAAAGGGACAGCGTAAAAGCCGCAGCCAAGCAAACACATTTCAATCAAAATGCCCGACAGACAGGGACGTGGGGGACCCCCTGGCCCCCTCGAAGTCGAGGGGATGATTTTTAGGGGGCTACAGGGGATACTACGGACACATAACTGTTGCTGTTGGAAGTGGACGAGGGCCATTGCCACAACCGCCACAAAGTGGCACTTGCCAGGTTTTTGACACAAGTTGGCTTGCCACATGCCAACGCAGGTTGTTGATGTTGCTGCTGCTGCAACTGCCACATCCTCATGCCACATGCAGCAACATGCTCGTGTTGCAACTGCAGTGGAGGGATTGTGGCATGCCCAACTGATTTCGACTCGATTTTCGAAATGAAGACATTCAGGGGCAACTTTGTCCTTGTATTGCGATTGCCACCTCTCACACAACATGACAGCCGCCAGAAGTTTGACAGGCGAAACAAAGCGAAACTATTTGCAACAATGCAAAAATATTTTGTGGCATTGAGAGAGAGCAAGCGATTAAGTTGATTACTTACAGCACTCGTTTGTTTTTAAAGAAAAGGTACGCAAAATAAATTATTATTATTTTTATTGAAAAAGTTATTAAAGCTCTGTTCCTGTGAACAAAAAATGTACAACTTAATTGAAGTCAATTTAAATAAAATTAAATTCGCTTCTGCATTCCTGGCGTAAACTTTGGCCCAACCATTTATTCTCCTTTATTTTTCCAGCATTCCTGCAGCAAGAACGCCAAAAAATGCATTTGCCCGTGCAGTCACGCCATTTTACCGCCCGAAAATAGCAGAAACCAACAAAAATGGTGAAATTTGTAGAACAACGTCATTAGGGGAAGCAGAACAAACCGCTTGGCTTCGCTTTTTGCTGATTCTTTTCCTTGTCCCTTTTTCGTGGTTAATTTATTTTCATGTTTTAATTTTGACCATCCCCACTTGCGCACCCCTTTCCACTCGATTCATTTTATTATTTAATTTAACCAAAAATGTCCACGACACCTCGAGAATTCCAGCGAAATGCGGGCCATGCAACATGCGGCATTAAATGCGGATATCCACCGCTCCCCTTCAACTGCAGCCCCTCCTCCTTTTGAGTCATCTGAGCCCAGGCCCATACCCATTCCCATTTCCACTTTGCATTCGCCGCCGATTCTCAATTCCCGATTCTCTGGTCTCTTCTGGGCTGCATGTGGCACGCAAGAAGTCATTAAAAAGCACTAAAAACGCAACACTCGTAAAACCGAGCGGGGTCCCGATGAACCCACCACTCTACCCCTCTTTCGGTGACCCTGTCACCCCGCCCATGACTCTGACTCTTTCTCTTTCTTCTACTTGATGATGCAGCAGGCAATAAACAAGAACAACAATCCAGCACTGGACAAAACAAAACATTTTTGTATGTAATAAGTTCAGATTAACGAGTTTTTCCTTCCGTCCACCCGTGGGCGCCAAAAAATTGTGACATCTCACACACAAAATTTTTTATTTAGTCTTTTGTAATATTGTAAACGTCATAATAATTTAAAAACATTTTTTAAAGTGAAATGGCAAGTGTAGCGAGTGAAAATGACAAAGATTCGGCACACAAAAGCAAAAACAAAACCAGACCCGAAAAAGCAAAACAAAGAAGAGCCCAAAGACTGCACTCCTCTGGGCTTAAAAGAGAAACAGAGCCTAGCTAAAATATGCAAGTAAACAAAAATGAAATTCCCCACTACAGTACCTCATATGCACCCCCCTCCCACCAGAACCACCGCCCCTGCCTCACACCTCACCCCTTTCTCAGTTCGATTACAGACTGGAAATCAGACTTTGGGCTCGTCTCCAGCAACTGCATTCCTTCATATTTCGCAACGCCAAAGAATTCCATGAATTATCACATCACATGTGGGACAACACAGAGAGGAGGAGCGTTCCTGGAACTGCATTCAAAAAAGGGGGTTTAGTGGGGCTAGAACCGAGGAAATTGCCTGCTGGTATTTGGGTTGACAAAGCGCGTGCGTAAACTTTGCAAAATCCAAGTGACATTGAATGACGGCAACGCATGGATAGTGGATTGTGGATCTTGGTGACCGTCGTACACCCAAAGTTGGACATATCGAGGTTACGCAGCAATGAGGAAACGTGGGAATAGATGTAAATGGCTCGGCAATTAGTAATCTGCAACTGTGGGTGGCCTCAAAGAGATCAGAGGCATTAAAGCTGGCCATATCAGGATGGTAGTTTGATCCGAATAGTTCCCAGAACCAGTAAGCCGTTCTTGGATTCCCTCTATGGATGAATTAAGTGTATTGTCTTTGTAAGCACTGATAAATAATACAGTTTATCTTATATCAACAACTTGTCTTGTCATAATGTCACTTATTAAATCAATTATTTATGTTTATGTAAATTTACATGAATAAGCAAGTAAGCCATCACCCATAAATAAAACTTATTCATCGACAGGGAGTAATCAGTGATCTCTAACCTTTGGATACCACAATCTTATCACATCCCACGACTCGTAAACAACATTACACATATTGCACATTGATCTCATTTTCCGAGAATAACGCACTCGTAACTAATCGGCGAATCTCCGGCCCCTCAAGTGGTTGGTTGTTTTCCATTCATCTGCAGGGTTGGGCCCTCGATGATTTTTCCACTGCCTTTTATGCAATGCAAGGGGCGAGGAGGCATAATAACGCATAAGGCACAATGGAGTCGATAATCAGAGAGGCCCCCTCCGCCCTTTTTTTCGTTCCCTCCGTCAAGCGATTATCACACACTCCCAAGTCTCGTGCTATGCTTTTTCCTATCATTTCCACGCAGTACTAGTGACCCCTCGAAGAACCCGACTTGTTGAACTGTCTGCCTCGGGTTGTTGTTTACAACTTGTAATGGAAACTTTTGTAAACTTTTCCACAAATTCCCCGGTAGAGGAAAACTACCAAAAAAAAAGAAGTATAAAGAGTGACATTAGCCATATCAATTGAACAAAAGTAAAACGAAGAAAAAGCATTTGCTCAAAAGTGCCAAGTGGGTAAAATTCCATTAGACCTCGAGTTCAACCGATATTCGGATTATTTGCTCTGCTCATTAGTAAGCCGTTTATGCCAGTCCTAAGCCACAATAACGCATATATATTTTAGTCACTTTAATGAACATTTAAACAAATTGAAATGTATTCGAAAACAATTGCGCATTGACGTCAGAGAAGTCTGTCTTTCAGCCTGATGGATGCATTCATTGACATTTGGTCGAGACAAGAATTGCACAAATCATAATTTAACAATCAAAACAACCGGAAAGAGGAAGGGTTCGGATAAAAGGGGAAATATACGAAGTTGAGAGGCTCTACTGCAATTGATTACTGTTGAACTAAATAGTAATCTAACTTCAAAATATTAAAATCAAGTTTTAAAATAAGGAGTTTTACAAAATTGATCTCGTTTTCATAAATTTTTATTATGATATATTTGATTATTTTTAAAAATATATTTATATTTATTAGTGTAGTTCCCAAGCAGTAATAAAAACGACTGTTGTGCCTGAAATTTGTTTATTTTTCTTGGTGCCTTTTATTCCATTCTTTCTTTTTTGAGTGCGTTCTTCTTTTGCGAATTCATTCACCTTTTAATCAAGCAAACCAGTTGCGCATGTTGTTGTTTACTCATCTTTTCGGGTTCCTTTTCGTTGTTTTGGATTTTGGGCATTGCCAAAATGAATTTCCCCGCTTTGTATGCGCCACGAAATTCGTGATAAAAACAACGTGAGATAAATACATATAAATTATTTGGCTACGATTAAAAGTTGAGCCAAGAGTTCGAGGACTTCGAATGACTAATCAAAAAAATGGAAATACAAATAATTTCGAAAAAAGAGAGCGAAAGGCTGCGCCTGCGCTTAAAGTCAATAAGTTTATGTATGTTTTGTGTGAATACTTTGCGGGCTATCGAAATATTCGCGAGTTGTTTTTGTTTACCCAAAAGCATTTAATGAATGAACGGAGCCGAATTTTTTCGTATTGTTTGCCGTTCGATTCAGTTGAATTCGATTCGAATGCGATTGCCCCCGGCGGGGCAGGCAACACAGGTAACACTCGATAATGTAAAAAGTGTGTGTGGGTCTTTTTCGAGTACGTGGCTTGAATGAAAAGCTCGGTTCGCTTCCTTCCCCCCTCATTTTAAGCCAACTTGATTTTTTCGCCAAATTATCTGGGACTTAAAATCTACAGAAACACACAGAAACAAGACAAAACGAACTTCATGAATGAGCCAGAGAGTCAGCCAAACCAAGGCAACAAAAAAATGTCAATAGCAGAAAATACAATTTTTCGGTTGCTTTTCATTTCGCTTCGCAAGAGCTCGAGAAGTTTCTACCACGAGTGGGTTTTGTTTTCGAATTGTATCTGGTTTTGAGGTGAGTGGATCTCGAGTGCCAGCAATGCAATTCAATGCAGAGAAAGTCGACTCAATTCCAATTGATTCGGTTTTTCTAATGACAGATGAATAGATAAATCACAGATTCGAGAGAGATTAAAGGGGATTTGATATTAAAGGGAAACTGACTTTTAAATTATATTAGTTCCCTACTCTCGAACAATTAAAATAAATTAGCCTTACTTTTCTCTTAATGCTTCAAAAAAATAATTAAGTTCTTTTCTGTTAATGGTTAAAATTAATTATTTTCAATCAATGTCTAAAATACAATTTTTATATTAATGCTTAAAGTAACTCATTTTAATTAATACTTAAATTAAAGATAACAAATAAACTGACTTGTTGTATACATTTTAATCTAAAATATGTTCGCTTAAGCGTAAAAATATCCGATGTCTTTGTAAATAAATATTTCTTTATTTATAGATGTGGGCGGGTTTTCTTTCTCAAATATCAAAGAAGAATCCTTTGTGACTCTTTTACAGATTTCCACACCTTTTCGTCCCATTTTTGGCAAGACAGCCACCGCAGCAGCCATCAAATCATGTGGAAATGGTGTCAGACACACGAGCTCTCGTCTAATTTCATTCAAAGTGGCATATTTAATTTCACATTTAGACGTCTTTATAGCCACATTTGAGACATCTTTGCTGGGTTCTATATACCTTTTCCTATCCGCACAAGATATATGCGAGGTGTTGGGCAAATTTCCGGTTTCTGGTTCCATTGTAAAAAGCCAAAAGACAGAAACCAAAAACATTTCGTACGTTTCGGTATTTTTGGTTCACACGTGCGCGGGTAATAAACTTCAAATGACCGAAACTGAATGGAGCTTAAAGTGGGCCTGGCCAGAGGCAAGTCAAGTGTTGAGGCCAAACACTTTGCGACGACTCGCACTTAAACGACACAATAACAATAACACAGAAACAAAAGCAAATGCCCGAGCAAAACGTTTAAGACCGCTTTTTTGGTACCTTTCGTACCTATCCTCACTATTTTTATCGCCTTCCTCGCCTTATTAATGTATCTTCTGTGTTTATCATTGTCGAATTTTAATTAAGCCGAACTCGGTACACGTGTACGCTTAATGCGTTTATTGTCCAACAAGTTCAATGCCTTCTCGCCGGCCCCTTTTTCCCCTGTTTATCCCTCGCTTTTTAATTGGCCACCGTTTTGCTAGGAAAAGGAAAACTGAAACTGAAGAAGCAAGCCTCCGGAAGATTTTAGCCTATTTTTATTATGAACTCGAGGTTTCTGAGGCCCGAGAACATGAAGCTGACACGGAAAGATTACAAGATTTAAGATTATATTTACTAACAAAGGTTTCTAAATGTCATAGAGGTTGTCAAAAGATATACAAAAATTGTATATTTTGGACTTTAACGTATTTTTAAAAAATACAATTTTAATTGCTTAAGTTCATCTCCTTAAACAACCAGATTATATATTTCCTTTCCTCCTTCCCGAACAACTTTCTACCATTTTGATGACTTGGCTTTAAAATAATCCTTATGGTTCAAGTTTATGACGAAAGATCCTATAAATAGCCAAAAAGCTGCCGCAAAATTAGCTCGAGGCAGTAAATGTTTATTAAAATTTCAAAATATTACGTATACGCAATGGGACGTCATTGAAAGGAATGAGAATGAGCGCGCTGGCCTCTAGCAACCGTTTCAAATATATTGAATTTCATGGCACTTGGGCGTCTATTTTAGACCAACCCACTCCAGGGAAGCCATAAAAATTAATTTATTAATAACCCTTCTGTGGCCCCGGCGAAATTCAGGGATGGAGTTCCGGAGGGTTTGGGTTTGAGTTTGACGAGGGGTTAAGGGTGAAGTGAAGAGGGCTCTCTGCTGACGCGTCATTAAAGCCGTCTGTGCCACACACACTAAACACATCACATCCACACATAAGTGTCAATGCTAATGTTAATGCTAACGCTCATATCCTGTCCGAGGATAAAAGCCGTGCTCGCAACAGTGGGGCTAATAGCAATAGAAGGTAAATCAAAATGAAGTATAAAAAATAACTATGATATATCGAACACCTTATGAGAAACGATTCTGGTAATTGAGGGTTTATCCGGCTCGAAGGACCAAACAAATTGTTTATCTATTTTTTGATAGTCCAATTTACATAACACTGTGCTTCAAGTTCCCTACCCATTTCCCATTTTCCTGTTCATGTGATTAGATGTGAAGTTTGTTTGACTTTCGTTTTTGCTAATAGACTTCACAAATGTTATGGAATCAGGAAGTTTGAGTCCCCCGTCCCCAAAAACAGATGTTTTCTGTTGTTGTTATGTTTAGTGTTATGGCCATCCAGGGTGAAGGTGAAGCATCTAATGGGAATTACCCCGCCCAAAAACCCCTTTTTAGATATCCGGTTTCGTTGCTTTTGTTTTTGCTTGGGGGTCACTTAAATGGAGTTAATTTCCGGCGGAGAAAGCTATCCAAAAATTTTACGCCAATTCTAATTGGTCTGAAAAGAAACTCCGTTGCGGAGAGATTCTTTCGTTTTACTCGAGGTTAATTTCAGATGGTGTTCGTAGGTGCTTTTAACTTCCCTTTCCCCCCTCCAATAGAGGGAAGTAAAATTTTATGCACAAGTTGTTGTTCCTGTTACTGCCACTGCTGTTGGTGGCGCATTAAATTTGATGGTCTACTAAAATTTCTATCAAAGTGTATGCATGAAATTTTTGCTCCTGACATTTCGGGGTGGCTTTTGTGTTGTGTGTGGATTGGGGATTGGTGTATTAAAACTTTATATGCATTATAAAATTGGATTTTATGTCACTCCTGAAGTTGCCATTAGCCTTTGTCCCTCCGCCGCCGCCCGGAAAAAGGAGAAAACATAAAAAATATTTTTGATAGTCAATTGCGTGCCAAGGGAAGTTTCGAGTTCGAGTGTTTGTCTCAGAGTCCCATTGTTCCCCCTGGCCAAAAGCAGAAAAAAAGAAGTACCAAACAACTCGGCCATAAAGTTTCGAATATTTCCCAAAGCCGTGTAATCGTAAAAAAGCTCCCCACAAAAACGCAAATTGAATGAATATTTGCTCTCAAATTACCCCCTCGAAAAATTAACATTAAGCTGAAAGTTCGCCTTCGATTCGGTTTGATTTCAGTTTTCCCTTTCGACACTCTAAAAAGTCTGTCGTATTTTGTTTGTAATAAATTTTTTATATTTACGACATCTGCCCCATTTGTCTTTTATTCCCATTGCGAAGGATTTGTCAAATGAAGTGGAAAATTTGAGTGAAATGCTGGGGGATTCATATCAGTGGATCTAATATATTTTCTTATGGATTGCAAGTGAAATTTATCGTATGGTCAGGGGCTTTCTTTAATTTTTCTACATTTATTTTAACACATTTCCCATTTGGATAAATACTAATCTGATGCCCGCAAAGTGAACGTTTATGATTTCCCAAAGCCATATTCTCAGAACGACTCAATTAAGCAGCAGGAAATGTCCTCAACTCAATTCGAGGGCCATAAAACGACGGGGAGTTGTTCTCATTCGGCTATATCTAACCGATCTATTTAAGCACTTGGAACCACCTGCCCCATCAACGTCATTAGCTCTCCGTTTTGCTCGTGGCCTCGTAAATGCCAAAATTCCGGGACGAGAAGAGCATTTGCTAAATTGGCACAAAATGTTGCACAAAATATGAAAACAATAAAATTGCAGTAAAGGAAATAAAAACCGCTTGACCATTTTCGGATGGCAGGCGGCAGCATATCAGTTGGGCTGAATCAGCCCGAATTCGTTTTATTTTGTAATTTTTAATGTTTTTACGAGGCCATAAAATTAGCAGCAGCAGCCGCATTCGAGGCACAAAAGGATGACAAGTGCGGCGGCATCGGAGGATGAATATGAGTACGAAAACGAGTACGAGGTCCATAACTCATGCGACAGTTAGATGCGACCACTCAGATAGGCCGGGGCCATCTGAACGATTCCGATTCCGAGGACGAGGATGAGGATGAGTATAAGGCTGGCAACGAGGAGGCCGATGCCGATGCGGATGGATATGAGCTTGGAGCTGACTGAATGAGGCACTTAAGCAGACTGCAGCGCCGCCAATTGCAGCCCGACGGCATTCCTTTGAATTATGAGGTCGCTCTTGAAAATGGGATCGTGAGGCGATAGTCAGTGGTGGTTTAAAGACTTAAGATATAAAAAATAGTATAAAAACGAATTAATAAAATATATAAAATGTATAATTTAATATCATACTTGTTTGGAAAAGCTTTAAAATTCATTTAGAATTGATCCTTTTTCGAATAATTAATTTATGTCGAAATAATCTGAAAATATCAATTTAATTTTGAAATTATCTGTCATCTTCAACTTTTTGTTTTAATTTTGAAATAATTTGGTTAATTTTAATGGTTTTCACTAATTGATTCTTCTCAAAAAATTCTGGTTCCTGGATTCACTATCGTCTTAAATTGACCATCTCTGTGCATTTGCCTTTTGGTGCATTGCATTGATTGAGTGTTGAGAGGACGAGATGCGGCGCTGTGATCTCTCTATTATGTTTGGCCAGGCCAACAAGGCCATAAAATTTGATTGCCTTGCTGGCCAAAAAACAAGCCAGAAGGCCAGGAGTGGGAGATGGTCGAGAAAAGAAGGAGAAGGAGGCGCCAGGAGCCGAAAGACGAGAAGGACGAAAGCGTACCTCCCGTGCAGGAGAACACAAAAACAAACAGTTTGGTCATCCCACTGGCTGCGACCTGTTTTTCGGTGCTGAGTTCGCAGACAGGTGCATCGCGTAGTATTTTTTTTATATTTTTATACTCTTTATGGGGGCTGGCACCGCCCCCTCCGCCCCTTTTGCCATGGCCCAGAGGCAAAGCGTCGCCATAATAAACCAATAAAACGTTGCCGCTGCCGTCGCCGCAGCCACTTGCAGTTCCAATCAAGTGACTTTTATTAGGAGCAGGGGCGGCGGCCGAAAGGGGCGCTATGGGGTATAAATGGCCATAACCATGGCATGTAACCAAAACAAAGTGAACTACCGCCGGAGAGCCTAAGAATACCCAAAGTTTTTGGCGAGCTCAAATTGAATTACCTCGAATTTGGTTTGCCCTAAAAGGGGCACACCCCTTTTACCAAAATTTGAGCATATACTATAAAAGAGTCCTACTTTTTTTCTGGGGGATCAGCATGAATCAAAGTTTTAGCATAAAAATCTAAAACCAAAATCCGAAATTTTGTAATTATTAGGTGAGTTCTAGGAGTACAATGTATTAATCTCAATTTTTTTAATTTTTTTTAATTTTTGAGTAACTGGCCTCAATTTTAAACAAATAAAAGAGGATGAATAATCATTAAAATAGATTTAAGATATTTCGAAAAGAAATGCTATGAAATACAGTTATTTCTATCTTTATAACTTGCTAACTGTTCTATACTTTTATCTACACTTATCGAGCTTTGAACTCTGAGTAAAGTCAAATAACCTAGTTTATTTTCCATATCAGATCAAATAAAGTGCACAATACCAGATCTTGCATTGACGATAAGTTAGGGTATCATCACCCCGTGATGCAGTAACAAACAACACTAACAACCACATCGGCAACCTGTAATGAGCCGCTTTCTTCACTCGGGGGTTTCCCCCTTTGTTGTTTCTGGCGCTGCTGCTGCATGGTAAATAGATTTCGATTGCATGCCTTGTCGTGTCTGGGTCTCGTAAATGAGAGGAGCAGGAGGAGAGATCCAAGAAGGGGGGTTGGTTTGAGCATGGGATATATACACCATATAAGGGGGCCGCAGCAACTACTGATTGTCTGAGATGGACGCGGCGCGATTGCTTTAGTCATGGTCTGTGGGACACGTGCGATAATTATGGTAATATTTGCATTTGCGTGTGGCTCCGTTAAACAGTTGAGTGAGTTGCTGGGCGCCAAGACGCGACTCGATCGCCGAAGAAAAGAGACCCCTGCCGATGGATTGGCTCCGTTTTCGGGGCTTCCAGACTTCCTGATCTCGCTCACGATCCCCTGTTTTCCCCCTTTTTCCACCGCCTGGTTGCTTAATGGCCTTTTAAACAGCCAGCACAGCCCCCAATTCGCTCCGACCAGCTGCCACGCCCACTGCGCTGCAGGCTTTCAATTATGTCGGATTGCAAATTATTTTATTTTAAATTTGGTGCAAAATTGAATGCAGTTTTTTGTATTAATTCACATGAGACCGCAGAGCGATTCATGACTATGAACATTATGTGGTTGGTTATAAGTGGACAAGCTTGACAAATTAATTTCAATCACGAATGACTACATTTGAATTGTTTATAAATTTCAATTAAATCTCGTATTAAATCCATAAAGGTTTTAATTACATATTTTACGATAAGTGGATGAAGAATAATGGAGAAAGAAAGAAATTATCTTTAAAAAAGTGTGTTTAGTTTCTTTAAAAATTATTGAAAAATATTTTATATATGAAATACATAAGAGATTTTATTCTAAGATATTTTATATAGAATGTTGAATAAAGATTTGGATTTTTGCGTAGTTATCTATAATTGTGAGTTAAAAAATTGCGTTTCAAAACACTACAAATTATTGAAAAATCTTTAATTTTTTAATTACTTGCAATGAGTTGAGATAGTAAACATAAAGTAAATTTGGTGTTAATGTGGTTTTCGTTGTGTTCATATAAAGGGTTAAGGTTTATGATCTTGTTTCAAAACTGTCACAATGAGTAATCATAAAAAAGATATCAAATTAAGCAGTTTAATTGAGGGTAATTCATCCGTTTCTCGAGGTTTCCTCTCATCTATTATCGAGTTTCCCCGTTGACGTCAGGGGCTCAAAAAAGGGGGTCAAGAAGGGGGGTCAAAAGCCATGTAGCGTTCAAAGCAAAAACATTTCAATGCTCCAGTCTACTGTCATTTTGGTTTGGCATTGTAGACACCAATTACGAGTGCACCCAAAAGCAGAGGAAATTAAACTTTACGATTGACCATTAAAAATCTGTTAGGCCAGATCATAAAAAGCAAAGTATTAAACGTTAAAAAAACTGCTCAACGTGAAGAACTAAACTACAAAAATAAAACTTTCAACGAGAAAATATATGTCAAAACTCGTTGAGAAAGCGTTCAGATGGAAAACTAGGGTAAGGCATTTTATTGAAGTTTTTTTTAATTTCAGTGACTTTCTTATGAGCTGGCTCTTACTATCGGAAAGTCCTTTATAAATCGTTTATATCTCTGCCCACACCTACTACTGCATTCATTAACGAAAAAATTCCCAAATAAATTCAGCAAACGTTAAAAAAAGAACCGAATACAGTCTCAAACAGATCGTAAACTATCTCGAATCTTGGCTTGACGCCATTTAAACGCCACCAAACGGAAAACGAAAATAAAATCAAACGAGAAATCGCGAAATTCTTTTCGTTTTCGGACCTTGTTCTACCTGTCTCAGGTCATTGAATGCAGTTTCTCCCTGCTTCGTTCTGTCCCTGTCCACTTCGATTACAAACTGTTGAATGAATTCGGCTGGCCTCCTTTGCTCCCTGCACATAAACGTATGAGACGACTCTGGTTCTTGCTGGGTTTAGAACCCGAAAATTCGATTTTTCTTTGAGTTGCCGCCGCGTCGGAATTCCAAGAAGGACATCTCCCCGTCTCTTTCTGCTTTCTGGTCTCCCAGCTCTTTTTATTGCGCTGTTCTCATTTAAAGCATTTTATGGCATTTTGTTTAAGTCGCCGCTTCATTATGATTTTTATGGCCACTTTAGCATGGCTCCTCCGAAAAGGAATCGCCAACTCTCGGAGCTCTCAGGTGGGAGGAGGCATTGTTTAGGCCTCGTTTTCTGTTTGAATACCCCGAGGAGGTTGGAGCTTGGAGATTTCGAGACGAGAGAGTGCAGACCAAAAACCGTTTTTAAAGCTCGTTATAATTTTTTGTATTCCTTATTTTTTAGTGGTGGATTTCTCGGCTTCTTCGCCCGAATTCCCTGTGCATCTTGGCCAGGTGATTGCCCTTTCGGACAACTCTCGTGTGATTTTCGCTTTAAATATCCTTGGGGTCCAAATTGGAACTGTTCCTGGCGGTAGTCCCCCGTCGGATCTCTTCTCTCGATTTCGATCTTGTTCTGTTTTCGACTCGAATGAAGTTGCTCCACTTAATTGCAATCATTAATATCCACTATCGCAGATCGGCGATCAGTTAGGTTTAATCGAAGCGGAGTTCAAATAACTTGAAAGTTGTGCATTAATTGGGAGAACATTTTGAACATTTACTTCGTGATTTAACTGTTATTTATAGCTTTTTTATAGTAAGAACCACGAGTTGAAAACTATCTATGATGATCTTAGTAAATTGACTTATAGCCGTATGACACTAGCTTATTTATTTAGAAAAGTCAACCTAGAGAAAAGAGGGGAATAAATATTTAAAACCTTAGGACTTACAGATTATTTATAAAGAAATACAACAAAAAACATAAAAAAAAATCAATGTTAATTACAATTTAGGCAAGTGTCATATGGAAATAATATAGTATGAAAGAAATTTAAACCGAAATGTTAATCGTAATAATGTTATTAACTTAGGAACCTCATTAAGATATATTATATCACACTTAAAATATCATATTTTTAAATGACTAACTATGCTTGAAAGGAGTTTTCGAGAGACTTGATCCCTGAAATTCCACAAATTCCTTTCCACCGTCTTTGGGCTTTCATTTGGCTTTAGTTCCCACTTGAAGTCTGGAGTCCGGAGTCTTGTGCAGTTCAATGAGCTGCTGCAAGGTAAATTCCCCCGAAAGGCCGAAATTCCTTGGAAAAGCATAAAAAGAGATCCCCCACCGCCGATTTGGCGCACAAACACACACAGACACAGAAAGGGAATTAAAAACACATAAATGTCACTTTCGAATAGCTTTTTGTTTTATGGAGCATCCTTTTTCGGACCAAAACAAAACCGAAAACGAAAAGAAGTGCGGCGGAGGAGCCCGGGGCTTCCCCTTTTCTTCGGCGTCTGAGCAACAAATTTGACGCAAGCGCAACGCACACACAAAATACAACAAACATACAGACATACAGATACAGATACAAATACGAATACAGATGCCTCAATGCCAGACGATGCCCGCTGAACTTGACAATGAACTCCCGGTTGACCAAATTCGAGGGCAAACACAACAAAAGGTGATTTACCTATATCCATCCTGTCTCCTTGAAGATGTGCCTCACTACCTAACACAATAGATGCCACAGCTTCTTCATACAGATACAAACAGTTCGTAGGAAACCCATTCAGACGCACTTCGCACATTAACGCCCTGGATCTGGATCTCGATCTGAAAATGAAGCTGAATCTGAATCCAAGGGTTCGGATCATGTCCTTTATTCTTTATTGTCTTCTGCTCGGTGTGGGAATCTCGGCGAGAGAGCGGAGATAACTGCAGTTGGGGTTCTCGGAACTGACCGTCGGTCCTTCAAAAGCGTGCCCTAATCTCTTTCCGAACCGAGGCCCAAAAAGCAAATAAACCCAGTAGACTAGCACAAAATAAATGCACCGTCGTCGCTCTTAATCAATATCAGGCGGCATTTTTGTCAATGAATCGATAATTCGGGGAAATGGTACCGATCTTGAAAGGAAAGGAAGTCTGAAAAATTTAGAAATTATAATATATGGTTCCCTAGGAATTTCAACCGCAAATAAATACTTTGCTTTTATGTCATGTGAACCAAAAAAGGAAAGTGAGTTTTAATTTTTGGAAAAATTACCTATATTTATTATTATAGATCATTATTCCTAATATTTAGGTACCTAATTGTTACAACGCTTTTTGTATTAAGTAAGAGGGAGCCTAAAGTTATGTTTTATTAATTCACATAATAAAAATTAAGATTTAAGCTTTAAGCTTGCACTTCCACTCATCTTGAGACTGTGATAAGGTTTTTTGTTATCGTTCTTATTAAATAAAACAAAAATGATTGCTTAATCACTGGTGAATATTTCTGACAGGGCAGATTTATTTGTCTCCTGTCCATGCAATTACTATCCCGTATATTTACATGATATCATCTCCAGATTTACTGCCCACTTGATAGATACCATAAATATGTGTGCACTCTATGTTAACCATAAATTACGTCTAGCCGACGACTTGGTTTCGGTTAACTGCACTCTGAAGTAAGCCGTCCACTAGAGAGTCTCGCTGAAGTCCTCTTTTGGAAGTCCTCCCCTCGATTTCTACCCATTCACCATCCAGCTCACCCATCTCACCCACTGACCAGCGAGTCAGAACGGCTCGATTAGCGATAATATCTCGTCGCATTGTCATAATTCTTGGCTGGGCAAGAAGAGCGCACAAAAACCCATTAAAATCTCAATGCCACTCAGTTTCAGACCCCCTCCCATCCCGCTCCCTCTTCAGCGAGCTTAGTTTTCTTCTAATCATCTGCCAATGACAATGACAATGACCCCATCGCCGGCAAGTTTGTTTACTGACCAGAGCTACTGCTACTGCCTTTGATATATTGGAGCGTTTTGTGCTTATCGAATGCCATCATCTAATTTTCATTAACTTGTTTTTCGCATACAATAAATCTTTTGTTCCCGTTTCGAGGGTCCTCGAACTCTCGACCTCAAGTCAAGGCTTCTAAAAAAATACTCAAAATGCGTTTTAAATATTTTGCAGTTTTCGGTCAATAAAATATACTTAAGAAATTTCCAATTAAAAGAGGAGCTTTAAAAAAAAATTCGATTATGAAAAATGTCATTTTTCTATTATAATAATATTAAGCAGTATAAGTATCAACATGCCTTAAAGGCATTTTAGTTAATTGTTTGCTATTTATTCATATGAAAACCTATTTCATATCATGGGAAACGGTAAATCTGCCATCTACTTTACCGACATTGATGACAACTGTTATAGCAGAGAACTCAAATTCTGCGGATGAAGGAAAAATGAGAGGCGGGCGAGCTCTTGGCCACCCATTCGGACGCAGCATTATTAGCCAAGTTTACAGACACATTTGTCAATTTTATGGTGCCAACAGGACGATGTATGACTTTCGAGCTTTTCGGGGCGAAACGATGCCGCATTGCAATTATTATGAATCATTTTCCGGACAGCTTTAGTGGAGGGGGATACAGGGGGTCGACAGATCTCCTTCTGGAGGGGTGCAAAAGCTTGACGGGAAGGTGAGGGGGTGGCTGAGTTAATTACCGTCAACGCATCGCGATGAGAACTTTTTTAATTCATTTGGAAACTTTGGCATACATTTCATATTTCTGAATTGCGATACTCTGTCTTCGGGTATTGTCATGAAAAAAATATTATTAACTGTGTTTTTTTATTTTGGGTATTTTTTAGAGATTGTGGTTTTGAGATTTTATTTTAATTCATTTTGGTAAAGTAAAAATTCATCAAATCATTTTGGTAAAAAAGTATAATATGAATATCTCATATTCTTTGGCACACACTCAGTGATATTATAATATAAAATATATTACTAAGGGTATTTCGAGTATTTTCATTAAATACACGGCATGTTCTCTAATATTTTCGTTTCTGTTTGCTGGCGATGATCGATGATGGCATCGGCTTGACCTCTCGGAGTGTGTCTGATTTTATTGGAAAATTTTTCTCAGCGGCACCTCAAACCCCCTAACTGCCCAACCCCCCACCCTCGTCGAAACCAGGGTGCAAATCATATTTTATGGCCATCATTATTACCTAATTTTTATGCTCTGCCAAAGGAAAACTGCTGCTGCTCCACACAGCTGAGGAAGAAACTTGGTCCTGTCCTCTTGGGCGAGAACCTTGTTGCACATTCCCCAATTCCCAGCCCCAGTCGAAAATTACCCTCGACTGCCCGGGCACTGATAAAAGTTTTTCTCCTTTTCCGCGTTCTTCGCCGCCTTTTTCTTCGGTTTTTCCACTGATTTTTTGGAATTTTAGTTTTGCATTTAAGCGAGCATGGCAGACAAAATGCGATTGCTAATTTTTCATGGCGGATAATGAATGATATATTGGTTGCAACAATCTGGGTCGGCAAGCTGCACAAAACGGGGAGAGTGCAATTATTCAAACTATTTGTCAGCACAAACTATAGACAAAGAAGGAAAGAAAGTGGAATGGAATTTGGTGGTAATTAGCCAGAACTTAAACTTCACTTTGATAGAAGTCAAAATGAGATAGAGAGCGTAGAGTAAAAATGAGAAATGGAAAGAAAAGGAAAGATGGACGGTAACAGTACTTAAAATATCTATATAGAATGGAGTTCTTAAGATCCCAGGTTGGATGAATTTATCAATTTTAAGAAGTTACACTTTCATGTGATTACACTCATCTGATCTTTAAACTTAAAACTAAAATTTAATTTTGATTTGGAAAATATATTATTGGGCCAATCGTTCCAACATTGAAGTAGTCATTTAACTTGTTGTGATTACTTTCGCCACAGTAAACTCAATTTAGACAACATCTGGAAATGAGGAGACGACAACTTGATCACTGTCCGACCCCCAAAAACCGAAACATCAAAGTTATAGCCCCGAAAAACAGAAACTGTCAAACGGTGGATCTGATAACTGATTTGTGCGATAAGCCAGCTTTCAATTTGCGACTCTTGTGTGTGTTTAAGACACACTCCCTGGCATTTTGGCCAAGGCCAAGGAACTCGCACAAGGAGCACACATGTAGTCACAGACACATAAAGTAAATACATAATGTTGGGCAAACGACTAATATGCGATTATGGCAAATCAAATTCGGCTCCAAAATCAACAGAAAAAATACGGGGGCGAGAAAGGCGAAAGCGAAGGGGCTTTTCAACATTTTGCACATCTGTTCGAATCCCTTTTTTTTGCTCTCTTTTTATTTTCGACCAGACATGGTTGGGCGAAGAAAAAAGTAAGTACATACCCAAATATAATAAAAAGCAGGGGACAGGCGATAGTCAGGGGTATGTCTGTCTTTTTCGCAGGGGGTTGGTGAGGAAGGGGGTGGAAGAGGGGTGGGCAATGGGCAAAGGTTACTGACACAGCACGCACATTGACCTTGATCGCAGACAGCGCTGATTTCTAAGGGGAAGCACAGAGGCAGAAGTGTCGGAATCAGGACCAAAAGAAGGTACACGCACAGGACGACCGAGACAGACAGAATAAATTATTTGCAAATTTATTTATATTCCCAACCTACCGCATTGTTACATCACGTAAGTGTAAAAGTCGAGGCAAAATCAAGGTTGGGACGCACACAAAAACTGTCGAAAAAGAGGGCTTAACCCATGGGAACTAGAGGTGTTGAATTGAAATGTTATGCATAACCGGGGAATTTAAACACTACAAGTATGTAACAAGGTACCAAGTAGGTACTGGGATCAAAATTTAGTTAGTGTAATATTTTTTTTAGCATGGTTCTAATTGTTATACACAAAAAAAGAACACAATTCGATAATATTAACAAATAAATAGGTATTAAATTCATTCTAAAAGTTCTCAACGATCAATGGTACACTACAACAACATTTAGGTACATTTCCATTGGAACC
The DNA here is from genome assembly GCA_037075285.1 of Drosophila lutescens. Taxonomy (NCBI): domain Eukaryota; kingdom Metazoa; phylum Arthropoda; class Insecta; order Diptera; family Drosophilidae; genus Drosophila; species Drosophila lutescens. The sequence continues at coordinate 372,726 of JBAMCF010000072.1, read as the reverse complement.
AGCAGCCCTGCAAAACAGATCGTACAGTTCCGCATGGCATTGGAAAACATTCCTCTCAGTAGATAGAATGAAAACACCTCGAAATAAACTTGAACTGATATGACTTATGCACATATCAGTGAGGTGGGCAACAGTCCAGCGCCACTGAGACCGAGTTCAAAGCCACAAGCCATAACAATGCTCTAAAAAATATTATCACGATGCAGCGCAAAAAGCCGCAGTCACCGTCGCCAATTGCCAATCATCATCGGCAATTGCACAACAGGAACATAATGGAGACGAGAGCGTCTCTTAGTCGGAGGCCCTTATCTTATCACCACCTGGCTGCGGCTTTGGCTTTGGCTGCAGAACCGACCGGACTTGGATGACAGCATCCCAGAAGATAAGGTGGAGGCGAGGCTATTTTCAGCCGGAACGGGACCTATGCGACGACCTATGCTGATATGGTGCAGTTGCAAATCCCTCGTCGTGGGGTATAAAAGACCCGCGGTGGCTGCAGTTAAGACAACAGACTTTAGGTGTTGGTCGTTGAGCGAACCAAAGCCGGAGCAGTTGAAGAACCAAAGCAGCAAGCAGGAGCAACCGAAAGGACCAAGGATGAAGGTGACCCTAGTGATACTGGCCCTTGTGGGCTGTGTGGCCGCTTTCAGCGTGCCCACGCAAAAGGTGAAGATCGCCGACAAGGACTTCCTCGAAAAGCAGAAGTTCCTCATGGAGGTTGTCTACCGCATCGAGGATCCCCTGATGTTCGAGGACTACATTAAGATGGGTCAGCAATTCATCCACGACAAGTCTCATTATGTGGTAAGTATCTAAAGAAAAAGAGTAGCTCTGCCGCCACACGAATAGTGTGTAAATAGCGGTTGGCATTCACAAACATCACTCACTCAAATGAAGCCGGAAAAATAAATCGGCATTCCGAAATTTTTAATCATCGATTATTATCGGAAACAATATAGTGAAAATGCCGACATTTTTCAAGCTCTGCTCTAAAGTCCTTTTAGAAACCATAGACATGTGTTCTCGCTTTCTCTCCAACCCCCACCCTCTAGACTTTCGACTACTACATGGAGAAATTCTGGGAGTCCTACAAGCTGGGAGCCCTGCTGCCCAAGGGAGAGTTCTTTGGAGCCCTGGTCAAGACCCACTACAAGCAGGCCTATGGTCTGTTCAACTTCTTCTACTACGCCAAGGATTGGGAGACCTTCGCCAGCAATGTCGCATGGGCCCGCATCCACGTCAACGAGGGCATGTTCGTCTACGCTCTGACCCTGGCCGTCATCCACAAGCCCGAGTTCGAGGGTCTGATCCTTCCCCAGATCTACGAAATCTTCCCCCAGTACTTCTTCAACAGCAAGTTCGTGTACGCCGCCGAGAAGTTCGACTATGAGGTCTTCAGCAAACTGACCATGTACGAGAAGGAGTACAAGGACATCCTGTACAAGGACTACAGCGAGTTCACCGGCAACTTCTACTTCTACACCAAGGACTGGAAGACCTTCCAGTGGTACAAGATGATGGGTCTGGACACCGAGTGGTACGTCGAGGAGAACTACTTCCTGCGCGAGAACTCCGCCCAGTTCGTCAACGATCCCAAATACGTCGATGTTGTCAAGGGCCTGAAGAAGTTCTACATGCCCGTGGACTACACCCGTGACATCGCCTTCTTCAACGATGAGACCAAGGTGACCTACTTCACCGAGGATCTCGGCTGGAACGCCTACTGGTACTACCTGAACATGGACTACGCCTTCTTCCTCAACGGCAAGGAGTTCGGTCTGGACAAGGATCGTCGCGGTGAGTTCTGGATCTACAATGTCCAGCAGATCCTGGCCCGTTACTACCAGGAGCGTTTGTCCAACGGCTTCGGCGAGATCCCCGAGTTCTTCTGGTACAAGCAGATCGAGTACGGCTACGATCCCCAGCTGGTCTACTACAACGGCATTGGCTACAGCTACCGCAAGAACTACTACGACTTCTACACCTACGGCAACTTTGAGATGTACAACCAGATCCAGAACTTCTTCAGCCGCGTGTACAAGACCCTGGAGACCGGCTACTACAAGACCGCCGACGGTCAGGTGTTCGACCTCCACAAGCCCGAGGCCGTCAAGTTCGTGGGCAACTACCTGCAGGGCAACGCCGATACCTTCGACAAGTACTTCTTCAACTACTACTACATGCTCTCGCATATGTACTTCGCCGATGTCGACTACACCGACATGGAGGTCTTCCCCAACATCTTCCTGAACTTCGAGACCATGCTGCGCGATCCCTTCTTCTACACCTTCTATAAGAAGTTCACCGATGTGTTCTACACCTTCAAGTACTACCTGAAGCCCTACACCCAGAAGGACCTCTTGTACGAGGGCATCACCATCAAGGATGTGACCGTCAGCAAGCTGGTGACCTACTTCGATATTGTGGACTTTGATGTGACCAACCTGCTGAACGACAAGATGACCTTCGTCGATGGCCAGTACGTGTGGGACAAGGCTCTGTTGGCCCGTCAGGCTCGCCTCAACCACAAGCCCTTCGACTTCGAGTTCACCATTGAGTCCGACAAGGTGCAGAAGGGAGTCGTCCGCGTCTTCCTGGGCCCCAAGTTCGACGAGTACGGCCGTGTGATCCCCCTTGACTACAACCGCAAGAACTTCGTCCAGATCGACAGCTTCGTGTACCCCTTCATTGCCGGAACCAACACCATCAAGCGCAACTCCAAGGAGTTCAGCTGGACCGCCGAGGACAGGATCACCTACACCGAGCTCTACAAGTACGTCATGCTGGCCAGCGAGGGCAAGTACGACTTCCCCCTGGACATCAGCGAGCCACACAACGCCTTCCCCGACCGTCTGGTCCTTCCCAAGGGTTGGGAGCAGGGTATGCCCATGCAGTTCTACTTCTTCGTCTCGCCCTTCGCCGAGGAGTACGAGCAGTTCTCCAACTTCGACTACACCTACTCCTCGGGAGTTGGCTCTGGCACCCGCTTTGTGGACACCAAGCCCTTCGGCTACCCCTTCGATCGCCAGATCGATGAGTACGACTTCTTCGTGCCCAACGGCTTCTTCAAGGACGTCAAGATCTACTACGTCGACTTCTTCGCTAAGTACTTCGAGAAGAAGTACACCAAGTTCGGCACCTTCGACTACTCCTACTTCGACTTCGAATACTAAGCAGCTCGGGATTAAGCTCTTAGCCCTTACGATTAAATTTACAATTTGCAATGCCCTAGGCAAAAAAAACCCATACCAAAAAAAAAATGAAAACAATAAATAAAGACTAAATAATTAAATCTTTTCTAGTTTTACTTCCAGCAGCCTAGTTCAAATTTTTGGTAATATTAACTTTACATTAAATTATTCACTTTTATCAAATTCCAAGTTAGCCAAGATCGACTCAAAATCAAGATGAAAAGCTCTCAGTTTCGTTCTCGAAAAATCTATTCAAGACTACATATATCTCCATTTTAAAATTTCCTAATCTCGAATTGAGAACATTTGATCTTATCTTTTTTCCGTTCTCAATTCTTCTAGATGTTCTTTTTCGCCTTTAAAATAATTCTCCTATCTACCTTTCAAATATTATTGTAATAATTCCAGAGCACCTGAAGCACAATTCGTTTTGCGAACTGAACAAAGTAAAACCGCCTTGGGGCACAACATGGGTTAAGGCTCGTTCGGCCGTGTCCGAATCGAAATGAAACCGAAAACTGGACGCTGGAGTCCCTTTTTTTTTGTTTTTGCTCGGTGGGCCTTTGGTTCTTCTTGTGTTTCGCTCGGTGGAAAGAAAGAAAAAGTGTAATAAAACGCTGAACCCTGAATGACAGAGAGCGGCAGACGGGCGAGGTCCTTGGGCAGGAAACGCCAAAGGTTCGTTAAACTTTCAACGCCAGCTAAGCCCGAAACGAGTCCAGAGTACTGAGCACTGAGTCCTGAATCCTGTGTCTCCCGTCTCCTCACTCACTTGGTTGGTTAGTCCTTGTCTGCGGCTCAGCTTCTGAGAGGCGGAGGACGAGGAAGACAGAAGGCAGGACGGGCCAGCCAGCCAGCTCGTGCGTCGCTTCCTGGCCACGCACAAAATATCGACGCACTTTTGAAAAGTCCTTGGATCCCGGGTCCTTCCCTCATTTGTATTTGGTGCGTCACTCCTGCTTGTGAGCTTGTGGGTATCGTCTGGCGGTGAGACGCACAAACAACGAAATGTAAAAAAAGAAACGTAAAATAAAACAAAACTGCCTGGAGCAGCAGAGCAACCACCACCAACAACATCAGAGCTTCGAGTGGAGTGGAAAAGCAGGGAATGTAGAATGGAGTGGATGGGTTTGGAAAGAAGGGTGATGAGAAACGGTGGCAACCCAGTCAAAGACCTACAAAAAAATGAAGAACCCCAGACTCGGTGCCTTTTGTCCGTGTGCGTGTGCGGTGCCACGCCCCTTCTCTCAAGAGTTTTGTCTAGAGCTCCTTGGACTTCCTGGTGCGTAAGGCGGCAGTCGCGCACTTCATTCAATTCAAATTGCTTGAGCTTTTCTTGGCTGTGGTACGGAACCCCCCACCCAACTCCCAGTTTTAATTGCCCGGCGGGCGGAGGTTGCTTAGCCCATAAATTATAAACATTTGCCTAAACTTCTTCCCCCGTTTTGTTTGCCTTTCTGCCAAGGCTCATCGTATTTTAATTAAAATATAATTAAAAATAAATATTCCAGCAGTCTATGAACTGAAGTTCTTCAAGGCCTTTGCCTAATGGAAAACACATAATATTCAACTTTATTATACCAGAAAACAAAGCACAAATTAGGATTCACGTAAAAAATTTTAAAATGTTATGAAAAATAATATCCTACTTAATATTACCAGATAACAACACAGTAAGCACATTCCCGCCAAAAATGTATAAATTTGAACCTTGCAACTGCCATTTCATCATCATCCAACATAAAAGAACATGATTGTGGACTGCCACGCCCCGCAACTGTACACCACATGTGGCTTCTTTAGCCCCCAGAACCAGAACCCCTCCTGAAACCCTCTCCTCCTGGCACAACATCATCTCCCCGCCATTTTGCTGCGTTACTCTGCACGCATTTTGTGTTTTGTTTGCTGTCCACAAATTAGCAGTCGACGACCCCAATATCAGTTTACGACCAGAGAATGGCAGAGCGCACACAACGCAGCCAGTAGCCCAAAGCAAAAGCTGGGAATGAATCCCCGGGGTAAAGTGACGAGGGGGTTACCACCGGTCCGATTCCCGTTTCATCCTCACCTTGCGGCTGTTTGGGCCGACTGACTGGCCAGACATCGAAGAACTAAAGAGCTGACGAGCTGAAGAACTGAGGAACCCAAGAACCCCAGAACCCCAGAAGGCAGCCCTTCGCTTCCCGCCTTATTGCACGTAACGATGTTGCCACAGTTTAGAATCGTTCGCATGTCGCTCACAATAAAAACAATCTTAAACGAAACAGACAAGCTCAAGTAATCAGAATCATAATTTGATTCATAAATTCAATTCAGAATTTCACTTAAAGCAGTCAGACATTCTCAAACTTTTTATTTTAAGATTATTAGCTGCTCAAAATTAAGATTTTATTTAAGTCCTTAGTTCTTCAACCTATATTCCTGCTAACTCACTCTTTTTTAACCGTAATTGCACTACAAGTATATCAGTATTTTCTAGTACTATATAGTATTTTTGAATGTTTTTTATTTTATCTACCGAATCTGTCGAACTTTTTACAATAAAATCGAAAAATACTTTATTATTAATGTTAATATTTCAAGTAGTACTAGTTCACTTGTTCGTTTTCTCTTCTACTCTAAATCGAACCTGAAAATTCAAAGATTAAATAGTGCTAGTATCTCAACCGCATCTGTAGGCCCACCGAGAGATTGGCCTGCACCCCTCTCATTCTCAGGGGCTTCGGGTTTCGAGTCGGGAGAGTTTGTCTCTGACTTCGGCTTCTGGCACTTGGCTTTCCACATTCTGTCGCGTCTGTTGGCCTGTTCCTGTTGCCCTGTTCGTTGCCGTTCTGGTTTTTTTGCACTCGTGCCTCGGGTGCGGCACCCCCTTTTTCACTACACCCCTGTATCCGAATGCCCCTGCAAATGATTCTTGCCCGTTCTGTTTTGCTAGCGAAGCTCACAACAAACGCAGGCAGAGTTTTTCCCGCCAAATGCCTCTGAAATGGGGGAGTGAAAAGCAAAATAAACCGAACTGAACTGAACCGAGCCGAGTGCAGCAGACAATACCACATGGCAAGTCCTAGGTCGGTTACACCACCACCACTGCCAAATGGTAAATGGTAGATGGTGAATGGTAAATGGCAATGGCACTGGCTCAACTCCACCACCACCACCAGCAGCACCACCAGACCACCAGACCAGAGGCCTCGCCGCAGAGGAGGACAGGAGTTGGGAACCCGGCTATTCCACACCAGACAGATGCGGGCCGAGGACGAGGATGAGGTTGCGTTGAGGTAGCTCGCTGCCTCATTGTTGTTCTGCTGTTCCGCCGTTTCAATATTGAAATCGACAAACGAAAATCATCAGCAAATTGTATGCACTGCCCAAAAGCAGGGTTTCGAAGTAGAAGGCAATGTCAAAAGATCGCGCGGCAAAAGTAGTTTATTCTACTTTACAAAACTATAATACAGGACTATGAATCATCTAAATAAATAAATCGAAAAGAATAAAGTTGTAAGTTATGTAAAAAATCAACCTTATATTTTATAGATCACAACTATATGTGATCTGCTTACTTATAAATGAGTAAGGAAGTAAGAAATATTAAAGAATATATTCTTTAACTACTGTTTTTATAACTGCGGTAGAAAAGATTGATTTCTTAATCAAAATAATCTTTTTGGTTGGGATCAGAATTTAGTTTGAAAGAACTTCATATCAAAATAACAATTACACCTTATTTAGGTATCAACTTGATAATATCAAGAACATGTTATTAAAATTTAACAAATATTTTAAATTAGATATTTTGGATATTTTTTTGCCGTGCCCTTCCAACCGTTCCGTTCCATTCCCACTCCATTCCGCTCAATGTGAGTGTGAATGAACCCGGCCAAGGACAATGATCTACGGCGGGGCTCAGACTCACAATCAGACTATCGGGGTTTTAGAGAGCTCAGCTCAGGTCCACTTCGAAGGACCGACCACGCCTACCCAGCCAACATTTTCCCTTTCGTATTTTCGTGTGTGCGATTTATTTGGCCGAGGGTTGATTTTTTACGACTGCGGCAACGGGTAGCAGAAGCAGCAGAAGAAGAAGCAGCCGGCGTCATTGACATTGCGAATTTTGACGAGGGCAAAGCGGCGGCGGCAAACAGCAGACAAAACAAAACAAATCGTAAAATTTTTACCATACTACCGCTCATACCGCTCGGACCACCCCCAACATCAACAACAACAGCAGCAGCAGTCTGTCTCGCTCTCATACCGCTCCGCAGATCCAAAAACCTTTGGATGGATGGATGTTTTTGGATGCTGCAGACAGACGTCGAAAGGGGGCACCCAAAAACCACATGGACTGAAGGCAGCGGCAGACGAATGTGAACAATTCAAGTATTTGCCGGGGGGGGTCATACCAAATGGGTATGGGGCTTAGAATAGAATATAATAGAACGGGGGAAATTCTTCTAGAGGTACTGCACAAGCACCATTCTGCAGATGGAATTTGTTCGTTAGTTTTAAGTGAAAAGTATTCATAAGTCATTAATTCATTGCGACCTCACGATCGATAGAACTATCGATATTATCGATACTATCGATAATTAAAGAAAACAAATAACAAATTTCTTATTCTCATCATTTTAATTTTTAGACTTTGGATTGGGTTTTGTATTTAATTCTTTATAACGTCTAAGCGAATATATTTTTATCTTTCCAATTCAAATACGTCCAAACGGATTTTCTCTCTGTAAATTGAACTAAAATGCGACTGGCGTCATTGTCCTGCGGCTGCTGGCAGCTGGATGCGTTACGTTATTAAATATTTAGCGACAAGCCCGAACCCCATAAAGCACCCCACTCCCTTTGACGACCCCAAAACAGAGCTTCCCTTAACCATTGCAAACCGAACCATTTAAACGCAGGCGTCTACCCCAAAAAAGGGAACAAGCTGAAACAAAGCTGATCCCTGACTCCTGTTGTTGTTGATTGAATCGCCTGGCTGTTTGTTGTTGGACCAGTTAGCGCCTCTCCTTCGTATCTTTACCGAAAATATTGCACCTGCTCTGGAAGTGTAGTTTTGCACCTGCCCCATCATCATCATCATCATCGTTGCAGGCGGTGGAGTTGAAAGCATCGCCGATTGGCCCTGGTTTGGGTTTGTTTATTTGTTTGCCTGTTGTCGAGGTTATTTATTTTGGCATGTGTGTGATGGCCTGGCCAGGAAGCACAATGCAAAGGGCCCGGTTCAATGTCCTTTGTGGTCAACGGGATTAGTCATTCCATCGGGAATAACAGAACAAGAGCATAAGCTGCTGCAGAAGGTATCAAAGTCTGGGGAACAAAGATTATTCAAACTACCAGGAGCTTATTAAAAAATCCAACTTGAAACCCTCCATACTCTCTTTTGGTAATCTTAATCGAACTCATTCGCCTCAAGCGTCTTTCTATACTTTAATTTGCATGCAAAACTGTGAAATTGGACAAAGGAGTCAGTACTCAACAGGAGCCCTCCAAACATGTTTACTTACAGCCCAGAAAAGAACAAGGACCACTCGCTAGAAGGCGGAGTGCAACCCCCGAAATTCACCACCCAAGAAAACCAGAATCCCAGACGCATATTGTCATTGTCAGCAGAGCAGAGGCAAGAGGCAGGCAAACGCAGACGACAGCGTCGAACAATTCGAGCAATTTCACTTCAAAAATTTGCGACGTTTAGCGCGCGATTGCCACAAATCAAAGCGACATTACCCAGCCTGCTCTGCCTGCTCCTCCAATCCTAAATCAAAATCCACATCGCGCCCTTTCTTCTCTTCCCAGCCAGCTATTTTAGATAAATAAAAAATGCCAAGAAATCCCAGAAGCAATGGAAGCAACATATGCCCGCCAAATCAGGAGCAGACTAAACAAACAAAGACCAAAGGACAGACAGTTGAACACCGGGTAGACAAAGGCAGCGGAGGACGAAGACGAAGACGAAGACAAAGACGCAGACAAGTCGCAGCCGAAAATGCTTTAACTACAACGACAAAAAAAGAGACCCAAGGAAAGGAAAAGTTGAGGAAGGGAGATAAGGGGAGCCGTAAGCTTCTTGGGCTTAGAGATGTTGCACAGACCGATAAATGTTGGAAATAATCGAACATTGAAATATAATACCGATAGGCGAAGCAGATTGCTTCGACCAATCGAAAAGATACAATTCTATGGCACGTGAAAACCGATAACCAATAGATATTAATTCTCTTCCTCAAATAGATGAAACACAGATTGAATAACAATAAATAAAAAGGGATAAACGATAGAGTTGTCCTAACTAGATCGAAGAGAGACTGATAGAACAATAGAAATTGGGAAACATTTATCGATTATTTCGATGAATTTGAAGTGATAAACGATTGAGATATATTTTATTACAAAAACTAAGATAAGCAACGTATAAATTGTTAAGGGGAACGATACCGATAGACAACAAGTAAAATATAACATGAATTTTCCACAATCCCAGATTAAATATTAATCTAAGCGCGTGTCACGAAGGTACGCACTAAGCTCAAGTCAATTTCGAGGGAACCAGAATGCTGATATCCTGGGGATCAAAAAGAGGGCACCTGGGACCGAGGAGGAGGCTGAGGAGCAGCGGTGTTACCGCGTCTGCAGCTGTCGTCAAACGGGACGAATGTCGATGGCTGCCTCACTTCTTCGGTGCGTAAACGTAGACATAGCAGACGACTGTATTCCACTTCCACTCCAAGTGATTTGTGGTTCGCAGTGAGAAGAGGGAGCGTAGACTTTTCTGCCAGACGACAGCCACGAAATTATTGCTCCAGCTCCCCTCTGCACCAAAAAATTTACGCGTCTCTGAACTTTGACCCTCAGACGATGCTGTTGCTGTTGGCTCTGCGACGACGACTATGACTGTGACCTTTGTGGACCTCCCCCATCGTAACCGCCCACCGCCCACATCGCACATCAAATTTTATGGCGCCTGTTTTGTTGCTGGCTTTGTTTGGCACTTTTTTATGCGAAATTAATTTAGAAAACTTTTTCTCGGAACCGAAACATACCCACTCAAACAGTGAACGATACGCAATGCGTTTCGTTTCTGGCTTATTTTGTATTATAGGTTATAAAAATTTGTTATTCACCATTCTGTTATGATCTCACGCTTTTGTTCCTATTTGTAATCTATGTTTTATAGCCATTAAATTGGCTGATCAACGTAACAAATTCTATAAGTCATATTAAAAAAAAAAAAAAAAAAAAAAAAGGCTAAAAAAGGGGAGTGCCACTTATGGGGTTAATACTTGGCTTTCAGGAAGGGTTCATAAAGGTCAAAGTTCACATGCAGCGTGTACAAGGCCAACAGAAAATTGGTCTCATAACGGTAAAAGGAAAGTGACAAACAATGTTTACCTTTAAACGAGAGACTTCTGGGAATCAGTTTAGTAAATTCGATTTTACCGCCATATTCTTTATTGCAACTTCAGATAGATTTAGTATTTCCTGTCCATAAAATAATAATAACCCAGTTTAACTGCGGTCTAAACTTAATTGTTTTTAATAGTTATTTTGCAATAAATAAAGCAATATTTCTTTAACGCATGCAAGTTAATGGCCAGTATTTAGATAGCTAACTTGGTTTCTAAAACTTGTCTGTCCACCTGAAGTTTAGTAAACATAAATATTTACGATCTCTACCGCGGAATTCTCACATTCCATTTGGGTGGTGTTTTGAATCGACTGTACTTTTGGTGCCGCAGAGAAAGAACTTTGAACTTGTTTATTTCGCTCATTAACTTATATACTCCTCTCTACGGCCAGGGACTCTTTTCTCGGTGGGTTAACAACCTTCTTAGTCATGCCTTCGCTGTGCTTCGATCCACCAGCAAATGTCTGGAATTCCCCCATTCGACGATCGCGCACCACAACAACCTCATCCACCTCCCTTGGAATTCCCCACCCAATGTGACCGCATCCTGATCGCAATAAAAAGGTGGCATCTGTTAGATATAAAACCATCAACACGAGACGCGATTCTTCACCTTCTTCTTCTTCCCCAGCGCCCCTCCTTTGAAGCTTCGTCTTCTGGTGGTGCATCGAACTCTGATTCTACGGCCCCTCCTCCGCTGTCTCTTCCTACGTCTGTAGCCCCGTCTCACTCGCTCCTCCGATCGTTCCCCATATGTATCGCAAAAGAACAACAATAATTACGCCTCAGCTAGATCAGAGTCCGCGAAGAATTCCTCTGCTTCTTCATGTTCTTTTTTCGCACATGTTTTGGCGGGCGGCGGAAAGAGATGGCGCTTGGTGGGTGGGACAGAGACGGGAAGAGACTGGGAACGTGGGAAGGCGCACAGGCGCATAAAAAACCCCAAGCCGCAGACAGTGCAAAAACAACAAGCGGGAGACTGCAAAAGGAGGGTTGTAGAATCACGCGGGCGGCGGAGGGGGGTCGAAGAGCCAAGAACAGAAGACCCAAGGCAGAGGTCCAAAAACAGAAACAGAACCAAATGGAAAATGGAATGGAATCGAATCGAAGCGCAGTTAAATGAAATTTGCTCTCTACGTTTATGTATGTTTGTTTTTGTGTCTGGGTACCAAACACACATACACATAAACAATGATGAACGGGGTGAATGGACGCAAGGTGACGTCGCGTCGCAGTCGACGCCACTGCTTCTTCTTCCATGGGCGAATTTGCGCGCCAAAAACATTCCCCCTTTTTAGAGCGCGGCTGCATTTGATTTGAGCACCAGCTTTTGATACTTTGATAAGGCCTCAAATCTTAAGTTATTATAGAACTTTTTTATGTGTCCGTTAACTTATAAAAAAAAGAAAAAAAAAAACAAAAAAAAAAATGTACACAAAGTGTACATCAATAGATAGTAGGAAAGTAAACTTTTTTAGGTTCCCAAGTTCAATACCAGCGCGTTCCAAGAGATTGAAATTTTTAATTTAATTAAAATTAAGAAATTGTAATGTTGAAAATTTGTATACCCAAAACCCAAGTATCCTCAAATGCCTATCAATAAAAAATTGTTATATTGATTGATTCCAATTCCAATTGGGGTATTCAAAATTTTAACCTTTTCCACTTTTTCGCGCCAAAAAGGTTATAATATTTTCTGAAGTTGACCTGGCCAGACCGTCGTACTCACAACACTCCATAATCAAGGGTAGAGCGAAAAAAGAGAGCCCCAAAAAACCACTTGGCCATGGATGATGCGCCACAATGGGCGTGGCACTTGGCTGGAGAGTCGCCGGGGAGCGAGAATCGAGAGTCAAGAGTTGAGGAACAAAACACAGAAACAGGAGCAGAGAAACAATCCAGAGAAGTTTCGGTTTTGGTTCAATTCAGTTCATTTCGTTTCGTTTCACTCTGCTGCCGTCTCGCTTGCGCCCCCCTTTGGGTATTTGTCTTCGCCTGTTTTGCTTTGATCCCCTTATTCTGTCTGGGGGCACATTCGTTTTGTTTTTGCGCTCATTGCCATTGCACTGCACTTCGCCCGCCATTCGCTATTGCCATCCCTTCGCTCCCCGTTATCTTGCCCTTTCCACCGAGTTCCTTACACAGAAAGAACATTTATTCGTAAAAGAATTGCAATTTGTTATTTATAGAGTAAATTTCCAGGGTCCTTACCAAAGTTTTATCACAATAAATTAAAAAAAAAACGCGAATTCTTCAGAAATTTAAATTGAACTCTAACAACGGCAAAATTTGGTATTTATTTGAGAAATTTTCAGCTACCTTAATAATTATAAAAACTAAAATCACAAAAAATGTTTTATCACATAAAACAAAAAACGCGAATTCTTCAGAAATTTTAATTGAACTCTATCCAATGGGTAAGGTTAAAATTGATCTTGGGCTATAGTTACCAGATTTTTATACCCGTTACTCGTAGAGTAAAAGGGTATATTGTATTCGTGCAAAAGTATGTAACAGGGAGAAGGAAGCGTTTCCGACCCCATAAAGTATATATATTCTTGATCAGGATCACTAGCCGAGTCGATCTAGCCATGTCCGTCTGTCCGTCTGTCCGTCTGTCTGTCTGTCCGTCTGTCCGTATGAACGCTGAGATCTCGGAAACTATAAAAGCTAGAAGATTGGCATTTTGCATACAGATTCTAGGAGTTCCTACGCAGCGCAAGTTTGTTTCAAAAAGGTGCCACGCCCCCTCTAACGCCCACAATCGCTTATATACGATTTTAAAAATTTCAATATTTCGGAAAAGTAAAAATGCAGTTTTATTGTGTTTATCAATACCTATCGAAATGTAGAAGAAATTTTTCAAATCGGACCATTCGTTAAAAAGTTATGCGTGTTCAAAGTTTCTATCTCGATCTCCCTCGCACTCCCTTTACCTGAGTAACGGGTATCTGATTGTCGGGGCACCCGACTATAGCGTTCTCTCTTGTTTTTACTGTGAAACTCCGCTTCCGAACCTTTCCTGCGTTCCCTATTCCCGACACCCCACCAATTCCCTCTGTTCCCTGTCCCTTTTCCCCTGTTCCATGCTCCATGTAATGGCCCATCGTTCTCGTCATTCCCATTGTCGTTTGTTGGCTTTGTTTACAAGCATTTGATGGACCACTAACACCGCATTTTCTGAGGCAAGCTCATGGATACACAAGCGCACACAGTCGACACTCACACAGAGGACCCCAGAATGCGCGGGATTTTCTTTCAGTTTTCCCTTTTCTGTTTTTTTTGCCATGGTGCGAATTATGAGGGAGCCCCGAGTGGGAAAAGAGAAAAACAAATGGCGAGAAAATTGTAATTCTCTTTGCTGGCTGTGGCTGTCATTCACCCACTCCCATCTTGGCCATTTCCATTACCATTGAGTTGGTTTCTTTATTCTTTTTATTAGTTGTACTTTATTGAATTCGCCGATTGAATGAATTGCTCAATGAGCTGCCCGCCGAAGACGTGCGGATGATGAGCAGCAAATTGATGGGGGATTGCCACGCTTTCCCTGCCATTTTCCCTGAACCCTCAATCACCCCCAAGAAGTGCCTTCCCCCTTTTTTCGAGAGCAAAGTGTCGTGGAAATGGAGCTTGCGGTGCCCAGAGTGGCGTAGAGGAAATGTCAAAATGATGACATTTAGTTGGAGTACCAAAACGGCACTCAAGATAGTTGGGGTTAAATTATGTTGGATAAGCTAATAGTTTTGGCAAAGTGTATCTTACATTACTGATACATTGAAGGTATTAACTTACAAATTAATATTCAGAACTTAATAAAAGTTATTTACTTAAGCACCGATTTTTCAATACCATTCTAAGGTTGAGTTAAAGCTAACATTCCGTTAAATAATATGGAAACCTAATTTCGTTTTTTCAATGTGAGAGTGTCGACGACAAATTTGACTAGAAAACTGTTAGGTCCCAACGTGATATCGAAAAACTAAATTTCATCAAATTTAACTCGATACAAAACTCTACATAACATTGAGAAATCGGTCCTAAAAATTAAGTTAAACCTTAAAATTTGTTTTCAAAATCTCGACCTTTACAAATCTACACTTCATTCGGTACCACAACAAAGCCTCCTCTTTATGCCCAACCGAACAGCTGATGACTAGGTACAGCAGAGGTCATCGTCGGAGTCGGAATCTGAGTCAGAGTCCTGGAAGCAGCACACATTGCAAGAATCGTCATCCGAGTAAGAGGAATGTGTAGACTGAATTCCAGTGTAGAAGTAACACTGATCGGCTTCAGTAAACTCCAATTCTATGCCCTCGTACCGTCTGGGAGATCCAAAGTTCTGCAGTTGAATGGCTCGATTGACCAGAGCCCTCAGATGGATATCTTCCCGCTCTCGGCAGGCTCTCAGTCGCCTGTACTCCTGTTTGTCCTTGAAGGTCTTGCACTTCTTGAACATCAATCGAGTGGACTTGGCTTTAAGGTCTCGTAAAATCGAGTTTTGGTCATCGATTTTCTTGGCCACCTCCAAATATTCCTTGTACATTGCCTGCTGTTCTTCGTCCTCCTCATCGCTTTCATTGAGAAGCTCAAATAGATCCTTCTCCTCCTCCTCAGGCTCTTCTTCCTCTTCACCCTCTTCATCCTCCACGGCGTCTTCAGCTTCTCCTTCGAGATCTTCCTCGGCTTCTGCTCCTCCATTTTGGTCTTCCTCAGCCAGTGGAGGGGCTTCTTCTTCCTCCACATCAGCCATTTGATTGGGTGCAGGGGGTTAAGGGTATTATTAGGGGTTTAGGTATATGAAACTACATAGTCGAAGACAAATTTTTATGATACGATTTTGAGGTAAAAAACAAAAGTATAGGACATCGGGAAAAAAAACTCCAAATATTTCGAACTTACAAATTCTGAGACTTAAGACTAATAAATACGAAACACGAGTCTTTTTTTTAGTAAAATCCCATTGATTTTGAAGGACTGAAATGTAAAACTAAACACACCCTTGTTCAGTTTCAACCTGTGTTACTACCGCCAATAAAAACCGCAATTTCGATGCTTCACACAACTTCTTTTTACTCCTCCTCTAGCACGCCATTTTCTCTAGCCCTTAATGCACGCATTTCCGTTTCTCCCATCGTTCGGTTGGTTCTATATAAATTCTTTTTGTTCTTCTGCCATCATGAATTTTATGTTTTATTGCAGCTGTTGCGCTGTCAACGCCCCTCCCCCACAACCTCCCCTCCTGCTGATTCACGCTTTTATTGGCACAGTGATTTCTGGTGGCTGAATCCGGCGGATTACGCTCCAAGGCGCACCACTCGCCCGCTCCTTGGCATACTCGCATTAATCATAAAAACGCTATGCCCCAACTACTACAGAATGCAGTTTAATTTGGCATGAAGTGCAGCAGCAGTTCGCGGCAGGGTCGCTTCATCGTTCTATCGGTAGTTAAGCGGTTTATAACCGATAACAACCTATAAGCCAGTAAAGCCAGGGCGCGCATTTGATGACTGAACCGGACTGAGCACAAGTTGCTGCTTTTATGGCGTCATATTTTTATGGCTGCATCCATCGCGATAACATCAGAAACTGGTGCATGGGATGATGGCCATAATGGACGGATAGATCTGCATGAAATGTACGCAGAATGTGGCTACAAAGATGGCGTTTTTTATTTGTGATGATGACACTCGAACAATGTAATGCCAAGAAATGGAAATGAAAGAGTGTGCAAGCGTTCAATTATTTTATGGAATTGTATAATTGCAATAGATTTTTAGCAAGGGAAACTCAAGGGTTGCAATAATAACTCATTATATGTCTCAAAAAAAGATGAATCGTTTCCTAGCCCAAAACCAAACTACAGAATCCAGAATATTTGATTAAAAATTAAAAGCAGTGGCTTTACTGTTTTTTACATGTCGAATGAATGAACGGCACACTGTTAAATGACGATTATCCCAAAGAATAAGATAACATACAAATTAATGGATATATTTAAATTAAATTCCCTACAATTTAATGATTAGTTTCCTTAGCATTTCCACCCCATCTACTCCAGTGCGCGGCTTGAATTCTGTTTGTGTTTTGCTGGTTAACCTTCCCTTTCTGGTTTATTTTTGGCATAATTCCCGCAGCCATTTGCTCGCGCGTCCCTGGAAATGACAGTTGGATTAGCAGCCAGCAAGCACACAGAGAATTCCCGACCCTTGGTTTCCTGGCCAAGGACGAAGCATCATTAGCCCCTGGGCTTCCTCGGTCCCATCACAGTTGAATGCTCTTCGATTCCGATTCGCTTCAAGTCAGATTACGCATACGACATGTTAAACGCTTTAAGACTGCGCCGCCACCCATTGTAAATCAAATAAAGGACACAATTTCATTTGCAAAGTTCAAGTCAAACATAGGCCGCCTCTATCCCGGCATCATCCACACATCCTTTGATTTTCCTGGAATTTTCTTTCGCTTTTCCAAGGGGATCTCTTTCAGCCTGTGTGTGCAAGTTGCACATCAAGTTTTTTTTCGCTCCCTCTTTTGTTTTCTTTTGTCTTGCATCCTTCTTTTTTTGTGCTATTGTTGCAACGGAGAAGGGAGGAGGGGCGGGTTTTTTGTTTATGCCTCTACTGCATAAAATGATTTCATTAAAAAAGTTGTAAACTTTTTCATTTAATTTAACTGCAGCAAACAACATCTTTTGTGAAGCCTTTCTTCTTCTTCGGTGCTTTTCTTTCTCTGCCTTCTCTGTGTGCCGTCTTTTTTCTTCTTCTACTGCAACTATCTTTTCAGTTAGCATCTGCTGCCAGGAGATTCAGGCCCAGACTTAATCTGCCCGCAGCCCCCATTTTTTTTGGATGGGTTTCAATTAAACTTTTCCATTTCAATTCATTGTGAGTCCCGGCAATCTGCTTATCCAAGGCTTCCCCAGCAGGTGGTGGACAATACAAGTCGAGATAAAATCCTGATTTGTGACAAAGCGAAGTTGCTTAAAGTCCTCTTTCAGCTGCAGCTGCATTTTGTCTGTTAAATGTTTAATGTTTACAACAGGAGTGCGCAACCCATAAGCACGCGGGACACATTACTTCTTGTAAACTCACCAAACATGCCTGAGCTCACACGCCGATCTTTCATTGGGCACACGTCGATTCTTTGAGGCAAGCCAACAACAATTCTGTTGATCTATATCTTCTCGTCGTTAATCCAAATGCACATTGTGGTTTTCTTTTTCATAGCTGTGAGTGTCGTTACTGTGTTGGTAAATGCACTGGCATAAGGCAGTTTTAAGCACCCCTACGATATTAACTTTTCCCCCCTAAAAAGAAATATACCCCTCGCCATTCCTAATTTGACAAACATCTGATAATTTTCTCATCTAATTCCCATAATTTTTCAGGCCCCACCCCCACCTCCCTTTGGGTATTTGAGGTCTCGACTCCAGCGGAGCTTGACTTCCTTTTTTGTATTCTTTTTAATCATCCAACATTCACAGAACATAATTCAATTAGGGCCATAATAGAAGGTTCGTGAGGGGTGTGAGGGTGGGGGTGGTCCCAGCACGCCTTGTCCTCACACCTCCTCCTCCTCCCTGGGCAGCCCCTCATCATGTGGCACACGACAACATGTCGTATTAGTAATATTTAAACACAAAAGCTCAGCAAATGTTGACATGCGTTGCCATTAGACGGACGTAGCGATGCATTCTGACACGCACAAGGGATGACTGCTGGAAAAGTGGGCGGGGGCGGGGCAGAGACCTAAAAGGAAATTCAATTTTCGCACAAAGAAGGTTAAGAGGCGAAGGCAAAAAAAAAAAACAAAGACGTACGAACACCAATAATAACAACAATAATAAGCTGCTTAGGAGCTAGCGATGCGAAAGTGAAGAAATGCGTTGTAATTCCACATGATGAGCTGTGGGTTGGGGGGTTGGTGCCCCCCCTCCTCCACCGTCCTAGGGAAGGGGGTTGTTCGCGAGAGGGGGTGGCATTAAGCCACTGTGTGTAGCTTGCATGTCAAGGAATGCGGTTGCATGTGCCACGAGCAAGACTTCTCTCCTCCAGAGGCAACACTCTCCCCTCAAAAAAAAAAACACCAACGAGTCTGCCACTCACAAAAAACACTTCCATTTGTATCTTCAAATGGAGAAAATATAAATACAGCAATAGTCGAATATATTGGACGCACAAATATTTTCTTTTTAATATTTCTCCATTTAGTTTGGTAATAAAACTTTTCTTGATTTTAATTTAACTCTCAAAGATAGTGAAAAATATTTTTCCAAGTGCAAAGTGTGGGTGTGTGTCCATGTCCATGTGTGTTGTGTATATCTTTCTATGAAATGTGTCATGTTGACAGCGTGGAAATGTCACTCATGCGGCATCGTAATGAGTTTTGCCAACGTCAGCGACGCTGCAACAAATTCAGCAACAACGACAATAACAACAACAGAAATCCCCCAGCAAGTTGTTACTTTGGTGGCCAAGAGAAAGAGCAGAATAAATTCCCTGTTTGGCCAAAAGGCAAAATGGAAATCATTGAAATATTGAAAAACTTTCCTCTATAAGGGCGTTAGATCGGCATACAAAATCAAGAGACTTAAAAGACATAAATATTTTTGAGTACACATAAGTTTCTTATTTATTTCTCACTTTACTGTCCCTTTACTAAGAAATCAAAAGGCTTTCCGGCATATTTATATTACGTAACTGCATCCTGCTTAAACCTTTTTATCTTACATTTCTGAAAACTTTACAATTTCCCCGAAACATTACAAAGATAGTACACATCATTCCTTGGCAGAGCCTGGCAGCAGGTCAAAATTCTCTGGAGAAAGGGGAGAAAGGAGGCGGCGATATCGTGAGCGAGGGACAAAGCCAAAAACCCACCAGAGAATAAGAAGAGAATAAATTTGCTGTTGGCCATCAAAAAGTGTTTTGTACGAGCCCTATTTTTTTACCACCGCCCACCTAAACAATGAGCCTAACCAGCTCCTCCCACCGCCCTCTGCCGCCTGCCGCCCACACATATAGCATACTCATATAGTATAAAACGGACGTAGAACGTAACTGTAGACGTAGACGTAAACGTAGACCGGAACCGAGAGGAAAGTAGAGAAAAGAGGAGAAAGCAGAGCAGCAACCATAGTAGAATTTCCATTGTAGTAGAATTTCACAATAATTGCAATGCAGTTGCACTACAGCACACAAACACACATCTACATATAAATATATAGTAAATATAGTATAGTTGTAGTATGCTCTATATACTTTTCCCTTTTTCGGTCAGAGCGAAACAGAGATATATGGAGAGAGTGGGAAGCGAGAGTAAAAGAGAATGCAGCGAGGAAAATATCGATCGATTTTTAAATGAATTTAGGTCACAGCGACCCCCCTTAGGTTTCCCCAACCCCTTCCTTCAGCCACTCAACCCCCTTTCCCTGGGGCAACTGCAGTCGGCCCCCGGAGGAACGTTGTGAGTGTGTAGGTTTGCATCTCGTAGATACAACCGAAATGAAAATGTCAGCTGCCTTCTGCTCACGTAACTTATTTTAATTCAAATCAAATGGGGAAAATAGATTGAAATGAAGGCGGTTTCCCTCCGTCTTATATATTTTCCCTTTTTCGGCAATGTCTGGGGAAAACAGCACGGAGGTAGTGAGGGGGTGGACTAGTGGGACGAGCAAACCCCCAACGCACTCGGCTTTTTCCACGGCCTTGGGTTGGGCGAAAGGAGGAAACAATAGTGCATCCAAATGGTACACAGGGAGTAAGTGTCATTTGATTTCGGTTAAATAATATGAACATTGAAAAATAATGAATAAGGTAGAGAAAATAAATGGATTTACTATTATTACAATCTATTGTTGCTATGATACTAACTTGAGGTTAGTAGATTCTAAAGAATTTAGTACTGCTATGTGACTAACCTGAGGTTAACTTGAGGTTAGTAATCTATTGTTGCTATGATACCAACTTGAGGTTGGTAGATCTTAAAGAGATTAGAACTGCTATAGAACTAACCTGAGGTTAACTTGAGTTTAGTAGATAATTTTCAATAGCAACCAGGAGTTATGAAGGCATCCCAATAAACTGGGAACGCTTCTAGCAAACCCATAGGTGATTTTTGATTTTTTCTTCTCTAAAACATTTCGCGCAGTGCACTTTAGCACCCGTGGACCTCTACCCCCCTGGATTGCCCATGCCAGACACGCGCCATCAACATGTGCATTTTACGAGCCAAAAAGGAAAGATGACAGGGGCGGGGGATCAGTGGGTGAAGGGGGCGACACATTGTTGATGTCTTGGGAAAAACCTGATGTATGCTGCTATTGCTGCTACCCCCGCTGAATGATGATTCCACCCAAGCCAGCGTTGCAACTAATTTTACGTTTTTATGACACTCCCGCTACGTGATGCGACGTAGCATGGGAACATGGGTTAAATCATAGACAGTCGCCGCCGCGACTGAATTCAATCACGTGTGGCCAATAAAAAATTGAATTCGAATACGAATACGGGATCGAGCTTAGTTTTTGTTACTCTGAAATGAACTCAGGTTAAGTAAGTGAAAGAAGTTTGAAAAAACCAAAAACACACAAAAATGACTGCCTTTGTTCTTGGGACCTAAAGCTCCACGCCTTTTGAACTTTCACCCCCGCTGACTTTTGTGGTTTTTTGACCAGGGAAGGAGGACACTTTATTTTGTCCTCAAGGGAAACGCCTTCATGTGGGGTTTTTTTAGGGCCACTAAAGTCCTGGAAAGGTTATGGGAAGTCTGGCACCTGTTTGAGCATTAACCAAGTCCGTAGCTTATAACTTTTTAATTAAGAATTTCCCTATTGATTTTTCTGGACTGGCAAATGACTATGCCATCAGCTGTCATCCTATTCCCATCTCCCATTCGATTCCCATTCTAATTATGCAATATCCTCGAGGAACCCGTAAACTGCACCTGTCACACCTTGAGGCGCCGCCTCCGCTGCTGCATTCGGAAACTGGGTTAACGATAAATTACAAATGGTGTCAGGTCCTAGTTAGGGACCTTGCCACGCCCCCTGCCCACCCCCTCCGCTGACACATCGGAGGCCAGCTGGGTGCAAGTGCCCCACCGCGTGCTCCAGTTTCGTCGCTCGTCACTCGTCGCTCGGCGTTTCGTGCTCTTGGCCAGGCCATGATCTACTACCACAGTTGCAGTTGCCTGCTGCTTGGCCTCCCTTCTTCCAAGTTGTCTCGAAATGCAGCAAGCCAAAAACAAAACAAAGTATTTGAGAGAGATTAGTGCAAGTCGGGAAATACACTTTTTGGACCAAATAAATAAAAATTATTACTAACCTAGAATTGGTAAAACCAAATACAAGTTTAAAAGAAATTCGTCGCTTTAATCCTCTAACACTTATTTTTATAGCCGTTACGTTTTTAAAAACCGAAAATAATTAGAAATTAAAAAAAATAAAATTGCAATTTAACACAAATATATAAAATAAAAATAAACATTTGACCAATCTTGCGCAAATTAATTCAAAATCTGAATAAGAATTCTTAGAAAGTCGATTTCCTTATAATTGTTGTGGAGGGCTAATTTGTAGTTATCCGATATTGATTGATATTTTTTAAGAAATGACAGATTTTTGTTAGGTACTAGCAATGCTTTTTGGCCAGGGTAATCCTACGCTTACGCGAGTAACTACGTTGTACGTGGCAAGTTGCGAACGTGCCTATGAACCAGTTGCACCTCTCCATCCCGCTCTCGGCCGCCGTCTGCCGTCGCGCTCTCCCGCTCGAGAGCAGTCGACTGACTGGGGCAAGCCTAACTAACCTCCAACGCCCAGCCAGACCAAACAGACCGCCCTGACGCCCTACTTTTGCGATATAACTGGCAAGGTTGGTCCTTGATGTTCAGCAGTGACCCGCTTTCGGTTTTGTTTTTGGATTCTCTGCAAATTCTGCTCCATTTGTCAAGAAATTTTGAAGGCTCATCTTCGCAGAAACCAAGTCGAAGTCATCAATAGAAGAATATCTTGGCAAAGTCCTGCGAAGGCTTTGCAAATATCTTTAACATTGCCTCTTTGAAATCCAGGTCAAACCGCACCTCTAGACAGAAGGAATATGACAGAACTAAAAACAAATCGAAATGGATTTCAATTTGCGGTGCACCACGATTTGATTTTTCCGTGTGTTTGATTTGTGGTTGGTTCGGGGGGTTCGGGAGCTTCAGGTTCAGAGTGAAATGCCATTTCGGGTGGAACAAAGGAAACCGCCGGGCTAATCCTTCTATTCACTGAATCAGTCCCCCAGTTGCTGATTCATTGGGGCAACAAAAGAGAAACTTCCAGCAAGAATAATAAAATTAATTTCAACTCTGGCCGCAGACGAACTTCGCTGCCTTCTCCTCCTTCTCTTGCGCTTCTTTAGGGGGGCAATCTTCTCTGGATTTAGTCGGTTTGTTTCTGGTGGATGTTGCGGCAGGTCGCAAATATTCAGACGCAGCCACATTGCCAGACGATGATGACTCCACTGAGGTCTTTAAACCAGCTATGGCTAACGGCTGACTCACGAAAATACGATATTAAACATATTTATGCCCACCATTTTATTATAAAACTCTTTAAATTCCGCAAGTTAAAGCATAATAATGTGATTGAGCACTCGATTTCATGTACCTTCATCGTACATTTCTTTTTATAGACGCTTAGGCTCCTGTTGTTTTTGAAGTGTTTTGTAAAAACTGTAACTGTTTTATTTCTCAAATGTTCATTTCGAATACTGAGCTTTTTTAAATCCAAATCAATTGTTTTTTTCCACATTTTTTTCTTGAATCTCAAGTATCTCAAATCAACAAAATTTGCATCACCTCAATCTTTAGGAACTAAGGCCTATTTATCCCACAAGCTAAAGCATCTTAAAAAATCAATGATCTGACCAAATAAATCTACCTTCAGAATTCTGTATTTGTTCAGTTTGATATTCAATCTGGTTTACCTACAAAGGAATATTTACTCAACATTTTATATACACATTGAGTCCAATTTCTTTCCACACAATTACTTCAATTTCGACCCCTTCTCTGTTATTCAGTAAATCACATGTTTGATTATCTCATTTCTTGGCTATCTCACTGAGAATCCCTCTCCCCGGCTGCAGTAATGGCAGTAATGTCCTCGACGGCAGGGAATGCATTTTGGCATTGACTGCCTGACGACAGCCCACAGTGCGTATGAGTAATATCCAAAGACAGCAGCGAGCAGCAGTAACAAAGTTCAAGGGGTTTTGTGGGCGGGATAGGGCATCAGATTGGAGCTGTCATGAAGTAAATGCAACGTCGCCAAACGCCAACGCCATCGACCATTTAGCATCTTCATCATCATTCCTATCATCATTGCTAAGTGTTGTTGCTCTTGTCTTTTGGCGGCTGCGCCATGTAATACCCTGTAATCTTACTGGGAGTATTTATGGAGGGTCATTTCTTATCATTCGCCAAGAAAAATTGATCTCGAATAATAGAAAATCGAATGTTTCTGATTGAGTATTTTTCGAGAATAAATAAGCTTTAAATTGAGGAGAAATTGTTCTTGATTTTATTTTAAGGGATAAAACGATCTTACTTTTGAGATCGAAAATACTCAAGATCTTTTACGATTTTTGTCTTTTTTTCAAGAACAAATATTCTTTAAATTGAGACGAAATTACTCTTGAATTTATTTTTCTCGAAGAAACGAACTTTGATAATACTTTTTTGGTCATATTTTTGATGAGACATTTTTTAAAAATGGGTTCAGAACAGGATATCGTTAAGTTGGTACATTTCTAAAGCCGATTGCTCACATTCTTTGTTTTATTTTTTAAGAAAACACAGACATAACGAGGGAAGTGTAAGAAAAGGGGATCGGCGAACACGCAAAGTAAATAGTAACATGTGCATTACTTGGCATTCATCTCGGGTCTGAGCACTCTCCACCCTTAAGCCCCAGCCCCAGCCCCTGCATCCCGAGACCCATTCCTTCCCGCTACTTCTCCATCTGTTCCACATTTAACGAGAATAATTGCAGCGACAGTTTGGCGCTACTGCACTTACCCCGGGCAGTAGAAAAGTCAGGCGGCAGTAGTAACATTACCCCCAACTCCCCGATGTCGATGGGAAAAAGTCTTTGAATGTCTTTGATGAAATATTGAAATTGTTGGATGCTGATGTCCGGGTTACACAGAGATGGTCGGGTCGGAATACTTTGGGGTCCGGCCAACATTGAATCTCGACTGGGGGACTGGCTATATTCGGATTCCAAGGGGTCTGTCACGTGGTGTCCACTCTGGATGGTCCGAACTTTTAGCCTTGTTGTTGTGCTTGTTTCGGCGTCAAGTGGATCGTTATAAATTGCTCAATTTTAGGAGAGCAAAGAAAATGCATTTTTAGTGTAAATAAATAATGACTCAAAACGAGTAAAGGATTCGCAGTGGCTAGCTAGCCCCAGCTCTACATTAACTTGTGATATATTGGCAATGACATCTAAACAGGAATTGGGCTTGAAATGCTGCCAATGGTCGAGAGAACTGACCAGTCTTGACGTCAGCTAATTGAAGGCTGGCCGAAAAAAAAGGAAAACCCAAATTGTAGATTTATTTACTGTGACTACGAGCTGGTTCCGTTTGAGGAACAGCTACATTATTTTTGTAAAAATGCCCCATAGCTAAAAAACCCGTTTAAATTAAGACGAGATATTTTTAAAAACAAAATGAGTTCCGGTGATTTGGATTAAACTTAAGCCATGACTGATTTCTTCTTGGAAATATACTTTCAAACCCGCTCAAGTTTCTTTTTCTTTCATTTTGAGTAAGCTCCGAGATTATTTTTAATTTACTTATCCGAAAAATTCGCAGAAGAGCGAGTAACGAAAATTCCCACTGATTCGATGAAAGCTAATCTCAAGGGATTTCCCCGAACGAGATTGCATTGAAATTTGTGTAAGCTTATCAGTAGTCGTCACATTGGAGATTAGATGAAACAGCAAATGTTATAAGGGGAGTTTCCCCATAAAAAAAGCTTGTTTAGAAATTAAAGCTAAATTTTTCGGTTGGCGTTTTTGCGGTTTTCTCCTGCTTGCCGCATTCTGAATGTTGGCAAATAACCGTTATCTTCAAGTTAAATCGCTTTGAGGTTGTTTTTCGTGGTTGACTCTTTCATCATTTCCCCTCTCCATATTTTATTTGTATTTTTCTTTTATTTACACATTTATTGCCGCATTTTTTGTTGTTTTCCTTCAGCATTACGGAACTGTTTCGGTTTCTGTTTTGGTTTGAATTGCAACGTTGAAAGCGTTGCAAGCAAATACCTTCGTCTTCTTCTTCACCTCTAGTTGTTATTGTTGTTTAATGCATAGTGAGAAAATTTGGAATCTTCTCAGGGGTAATATTACAGGATGGTTAATAATAAACTTAAATCACATTCAAATAAATAGCGCGTTTTATAGAAATTTCTTGAGTTTTCAATTCACTTAAGGTATTTAAGTATTTATTGGGGCATCTTTATAAAAGATTTAATAACTTTAATGAAT
This sequence comes from Drosophila lutescens, assembly GCA_037075285.1. Lineage (NCBI taxonomy): Eukaryota > Metazoa > Arthropoda > Insecta > Diptera > Drosophilidae > Drosophila > Drosophila lutescens. The sequence continues at coordinate 346,586 of JBAMCF010000072.1, read as the reverse complement.
ATGTAGTTAACAAGAGAGAACGCTATAGTCGGGTTGGTGTCCCGACTATCTAATACCCGTCACTCAGCTAAAGGGAGTGCGAACGCTGTACTCGGGTTGGTGTCCCGACTATCTATTGGGGCTAAAGGGAGTGCGAGGGAGATAGATATATGAACAATTTTGATTGCGTATAACTTTTTAATGAATGGTCCGATTTGAAAAATGTCTTCTACATTTCGATAGGTATTGATAAACACAATAAAACTGCATTTTTACTTTTCCGAAATATTGAAATTTTTAAAATCGTATATAAGCGATTGTGGGCGTTAGAGGGGGCGTGGCACCCTTTTGAAACAAACTTGCGCTGCGTAGGAACTCCTAGAATCTGCATGCAAAACGCCAATCTTCTAGCTTTTATAGTTTCCGAGATCTCAGCGTTCATACAGACAGACAGACGGACAGACGGACAGACGGACAGACAGACAGACGGACAGACAGACGGACAGACGGACATGGCTAGATCGACTCGGCTAGTGATCCTGATCAAGAATATATATACTTTATAGGGTCGGAAACGTTTCCTTCTAGCTGTTACATACTTTTGCACGAATACAATATACCCTTTTACTCTACGAGTAACGGGTATAAAAATATGATCTAAATAACGAGTTTGTTCTTCGAATACCATAGGATCTACGTTTATTTTATATAATTCAAAACTTTACAGTGTACTCATCTCTTTTTTGTAACAATTTCACAGATAAGTAATAAGTTTGTCTAAACAATATTTTCAAAAAAAAATCCTGCATTATGCATGTAAAGAATACTCTTAACATGTCTTTAAATATTTTTAATACACTTATAATTAAAAATGTATCGTATTATTCCCTCTGTGTGCGATGTATTGTTGGTGGTGCCGTTTCTTGTTTCCATTTTTCATGCAGCCAACGCTCTCTCAACGTCGTCGTTTTCATTTTTGCTTTTTTGGCGAATGCTGTTTTTTATTTATTCACTCTTTTTTTTATTATTTTTATTTTTGCTGTGCAACAACGGCAGAGTCCAAAGTCCATAAAGCATCACGTTGTCAGTGTGGTTGTTGTTGTAGTTGCTGCTGCTGTTGCTGGTGCTTCTTCTTTGCCGCCTTGCTTTTTTTGTTTTGGTTTCAATTTTTTACTGAAAGTGGCAGAGCCACAAGCCAAGGTGAAGCTCTTCTTTTCCCTCCTGATAAAGTCGAAGGGGTGGTGGTGCGGTGGGGTTTTTGCACACAAGACAAACGCCGCAAAACGTGCAAGAATAATACGTAAAAAATAAAAATAAACAAAAAAATAAACTGAAAATAAAATACGAAAAATGAGTTAAGAGAAACGGACGTTCATATGGCCAAAGCTCTTGAGCTCTATAGAGGTATTCTTGGCGTTGTTGTTGTCTTTTATCGCCTCTTCTTCAACTGCAAGTTTGGAGCTTCTGGAACGTTTTCACATGTGCAAATTTTAAGCGACCGTTTCCCATTCCCATTTAAGCACAGTCCCTTTATTCGAAAAACGAGAAAAGAAACCGTTTCAACCAGGGTTACAGCAAAAGGCGGTTATTTTTCAAACTAAAGGTTTTTTAAAAACCATTTAAAAAATGGTAGTAATTAGAAGTATTATATTATTGGAGAGATTCCCTTTTTTTTTAATTTTTGATAAAGCTTGAAAAATTTTCTATGTATCGATATTATTGAAATTTTTAAAACATCGCTGTTTATCTTAAAACTTTAATAACATTAAAGAGTCAGTGTATTGTGTCTCATACCCCGATTTTTGCCACCAGCTTTCTATCCCTGAAACCTGAAACGGTTATGCCTCTCAGCATTTTTGGATTAATTGTTTGTAGCACTTTCAAGTTCCCACCGGCACCTTTGCCTCCCCACTGCCAAAAACAATTTAGCCAAAAACGGTGAGGTGGGGGGCACTGAGTCAGAGACAATTGGGCTTGGACTGGAACGAAGAAGAAGACCCAAGGCTTTTGGTGGACCCTCTTCAGAGTTTCCCCGGAGGTTCATTGATTTTGCACAAGTGCTGAACTGACCCTCGCATTTCGCCATGACCGTTTGTTTGCACATGCAAATCACGAATACACGAAAATATTTCCAGATAATTTATTATTTAGTTTATAGCCCTGGCCGCTAGAGATTGGAATCGTATCTTGTGGAATGAGCGTCGTAAAATGCCAAGTGCTGTGTGGAATCGAGTGAAGAAAGGGGGTTGGGGGCAAATCCTCAATCATTTCCTTAATTAACTCGGGTTGTCTTTAAATCGCAATTATTTGGCTGTTCACTTAATTAATGAAAGTATTTCTTATGACACCCACCATTTCACTTAACCTGTGCCGACGACGACAACGACGTTCTCCGAGATTTCAACAATAATTTTGATTAATCAATTTTGTGGGGCAAGAAATCATTCTCGAGCCCCGAGACTTCCTCCTCCGCACATCTTTAGCCGTCTGTGTTTTGCTCTTGTGCTTCTTGTGTGTGGGAGGAAGCATTTCCCTTTCTCGCTTAATTAAGTTGGTCACTTGGCTCAGGCGCTGACTTTGAGTGGGTGACGGATGGCAGAGAGACAAAGAAGAAGCCAAAGCCACAGTTGTCTTGGCGTCAATAATGATGACCGAAAGATAATACCGAGTGTTCAACATGAAGAAGTTAATTCTGAAACTTGATACTTTAAAATTTTCGAATCGGAGCATTCATTTAAAAGTTATTAGCAAATAAGGGAATGGCCCTAGGGTGCAATCAGTGCAAGCAGTGGCTTTGATGCTTGCATTTCTCCATCTCCTCGCATTTCCTTTAGCTGAGTAATGGGTATCTGATAGTCGTGGTACTCGATTCAAAAAAATGTAAGACCATGTTGAATACTCAAAGGGCTATAGAATGGTTAATCCAAGCAAAAACATATCTGAGGCTCTCCAGGGTCGGAACGAATCGAAACGGAACGGAATGCGACGGAATGGTACAAGTTTTGCAGCAAAAGCTGAATCGCGGAAAAACAGTGAGGCGAGGAAGTGAAATTCTGCCTTTGAACGTGACGGAAATTGAATTTCCGGTTCTTGGCGATGACACTTTTGGCACAGGCAAAACGCCAACGTGGTTCGACACTGTTGTTTTTGCCGCTTTTGTTGCCTTCTGTGCCCATTGAAAAAAAGGGAGTAGGCGAGTGACGCATGCGCAGAGCTGAAGTGTGTGACTTCGTTACTTTTTTATTTCGTTTCTGCCAGCGAACGTGTGTGTGGGTGGGCGCGATTCCAATTGCAATTCATGTCAGACTGTGCCTGTGGAAATGAGTTGTAATTAGAAGCTTCCTACAAAGAGTTCCGGATTGAAGTTCCGCTAATTGTCGTTCCTTTCGATTTTAACAAAGTCAACGAGTTGGTGTTTTGTTTGAGAGTCGTAAAAAGTATGAAGAACTTTAGTTCGTATTCGAAAACGTTCAAAAATATCACCTATAAACTAAAATATTTATCGTAAGTATTAAGACAGTTTTTTCGAAGGTTTTACTTAATTTGCATAAACAAAAACTACAAATTTTCGAGAATTAAAGTTAAAAATTAAAAAAAATTGTATAGCTTCTACAGTAAGAATGGTTTGTTTTACAGAGTTGTGTGCTAGTTTTTATATGGTTTTTTTGTACAAGTAATTTTGGATGGATGATTTTCTAATTGCATCGTTGGGCCTAAGCTCACAACACCCTCCTTTTTCCATTTCTCATTCTGTATATTGGGGTGCCTCCCGCCGAGTTGAAAGCTATGTGGGTGGATGGGTATGGGGAAATGGAGATGGTGATGGTGAAAATGGAAAATGACTGGGAGGAAAATGGGTTGACGGTCGATTGGTCGTTAGTCGTTGTTGGATGTTGAATGTTGGTCGCGTTGGTGGCTGCAATTTCCTGGCACCTTTCTCCCCACCCCCTGTGCCTCCGACTTCTTTGCAGCCAAACACCACCGCATGCTAATGTTATAAACTTTGCAATTATTGCATTTACTCTCATTTACCACTGGGTTTGTGTTTGCCGTTGTTGCCCGCTGCTGCTGCTCGTTATTGCCGGCGCACACGGGCCACTTAAAATCCGAGGAAAAAGGCATAAAATCAGGGTGAAGCGAGGGAGCGAAGCCCAAGTGGCGGAATAAAAGAAAAATTGCAATGGAGAACATTCACGCCTGGCGCCAGGCAGCCCCACAACAGACCCATTCCAATCCACGGATCCCCCATTCTCCATTCCAAGTCCCATTCGAATCCCAGACTCGAGAACTGCAGAGGTAGAGATGGTAAAGTACATGGAGCATGAACCGAAACTATAACAAAAACCTATTACCCAAAGTTATTAGAAGATTTAAGAGCGAGAAAGTCATTAACAGCGAAGAATAAAACTTATCTGATAGAAAAAAGTAATTGAACATTTTTTAGATTTAGACTGCAGCCCGTTTTTATTCCTTGGTTTATGTTTGAATTTAAAATTAATTAAACATTTTAATATTATTTTATTTAAATAAAGATATACGAATTAAGAACGAGAAAGTCATAAATATATTTTAGATTTTTACTACAATCCGTTTTCACTCTTAAGTTTAAGTTAGAGATAAGCTCCAGTTAAATTTATTAAAACTGATCTACAAATCATTCCTTTTTTATTTCAAATATTTGTTGGATATAAAAATTAATATTACCATCAAAAATGCGTTTAGTAATCTCCTCTCTAGACTTACGGGCTTCCAAAGTTCCGTTAGCTAACCAAAAGTGTAACGGTAGAGGGCAGTTTGATGGGTGGCTGGTAAGGAACATTTCCGCGGAGGTTATTGGCAGGCAGCAGAGTCACTCAAACCTCCCCGAAATACCCACCGAACCGAACCATCCACCCACTGGATGTTCTCACATGTTTTCCATAACAAACAACAACTTTGGCAGGAGGAAAGTGAGTGAGGCTTTGGCCATAAATGCACGCCACAAATAATTTGCAAATTACGGGCGCAGGTAATTGTCGTCGTCATCGTGGCTATGAGGTTGCAGCAGGTGAGAAGAAAATAAAATAAAAATACAAAACCGTCGACGACGTCGTGGCTGCAATTACGCAGGTGGAGTATCCTCCTGGCGCCAAGTGCCCCAGGATTGGCCTTTGTTTGTTGGCCTTAGCTGCGTTCGTGGGGCCCCAGCACCACCACCAACACAATAATTGGGTCATAAAAAAGTTATTTGTGTAAAATTATGAAAATAAACTCAATTGCAATAATTTGCTATGGGAGAATTCCAAACAAAAGACCCGGAACCGGAGGATTACCAGGAAATGATCAAGGACTAGTAGCCGGGGAACGGAGTTCTCCGTGGGGCAAGAAAATAGAAAATACCTCGACCACAGCTGCGTGTGGCCAATGAAAATGTAAACAAATTGCGAATCACAGGAAATTTCTACTTTATGATTTCCATAGAAAACGGAAGCAAATTAGTGAATTGAAGACCGAAATATATTCTCTAATTGCCAGTTGTAATTGGAGCTGGGTTTTTGTGGAATCAAGATATGGCTACACCAAAAAACAAAAATTTTGATCATTGGGAAACTATTTAAAGATAAATGGGATCCTAGTGAGTGGTAAAAATCTTAAATAATACTATTACTAAATTAATGTACATATTTTATGACGATTAATTAGTTGTATTTTCTATTTTGGGATGTCTCTTTTTAAATCGCATCACAAATTGTTTATAGTGTAGCAATAAAAACGCAATTAGGAAATATATAATTGAAACAATAAAATCCAACATGGAATAAGATAAGGAATATGTCCAGGAAGAAATAAAAAAAATGCAATTATTACTTCTTTAAGAATAATTGTTAAATAAATGGTTTAAAATTCTCATTTACCTTTTGTTTCTTCCGTTTTAAATGATTTCTTTTTTAAATTTCGATAGTTTAAACGCAGAACTATCGAAATCGCAGTTTGTTTACTTACACACACACAAAGAGAGCACTGCAAGGGTATTGGTGGGGGAGCAGCCGCGTCTGCCCAAAATGCAAAACCGGCAAATATCGCTACATTCCGAATGTTTTGACAAACTACCATTAACCACGCACTTCCCGCACTTTCATCAACACTTTACACCACTTTTGCACTTCCTTAACGAACGGATTAACACTTAAAACACGAATTTACTTTACCGACGAATTAAAGCTGCAAACGGTGAGAAAAGAGAAATGACGGAGGCACATAGTTTTCTCTCTCTCCCACACAATGATTCTCAGCTGGCAGAAGCTGATCTCTACAGCACTATGATGAGCACATATCTAATTCTTGGTCACCCTAGGAAAATTGAAAGGAAACAGCACGTATTAAATTTAAAACGACATATTAATTATTATTTATTTTTAGAGTAATCCAATTTTTAAGTAAAATTACAAATTTAGATAAATGCAGCCGAAAATTCATTGATTATAACTTTGACAAAGAGAGAGAAATAGGATTACGAAATATTCATTTAAATCAAAAACCCTGCAGATAAAATTCATAACTTTTTCATCTCTTTAAAAACTATTTTTATTTTTATCTTTGATTTTTAATAATTAAGTATTGCAGTTGAAACTAAAATAGTCCAGAATAAGCTAATGCAAAAAAAAGCAATAATTAAATAGATTAGGCAATGAATGTCACTGCTTTTGAGCAAAGAATGTTTAACAGCCTTCATAGCCTATGGCAAAAGTAAACAAAATCAATCAGCATTATCCTAAGAATTAAAGTCAACTAGATTGACAATAAATCAATATTAATTTGACTTTGAATCGAGACTGTCGGAGGGAAAGGGGCGAACTGAAAGAGAATAATTGCACCATTAAGCCCACATTAAAGACCTGAATATATTTCAGATTTCAGATTTATCCAACGTTCAAGGGGGAGGAGAGGCAAACATCCATCCAAACCTCCCACCATCAGCAGCTACTGCTGTCAAGTGCAACGGTAAATTGCCATTCGATATGCAAATGGCAGCCGCATTCACAAAACGCTGCGCTTTTCAATTGCTTTTCTCTGCATTGAAATCAATTTAACTTTCTGCTCAATGCCAATCATTGGCACCCCGCACACACACACACACACACACACTGGCTATATCAGTTCCAGTTTATAGATGGGCGAGAACAGGAGAAAGGGAGAAAGACGAGGAATATACCAAGTGCTGTGGCTGAAAAACAAACAATCAAACGGATCCAAAACGCTTATTTCAAAATTCATTTGTCATTTTGTGACAGGCGAACCAATATTGAACGGGGTGGTCCAACGAGATGGGTGGGAAAACGGGGTAAGGGTAAGGTGTAAGGTGGGTGGGTGGTAAGCTCCTTCATTGCCAAGCCGAAGGCAAATAAGCCGAGCGCATTTTGCTAAAATTATTTTGAAAAACATACTATACCCTTTGTAAGAAAATGGGTATAACAGGGAAAAAAAGAATTCTCTCGCTTTAAAATAGGTTCAATTAAAAACTAAAAACAATATTAAAAAATAAATTAAAATATTTAAATATTAAATATTCAAAACAACTTCGTCAGTCGTGGTTTAATTATAAAAAGTTTTCTTATGGAACATCATCTACAATTTTTTTTATATATTTAATAATTATTTAAATTATAATTTAAAGGGGAGTTTACAGTACGAGTACTTACTTTTACCTAATCTTCCTAAGCAAACCAAATTTTTATTGCAAGGTTTTACAAAAGTATTTGCAATTTTTTTTTTAATTTATTGTTCTATAGATGTAATTACTGTACCATCTTTTACCCAATTTTGGATTTATTAAAAAGAAAACAATATCCATTTTTTTTTAAGATTATTCGGATAACTGAATAAAAAATCGATTCAGTGTGAAAAACTGCACTCCCTTTGATTCGGGAAACGGTGGAAACAGGGTGTTGCGGGCATGTTTTTGGTCCGCTATTTTTCCCGGTTCCTGGCCGAGTCTTTTCCGTTTCGCCCCGCTCACCAGTTCCGCAATCAGGAAGGAACATGACATAACACAACGGTAATAGGAAAATCATCGATTTTATTTGATTTATTTGCAGGAGCCTTTTTTCGATCCCCCTTTTCCGCCCCTCTTTCCACAGATGTTGTTTGCTTTAATCGTTCGCCCTACCGATTTTCCCGCTTTTCCCGCTGCGTGGGTTCAACCACCGAAAAAAGCTCGGTTTAAGCGTGGTGCGTGTGTGTGGGTGGTGGTGCAGGCAATAAATCTCGGAAATTGTGTCAGAAAATGTTTCTCTGTCACACACATACAGAGGCACAGAAATACCCATACACACGCACAGTAGGGTCAGGGGTCAGGGCGGCCATATTGAAATTAGAGGCACTTCCGTTTTGGATTTGCCTCTGTGTGTGTTTGTTTGGTTTTTGCGGTTCTTGTGTGTGGGTATGCGAAACTAAGTGCCGGAAAGATATGCGTAACAAATGCCCAAGGAACTCTATGTGGGGAGGGGGGTTTGGTAAAAGAGCCTCCTTTGAGGTCGAGCCCTGCGGGGGAATCCCCCGCTTTCCACTCCTGACTTTCGGCTCCCCATGGCAGCTTATTTCTGTTTACACTTGCGCTCAACCACTCAAACTCAAAGGTATTCCAACGACCATTTATATTTAGTTTTTATTTGTTTGTTTTGATACGATAATTGGGCCACAAGCAATTGCAATAAAAAGCACAAGGAATTTCTATAAATACGGATGGATGTTCCACTTTGGTGATGATGAATTTGAATAGATATTCATAGATGATGGGGGCCTAAGTGGTCTATTAAAAAAGGAAATGTGCGTAAAGGAAATAATATTATTAATATCATATTCCCATTCATTAATATATATGTTACTTACAAATTTTTAAATTAAGAATCATTAATAATATCTGTACTATCGAAAATTAGAGAATATAAATTTAAAAAATTTTAAAACCGAGGAAAACTAAAAAAAAAATCTAATTCGAAATACAGTTGTAAGGCTTTAATCGTTTTGCAACCCAACCGGTAACCGAAAGTAAATATTTTGGCTACACACATTTGGCACATTCTAAAATTAACCTTTATGCATCACATCCATCTTGAGTCAAGTTTTGCCATTTGTTTATATTTGTTTACCAAAAATATCTCTAGATTCGAGTGACCTTCAACTCGGACCCCCAGCAAAAGTCATCGATCTTCGGCACTCGACGGAGTTTAAATACGACCAGTTCCGCTTCGATTTGCGACGAGAACTATTTGCGTAGTAAAATCTAAATGCGAAAATTAGCCCAAAGCGAATTTGATAAATGTTGATGGATTTTTGCCGTTTTCGTTGACTTCTGGCTCCGGTGACTTGGTAATTTGTAATTTGGCGGAGTGAGTGAGTGAGTGAGTCGCGTGTGGGCCGAAACACAAAACTATTCATTGCGAAAGAAATAGGAAAAAATCAACAGAAAATAAACAGAAACAGAAAACAATCGACAATGGCATAGTTTTGCGAGTGTGCGCCGCTTTGTTTTTGTGCAATTCGCCAGTCTATTTTTATCGTCATGCAGTTTATTTATAAAAACGGCATTCGGTTCCATTATCTTAAAAATAAAATCGCACAAACGAGCAGTCAACAATAGCGAAATCAGCAATAATGACTGACAAATAGTCATGAAAAATTACCAAGAGGCAGGCAATGCTTGAAAAACAGATACAACACAAACAACAAATAACAAAAACGAAAACAAATTCAGAAAACCCAAAAATATATAAGACAAACAAAACAATCAAGAGAACACCTTTGAATTGAAAGTTGCGCTGAAAATGAATTTATGAATCAGCGGGTAGCGAAAACGAAATGAAATCATATTTCTCGTGTGCCTCCCCAGATTGCCAAAGCAAATATGAATAAGAAACAATAACAATAATTACCCAACCGAGCGCTGCGGCTGATTGCTAATCTCAGAATGTCGCATCTGCCAGATACAATTTACGTGCCGCTGCAGCAAAGGTTTACGGCCTTCTTCCGCCTTCTATAGAATCTTATATCTTGCATCTGCTACCCAGCTACTCTGTACTACTCGTTACTCTGGTGATTTACAATCCCCCGAAAAAGAACGAAAAAGAGTGTATAAATATTTAACACTCTGTCTGACTGTCGCTCAGCCTGTTTGTCTTTCAAGGTTCAGCAAATGTGTAAATAAATCAAAAGCCGTTGGACTTACATGCGAGGCGAAATGTGATTGATGCCCGGGCGAGGTATGAAGAATTGCATTCGGGGGGCGAATCTGAAAGGGAAAAAGGTAGTCGGGTTTATTGGAAGGATACAATTTACAAGTGCGCACAAACAAGTTGTATGACAAGTAAGGAAATATTTACAGTTCTGTAAGTGTACATCAAAATAAATAAAAGCATAAGTTAATGGGGGTATATACAAATTTTGGAAAAATATAAGAATCAAAAATCTTTATTTTCTATAATTTTCTTTATATTATTGATACTGAGATATTCTTTTAAAAAAAATTTATATTTAAATCGTTGTATTGCCTTTGTCTAAAAATCGAATACATCGATAAATTAAAGTGATATTATTCTTAAAAAAAAAAATAGTTTCGATACGATATTTTTTTACATTTTCGGCTTTAATTAATTATTTATTATAGGTTATCATCTCCATCCCTCTTATTAATTATTTCTTATTTCTTACATTTAATGTGACATTAAATGCAACTCTTATTTTCTACTAAATCTCTCATTGTGGATTTATCCGCTATCAACTTAACTGAATAGTTTCATTATACTCCGTACCGTGGCTTTATCTTATCGGCAATATCAATGCCATGACTCACCCATTCCGCATAAACAAACCCCCCGCCAACCTTTGCTCACCCTTTTGCACTCGCAATTGATTACGGCGCGTACTTCAGTTCCAGTTAAGCGCAAATATTAGCACCGAACCATCAAGCTCCCCGCCGACCCCCTTGGCGCCGCACACCCATGGAAACTAAGAACCCTTCCTATTCCCATTCCAATCCCCATTCCCAACTCCCTGTGAGTTGGAAATTCCTGTATTTGGGTGCGTGAGTAATGTGACGACATTAATTTTCACACTCATTACAACTCCATTAGAAGGGTCCGAACGAAGAGTTGGGAGGATTGGAGGGGGATATAGGTAATTGTCCCGCCCCAGAATTGTGCAAATGGAGAAACAAACAAGAGAGAACGCTATAGTCGGGTGCCCCGACAATCAGATACCCGTTACTCAGGTAAAGGGAGTGCGAGGGAGATCGAGATAGAAACTTTGAACACGCATAACTTTTTAACGAATGGTCCGATTTGAAAAATTTCTTCTACATTTCGATAGGTATTGATAAACACAATAAAACTGCATTTTTACTTTTCCGAAATATTGAAATTTTTAAAATTGTATATAAGCGATTGTGGGCGTTAGAGGGGGCGTGGCACCTTTTTGAAACAAACTTGCGCTGCGTAGGAACTCCTAGAATCTGTATGCAAAATGCCAATCTTCTAGCTTTTATAGTTTCCGAGATCTCAGCGTTCATACGGACAGACGGACAGACAGACAGACAGACAGACGGACAGACGGACATGGCTAGATCGACTCGGCTAGTGATCCTGATCAAGAATATATATACTTTATGGGGTCGGAAACGCTTCCTTCTAGCTGTTACATACTTTTGCACGAATACAATATACCCTTTTACTCTACGAGTAACGGGTATAAAAACGAGACACGAAGCCCCATGGACGATATCCTCGGATTGCACGCACGAGAACGTTTTGGCCCACCCCCTTTTCCCTGACCCCTTCCCAGAGATCCCATTCCACACCTCTGAAAAATAAAACACATCCCACTTTTTTATGCTCCTTGGACTGACGGCCATGGAAGTGTCAACAGAAATTGTACTTTTGTGTACAAATCGAGGTCATTATGAAGCCTTAACGGGGTAAATGAAAAATAAAATTACCCAAAAACTAAGGGCAGTCCAGGCGAAGGGGTGAGAAAAAACAGAACTGTCACTTCGGAAAACATCAAATATTCAAAGGAAAGATTTAGTTTAAACGGACCAGCACTGGAGGAATAAATGAGGGTCAAGGATTTGCATATATTAGAAAAAGGCAAGAAAGTTTCGGAAATACCATTAAGAGTATCACTTACTTTAATCCAAAGAACTGCATTTATGATGCTCTTACATTTATGGCAGAAAATAAAATATTTGTGATCTATTTTTCATAAATTATATCCATAAAAAATAAATAATTAGTAAGCAAATTTTATTTCGAGTATATCGATATTTTTTCGATGTTACGTTCCAGCACCTTTTTTTTCTCTTTGTGTAACCCGCCCTTTGACCTTATCAACTTAAAAAATTAACAACATTATTGCCGAAATGTGTTTTGTCTTTATATTTGATGACCATTCCCGCCCTGAACCTCCCAACGCCCCAGAGGGAAAAGCCAGACAGACACGCAGGCAGGACACCGACGCAGGACGGGGGAAAAACAGCTGGGGAAAACTGGGAAATCTATCGGTCAAGTACAGCCGACGACGAAGACATATTGAGCCTCCTCTTCGCTGCCATTCACTGTCATTTAGAATTCAGCTCAGCGAACAGCCCCAAATTTCAACATTCCGACAAATTCTTGCGCCTCTCTATATTTCTTTCTTTCCAAATGCAGTCACGTAATTTTCGAATTTCCAACAACACCCGAAAAATTTCACTGGTTAGGTGAGGAGGTTATAAGGAGAATGCCCCGCTGCGCTTATCGTTAGACAAAGCGACGGCATCAATTTGTATCTGTAAATTAGTATTCCGCTGCAATTTGCCACGGAAACACCAGAAACACAAACAACAAACAACGAAAATACTTTATACCATCGAATCCGGTCGGTCTGTCGGTCGGTCGGTCAGCGATGATAATAATGATGATGATGATGGTGAATGGGGCGCTAACTTTATGCGGGATCTCTGTGTTCAGCTCGGATATCCGTCCATCGAATCTCATTTTGGCATTGGACAATAATCGCATTAATAATGCGTTTTCGGCTGGCGCACCATGGAGTTCGGGTGGAAAACCATTCTCCATTCGATTCGATCTGAATCTGAGCCGACTCGAATGTCAGGACCCTCATATATCATCACACACTCACTGACTCACTCACTCACTCGGCCGCTCACTCGCCTATTGAAATTAACAGTTAATTTAACTAATAATTGTTTAAATAGACCTTTATCATGATGGATTTCGTTGTGGCGTTTGTTGGCTGTTCTGGTGTCATGGCCTGTCAACACTTTGCCCCGATATTCTGCTGGTTTGGTTAGTCCATGTGTCGGAGTGAATTTGTGGTTGTCTGGGTTAAATGCTGTCCAAGTTAAAGTTCGGTTTGGGTAAAAGCACCGAGTGCAGAAGGCTAAAACATTTATGGAAACAACTTGAGTTTTTCCCATATGCATATTTGGGGATTTTATTGGGAAAATTAAAAAGTACACATATGTCTTAGCTGTTCTCTTTACATTTCTTACATTTCTGACAACTTTAAAATATAGTTTTGGATATTAAAAATTAATTTAAAATAACAATATTACGTCAAGCTATTTAAAATTCAATTAAAGCATTTAGTGATCACTTATCGATATTATCAAATCTATCGACAAATTTCAAAATCAAAGTAAAACTCAAATCAACATTTAACCGCAATTAAAGTGAAACAAAGTATTATATTTTATTCCTGAACCATACTATCGATATAAAGTCCAAACGATTGTTGCTTTCTAAATTGTGAAACCATCGATAGTATCGATAGTTCATTTGAGTATTTTATGAAGCTCCCAACAAAAAGGTAGAAATATATTTATTTAAGAAGGACAACTGGAATATTAAAGGGCCATAAAAACCTTAATATTAGTTTAAATAGTTAATGCCAACCTTCAATATTTTAGCATATTCCTCTAATAGCCCTAATGGCCGAATGCCTTTTCCTAGAACGACATAACACAACTAATTCCCCAATCCATTTCCACATTCGCCCAATCCAGAAAAAAACCCCGGCCAGATAATCCCATTTGGCCTAATAACGCCCTTGAATATCCATATGCTGCATCTACTCCCACAGAAATATGGATAGGAAAAAAAAGCTTTCAACGCTCAAATGGCCTAATCTGGCGGGGGGATACCCTCATCCAATCCTACAATCCCCTTTCTCCCCCCATTTCCCAACCAAGGAAATCTCGAGGAGCTGGCAAGTTCAAAGCAAAGCTAAGGCCAATCACTGACCCTACCTACACAGAAATCTGTTCGCTCCTCCGGAAAGCCAGATACTCGGATACTTGACACGAGCATATAGCTAGCGAAAAATGAAAATAAAATCGCCTCATGGCATCGGCGTCGCCGTCGTCCAGTGGTCCAAATGGAAAGGCCGAGAGACATCCACAGATGTCTCCCCATAAAGATGGGAGGCGAATTATCAGCTGATTTAGTGTCGGGTCAGTTGGCAGTAAAATTCCACACTTTTCTTTACAATTTCACACACACAGCTCACCGAGATAGTGAGAGCGGCGGAGAAAGGAGGCGAAAGGAGGAGGAATGTGACATCAATTGACACGAAAGTTCAGCGTAAATATTTGCCCAGATAAAAAGCAAACACTCGGGCACAAAGAGACACCCATAAATTCCAGCGGTCACCCATCTCATTCACCGAGAACTCGTGAGTGAGCCAGTGAATGAGCGAGTGAGTGTGTATGTGACCATTTAATGACAAAGAATGGAAAAGAACAATTTGCGAATGTGCGACAAACAAATGGAGACATCGCGGCCAGACTCCAATTGCCAATTCCGAACTGCATGCAACAGCAGATACAACAGATACAGAGTCCATTTGGAGAGCAGGAGGATGATAAGGAGGAGGAGGTTCTGGGACATCGTATGATTCAGACCAAATCTAATTAGTTTTGGATCATTATTTCGTACTTTATGGTTATGGCAATGCTTACGAGCAGGTGATACATAGAATGAATCATTTCTGATGTTGCATCCGTAAGCGATATATTTCTAATTAGTTTTCGATTATATATTACACATTATTAAATTACCAAACCTAAGTAGAGGAATTTTTAATTCGTTAATCAAGTACAAATTAATATTCTTGATATTACGTTATCACCACTCCTTGCTGATTCCAATGTTTTCTTTTTCCCAACTCCCCGATTAAATGGAAATTTGCCAGCGCATGCAAGCCAACCCCTTTTCCGCACATTATTGATACACCAAATGTAATATTCCATTTCTGATGCATTTGACTTATCCATCATTTCGATTCGTCATCCATTTAATTTGCCTGTCGCCCTTCCACTGTTAAAATTGCATTCGGGTTGAGGCTGTTTGTTGTTTGCAAGTGTGATGACGATGTTTTTTATTTTTTGCTCCCTTTCGCAATTTATCAGCAGCTGCCTGCTATTTTTGCCACAATGATGCGAACGGAACGGAGGCGGTAATTCCATGGCGTCATTATTATTATATTGTTCCGAGACCAAGGCCGCGTCGCGTCCGAGTCCGTGGAAAAGCGGGAAAAGGAAAGGGAAAGGGAAGGAACTTCACAACCACCCGCCTGGCACGTGAATTGGAAATTGACGACATCGTCGCCACTCAGGGCTCATAATTTATGCGGAAAAGTCGCAGATTGCCGGGCCTAAAAATAAACAAACAATGCGTCGCGACAAGCTCGGGTTTCCGAAGTAAATTATTCACCGGAGATCGATGTGAATGCCAATTAAGTTTCGTTGGAAAATCCAGATTATAGGTAGTAGCTTTATTAAAATCAAGAACGAACTTTTTAAATAAATCAAGCGATCAGTCTTTGATCGATATTTATAGAGGAAACCCTAAAAACCTTTAAACAAAATTTTGGAATTGTACCATATATGCAGTTAATTGTGATTGTAGCTGAAATATTGACCAAATATTTTCGTTGTACTTAAAAATACCAAAATAATGAAGATTTTTGATGAAGAATCATTTTAGGGCTATTGTGTTCGACTATTCTACCAATTAAATTCTTTTAAATTATATAATAATTTATTGTGCACTCGATTGCGATCTTTTCTTTCTTAAACGTGATCGTTGAGTCATGCAAATGGATTCGAAGTGCTACATTTATCTAACTCTTATCAAGCCATTAGTCATAGAAGCGACCACCAGAAAAACCCCGAAGCCCAAGAGAAGTATTCGATAAGAAATTATTAGATATGTAAATACGGAAATTCAGTGGGGAAAAGTGCGGGCAGGGTAGCCCATTGTTCCACCCCCCAAAAGAAAAAAGTACGAGCAGACATTGAGTAATAACATTTTAATAGCCATTGAGATTAATTGGCTCAGGACTGAATCATGCGATCCACTAGAGAAACTACAACCGACGACAGAGACAGAAGACAAAAAACAAAGACAGATAGCAAACTATGCAGATTGTTGAGTCAAATTTTAATTGACCACACGAGCGGGTCATAAAAGTGCGGAATTTCTATTGAGCAAAGGCAAAACAAAGCAAACGAGCAGCCGAATACACAAGTTTACCCGGCATGAAAAGCGAAAGGCGATTGCATGATAAGCTTGCCTTCCCAGCTGAGTGGCCACCTTCGGTCGGCAGTCGGTCCTACCCACCCACCCAGTACCGCTGTACCCGCTTTAGCCCCCTCCCAACTGCCTGTCACGCCCATAGGCACAGTACTTCCTCCTAGAGATGGACCTTGGTAAAATAAAAGGAGGGTTTTCGTACATGAACGCTTCAATGTTACCATAAAAACTGTTTTAGTTTTAGACACCCACTTTCAAATTTTAAGAAAATATTTAGTTCTTAATATCTAATAATAAAATTTAAGAGATATAAATTAAGTAATCGAAAGATTAAGATACAATATTGACCGTTAAAAAAATTTAGTATGATCGTCCTATAAATAAAACAATTTATATTAAGACTATTGTAACAGGTAATTAATTTTCTTTTTTTTTTAGATTTCTATGTCAAACCATTAATCTTCATATTGATCTACAATGTTAAACCTTTTAAAGATTCATAAAATATTATTAGATGATAGACTTAAGAACTGCGATTCAAAAGTGAAAGCAGCGACGTACTCCAGATATCTTGACTTCCTCCAATTCCCAACCTTAAACTTTTTCGTGCGTGAGTTCCCCGCCGCGCAATTCCATTCACGTTCCATTCAGTTGGGCTCAGTTCAGTTCAGTTCCCATCGCAGCTCATCCCGCTGAGCGGCGGCGACTCCATTTGGAGAACTGCAGTCGACGAATTAATTATCTTCAATTCATTCATTAAGTAAGTGTGGGTGGTGGAAGGGAGCGGAAGGTTGGGGAGGTTGGGAAGGTTCGATAATGAATGCACACACCCTCTGTAGTCGGTAGTCCGTAGTCTATAGTCTGTATCTCACATAGTACGTATAGAGCCACTTGTATCTCATAGTACGCCCGACTCGCGTATCTCGCAAATGAATGAAAAACAACTGCCAGGGGAGTAGAGTGGGGTTGGGTGGGGTGGGGCTGGGGAAATGTGGGAAGGTGGCTAAGGTTGTGGGTTGTGCGAAACTGGAACGGGGCTTTTTACCGCATCCGTCGGCGTCGTCGGCGTCACGAGATTTCTGGGTGGAGGCAGAGAGCGGGGAGAGCGGTCGCATAATAAATTATTCGCGTGACCAAATAATTTGCGTTTGGGGAATTTGCAAATGTCAGAGCGAGCTAGGCCACAACTTGGATATGGCTGGGGTTATTCGGTTCGGCCTCTCGAATTTCTCTTATCACTGCCATATCAGACGTCGTTGGGCCAAAGGAAAGTTATTGGTTCCATGAATTATAAATGCCTTATATATACGTTTCTGCTCCATTCGCTGGCCTTTTATCGTCCAAACTTGAACCTTGCCCCTCCATATTTATATTTATGTGGGTGTGTGTGGACTGGCCAAAAGTTCAAACGGAATTCAACCCAACTGGGAAATTATGGTTCAATGATATCACTAATTGCACAGCACAAAAGATATTCCGCTGTGTTTTGCTTTGTTTTTGGCTCTAGATTTATGGGAATTTTGTTTTGATTCCGGTTTTGTTATTGCGGGGGGAGTTGTGTTATGATATTGTGTGAGATAAGTGTAAACAACATTTCAAGAGCAAGGTCATGTCGATAAGGAAATGGAAATGGAAATGGAGAATGTGTGCTTGAGTGCAATGTTTATCACAAGGAAAATCAGAAATATTGGTCAAAACTAGGCAGAAGTATATCCAAAATATCTTGAGACCCAAAATTAACAAAAAACTGGAATGCTGATGGCCTATTTTATTTATTTTAAGTCCAGCTGACTCATAAACTTGTTACTCTCCCTTTTAGCAAACTTTCACTGGGCTCAGAATATTCTTGGTGAAGAAAATATGTTGGTACTTCCATTATCTCCCACACTCAAAAGGCGAGTGGCTCCTAACGAGTTGATAATTTTAATAATTTCGCTACCCCAACCCCGTTGAAAACAATTTACCCCGAAAAGAAAAGGAAATGGCCAGGCCAATGCAACTTACAAATGGGCCACAACTTTGCGGTTCGGAAGTTAAACAGAAAGGGGTCGGCAAACAAGTCAAAGTAAATTTACAAATATTAAGTATACGTTAGGGCCAAAAACAGAAAAAAGGGAAAAGGTATATGAGGGGTAGAGCTATGAGCTGTATAACTTTCTGCAAATTGACTTTCAGCACGCATGGACGCGGTTCTCTATAAGAACAGAGAAAAACAAAACAGCATGTGGCATGTGCGAAAAAGCAGGCGGTACGCCTGTCATTAAATTTCGCGCCATGAGCAGCAGAGGAAATGCCTGGAAATGCAACTGCAACTGCGAAATGCAGCAGGAACAACAACTACTGCTGATAACTAAGTCAGTCGTGTGTCTGCTCCACCCACTTAAACTACCACACATGACATTTTATTATTACAAAATAAGCATTTACCCGACGCATATGACAGTTAATAACAGCAGCAGCAGCAACGGCAGCAGCAGAATGCAAAAATTCCCACAACATCCGGTTGAGAGCATACCAACAGCAACAACACAACAACAACGACAACAACCACAACAACGGCGACAGCAGCAACACAACAAAAATAAATAAAGTAAAACGGAACAAATAAAACTCAGACCGAGAAACGACAAACATTTGCGCCACAGTGGTTTCAATGGAAAGCGAATTATCCTAAAAATGTTGCATATATCCCAGGTTCAAAAAAATAATATAATAATATTCAATAGTTGAGACTTCCAAAGTAAACATGGTGTACAGATATAATTCAGGAGATAGGATTAAAATACATTTCTCAAACATAAAGATCCCTGCACAGGAAAAAAATTAAATATTAATTAAATATTTTGGAGAGATCATGTTATTCATATCATTTTGATATGAATAATGTTTTTTATATATTATTTCACCATATTTGTTCAAAAAACAATAAATTTGGTATTTTAAAACAGTATTTTTATAACTTTTATGAAATGATAAAATATCAAGTTGATGTTTTATTGACATGAAATAAGGTAGAAATGATCCTGTATTTTTTGTGTGGCTTATAGAAACTTAAAAAACGAGTGAATTTGTATGCTATTTTCGTTAAACAAATTTCAATCATTACAAAACAGTCAAAGATGATACAGAGCAATACAGAGCTCGGGCAGATAACAATCCAATGCTTGTAAGAAAATGTTAATTATTGTTAAGTCCTTCTAAAGGATCCTTTTAATATACAATAAGCTGCGGTGGAACTTAAAATAAATGCGTTTGGCGGCAGAGGTCCGGCGGAGAACTACTATACTAAAACCACGGTTCCACTCCGCGTCGGTAGGCGCGAATAGCGTCCGCGTGAGTGGCGGATGTGCATATGGACGGATCGAGTCATGCCGAATACATGGCATGGTGCATCCAAGTCGGAGGCACTGTGGCACAGTGGCTGCCACCGACGCAGCTCGGATGCGAATGCGATGCGCTGCAGCGCTGCGTGAGTCAGCTGCCGTGGAATGTGAGTGGCATACAAAATGTCGCATGCGGATGCGGACCGGTTCAACGGGCGAAAGAAGAAAAATGCAGCCCAGTGAAAAAAATAAAACACTCAAAATGCAAAAGGCAGTGAAGGAGCGAATTGATATGTATGGTCGGGGGTTTTTCTGTTTTCTGTTATTTTTTGCAGTTGCATCGCCAGTGGTGCCAATGCAAACAAGTTGCCGCCGGATAAGAGTTCGGTGTTGGCGGTGGAGAGTCGGAGATGTGTTGTTGGTGGGTGTCGCACCTCCACCTCCACCTCCAACGACCCTCCCCCCATCTATATCCCCATTTAGCCGGCTTTTCCGCTGCATTCTGCCTTACGCCGGTTTTGGGCAACAGATGCCGGCAGCAACAAGTTTCAGCGTCTGAAGTTGCTGATGTTGTGTGCCCACAATCAATACGTCATCAGCAGCGGAGTCGAGAAATTTAATCGCAAACTGTTACTGGTGAACGAATGGGTTTCAGTCAATAAAATATGCCAATTGCCACAATTAAGTTTTGAATTTAGACTTTAGTCTTACATGAAGATTAATTTAAGACACTAGATATAACAAATTAAAAACTCTTTAAATTCAAACACGATACAAGACCGTGTATCGTTTTTTTTTTTTTTTGTCTTTTAATTTCTTTAACCTGTTGAAGTCAACCTACATTCCTCAGATTTCTATCGTCGCCTCCACGTGTCCGTAAGTGACCAGCAAAAATCCATTTACGCCATCATTAATCTTCGACAGCCCTGACGATGCGATGCCATTCGATACGATACCATGCTGCTGGTGGGCAAAAATTAACGCTTAATGATCTGTCGTCCGCTCCGCCATTTGTCCGGCAATTAAAGGGTCCAGAATTCAATCGATGGCAGGGGAAAACGCTATTTAGGGAAATTGAAAAGCTTATCCATATAAATTTACCGAAACATTAGTCTTACCCATAAGATACGATTTTTAAACCATTTTTCTAACAAAGTATTAAAATTAAAAGCAATAATACTTTGAATTTTCTTTTGATTTAAGAAGATTGTAAAATTAATTCAAAAAAATTTAAATTTTTTTAAAATTTTTGATACTTGATAAGAAAGTAATGAAATTATACTCTCTGATATCTTCAAAACGAAATTTTGATTTTAGATATAGTAAGATATAACCACAATCACGATTTTCTTTTCCATAATTTTCAATAAATAAATTGTAATACTTTTTTAACTCTTTCCTCTTTTCCGTTGTCATATGATACACCCAACGATCTCAGGTTCCCTTTCCACAAAGTAATCCCCGTCCGTTTCAGATTACTGATCAAGTCGACTAATTACAGATCTGATAGAAACCGCCACAAAGCGCCCAGTTCCGGACCTCCATTCGGTACACACTATATACTATATAGTGTAAGTACTACACACATGTGTGTTTGCTTTTTGTGAATGGGCCACTCTGATCCGATGATGATGATAATAATGATGGCGCGCTGATGACAATAATGAATGGAGGAGCGGAGATGGAAAACAGATCCGAGAGTGGGACAGAGCAGAGACACTCAACACTCAAGTCATTCACAAATCGGATAGAGCGGGCTGGCCATATAGTTGGCATATATAGCCGAGCCGGCGAACAAACAAAACCAAAAATATTAATTAGCATTTGACGGGGGAATGAGGTCGCTGCCTATGTCGCACACTCAAAAAAAATATATTTTGGAGATTAATTCTGGTAAAATTCTGGAAAATTATCGATATTTGATATTATCGATATGTTCACGATGTCGTATCGATAATATCGATATTTTTAAGGAAAACAAAATAAAATCTAAAAAAAATTATACTGAATACTGATACGGAATTTAAACAAAATGTATATACATTTTTATGAATTTTTTGTATCAGTGCAGTCACAGTCGCAGTCGCAGTTGCCGTCGTCTAATCGCCCGCTCACGAATCGCCAAGCGGATGCCACAAATTTGGGCATGTGTCGCAGCCGCAGTTGCCGTCGCAGTCAGCGCTCGCTGCTTCCTTTTGCGATTTTATGAATGAAAGCTTTTTTGGGTTAAACGTAGTAAACGTTGGCGTAGCACTCGGGCACTCGGGTACATCGCCATCTATGGGCAAAGTGCAGAGTGTCGCTGTGTGAATAGAGCAGAGCCTCGAGTGGATCGGATCGGATCGTATTGGATTGGATTGGAGCGAGTGTATCGAGTGTACTCGGTGGCAGCTCTTTAAATGGATAACTACGATCTCTCACAGACAACTGCGGTTGAGTCATGCGGGGCATGTGGGTTGTCCGAATAGCTTAACTGAAAACTAATACAGTTCGAAATCTACGAAGTAAATACACCAAATTTGAAAAATGCTCTTGACATTATGGCATTTAAGCAGGACCTCTTTGTTTAATAGGTTGTATTCTGATACTATCGATATTATCTATTACTTTGACATTTTGGATATCGATATTATCGAATATTTTGATATTTTGAATAATATATTGATAGATGATTTGAAGAAATTAAACTAAACTTAACTTTAATCATATGATATCAGATATTGGCCGCTCAACGTAAATTCATAAAAACACGTCTCTTTATATGAGACCACCATCTGGCTTGCCAACATACTAAAGTTCACTTACTCCCATAGAGATGATAGTAACTCCTTTTGGTATACCTTCTTCTTACACCATGAAAATGTAAGGACACCAGACGGAAAACACCCTCTGACCACCGAACTCCGACCTCCATGTGCTCTTACAAGTGATACAATTTCAGTTACGATTGCTATTCGATTGTTATGCTACGAATATTGGTTGTTTGCGTCATTGGCTTTAGTGTGTCATTGCCATGCGAATTGGAATAAGATTATTTGCGTGCTTGTTTGTGTGATTTTATTCAATTGTGGTCCCGTGTGTGTTGGTTTGTCATGTCAGAATGCATTCACAAATTCGACATTCAACATTTGCAGCCCCATCCCTCCGAAGAGCACACACAAATTGTCGGCAATTACGGCGAAACGGATTCGAAATACATCCGTCCGTCCGATGATTGTCCATCTGGCAGTCGAATCAATTGACAATTTGCCCTTTTTCTTCCACCGGGCCACGAAAATCGCATTCAATTTGCAGGGACCCTACACATAGATTTCATTTCGTTTTGTGACAGGCCGTTAGCTTTTAGTGTGGTCACTTAAAGCGCAGTTCAAATTCGAAACTCGCTGTGACAGTTACGATAATTATCGTAGTCATCATCATCAGCGGTCATATGTATATCGAAAACATCGGCCGAGTCATCGCCATTATCGTCATCATCATATCGCGGGCAAATTGACTGGACAATTGAGTCCAGTGATTGAAATGTGGCCCAAAAAACATCTGTGGGTGCACACACAGCCATAGGTTTATTTTTTATTTTTTTACAAGAATGACTAACCATTATAGTTTCAATTACCAACGCGTGTCGATAATTTCAATCGTTTTTTATGCCTGTTTTGTTATTCGGGGGCTTCTCCGGTTTCAGTTGCTATTTTGCCACTCGTAAAATTGTTGTAAATTGCGATTGTTAACTTTTAAATCACATTTGAATTAAATCGTAGGTAAAAAAGTGTAGTTCGATTATATGTATAAATAGCCATGGGCATTTTTTTGGGGCAAGTAAACAACGATAAATTATATTTAATTCAATGACAGTTTAATTTATTTGAAATAAATACAAGGAAAAAAATCACTTTATTTGATTTACTGGCTCAATTTGGATTGGAGTAATTCTATTTATAGTAGAACGTCAGTGGTTATCAAAGAATGTCGACTGATGTCTGATTAGATACACGATGTTATGGGCTGTGAACTAGTTTACATATTTTAGCGTTTTAAAGGCCAAGCATTGCACCAAAAGTGATATCATTAGTTATGCATATACATAATTCTTTATCTCAACTGGCAAATATAGAAATATATAGAAAACATAGATTATTGTCCATTCTCTGTACATAAATCTTTTTACAATTTTAAAACCCGCACTGTTATATTTCATTCTATGTCTATCTCTAGTGCGATATATCAGGCATTTCCGTTTTCCCCGGTTTTATAGCCTTGGCAAAGGCCTAATAAATAATTGCACACCTATACGTATACGCAATGTGCCACGACTTTCTGTTTATTCGAAAAACATTGTTGCCGGAAGAGAAACTGTTTCCCGAACTTGCTTTCTCGCTCTAAGACCTTTAAATGGCGTAATGCAAAAACTGTCAGCATTTGTCATTTTGCAACAAAATATATTTTTGGCTTACGCAAAAATGCGCAGAATTAAAAATCAATAAACAAACAGAATGAGGTGCGGTTTTCGCTTGTGCTTGTGCGGGGAAGGCCTGGCCTGGTGGCACGTATGTATTTCCGCAACAGTTGCACTTCTCAAAAGCGATAAACTAATTAAGCAAAAGGCAAAGCAAGAAAGGAAAGTGCTTAAAAAAGAGAAAAGTAATATAATAAAAATCAGAACTTTGGCATAAACTGATCGACTAACTGTTACCCAGTTTAAGTATGTAATATTTTGTTAGCACAGATCAAACAAGATATTAGAATCTTCGGTTAAAATTAAGTATGGTTAATTTGTTATTAAATTTGCATTTTTTTTAATGTTATTCATTCTTTTTATTTGGACGAGTTTTTTGAGATTAAAGTTTAAACCATTAGATATTGTAAACTTGATAGTAAAAATAGCATTTAATTTATTTTTCTACTTTTCACATGACAAAGACCAGCCTCCTCTCCATTACCTGTAGTACCCCTTATAATAACTCACGTAACTCAAGAAACCAACGATAAGGAGAGAAAGAGGTAATGATATGAAAAGGGGGCACGGTGGAGTACGAGTACGAAACGTGTACTCGTATGGGAATGTGTGTTGGATGGGCAGACGACAGAAACAGAGGAAATTGTCACTTTGTTGCAAAAAGAACACGTGCCGCTGATTAGTTAAGTGAGAAGGCCGCACGAGCATGAGCGACTGGGAGATAGAGGGACAGCAGCAGAATGGCCGGGTTCTTCTGCTCGTGATATGGGCTGGCCCACTTCCCCACCCCATTAGCTACCCACCCAACCACCACCCCTTCCTCCTTTTATGGCGAACGCATCATAAAAATTATTTAACGCTATCGCACATTTGTCATGCCGCGTTGGCTCTTTTGCGTGCCTTCGCCTTTTATTATTATTTGTTTCTGTTTCTGTTTTTGTTTTGTGTTTTTGTTTTTCCTCTTGCCTGCGCTTTTGTTTTTACGATTATTAAATTTCCTCAAAAAAGAAATGAAAAGTAAAGGCCAAGAAATATTCTGCACTGACGTAATAACATGACAGTGAGATATGAGTAAGGCGGCGGGCGATGAGGAAGCGACTTCTTTGATTATTTTTACGTGATTTCTCTTGTGGGAAATTATGATTTGATTAGGCTAAAAACTGGATTAAGATTGGGTCGTAGCCACAAAAGTCAGATTGGGTTATGTGCTTGTCATCTTGGGGAGCTTTTAGGGCGGAAGAGCCTACCAAATAAACATTTTCTTGAAAAATACAGGAACATCATACAAATCTTTACGTACTATACTATTTTTTTGAGCTTAGAAGTTCATAGAGAAATATTTGTTGAATACTTTTGTGTCCTTAATAAAACCTAAGAACGAAAAAATCAAGAGGAAATCTGATTGATTTCAGTACTTTTCTTCTTACTTTTTTGGGAACAAGTGTTCTTGAAAACTGTTCTCGATTTGCGTTTTTGAGACTACATAATTCATGATTTCGTTTATTGAGAATGAACAATCTTGAAATAGATATATATATATACATTTGTTGTTCGCAGTTAGCCAAAACCCCTTTAGCATTTCTAAAAGTAAAACGCAAACCTTCAAAAACCCAAAGCACATTATTAACGATCGGGGAACTTCCCTATCCGAAAAGAGATTTCCAGCAACTCTGACGAAATTACCAACGTAATCATAATGTGAACTCGTGATCAATGTTCGTGTGACTTGATTAAATCACAAATTTTGGCCACTTCATTCGCCTTATATATGCGAATATAAACAATCACTTCGCCTTGGTTATCTGCAAAAAGTTTATTTTGGTGAAGTTTTCTGTATGTCACCGCTTCTTTTTTGCAACTGATAAAATGCCACAAGTATCAGAGCACTCTTGAAGAATAATTCCCAAAGCACTGACGTCATGTTGGCGATAAGAAAGACCAAAAGTCAAGGTGACACAATGGAAAACGAAATTAAACAAAATTTGCAGTCGATTTTAAAGTGATTTCCGTTCACACACAAACGAAAGCACTCCAAACACTCTTGGCTGATTTGGTTTGTCAATATTGGCAAAGGGTCAATGGTATTTTTTACTACGGCACGTGTCTGACCGCACAGAAACAAAAGCAACATCGAAGGCAAACAAAATTAAACAATAAATAAATGACAAAATGGAAGAGTGGCAAAGACAACAACAGCAACGAAGAGAAGCTCGAAAAAACAAATGGCAAACTATTAACGCGTTTGTTTACACGCCACAACAGCCACAAAAACATTTAAATGATTGTCATAAATTTGTGCTGAGAACCAGGCAAAAAACGAAAAAAAAATGAAGTGAAAGAGGTGACAAGAGGGCGAAGGGGTACTGAGCACTCGCCATAAATTGGCCAAGATCGGTGGCAATAAACTCACTTTAAATTTTGACTTTCAGCGCTTTTGAAAGTACACAAAAATTACGTATACGGCATGTGTTCAGTGAACACACAACTCTTAATTTCGGCCAGGGGGTCAAAAACTTAGCTGTGGACTTTAAACCGTTAACTTGAGAAGGTTTGTTTTATATATACAAAATACAGAATTATATAAAACATAAAAATATATATGAAGAAATGAATTCGGTACTCTTTAATTAGTCAAAATTAATTTGATTATTAAAGTAATAAATAAAATACAATAAATCTATGAAATTTAGATAAAATTTAAAAAAATTTAAAACACTTTTTTCATAATTCCCAAATTTATTGCACATTGCTGTAAATGAATCAGATCACTGACCAAACATATTTCCTAGAACATAAACTAGTTCTGAGCTCTGACCAACTTCAGTGATATTTATGATGATTGCTTAATAAAATTTGCGAAAGCCGCGCCAAATTGGCAAAATCGTGGATGGGATAATCATCACCGTTACCGTTTTCACCACCCTCCACCCCTCCACCGCTGCACACAATTCCACTGTCCAGACAAATGTAGACAAGTCAGCAAATAAATCAAACAACCTGCACACGCGCTACGGAAAAATCAGAAAAAGAAGAAACATCGCTGATGGGTAAGCAGAATACGATACCCATACCTTGTATTCGCGAAAGGGGGCGACGGCCTCGGCACTAGACATTGTATTGTATTGTATTTTGTACGGTATTGAATTGGAATTCGCGTAAACACCAGATCGCCAGACAGGGACAGAGGAACCCCACACACAGTAGTCCCCCAAGAAAGAAGAGTAGGCGAAAGTGAGCGGCGCAGCGCGGCCTGTGTGCAGTCTAAAATTGGAGCGAAATGCGATTTTCCACCCCCTCCATAAATCAGCGGCATCAGCAACCAAAGATGCCTCCGTCCAGTCTCGAACGGATCATCTCGGGTTGCCCATGGCCATCCAGCCATCCAGTCAGCCAGGCAGGCCAGGCCAAGTCATTCATTCGCATGATGTCTTGCATATGGCAGCAAAGTTTTGCGCGTGCGGTCAAACAAAAGTGGAGCAGCACGTGGAGGGCAGCAGGAAGTCAGCACTGAGAGAAAAATCTGACAAAATTATACCAAGGAAAAACGAAAAAAATATCAAACTTTTAGGAGCTTTATGCTTATTTTTATGGTAAACTAAAGGTAGGTTTTAAACCTCGAATGTAGAGCTCAAAACCTACTACTTGTTCAATTCTAAAAATTATTTAAAATGTTTTTGATATTTTGAAAACCAGAATGGTATTCAAATTTACTTAATTTTTATTTTAATTAATATTTTTTAAAGCATATATTTTTTAACAGACAAACCTACTCAACCTATAACCTACTAACCTGCAAGAATAAATTGGCAAAAAAAAAAAGGACCAACCCTTTAAATTCCTTGGTAATTACAATTTTTTTTTTAAATACATTTGAAAGCAACATTTTAATAATATGTTAATTTCCTGTTAATACTGTCCATTTGTTTAATATTTAGTTTACAGAATTTCTTGCAATATAAAGTTTACAAGTTTAGTTCTATTTCTTACAGTGTACAGGTTTCGAGGTGGCATTCCAATGTGGGCGTGCATTTTGTGGTGTGTGCATCTATTTGTTTGCCCACGAGTGTTTATGTCTGTCCGACCGTTTGTGTTTACACCCGACATCAAAACAGATGGCCAGACTTTGCAGCCAAAGGGGGCGGAAGGGGGTGCGGTGGGCGGTGGAACGGGACGTATTGGGTGGTGCATATACAAGTGGTTATTCAGTTTGGGCGTCGGCGTTTGGCGCTTTCTATTGATCAGCAGCGAGCGTCATGCGAAATACGAAATACGATATGGGAACACACAGATGGTTTTCTAAGCGAACAGCTAAAAAGGGAGTCTGTGCGTGCGTCCAACATGACGTATGAGTGATGCTTGGAATGCCTTGAATCATGCACACACGAGGCGTATGAGTGATTTCGCTTTGCGATTGCGTACTTAATGAAAAAAGCATAAAAATAGGCGATTTTTTTTTACTTTTCACTTTCGCACTTGATAAAAACTGGGTCGGCACGTGTAGGATGTGGAAAAAACATAAGAAAAAAATTCAAAAAAAAAAGAGTAGAACAAATAAAAAAATTCTGGAACCATTATTTAATTGAAATCTATCATTTTTGAATTCATTAAATATTATTTAAACATTTATTAGAGAGTCTTGAAATATATTTTAAATATTTATTTATGTATTTGTACACACAAATTTGACATTTTTTTAAATATCAGTGCTTGGTACAAATAAATAGTCTGTTGCATTAAATATTTTTAAAAATATTTAACATGTCAATTTTTTTAATACTTGTATTATGTTTGTATGTTTGTACATTTATAAAAGTTTATTTAAAACATTTTAACAACTAAATTTTCTTATGCAATAAATAACCACAAAAGATCATCGATTGCATCACCGAAAATTCTATAATAGTTGAAACTGCAGCGAATATCGAAAACTAAAGTTTACAAACCAGAAACAGAAATATATTTTCGCCTGAAATCGCATAAAAACGCTTAGGCTGCTATTTTTTGCACTCAAATGTTTGGCTAAGCGCAAACCCAAATGCAATAAAACACCGCACACACGCTGAAAACAGAGCGCAAATAATACACAAACATTGAAAATTCATGGGCAAACAGAAAAGCAACAGAAACAGCCAGTGAGCGAGCAGAAATGATTTATGCAAATATAACAAGCGCCAGGCGGCGCGATTTGGTTCAATTCTCAGTAGACGATGTTCCCCATTTCGCGATTGCCTCGAATGCCTTTTCAAATGGCGTTCACGTGCGATCAAGTGATCGCTCCATGTGCCAAGTGCCGCCAGTCACCGGATGACGGAACCCAGACGTCCGTCCACGAGGAGCCACGAGGAACCATTCACCGTTCACGAAATCGAGAAAGCCCCAATGAGTTGGGCAAATGTTTCCGCCAGACTTCGATCTAATTTCTCGCCCTTTTCCCAGAAGTGATAACAATCTGGAAATGTTCGCGAGCAACGCCCACAAGTGTTCTGGCTAAAAGCTTTGGGGTGGAGCCGTGAGATGCTGAATGAGTTTTGAAATGAAAACAAAAATCTAAAATCTAAATTCATATGAATTTTTAGTTGATATTATCAAGCAAAACAATTCAAGGAAATTAACAAAATACCATAAACAAGTAAACAAAAAGAAATTAAATCGGGAAATTCAAGGAATAAAAACTCAAAGAACATTAATTCAAAATAAAATATTTAATTATGTTTATAAATAAAAAATTTCACAGAACTGATATCATGGCCATAAAGTTGCGAATTTATGAAATAAATCCATAAATAAATAAATTAAAAAACAAACAAAAAATTAAATATTTACTTAACTTATTTACTTACTTTGTTAAGTTAAATATTACCCACTATTTCACCTAACATAACGTGAGTAAGAGTTTTGTCGAAAATGGTAAACAAACTTCTTAAGGAAAGTGTGATTACAAATGATAAGCGAGTGATAAATTACCGTACACCAGCGAATTACCCCCAATTTAAGTTTGCCAAAATCAAGTTTACTTTTGGGTTTTGCGAAAATTAGCACAAGCAACTTAGCACTACTATTAAAAAGCATGTGACAAAATGGAAACTCGCATTCCCCAGGCTGAAATCGGTGGATGCGAAACGTATTAATTTCAGATTCATTAGTTTTGCCCGCTGATTGCGTTTCGAAAAATT
Source organism: Drosophila lutescens (assembly GCA_037075285.1). Classification (NCBI taxonomy): domain Eukaryota; kingdom Metazoa; phylum Arthropoda; class Insecta; order Diptera; family Drosophilidae; genus Drosophila; species Drosophila lutescens. The sequence continues at coordinate 316,087 of JBAMCF010000072.1, read as the reverse complement.
CCATTCGCAGACGCGTGCCCAAGTCACGCACTTATCGGATGGAAAAGGGGGCTTGGGTGGTATTTTGTGGGGTGTTTTCTGGGTGGATTCCTGAGCGGAGCTTCCCCCAAGGCAGAGCGCGCATGATCGGTTGTCTGACACACACGCCAACGAAAAGTTCTTTCACCTCGAACATGGCTTCTAGTTTCATGTTTTAGTCCGATGATCGTCGTAAACGATCGTCAGCGACTTCGGGAACTTTCAATGCCAGGCGATAGATAAGGGCGGTGTGTTGATAAGGGGCGGGGCGCCAAAAAGAATTATAAACAAATTTATTCGCGCGTGGCAAAGAGAAAGAATGGAGGAAAGAGAGGAACAAAGCCAATCTACAAAAAACCGAAGCTCAACAGGTGGAGATTCTCATTTCGGGGGAACCGGCATATTTCATTCATGCTATCAGCGCTGAAAATTCAAATACAGCAGCTATTTCCGCTCACCAAATATCGATTATTTTATTTGCCAATCTCTTTGCCAAACAAAAATTTATTTGGCCCTTGGCGAGTGTCTTTTGGATCGTATTTCTTGCAGATTTCGAATGCCCCAAGGTCACATTGATAAGGACTATTTCGAATGGAATGCATGGGCAGTACATAGTATTTATTGATTAAATAATCGAGCAATAACAGCATGAATGAATATTGCATACACATTTTTCAAGTCAAAAGTAGGTACGAAATACCATTAGCAGTTCTCAAATTCATATTTTAAAAGTCAATATATCAATTTATTTTCCAAAAGCATATAAGTTAAGCATAAATAATTAAAATCAGATATTGGCCAGCCACAAATATTAGCAAACAAATTATAAATAATCTAGCAAATCTAATAATAAACAAAGTTGGCAAAAACTTGTTCGAGATTTTTCAACTTTGATTCTCATTCTAGTGCCACCTTCATTCAGATTCCCATTCAGTCTTTGAACGTTTCGCATTCTTGAGATTGAATTGCCCTGCTGCTGTTTATGTTATTAACACAACAAACAACCACTTAGCTTCAAAAATGATTTCAAGCATTTGGTGGGGTTTAAAAATAAACATCAAAGCAAGAAACAACGACGGAAGCGCGAGTACATAGAGTACCGAGTACCGAATAAGAGGCCAAAGTGGCCCAAAATAAATATTGAGATGGCTATTTTTAAAACGAAAAGCCGCGTATCCGTTCCTCAATTGCACGGGCACACAAATTGAAGTTTCTAAATCGGGATCGTAACGTATTGGTGATCGTCGTACTCGCAATGTTAATTGGCACCGCTCGAGCGGATCGCTTCGAGTCTAGACTCGAGACAAATCGTTTTAAATTAGATATTTTGACTTCAATTGGACCGCCTCGGGTATGGCTTTTAAAAAGGTTTGTGACATGAAATGGGGGTCTACTCTTTGGATCTTTTAAGTGACTTACAAATCTTCTGGGGAAAATAATTATTATAACATTTCATAGTTTGAGAAAACTTATCACTTGATTTCAAGAACACTCGTTCTCAAAAAAGTGAGAAGATTTGCTCTTGATTTTTCTTTAGTTTCTTTAGTTTTCTCAGTGTTCGTATTTATTAAAAATGTATGTTTTTCTTTTTATCTTTTAATGAAAACCCGTTTTCACTACCATTTGATCTTCCGGTCTAAAAATATACCTTTTTTATAGCTATACATAGATATATACCCAGACTTGATATCACCTTTGGGTTTACTCAATCTCTGACACTCGCATTCACTGCGTATTATTAATTATGCCGGGGAAATTATATTTCAGTGATTTACCTACTCAATTGAGCACAATAAACATGGCAAGTAAACTGTAATTGTCGCTTGTGTTGTTGTCATTTGTTGCTGCTTTTCGCAGTTCATAAATCAAGCGCGAGTGCAAAGTATCTGACAGATACAAATAGCGAATGGCCAGGCCATTCCGCCGCCGTAATGATTGCAACGTTTACGTTCATTTACACTCCATCAATTGCGTAGTTTACGGCCCAAAGTCGGCAGGGAAAAAAATGCGAGCTGAGAGACGGAAAAGTCATTATCGATGCATTCAGGGGTTTAATCAACAATATGGCTATATACATACTATACATAGTACGCAGTTTTGGCACTCTATATTTAGTACTACTAGCGGGGCAATTAGCAAGCTTCTAACGGCGCATATGCATGCAATGCTGGCCAGTGTAAATATAATTAAACATGCTTGCTTAGTGATCAAAACAAAACAATCGTTAAGTAACACACATGCATATGAGTCGCTGTTTGCAATCGATCGGCGATGGTACTTAGAAATTAGAAAAATAGATTGCATAACATGAACATTGAACATCTAAGATTACGAAATAGGTGATACAGCTAATCAAAATTTATAATAAGTATTATCAAAATGGGTTTGACTTAAGTAGGATTTTCTAACGACTGCGAGATTTAATTTAAATATTAAAAATATTTCAAATGCATTAAGAAAGCCATTTGTATATCCAATGAATTATCCTTAATTACAGAATTTACAGAATTTTTTATAGGTTCTCGGAAATACCAAATGATAATGTCTTAATTTTAGCCAGGCAATAATTAGCCAAGTATTTTCAATATGTTTCTAGCCAACCTAAATTTGTTTACATTTCCCATGTGCACACGTGCAGCAAATAGAATTTTCTATCCCCTTCGGAATGAAAATAGCTTATTATTTTAAAGGCAACCCCTTGTCTTCTATATATAAGCTAAATTCATTTGGATGTTAATTAGACGAAAACTAATTAGGATATTTGCAATGCTTTTGCAAACTTAAAAATATAAACAAAAATCCAATGACTATCTAGGAGAGTTCAAGTTAATTTATTCATGGCAATTTTACAAGAAATTCAATTTGGGCCACGTTGTTGTGCTAAATATTTGTACTTTTCCGTACTTAGTTTGCTTTTAGCCAAAAACGCAATTCGATTCTGGTAATGCGCACTTTTGAGAGAGATTAGACCAAAGCTAATACGGCGCATATTTATAAAGCCCACAGAAATAGTACATGTTCATACACTGAGGGAAAAAATGCAGTCTAAATTTAAAACCAAAGTTCTTAATATAAGTACGTTTTGTTAAAACATTTTCTACCTAAAATAAAAACAAACATCCCTAAAGTGAGAGCAAGCGATCTTGAGAACAAGCATTCTCAAAGTGAGAACAAATGTTCTTGAATTAGGACCAAATTGTTCTTGATTTAAGAGCACTGTGATTATTTAAGAACAATCGTTCTTGACTCATTCTTAACTTAAAACGTATTTCTAAACTTTATGATGTGTTTTTCTGAGTGTGTAAGTATACCTGTCAGGTACATCATGCATTCATATATGTATATGGGTCACTCGCGATAAGAACCGATGCAGACATCGTATGTGAGTGCCCAATGAACTCACGTGAGTGCGATTTGTGAATGATTTACGACTGACATGGCGAATATCTTATGACTGTCTGGCATGGGACTGGATAATGCCCTATGGCCGATTTGCGATAGCCCCATCGAAGCCATTATGGCCTGGTATAAAACCCAATAGCCGGGTGCCCTTTCCAATATATGTGTGGCATATGAGCAAATTCAATTTGCGTGAGCAGGAAACGAACATAAATCAAGCGCAGTGCAAGTTGTGGGAATTTGAGTCTTGCACTCGCAGAACTCTGAAACTCTGGAACTTGGAGAACTCGAAGCCAGAGCGGAAATCTTAGCAGTTGATCAATTTTAATGGCTCGCCACTGGAATTACACGATTCCCTACACCAAAGCTACATGGGTAACATGGCCATAACTTTGCCGCGGCACCTGGCAGTTGCATTTCCAATTGCGAATGAAAGTAAACATAAAGGCAGTCCGGGTCAGGCCACACACATTGCTACCGTGGTCTCTGGTAAAGGAAAAAACTTTAGGAATCTAGAAAGATAATAAATTTATGATTTTTCTACTACATGTAGAAATGAATACCTTCTTACAATATTTGTATTTAAAATATGATTTTTTTTAATTTGTTGTTTATAGATTGACATTTTTTTAAAATGTGATTTTACAATTTTGAACATATTAAATAAAATGTGTTTGGTATTCATAATAAAATTACTGGGAATTTTATCAAAACGAGTTTTTTTTATAATATTACAAATTTAAGATTTTTTACATTTATAAAAATAAATAATTTTTAACGATATTTGTATTTCAAATATGATATTTTATAATATATATTTTAGAATATTTAATTTTTTTTTACATATTTTAACATGATATGTTTTCGAGATCTTTCTTATAACATGTTGTATTGGTTGTTATGTGATAGCAGGAGAACCAACAGTTTTAATATTTCCCAACAGTTTGTCCCCACTCGGGTCCCACTGTGCGGCACGAAATATGTTTATCAGTTCAAAGCGCGCCAGCGATAATATTGGCAATTATATCGGCACATCGGCGCCTCGCACGTGACCACTTTCAAGTTCAGCGCCGCAGGAAGGCCACAGTGCTGGCATATTCGCTCCAAGAGACAAGTGAAAGAATTCTTATCTAAGGCGGGTGAGGGGGTGTGGTTACTCACTGGCCAGGGGCAGGGACAGGTGGGCTCAGCTCACCCAACGTGGCCCATGTCAAGGACAGTTCTCTTATGCAGGGCAAAGTTCTATTCTCAAGTTCAAATGCAGGATTATGCAGAAAGTTACGGCCAAGTTACACAAGTGTTATAGAAACTTTTGTTACATTTAGTTTACAGTTTGGGTTATGCAGTTTTACGGAAATTATGGCATTTATGGAAATTCAATACACGTTGAGCGGCTAAAATTATAGAACTTTGTAACAGACTAGCCGATATCTTTTACATTTAAATATAAAATAAATAGAAATGAGATCATACCTAGCATAGAACTTACATGTCTTGGTATCCCCTCTAAACTCATTTTTATACCTGTCCCGTACCCAATCAGTCAAACCCAGGCCTCCTCTTTAAACAATCAAAAAACAGAACTTATTTTCTTTTTTCACTTGCCATATTTCACAATATTGAAATTGTGGGTGTCAGTGCTTGTCATATTTTATTTATTTATTGATCACTTGATTTATGTGCAAATGTGCTGATATTTTTAACATTTCCTGATGAGTTTTCTATTTCTATTTTTGCGCCCAAGGCATATAAATACACCTGTCGGCGGTACATTTGATACAATTTGAGTGTATTTCATAAAATGGTATTAAATGGAATTTAAATTGCCAAAACGATTAGTATTTTGGTGGCATTCACTGTGTGTGGGACTTTTATTTGAAGTGAGCCGATATGTATACGGTGGGAAAGGGGATTGGAAGGTGTTTCAGAAGGGGGTTTAGAAGGGGGTGGGTGGAATTTCAAATCAATTATGACACTGAGCTACCCAAAAAACTGGCGCCATCAGAGTGCGATAAACATTATTTAACAACAAGCGGGTATTGATACGGCGATATTGGCCCCATTTTTTCCTGGAAATTACTTTCCAGTGCACAACTGGTTCTCAAACGAATAGAAAAGCAAGCAAATGGTATTTCAAACGGAAGTGCCACCTTCAGCGTCTTCCAGCTCCTCCGGCTTGGGCACTGGCGCCCACTTCTGCCCCTGCCCCAATGCCAGCGGCCATCCCAGCTCCGGGTCCGTCCTGGGCGGCATCGGCCGCTCCACCCCCTTGGGCTCCAATTTGCCCGCCGCCTCCCGCCGCCGCGCTCATTCCCCCTTGGGCGGCACCGATGGCCTCGGGTTGACCCGGGACTTGAGCCTCAGCGATGCACTAATTGAAAGAGGGAGTGGTTAATAATGGGCAGTAAATCACTGGGTATTTAAGTAGTCCCCAAGGGGATCAGGGTTTATAAGGATTTTTTTCTATTATTGAAAGGAAAATATACTCTTAAGAATCATTGTTCATTGTAAGTTTATGAACTTAAAAAAAGGTTTTAAATATATTACAAAGATTAAAGGTAAACTGATAAAAATTATTAAAGTATTTTTTGTTTTAATTTTTAGTAAATTAGATAAGCCGTATATAAAAAAGCCATTACAAAGACTGAAATTATAATTTTTAGAATTCTCTAAATCAAATAAAAGGTATTCTAAGAGTAAACGCGAATTCATGATGATAAATTCAAATAAATTAATTACTTTAAAGTTGATCCTGAGTCACTCTTTCCCCCAGGGAATTGATTTCAAGAAATCTCACCATTAGCATCGCCAAAGTTATCCAGGATATTATGGCGACTTTCATTGTTAACGGAACTCTTCGAATGCAGGTCGAAATACACTATAGATAGGTTCTATCATGCCCTATCGCTTTATATACTAACCATAATTCCAACGAAATCAAATCTCGTGGGAAGCGCATACTTTGCATTATCTAAACACAAATCTTGAGCAGCCTTGGGGCGATAGCATCTGCTGTAACACGACTTGTTGTTTGGCATCATCTATTATATATTATTAATAAATTTTATTGTTGACAATCGCCTAATTGCTCCCGTGCCCCGTGCATGCTTCTAGCGTGAGTCTATTAATAAATAACTAAATAATTATCCAACCAGTTCAGTCCAGTCAACCGAACGCGAGGAATGATGACATTGCGACCAATATAGTTGTTATTGCGGGGAAATTATTGAGTTATTGTGTACAAAAGTACAAGGTTATTATTAAACAAAAGCGAAATCAAAATAAAAATAAAAACAGAGGGGAACAACAAAATGTAATCGCAATTCGAAGAAAATAAAGTTAAACTGCTATTAAAAATGCAATATTGTTTATGTTTATCTCATTCGGCAGAAATAAATGGCGTCATCAAAGGTTGGGAAAGATTCGTATAATTTTTATTAATAATTTATTTGAGTTACCTTATCTTTTCCAAAAACTCATAATTAAACTATTCTTTGAAATTCAAACTGTGTTTTATTATGTTTAATTCATTGAAACGGCCTAATCTTTACCAAATTCAAAGAAATTAAGCTAAGCTAGAATCTTGTAAGTACTTATAAATCACAAATGTTTACAATGAAACTAAAGTAATAGTTTTTGGGTCATCAGAAATTTAAACAAAAAGCTATGACTTAAATTTGCTAAATCGATGGATTTAAAATAGTGGATTTATTTGTGGTGCATTTTTAGACATTTTGCTGTTTGTAAACCCCTCAACCAACCTGCAATTATCCAGCACGAACAAGTGCAACAATGATAAACAAAACAATTACATTAAACAATCGCAGACACACACGCATTCGCACACATCAATATGTAATTACAAATTCAATGATTTTTAGAGTTAATTTGTTTATTTGCCATACTGAAGTTCCGTCGGAGGTCGTCATTAAAATTTCAACAAAAATAAATAAATAAGTAAGCCGTTTGCCAATTTGCAAAATGCAACTGCATGGAGCAAAAAAACACATTCAGTATTTTATAAACGAACATCCTGACATATATGAACATCGTTTGTCATTGTTATTTGCTCATCTGTGGGTGGTCGTAGTAATGGGCAATATTCCCGATTATCACGTAGCTCAATCCAAAAAAAAAAATACACACACAACCATTGTTGTGGCATCATTAAAAATTAAATCAAAATTAAATGTTCATCAAATGCAATAAAAGCGATTGCGCATGCGATTTTTATACACCTTGTTGTGGTTTATACATGTGCGTTTCGTTTTATTATTTATTTTCCTCGGGATTACCCCTTTCATCCTTCTGCAGTTGTGTATTGAGGAAGTTCATTTGAGGTTTGTACATTATGGGGTTCCATAACTGTTTTAAGCTCCTTTTACGGAGCAAACAAATTTATGGTTTTGTTTTGAGAAATTAATGCGTATTTATTTTTAAATAATCAGTTCTATGCGTAAATAGTTAAAAAGTGTTTAGGACCAGTGAAAATTGAGAATAAAATATTTATATTTATTACCATTTATACGGTAAATAACCATTTTCGTATGAAAATAAAAAACATAAATATTGAATGATTATATTTCTTTAAAAAAAAGTCATAGTTGGTTATTTCATAATTATTTCTGCGGTTAAAACACTCAATTAAATTTGTTTATGTATTTTTCGTTTACTGTTTTGAATTACCAATTTTATTTAAATTATTGTTGCATATTTTAAAAGAATGTTTTGTATTTGTTTCTTTAAAGGGAAATTAAATCTATAAATAGGAACAACCTACGATTGGTCATAATTATAATGAACTTCTTGGTGTATTTTTGTAATTACTGAAATTGAAATTGAAATTACTCATGCCCCAACGGCGACTATCGCTTAATCGCCTTCGGTGCCACCCCGTATCATAGTATCAAATCAGGCGTATCATGCTTATTTTGCGGTTTATTTTCTGAGAAATTTTGACGCGTACGTGTGACATATTTTCTGGAGGCGCCGCCGATAAGGCGCTTCAGACGACAGCAATAACAAAACGAAAGCCAAACAAAAACACCGAGGAAACAGAAACAAAAACAACTGAAAAACACAGGCGAACTGCAAGACAACAATCCCACAGATATAGATTATACAAACTGACAGTTGTCGTAGGTATACTGGTATACTACATATATTCAAGTCGCCGCCACTTTGGCATTCAAAGCATCATCATTGTCGTCCATGGAAATCGTAAGTCCCCGCCAAACCAAGTATTTGCCTTCAGTGCGTCTCGTCAACGCAATCTTCGATGTAAATAATTACAACGAATTCGAATAAAACGCAAATTCTGACTAATAAAGACGAAGCTTAACCCATTTTCAAGTATAACAATACGAAAAGGGGGAAATGACTGAACGGGGGAATTTTATGTTATAGGGGGTCTTTGGGAATTTTGATTTTTTTAATAATAATACAGTTTTTCAATGAACCACGTATATCTTATTTTGAATAATTATTATTATTTTTACCCTTAATTGTTTTACATGAAGTGCTAAAAACGATGTGTTGTAAAAATGGGTTAAATTGATGATGGAAAGGTATTTTTCCCTCTCTTTTGTGGATTTCTGCGTGGGCTAGTGAAGCTCGCCAGAAAAAATGCATTCATTCCCTTTACTGACAATCAATATTGTATGATTTATTCGCTGGTCCTTGGTCCTCAATGAAGGTCGGCTATGGACTACACGGACTATGGGCTTTATCCCACGCTCGTCCAGACGGATAATTAAGTTGCAGGGGTCCTCTGAATACTTGAATACACTTGTTATCAGCAGAATTTCGCTTGTGGGCGCATTAATTGCCCCTGCCAAAAGCAGACAGGAGGCAGGAGGAGGAGGGTGTAATGTGCAGTTTGTGTTTATAAAGCGTAAAATGAAATTATCATCGCACATATTCAATTATCCTGTAATGAAGTGCTGGTGAGGCTGGAGAGTCTGGGGAGTCTGAGGAGGCGGGGCACCGACCTCTTTATCCCCAAAGAGTCTTAGCAGCTGTCTGGGGTCATTTTGATGTCGCAGGTCACTTACCACTTGATTATTAGACGACGAGATCAATGAACTCGACTGCAACAGAATAAATCTCAGTACAAATGGCTGATTCTTGGTTGATTTTGTTACCGAAATTACCGATTGATTAAGGTTCATTATATTATCGATTAAACAAAAATTACAATTGCTTTCAAAATAATGGTACTTAACAGTATTAGCCAGTATTAAGGCCATAATCAAAGATTTAGATCAATTTTCATTTAGAAAACCACAAGAAACTACAAATGTATGTAGAAATAAGTATAAACGATTGTAATTATTAGAAAATTAATTTTAATAAATATATTAATTTATTATGATTATTCAAAAAAGTCTATTAAGTCACTTTAAAAATACAAAAAACATAACAAAATATTTTGGATGTTTATTATAACAAATAACAAAATATTGTTGTTATTATTTTCAAAACAATTGCAATTCTATTATCGATGATTCCAATAGAAATCGAACTCTCTCCTTTACACACACACGCACACGCGCGAACAGGGCAGTTGGTATTGGTGAGAGAGCACCTGCCAAATTGCAAAAACGAAATGTACACAAATAAGTATAAATGTCGGTTGCCGCAATGAACTACCATATAAAACCAAGTCTCTACACCTTGAACTACGCTTTTAACCACTTTTGCCCTTTTTTAACGACCGAATTAACACTTAAAACACAACTTTTCTTAACCAAAAAACGAAAGCTGCGAAAATGGCCGAAGGATTATCGATATTCGATCTCTCCTGATATTCGATAGCTTCCTCTCTCCTAACCTTTCTTGCCTAACAAAAAGCTAACTGCTATAAAATTCAGAAAGAACGTTACAAATGCAATTCAAATTCAAAAGACTTGTAGTAGTAAAATGTATTTTAACTCCTTAGGCACGCTTCGCTTTATTTGCAATGTCATCATTATCCGTCGATTCAAAAATTCCGCTTAATTATTTTGCACTTTGCTCGCCATTCGATTTGTTTTATTTTTTCTTTAACCGCTCTTTTGTTTGTTTATTTATGCCGGCCGATTTCATCAACGTTGCGAATTCCACGTAACACAAAATTACCCCGAAGTGCCAACGACTTGTTACGTGTTGAAATATTTATTAAAAATAAATATAGAAGATCTTTTATTTGCTGGAAATGCCATTAAAAAAAAAAAATTAGAGTTATAAACATGGTTAAGCCCCTTTTTAATTTAAAAAATAAACATAGTTTAATTTAAAAAGAATTCTGAAATTCGAAGCTTTAAGTATTTGTTTGAGTATGAAATATGGAAAACATTTTTAGATTGTAAAAGACCACCTTTACCTTATAAACATTATTTTAATTTTTAAAATATTTTTTGTAAGTTTTTTTCGCAGTAAAGCTTATTCTTTAGTTAAAAATTGTAGCCATACATATTTTGAAAATCCTCAGTCGGCTACCCACTAGATTTTTAGAAACATAATGATCATGACGATTCAAAAAATGCGATTGCATAAGGCGCTGTCGTCGGTCAGTTCAGTCGGTCATCCCCTCGCTCGATCGGTCGGTCCCTAGACCCAAAGCCAAAACCCTTTCCCCAGTTCGTCTGCCCTGTCTAGACGCTTTTAATTTGCGTAATCAAAACACAAAGAGCCACGGCGACTGACAATGAGAACAGAGAGCCGAAACCAAAACAGAAACGAAATATTTCGCCCTAACACGGCGGCAAATAAAAAAACCAACAAAATAACAACAAAGAATCCGTCGGCAGAACAACAATAAAATTTCGTATAAATAATGCAGAAAGAACAGCAACTCAAGTACGACAACAACACAATTACAAATTAAAATGTGTGATAAATGCCAAGAACAACAAGAAAAAAATAAAAGGAGGGGGGTCTGAAAGAAGAGTGTCAACCCTGGCGCCCATTTTCCATCTCGCTCGCGAATAATTTCTTAACCCAATTGCAAACATTAATGTGAAAATAGAACAACGGCACCAGAGCGGAATTTTGAACAATATTGAATCATTTAGTAGTGGGTTATGTGATCGGAGAAGGTGAAGTTATGTATATCCGACACTATATGCAAGGGGGTTGCGTTAGCAGTAAAAACAATTGCATAACACAAGACTGCTTCTGATTTTTTTAGTTTGTCTATATAACAAATTCAGAAATCTGAATTATTAACAAATTATGAACATAATTTCTTTTGAATAAGATTATTGTGCCAGTAAAATATTTCTTAAAATAAATGTAATCAAACTACTATATTATTTAATAATAATTTAAAATAGTTACCTCAAAATTTAAGCCAGTACAAATGACGTGCTTAACCTTGATTTGAAGCATTTCATCTAGCTGCAATTAAACTTTACTGACCGCTCAGTGCAAAGAACCCATTTTAGAACCCGATTGTTAAATGCAAAACAATTATTTATACCCCTAAGTCCAAGAACATCAATCTATCCGTAGAAAAATGCAAATTATAAAATAACCTTGACCGGTAAGCCACAGTTCTAAAACCCCATTCAAGGGGTTCAATGGACTCCTTTTTTGATTTGTCACACCTTCTTTAGCATGTCTAATTATCATTTTAAGTGGCCATATAACAAATGCGATGAAATGCGACGATTAACTTGTACCAAATAAAACTAAGCCAAATCTAAAAATAGCCCCAGTTTAGACGGGGTTTTTGGGCCAAAGTCCAGGTAACGGTTCTCCCCAGAGTAATTATCTCATTTTATGTATATAAATACATATATGTATGTTTCTACATTCGGAGCACCAAAAAAACTGGACTCCAAAACATGCGCCAAAGCGATTATCATATATCAACTGCCGCTTGTTTGCTTCTGCATTCGTTGTATAAGAGGCTAGACTGTAAAGGAACCCGCCGATGGATCGTATTTCACTGATGGATTGCATTCCAGGGGGCTTTCGGTTTTCGGTAGGTGCAGGTGCAAATTTCGCGGCAAATAAGGCCAAAAACGTGCCAATTGTCATATTGCATCATACAAATTGAGCCAAAGTCAACCAAAGTCGTGACCCCGACGTATTAACAGTATTTAAGTTTTCTTTAATTTTTTTTACCATTTCGACGAACTCAAGTTTGGTTTAAGGTTAATTTCTTATAGCTAATTACTTTTAATTTCCTAACTTAAATAAATATGTTTTCCCAAAAATAATGAGTTTTATAATGTCAATTTGATTCTAAATCCTTTTTTTAGGTAATAAAGGTCCTTCAGCTTTTTTTCCTTTTGTTTATCGCTTATATTGACCTATTATACCCTTGCAGAGGGTATTATGATTTCAGTCAGAAGTTTGCAACGCAGTGAAGAAGTTTCCGACCCCATAAAGTACATTTATTCTTTATCAGAATCACTAGACGAGTCGATCTAGCCATGTCCGTCTGTCCGTCCGTCTGTCAGTCTGTCTGTCCGTCCGTCTGTCTGTCCGTTTCTACGCAAACTAGTCTCTCAGTTGCCTTAGGAACGATCGGAAAACTAATGGGAAATTAATTGGAAATAAATTAAAGCTCCGTTGGTTTTGATTGTATTCTCTTCTACTCTGGGAATCAGAATTTCGAATTAAATTTAACAACAATCGGACGACAATATTTTATAGCCGTCATAGGAAGGAAAGAAAAAATAATACGAAATTTAACATTTTGTAATTTGTAATTTAATAGGAATTATTTGCAAGGGTATATAAGCTTCGGCTGGCCGAAGGTAGCTTCCTTTCTTGTTTTTAGATTCTTTTAAATAGGTAGCATTTAACTTTAACAAAATAGTTTTTCCCATTCATGCAGTCACCTCAATGCATTTACTTAATTAGTGTGTTAATAAATATAATTGTTGTTTGGAATTTCCGTTCTGGAAAATGCAGTCATTATAGTATTTCTATTCTATTTTTAACCATATCGCTGTAAAATTCTCAGAACTGACGCCAGCAATTCGTCATCTGTATATGCAAGTTGCAAATTTACGACGTCACGATATCGCAATGGAGTTTATAGTTTCGAGTTATATAGTTTCACATCCATAATATAATAGTGGCCTCATTAGGCGCCACGAAGAAGAAGAAGCAGAAGAACGTGTTTATTATTCCCCGATTTGTTTTGGTTACCTCGTTTGTTTGTATCTTCGGGTGCCGTTTGTAAATGTATCTACACATATATATATCTGCATCTTGCACCTTGGCACGAATCGCAGTCAACAATATGGTTAACTTCATTAACAAGTGCACTACGAATGGTTGTCGCCGCTTTTTGGGTTTGTTTTCGGGGCTTTAGAGCCGGATTTGCCTCGATTTCGGTTCAATTTATCTTGGCCGGCTGGCAATTTGCATGCGAATCCATAATGAGCACGAAGGTCGAATATCTGGTATTTGAAATTTCGAATCTGCCGAATAAATACGTTCGCCTCGTATGTCAAAAGTTATTTATTTCAAAATCAACGTCCTTACACGCATTAATCAAAATGTTTCTCGCCCGTAATTTATGCGATTCGCTTCTGCAGTCCCCCAATTTGTGAATGAATATATAATAAATATCGCAATTAACATGTCTTTAATTAGCTCAGAATTGATTTATGCCACAACGTTCTCGAGTTGCATGATATTATATTTTTAAACGCGATTCTTTGGAACACTTTTTAAAAATAAATTCTCGATGCGCCATTTGAGCCAGATGAATGTTCCGTGCCGCACACAAAAATGTGTGTGTTTATACGTATGCTTAATCGAATGTATTAATATTCGCAAACATGCGGATCGCTCGGTATCCGATTGCACTTGACAGCCAGATGAATGTTTTAATGTCCAGACGTGAGAATTATTTCGCTTAAATCGAAATCAGATTTATCCTTGGCGGTGGAATTTAACGGTTCAATGGGTGTTGCTAACTTTGACTATCGATGCAATCAGAAATTAGAGAGAAAGTATTACGAATTACAAAAAATAAAATTATAAAACCGGATCTAGAAATTACAAATAATTAAACTATTTTCCTGAGCGATACTATTGATTTTGTGCCAATAACCATCGCTATTTCCTTAATTATAAATCAATCGATAGTATCGATATTGCTATCGTTCGTTTTACCAACGCTACATTAAAGTACAGATGTACCGAGGTACACCTTGCATCTGATAAAGAGTACAGGAACCAACTGGAATCTCGTACAGCTGGTACAGCTCCTCCCGTGAGTCAAACTCTTGGAATGAAATGGGCTGGGCTGGCAATCCATGGCCCCAACTGTTAATTGCAAAATCAAATTGAGCTGCCAAAATGTTCTCGGCAAAGAAGATTACCTCATCGAAATGTTGAAAAGTGGCGGCCCAGTCATCATCAGCAGCCTCTCCCAAAATGGCAATGAGCAAATGTTTCCTGGAAGAACGAACGAATGCTCGATTCGACTCGACTCGACTCTCCTCCGGCTAATTACACGCAAACGCATTTTAATTTTCATAAAAATAATCAAAACATGTGCCGCACACATAACTCTCTCTCCCACTTCCTCTGGCACTAGATAAATTAACTGACTGAGAAACAATTGAACCGCAATAACAAATGTTCGACGATTCTGATAAATGAATTCCGCGAATCTGTCGAGGCCAACAGCTACGAAATTCGCAATTTCAAATGTAAAAATAGCTCTCGGCCAAGTTAAAACTAAATTTCAACGGCAAACAAAACACAACATAGGAAAACAAATTATAACGCATAACGATCCAATCGGAGATCAACAAACGACCCGATCACCCCAGCCCTTTCTTTAAATACTCGCTTCGTTTCGTGTCGAAAACAAGTACAACTTGACGTCAATCGATTATGATAATGCTCAAAGTGCAAGCTAAGCGGTCGGCGAAAAATCTTTTAAATAAATTAAATATGTACGTGCGAGCGAGGAAACTATTTATGTGATTGAATGGCAGGGAATATGTGTATAGAGATATCGCAGTGCACTGAACCCTTGAGCAACCTTGAAGGTTTGAGTCCCTAGATTAATGAATATGAATTACTCGCATTGCTGAAACTACCTGATTAAATAAATAAACTGAAAAGTCATGATGAATCTTTTAGTTTAGTATAGAAACTTAACTTACTTAACTGAAAGACCCTTATCAAATGGTATCGATCGATTAACCAACCCCAATGGGAGCTTTATAAATATTCTAACCCTTTTTGTTTATTTCCGCATGCTACCACCTTGGGATTATTGCAAAACTAATCCAATGAAAATGTTTGAAAACTTTTTTCACCATACGTTTGAACAATGGTTCGTAATTGATAAGAAATATCAGCAAAAAAATGTGCAGACCCTGAACAAATATGCATTCCAAAAACGGTTAGACTTATCGCATCCGTTATGATACCGCGATATTTGTATGGTGGAAACGTAAACAACTAGTTTTACTCAGAACTCAAAACATAACCGCAATGCAATTGTCACGCAGTCCGATAAGTCGCAACCAGATATCTGATATATGAGTATTTACACCGAATGTTGATAAACACTCAGTGTAAACTCGCTCCCTTGAACGATTCGGGGATATATCCGTCGATTCGATGTAAGTTAAATTATTGGTAAGTCCCAGGAATAAAAGATCTTGCTTTGATAGGCTCTTATATGTATAGCTCTGTTAAAAAATGTCGATTATTATCGATATTTTCGATTTTTTTTTGCAACATCGATCTATACATTTAAAACTACCCACTTAAATCTAAGAATTAAAGGACAGCCAAAGTCAGCAAAACTAATCTCTGCCGCCGTTCCGCCTACACACACAGTATATCTTTTAGTTCTCCTTGACAACTGAGAGTTTCTGTTTCAAATTTTCTATGATCATGTCTAAAGTGCACATGTACAAAAATCAAAAACGGTTCGCTCATTAAACCGCACCAAAATGCTATATATTGGTAAATTGGTATGGTTGGAGGAAGGGAGTGATCGACGTGCGAACCTTGTGCTGATGAAATTCGCGCCACTTCAGAGCTCATTTCCCATACGCCCCGTTGTCCACGCGACTTAATTGAGTCGCTGCGAGTCGTATTAAAATGTTAATGTGGCTTGGCCCAAAGTCAGCGAAATATTAACAGTGAGCCGGCGAGCAGTGTAGCCTGCAGGTAATTATGCCTCCATTGACCTCTGAACATGACATTCCCCTCAGCTCATCTAAAGTGCACTTAGCCAAATGCAAATGCAAAAACGTACATATATACCTACGAAGCGGAAAAGTCCAGAAAAGTAATTAAATGTCAGACGCAGCAGAGCTGGCGACAAAATGAGCCGCAAGAGGAAAGCAAAAATTAATAAAAACTGAGCAAAAATAAAAACTATATAATAAAAACAGTGAGGCAAAAGTTATTGCTTGGCACTCGCTCAGGTTTGGTCATTAAAACGAACAGCAAACAAATAACTACATGCAAGTGGGTACGTATGAAACACATTGCCATAATAAATGCAGTTCACTTTCCGGGGGGTTTGGTCATTGCTTATCCGCGTAGCAAAAATAAATTGGTAATAAAACGTACGTATGAAACACATTGCCATAATAAATGCAGTTCACTTTCCGGGGGGTTTGGTCATTGCTTATCCGCGTAGCAAAAATAAATTGGTAATAAAACGTGAAAAATAGCGTCGTTTAAAGTATTTGAATGGCTTAAATAAATGCAAAATAAATAAATAAAAATAATAATGCGGAGTATGCGGCTTCTCCAAGCCAACCCCTCGAAGGGCAAGAGTCACATATGGTTTGGGGGCAATAACTCATCGTAATTCGTTTAATATGATTTACAAAAGAGGAATAAAAATGTTTTCTCAAAAAGGGCGAGTAATTTATGGACTGAGGCTGTGGCTTTCAAAAGGGTTGTTGGTGTGGTCACCCAAAGAAAGAGGTCTTGAAATGCACTCAAACAAATAAAGATTGCTCTTAAGTTCTTAACAAATATTTATAAAAATCCTTTTTTTTAAATCTTAAAATATAACCAAAATCCTATGGTAAATTAAAATTATTTAGCTGAGCGATACTATCGATAATTGGCCCAAACCAACGATATTTTCCAAATTTTGAAACCATCAATAGTATCAATAGTGCTATCGATCGCTTTACTAACCATAACCCCCATTACTCTAACTCAACCCTTTCGGCTTCCGAAGAATCGCTGTACTTCTTATTTTCTGTGTTTCCCCTTCTATTTGCTTTTATCCGCATTTATTTATATTTGCTGGCTGACTTTTTACGGCTCTGTGGGTGTCGCCAGCCCCTTGTAAATTTCGCCCTTGTTGTCCTTCCCAATAAATTGTAAGTAATAAACTGGCAATTGGTTTGGCGCGGCTCGAAAGTATTTTTGTTCGGACTCTTACTTCCTTGGAACCGAAAGGAAAGCAAAGCCAAGCCACGTCTGGCACTGTCTGCGACTCTCTGGCAGCAGTCGCAGGACGGGGATTCCCCGCTTGACACTCGACTTTGGGTGGCTTGAACCCGACTTATCGACATATACATGTTGGGACAGCTTTTATGGCGTGTTAACAAGGACATGATCTGCTTGTTGCAACAGACGCTCCACAATCCCAAGCAAGGAAGCTGGAGAAATGCGGAAAATCAACGACTAATAGATACCGTGTAGGGTTTGTAAAACAATCGATACTAACGATGATATTAAACCATCGATGATGTGACCTATCGACCTTTTAAATGATTTTTTTCGTTTTATACCGTCCAATTGGGTCTGTTGTTATTTTTTTTTTAGTTTTTAAATTTTAAATATATTTCTTAAATAACCAAGGCCCGTTTCACTTTCGACGGTATTATGTATCTTCACATGATATCCTTGCTTCCAGTTTTTATGGCTCTTAGCCCCTTTCGTATCCTGGGGAACAACTGTTAAGCAAAGTTCCCCATAAAATACAATTTTCTATGGACGTAAAATGTAAATCATGTAAGACACAGTCAAGTCCTGGCACATCCTTGCTGATTATGTGTCGAATGGAACTTGTGCTGGAGAGATCCCAAGAATGGGAATGGGAGTTGACCATGTCAGAGTCCCAACTTGTCCAGCGGATGAGTCGAGACAAGGACCGAATTAGTTCAACTTATTAAATGCACTGCGACACGGAATATTTTACTAGATAATTGAATAATAATCGTAGAAGAAGAGTGTCGTTTTCAAGGCAACAATTAAATATGAAAACTAAAGAATTCGCGGTTAATTCGAAAAAATATATAAAAAAGTGTTTTATTTTTGTAAAACATTTTTAAGCTTTTCATTCAAAATAAAAATGTATTTCACTTAAATTATATTAAATGGTAAGTAATATTTTTACTGATGACTTTAAATCGATGGATTTTAAACACAAACTTTGAGCATGATTCAGGGCCAAAAAAATGATTTCCACTCCACTTGATCCATTTACTTACTCCCTCACCCACTCACTTGAATTCCCTTGACTTTACAAACCGGATTCAATAACAAATGATTTCCTTTTTGGCCGCAATTCTCATTGATTTTTCGCCATGGTGAAAACTCTTTTCCGAGTCGTGTGTGGCTGCTCATTTTGCTAAATGAAAAACGCTGGAAAAGGCTTTTCGCTTATTTTCCGTTGGGCAGCAGCCAACAGAGCAAGTGGCCTGCCGTTGATCCTTTTAAACAGGATTTGGATTGGGATTCCCCCGAAACAAAAAGCGAAACAAATGCACGACAAATGAAATAAAATGTGTGAGTGTCAGGGGTGGCGAAAGGGGGGTGCGACATGTGATTGCATGTCGCAATGGCAATCGCAACCCCCCCAACTTCCTGGCACCAGGCGAAAATGTCGTTCAAGGATTTGTTGCGGAAAATTTCTTATGAAATCGAAACAATTTGCAATAATGTATCTTATGTCAATGCACGCGTAGACGTGGACCCCGGATTCTAGACCCCAGGACCTCCAGGCCACGGGTTGTACTCTGGGTTACTCTGGGGAATTACAGTGCTATATTATAAGCCCGGGGAGCCGAGTGGTTCGCCCTCGCCTGCGCCTTGGGTTATTTTGTTGCACGCAATGTCAACATCATGACTGCAATTCAATTTCCTCTTTTCGACGGCTGCTGACAGGGGCCAAAGGGCCAAGGGGCCGGGCTGTGGCTTTCCCTGTTTACCAAAGTCATTGGCAGCGGGCAGCGATGTGGCTAGAATCACTTATATTAAAAACTCAATGCCAACTTGGAGTATTTTGGACTTACATTTCAATTTGGGAGGCTGAAAATCCACCCATAAATCAAAAATCCCCTAATTGAATTACAAAATCAATAAAGTAATGAAACTGAAGAATTCGCGGCCACAAAAACAATGCAAAATGAGACTTAAAGGGATTATTAATCTTATGGCAAAATATTTATTTAAATTAATTTACATTTTTCTCCTCTTCAAAGAATTTCTCATTCCATTTTCAATCGAATGGCCACTTAATGGCTGAGTGGTCCAATAAGGTGACCAGACAGTCGACAACTTTTAGGCCTCCTTGGTCTGTCATCCAGTACCCCCGTCATCTAACCACCAAAACCTCCCCGACTGTTCATATTTTTGTTTTGGCGTCTACAGCGAAATCCACTTTGCAAAAGACGCCAAATGGCCTTGAACCATTTGGCAATTAAAGCGCACCCGTCGACGCCTTGAATGCAGCCGAAGAGGCGGGGCAAAAACCGAAAAGCATTTGGCCATTTCTCGAGAAACATTTTTCCACGTCGAGATATTTAAAAGTTCGTTCATCACAAAATTTTCCGTCATATTTTGCACTCTTTTCGTCGGCAGGAATTTTGTCGTGTGGGCGTGTCGCATTGTAAAGCATTTGCAATAAATAAAAATAATATGGTGCTCAGACATGTGTTAATTATATTTTTCGCCACAAATACATTTATTTTGCATTCCTATAATTCGGCACTTTTAGAGGTAATTATACACTTTTTCGGAAATTCAGCAACGCCATTGCAATAAAGCAAATATCATGAGTGCTTTATTGTGGAAACAAATATGAACAAGTACAATTAGTATTGAAGTTTAACATTTGAAATTTCGAGATTTTTATGCTGGATATAGACTCTGGATAATAACACTGCATGTGTATAAAATCCAAAAATAAAAAAAATTTTGATTTAGCTTTGATTTTCTTACAAACATTAATATTATCGATACGACATTGTGACAATTTCGATAATTTCAGATATTTTTCAAGCTCTATTTAAGAGTGATATTAAAAAACCGAAAGAGTAATCAAACATAACTATTAAAGTTATCAAATAATATATCCATAGGCCGTATCCATTTTCTTTATTTTTTGTGTTCTCTTCCATTTGCTATTTATCAATATCCATTACAGAGGCCGACACCTTTCAGGTGGTGGAAATATCTTGGCAGATAGAGGCCCAACTTATGCCGAAAGCAATAAATTAAGGCAATTAGTCAAAGGTTATTATGGTCCCCTTTTAGTTGTCTCTCACTATTGCCTCAACTGCCTAGTCGATTTTCCGCTGCTGCATCTTCTCTTCATCATCATCATCATCGTTATCATCATGGGCACACATTTTAAACGTAATTGTAGCAATTTAGACATCTTCCACCCAGTTTTCTCACCCCGCCTCCCAAGTTCCATTATCACCTTTTTCGCAGGAGTTGGGAAGTGGGAGTTTCGGAAGGAATGCCAGCAGACTCTTGCCTTCAGACGCATACGCATAAAATTTTAATGAGATTGTTAGCGGCATAAAATATATGCATATATATGCCCAAAGAAAAGGGAAAGAGGTCTCCTCCCCCATCTATCAACCCTTAGAGCTAGAGTAAGAAAGAGAGTTTCCTCAACCCCGGAAGAGCAGAAGACAAAGAATCAGGCGTCGTCGAGTGAAAAACTCCACAATTATAATATTCAAATGCGTGGAGTCTCACCAGCAATCCACTTTATTTTCCCCCCGGAAACTCTAGTTCGTTGGAAAATTTAAATGCAATTTTAAACACGCCATAAAATTGCTTTTAGGGTCTCTCCATAAAAACCCAGAACGATTAAACGAGGGGCAGCGATCCACCGAAGCACCGCCAAAAAATTGAAGTTGTACTTGCTGCTCGTTCTTAATCCTTGACAGCATTTTGTTGTTGATCTTTTGCTTGGACCTGGGTTTTGGCTTCGGTTTGGTTCGGGACTTGGCCTTTGGCTTGCAGACAATGTGCAGGCCCTATTGGCCTCCATCAAGCAGCATTTCATGACCAGGAAGCATGAGGCAAGTTCCGAGCGGCATGGAATTCAGTAGCATGTTATGGTACTACTTTAACTTTCAGAATTTTCTTCGCGTAAGCTTTTTTTCTGAATATATTTTCTTCGCGTTAGAACTTTTTCTGAATGTACGAAAATAATTATTTTTTTTTTTTTTCTGAAAATATATTCAGAAAAAAAATGATTACGCGAAGAAATTTTCTAAAAGTTAAAGTAGTACCAGAACATGGTACCGAATTCCGTGGCGCTTGGAACTTGCCTCATGCTTCCTGGTCATGAAATGCTGCTTGAGAGAGGCCAGTAGGGCCAGGACATTGTCTGAAAGTAGTGTGACTTTGTTTCGATACCATTTGTTTTCCCATTCGCTGCGATAGCGCTGTTGGTACAGTCGCTTCACTTTCTTGTCCTCCTCCTGCTTGTAGACCTTCATCGTGGTGCTCTGCTATTCAAGCGGAATTTGAGGATAATACTTCTTACAAAGATGAGCGCCAGAAACAGTTAATAACTGGCTGTGGTAATTATTTTCGTACATTCAGAAAAAATTCTTACGGGAAGAAAATATATTCAGGAAAAAATTCTTACCCAAAGAAAATTCTAAAAGTCAAAGTAGTGTGACTTTGTTTCGATACCATTTGTTTTCCCATTCGCTGTGATATCGCTGTTGGTACAGTCGCTTCACTTTCTTGTCCTCCTCCTGCTTGTAGACCTTCATCGTGGTGCTCTGCTTTCAAAGCGGAACTTGAGGAAAATACTTCTTACAAAGATGAGCGCCAGAAACAGTTAACAACTGGCTGTGGTAATTATTTTCGTATATTCAGAAAAAATTCTTAAGCGAAGAAAATATATTCAGGAAAAAGTTCTTACCCAAAGAAAATTCTAAAAGTCAAAGTAGTATGACTTTGTTTCGATACCAATTCGAAGGAATTACCTAGGGTTACCTAGATCAAACAATAGATGACTAATAAAAAAGTAACTGAAAAAAAAATAAAAAATGTTAAATATCCACGGCATAAAATTGCTTTTGGGGTCTCTCCATAAAAACCCAGAAGCAGATAAAACAAGGGGCAGCAAACCACCGAACCACCGCCAAAAAATTGAAGTTGTACTTTAAGTACACCCGCCCGCCGCCTTGCCACGCCCCTCGCCCACTCACTTAATTAGGGGCGTGGCAGATTTGGCTGATTTGATAAAAGATTTACAACCTTCTCGAGCTCATCTCGCGTTCCATATGGGTCGTATAAGCAGCGTTTTAGACGGTTCGTAGTCGTATAATGGAAATAATCATAGTCGTAATACGAACAGCTTGCTGCCGGTAATGAGGAACTAAATGAAAATGAAGATGGTTTTTTGGTAGTTAAAGTACCACAAGATTGTCAGATATAAATCACCGAAAAGATTGATGTGCCATAAACAACTTTAAACTGTTGCTAAAACTTTACCAAACAACTTGAGTAATAGAAATTCCCATTTATTTATTCCAAAATATTTCTTTTTGAATTTTCCCCGACCCTTAAAACCCTACTAGCCATTCCTTCCTATCAATCAATATTAAAATGCACTTTCATGTTACCCGCTATCTATTCGTTGAATTCCCAATTACCCCAACGATCACTTACAGTGTAAATTCCACAAAAAAAAAAAACAAACATTTGACCTAATCGAAAGTGGAAGCCCAGACGAATAAAATACGATCTCCCCCTTCAACAAAAAAACCCCTCTCTCACCTAGAGAACTCGAAAATTGTGTCAACTGGAAATTGCCCAGTCATACTTACACTGCACCTCAACCCAACTCAGTGAGTAAGTCACGTGCATTCGAAATGTTTTCCTTTCGGCGGCGACAAATGTCACGTGGACATTGGGTTTTAAGCTTTGGCCCCCCGCCAAAACACTCGTAGGTGTAAAATCAATTAAATACGAAATTCAACAACAGCGGAACAGGGAAAAGTGATTTATGCCCCACTAGCAGCCCACTTTCCTCCTCCCACCCCTCTCGGTAAATCTATTTACGGGTAATTGTCGAAACGGAACTTATCAGGGAGGCAAACGCAAGAGGTACACTTGAAGAAAATGAAAGAGCTTTTGGAAATTTTAAGAATTTTAAGTGTTTAATACAAAGTTTGGTTGGTGAAAAATCGATAGCACTATCAATAATATCGATAAAGAACACAACTTATGAATATTTTTTAGACATGACGGTTCAGGATCAACATGGAACTTATTTCCGTTTCAGGAAAATACAGTAACATTTTTAAAGAAGAATAAAACACCATTCTGTAATTCATTTGAAAACCCATTTTTAAATGTGCATAAATAACATTGGTTTGAGTGTGAAAGGAAGGGGTTCAAAAAAGACAGGAGATACATATGCTGAGTAAGAGAAAGGCTGTGTTTAGGTGTCAGTCAGCCTCGGTGACTGAACAATAAAATTGAGAATTTATTTCCGACCCGAATAGCATACGGGGGACTTTTAATGAGCATTACACGACATTGGGAACAAAAAACAAAAGGAACGGGGGTAGGAGAACAATGATTTATACGCATAAAGAGAAAGAAAGTGATATATTGATGGCCTTGAAATGAGTTGAACAATTTGAAAAGGATTATCATAAAATGTTATACCTTTTATATCAATTAATGACTATTATGTGATATGATGATGATATTTAATATAATAATAATATTTAATAATTAATAATATTTAGAAAAAACAAAACGTGAATTCATCTCATCCGTATAACCCCCTTTTTTCGCTTTTAAAGAAAACTTCACGTACTCCATAAAATTAGCGATAATCGAAAATCTTGTCTTGTTTTTTGGTTAAACATGATGATCAAAATATATGATAATCTCCCTAATGTTCCTTGGCTGTACAGAAGAAACAACAATTTCCATTACCAATCCTCGTTGCCATTCCCATTTGATCTCTTTTATCGATGATTTTGATTGTGCTATTAAAGTTAACTACCCGAAACAGAACCGAAACTCGACTGAACGGATTTTCAACACGTTTTTCCCATGGCCATCCAAGTCATCCAACCCACGCCCACACCCACGCCCACAGTTTGACTCCCACTCCCTAGGAGCCAGATTCGTTGCCTCATTTGGCCAAAAATGTTTAACTACCGGAAAGGGGCGTTAATCTCTGCGGTCTCCGCTATCCGCTATCCGCTCCACTCTCCATTCCCATTCTCCACCAATTCTCAACTGGCCAAGTGCCCACTCAGCGAGTGCACCGTCGATAGCGATAACGATGATGGCGATGAGGACGGCGTTGGCGGTACCCCAACTGAGATACCATAACCCCCGGACGAAGAAAGAGGAAGAGGCGGAGGAGGAGATGGAGATGGAGGAGCGAGCAATTAAAAACAAGCCAAAGAGGCCCGTCTCGCGCACCCAAACTATGGATACTCTTGTAGATAGTAACAATGAAAGTGGAAATCAGGCGTAATGATGGAAATCATACTATCGATGGTTTAAAATATGTAGCATTTCTGCACCTCAATTAAATCAAAAAGGAACATAAAAATAGGTCAACCAAAAAGAAATTAATAATAAATAATAAAAGTACTAGCTATTAGATTTAGAACCGTTAATTGGCATTAATTTTTATGGATTTCCCAAATAAATGCAGTTGTTCCTATAATGTACAAGAGACATTTTAAAACTTTTCCTAAAGATCAAGATACCCTCCATTTCCTAGAGTATTGTGGACCAGGCTATAACGATGGCCATGAGTGAGTACGAAGGCGACAACTGCGTTTGGGCGGATAAACATGACAGCATTGGGGCCGCTGGCACTTTTTCTTTGCTTTTTGTGGGAGCCCAAAAAAAAGAAACCGAAAAAAAAGATTATGTACTCGTTTTGGCCAACAGGAATGTCTTCACATCTCAATTAGGGATGGGAACTGCACTATTTGTTGCAGGCAAATTTTTCATTGCAAGCCAAGCAATGGAAATAACGAGATATAATTGGGCGCCAGATGGTTGAAGGGATATCTTGGTAGTATAACCTTCTAAAATCCCCTTTTAAGGCTCTATAACTCCCAACTTGTTCTGGTCGTGAACGCTTATCCCAACTAGGAGTGAGATTATTTTCCAAAACCTTAAATTAATTATATTTAGTTACATCTCTTATTTGTAGTACTTTCTAAAATTCCCTTTAATCTCTTTTATGGTTCCTTGAGGTAGACTCAAATCCGCTTTATTAAGCTTCGAGAGCAACGAGTGCGGAAAAGAGGAGATGTTGCAGAGGCGCCATCGGCAATGCAGCAATGGGGGTCGGAGGTGGAAGCAGTGGGTTTGTCGAAGGGGGGCCGAAAGTTACGACAACAGTCGTCGCGTCACAAACGTGGGAGCTTTTTATGAGTTTTGCCCCGACAGATCCACACGGCGGCATTTGCCTTGCCACAAAACGTGGTGGGCTGTACAGGGGCGTGGGGCAGGGGGGTTTTCCAGGGGCGGTAGGTGCTGCTGCTGCTGCGGTGGAGCAGCTGTGCGGTTGTAGCCAGCGGCAGCTGTTGCCGCCAATTGATTGAAATGCCGCCCGTTCATTCGACTGGGCGGTCATCTATCTCTCTCTTTTCCCCAACCCCCTTCCCCCTTTTGGGGCCGCCCCTCTCGCTCTGCCTCCAAGTATTTATTGTTGTTTTTCGGTTATTTTTTGTTGTTTCATATCTTCAAGGGTGCTCTCAAAATACTTTTCTTTATTTCTTTCGGTCTGTTGTTTTTTTGCCTTTTTTCTGTTTTCCGTGCGGTTTGGGTGAACAATTTTTATGAGAATTTTCGTCGGTTGAAAAACTTTCAATTTCGTATTTATGAAAAAATAAACGGTTGGTGGTGAGGCGGGGGAGGGGGTGAGGTTTTCTGCGGGGCCTTGCAATTGCACTGCAAACTGTTACAAAATGGAAATTCCGTTGAAGCAAAAAGCAATCACCCTGAAGCTCCAAATGGGCCTACACAGCTATTATTTGTTGCTGGTTAGAGGATACAGCTTAACAAAAACTAAAAAGAGCGAAGGAGTGGGAATGATTGATGGTTTGAACGAGGGAGGAGTCGACTGGCAGATAGACCCATTTCCTAGTTTTTAACGAAGCAGGTGAAAGATCGCCGAATTTATAGCAATTGAAAGAAATGAAAGGATCCGCAAGCCGACCCCTTTTTTTTAGAGACGTCCGAAAGTGCAGTTGTAAAATATATCTCTTTAATTTCCAACAGTGACTTTAATACCTTCATTTGCAATAATAGATTGAGGGATTTTATACGGTTGTTAAGGGGAGACTCTTAACTTTTATGGGTATTCGTATAAGAACCAGGTTTTTAATTAAACTAAACATAACAAGTAAGCCACATACTTATAATATCTGAACTATAACTTTAATCAAGCTAATTCCGTTCATAAGGCGGTAAAACTGTAGTTAGGCCGATTAAATACAAGCCAGATGTTGAAACTTGTGTGAGTTTCCCTATGCAAATTATGCACTTCATTTCTGAACTAGTTTTAATGACATGCAATAATCAAGCTAATAACCAAGCAAATCTCTACTCCCCCATTGGTTTGCCATTAGCAAACGCTCTGAAATGTTTCGCTTCCATAACTCAAGACTCAGGTTCTGCAATTCTGATTCCGAATCGTATCTCTCACAATTATCACAGCGAGACACGAACGAGAACTGCTCAACTGAACCGCAGCCAAGATTTTGTAATAGAATGTTTCTATCTTATCCCCCCTATATTTTCAGAACAACCCTTTTGCTATGGCGATAGGGAGAATCTACAATTAAAATCCAATTGCGGCTATTACACAATGCGCAAATACAATTTTCCAATAACTTTGTTTACTCGCATGTGAAAATGCAGCCGAGTACGAGTAGATGATTTCCCCCCGAGTTTCCCCTCCGGCATATTGCGCAGCATCTTGAATTTCCGCCCTTTTGCTAGACTTCCCCCACCATCCCTATAGACCGTATAGTATATATAAAAAAGAGAACATCGGAATGGCCAAGGTAAGCGTAGAGATACAGATACAAGTTACAGATACGGATACTTGAGTACAGTGGGAACTGGTAATGAACGAATGTGCTTAGGATGAAATTATATGTTCATTTCATTTTCTAGGGATTAATATTAGCAAATAACAAAAAAAAAAATATATATACATAATTTTCCTTATTTTTATACCCTTGCAGAGGGTATTATGATTTCAGTCAGAAGTTTGCAACGCAGTGAAGGAGACGTTTCCGACCCCATAAAGTATATATATTCTTGATCAGCATCACTAGACGAGTCGATCTAGCCATGTCCGTCTGTCCGTCCGTCTGTCCGTCTGTCCGTCTGTCTGTTTCTACGCAAACTAGTCTCTCAGTTTTTAAGCTATCGGGTTGAAACTTTCCCAAAAGTCTTCTTACTATTGCAGGTAGTATATAAGTCGGAACCGACCGGATCGGACAACTATATCCTATAGCTACCATAGGAAGGATCGGAAAAAAAACGGTAAAAAAATTCTAGCTTCGGTGTTTTTTGAAGTATTACCTTCTAATCTTGGGAATATTAGTTTTTAACTATTTCTGAATTTCGAATAAAATTTTATCAAAATCAGACGACTATATCATATAGCTGCCATAGGAACGATCGGAAAATTAATGGGAATATAATAGGAAATAAATTATTGCTTCGTTGGTTTTTATTGTATTCTCTTCTACTCTGGGATATGACTCTTTTTAAATATTTCCGAATTTCGATTTTAATTTTATCAAAATCGAACTACTATAATATATAGCTGGCATAGGAACGATCGGAAATAAGAGAAATAATAGGAAATTCCTAGCTTCCTTTCTTGTTTTTTTTTAATTATAGAAAAAATTTTTTGTTTATTTTTTTTTTAATTGGAACTAGCTACCAATTTAATTATTTAGTTATCCAGATGCGACTGTACTTTTTCTGTACTTACTTTGTATTATTTCTATTTGCTTTTCGTGACCTTTTTTGTTTATTTTTACTTGTTTACGGTTTTTGTATCTTTAATTTGGAGACAAAAGGCGCGAATTGCAATCTTTTGAAATTCGCCAATTGCCGGCAACCAAACTGGACTAAACCGGGTTAAAAAAGTACAAATACCCCCCGATCCCACAGAAAAGCATCCTCATCTTCATCATCGTAGTGCTCATCAATTTGTGCTTTTGTTTTGCTTTGACTTTCGCATTGCAATTGCGTCGTTTGCTGTCAGTCGGCTGACGACTTGTTGTTATTGTGGCCACGGTTGTTGCATCACCGGCGTGCAACGACGACGACAACAACACGCCCCCTTTGGTCCACCAATTCCGCCACGCCCCTGCATCACCGCCAGCGCCCCCCTTGGACAACACCTTGTGACTGATCGCACCGGGCACAGACTGAAACTATTTTTAGTCTGAGATAGTTGCAGATGTATCTAACACAGCGAGAAGTATCTAAATTGAAGCAGACCTGCACCCCCCTGGGCACCTTAGAGTACATACACTGAGGGAAAATTCGTAAAGATTGGTTTGGTAATGGAAAACATCTTACATGTTCGTTGAAACAATAATCTTTATTATCACTTTCCCAAATAAATCAAAACAAATCATGCTTTAAAGGATTCAAATCATTGGGGAATATTTCGAATCTTACAATGATTCGTATATCTCATATTCCTAAGTGAGATCACAGCTGCGATCCAAAACTGTTTTATCAATTCAAGGGTTATGCTATTGGTTCAAATCATGTCAGAATATTTTGATTCATGAGGATTCGTATGTTTCATATTTTGAAGTGAGTTAGGAATGATTTGAATCATATATCGAATCGTATGCTTCATAATTCTAAGTAAGATCACAGCTGTGATTCGAAACACACTGTTGATTCATGCCGGTGTCTAATCTGTACTATCAGTTCTAGTTCTAGGGCTATCCTAATTTCTTGCTGTGCTTCTATAATGGCAAGTCATGCTACGCTCGTGTGATTTATAAGGTCTTTGGCCCTCTCCCCATCTGCTCCCCAATCGTAGTTTTTGTTTTCGTTCGCTCTCGCCGTCTGCCTCTCTTCTTTGTTTTGGTTGCCTTCTTCTGCGTCGTCTGCTATGTCTGCGGCATCATTGTAAAGACATAAACAAAGATAGAGATAGAGATGGAAAGATTGGAAGATGGAAGATGGAGGCGGGACGGGCGGCTGCAGATTCAGATTCGGCCGATTTATCTTTGTAGACGAGTGAGGCCAAGAAGCTGAGGTAGAAGGCCTTTTGAGATACTAATTTTGCGCAGCGCCATTTCAACATTTCGATTTGGGACTGGCCCAGTTTCTCGGTCTTTCGGCTTCTCGGTTTCCCAGGGGGAGTGTTGTGCTTTGTGCTACGTAGCCTTCTTCCCATGATCCGAACTTTTCCACTTTTGTTATCGGCGAACTGCGTCGCAATTGATCAGCCCACTGATCATCATCACTCGCCTGTCGTCTTCCTCAACTGCGCACTGCACTCTTAATTGCTGACCAAATATTTTTGACAAATACTGTAATCAGTATTTTGGCGCCACTCCAGTTGATAAGTGTGTGGGAGTTATGATTTCACAGTAAATTAAACAATTAGGTATAATAAAAATAAATAATAACAAAGTAAGAATAATCTCACTTATAAATATGTATGATAGACTCAATTCAATATATGATTCGAATCCTTCCTGATTCATTCGAATCATTAGGATAAGCCTAGAATCAATCAACGATAGGCTTCGATAACATTAAGGACAAACTTCTTCTCTTAAGCTTACCAAAATTATTAGTTATTCATTTCCCATCGATGTAATTAAATGATATACTGTTAAGTGCCCCACACACACACTCCCCCACAACAAACGAAATAAAAAAGAGCCGGATAAATTGTTTGCTTATTCGAATGCTAATCAGACTGACAAGGGATGTTTGCCAATCCATTTGAGAAATTAACCATTAACTGACAGCTAATTAAGAGGGCGTAAAAGGGGACCGGTCCCCGAGTCCCAACCCCATTTGCTGACCTTTCGGAACGGAGCGGAACAGAAAGTGAAAAAGTTCAAAGTTCACCGATGGATTATTCACATTGCTATATCAACCAATAGACCAAAGTGCCATGGAATTTGAGTGTTGTTTTGATTTCTATGTATCCGGACAGCACAACACTTATCAAGGGAAAAGAAGATTCAGGCGGCCGGCGGAAGGAATCTCTAAATAATATTCTATGAATCAGTGCTACAAGAACGCACTTAGAAATTCCTTGAACGGGAAACGGAAATCTCGAAATGTCAAGCTATGATTTTCCATATTTCATTTAGGGAACTTTCGATTTCTCGTGAGATCTCAGCTTTTATCGAAACCAACCGTTGATGATACGAATGAATTAGGAAGGATTCAAATCATATTTTTAATCGATTGTTTCATAGCTATGATTCAAAACGTACATCGAATCATTTCGGAATATATCGAATCACGTTTCATATTCTTCCTAAGATCCCACAAAGTATTGTGTGAGCAACACACAGTAAATCATCCGTTCCAATGAACACATCAACATTAACAAATTTCCAACCCGAAGGTCAAGCGAGCATTAAACCCGCGAGCTTTGAGCTGATTAGACTCTAAAGAGTGAATCAAGATGTGACCCCAATGGAGGGCAGAGGAAAAATCTGAATTGAAATCATTGCAGCAACTTCCATTCTGTTTTCTCTGTCAACATCTCATTTGTTTTTTTTCTGAAACAAACAGATTACCGTATGTCTATTAGAAGATTACGACGGGGAATGCCCATTCAGCAAAACTTGTGATTAAGTTTTGGGGAATAGTTACTTTTGAAGTGGGCTTACAAGTTTGGGTCTTCATTAAAAAATTCTAAAATAAATATAATAATCTCTCGTCATTTACCAAATATGGAAAAACTCATTAAGCCATATTTATCTGCTTTTATTTTCTTGACACTCATCCAAATTATAAAACCTCCCACCAGAGTATCACAAAAGTCGCTCTACTCTTTTCCCAGGCAAAAAGTTGTGTTTCAATTACGCGCTTGAATTATAGTTTACACACGAGTATTTGTGCCCGTACTTGTATATAATTATTTTATTATTGTGGAACAACAACAGAACAGCCATATATAGAACGGAGCTTTGTGGCGCTTGGGTTTCGGTTTTCGGGAGGGCCTTTCATTCATCCAATCATTATAATTCCATTCATTGATTCGCTTGGACAGCGGCCAGACTACTCAGCGTTTATATACAGTGATTTGTGCATATAGATGGGCGATTCACAATCATAATTTGATGTTCGTATTTGTTTCGCTTCTTTGTTTCATTGTTTCACGACACGCTTACGCTCTGAACCTCTTTTTAGAGCGTAATGGCATTATATATTTAATCGCTCCTAAATCTCTCATTCAATTAAATTAATTGCTGTCTCCGTTCGGAAAGTTAAAGTCAAAGGATACTATTACAATAATAATCAATTCTGCGACCCAGTTAATTGCCATTCGGAAAGGTTGGTCGAACATCCAAAAATACCTCCTTGTGGAGCAATTAATTCCAAGAGTAGAAGCCACGTGCCGCCGAGTTTAACGAACTTAAGACGATCGAAAGGGGCTGGTCAACCCCAAAAGCGGATGATCTATGTGGCCTAAGGAGTTGATTTACGATCTCAAAAGGGGCTGGTAAGAAAAACACACGGCGACAATTCCACTCAACGGGGTTCTTTACTCTAAGTTGAGTTCATTTCGCCTCGGTCCGGTTCGCTTTTGGGGCCTTCTGACATTGTGGAAGGTCCAATTCGATGTACCTGACGTGGGTTATTCAGTAGATTGCGGTGGCCACGTTGAGAGCGAATGAGATCAGCGGGAGATTTGTGGCGGTTAATAAAACAATTTAGATATCACTCAGTACAAGTGAATAAATTTTGAACAAAGGCTTTCGAACAATTTCACCATATCAGGTAAAGAATATTCGGAGAAGTTTTGGAAGCGTTTGATTGAATTTCATATCCAAGCATTCAAATCAATTCTAGCCTTTGTATTAGAGGTGGCAAAACAACGATAGTAAGCTTAATCGATATTATCGATAATTAATTTATCATCAGAAAAATTAACTGACACTTTAACAGAATCTTAGGAGAGCTCAAAAAAAGCCTTTAAAGATAGATATATTTTCGAAACGGTACTTTCAACCCCATAAAACAAATGTTTTTTAGCTTCTCTAGTTAAAGCCCATCAAAGTATCAATCATATTCATTTTTCTTATCGTTGCAATTCGCACACATTTCTATTCGTCTAGCCGATCATGATAATACCATCCAATTGCCATGTATTCCACGAAGCTGGGCTTATCCTCGCCACCTCATTCACCCCTCAAAACGAAACAATTAAAATGATTTATTGATTGTCTTTAGCCA
Source organism: Drosophila lutescens (assembly GCA_037075285.1). NCBI lineage: Eukaryota > Metazoa > Arthropoda > Insecta > Diptera > Drosophilidae > Drosophila > Drosophila lutescens. The sequence goes on along the minus strand of JBAMCF010000072.1, from coordinate 282,994 downwards.
GCTCCCTTCGCGAATGCCATTCTGCATACGGAGAAGTCTACGGCTCAGTCTGCTCATCATTAACCCACCATATATTCCATATATACCATCCCACCCCTGCAGCTGTGACATGTTCAACAAATTACGTGACTGACTTGGCTCCTCCGAATGGAACCAAGGCACCAAAAACCCTCCTGTAACTGCCAAACGATAATAAACCGCAACAGTTTGTCACCAAATACATCAATGTCAAGTCGGCAATAATGCCCGACGTTGGGGGTTAACAATTTAAATGGGGGAGAAGTTGTCCCGGCGGCACAACAAGCACAGCTGCTCGATGGAATTTGATGGATTCCCGGCCATCAACTTTCATCATTTTGCATCTCGAACTAATAATAATGAGCCATCCACCCACTAGCACCCACGTCGCGTCCTCGCTGATTGCAGATTGCGGATTTGTATTCGCTCCCTGCCAGCCGGTGACTTTTCTAGTCCTATTTATAGAACCCACAGAACAGCCCACACACATGGTGGCCAGTAAAAGGGAACAGCTGGAGCTGGAGCAACCGACGTCACACGAAACCCACACCTAAAAAAAGAAATGTTTTAAAAAACGAAAGTCACCCGAAGCCCACACTCAGAAAAAACACCGTTCTCTCTATTTTGCAAGAGATTCAAGATAGATCCAATCTAAAATTCTCAAAATAGTGTTATCTACTACTACTACTTTTTTTCGAAAAACAAACTCAAGACTTTCTACATATCTATTTCAAGATCGGTTCATTAAAAAAAATCGGGAGCTCCATCGCTTTGAATTCATGATAAAAAACCCCTTTTTTTCGAGTGCAGGAGCCAGGAAAAAAGGGGAGTCATAAAAGCCGAGGCATAAGAAGCAGAGTCCGTGGGAAAACATCCTGCGTGGGCATTGAGCCGTGGGCGAAATTGCCATTTTGCCTGCCCTCAACTTTTATAAACTTCTCGCCGATTGCACTTTCTGCTCTATGAACCAATTAGAACTTGTTAAAATATCTAATTAAATTGAAATGAATTCACCTACAAAAAGAAGTCAGAAGAGAAATAAAGCTTTTTCGGTTGCTTCGAGAGTGAGTTGCTTTGTGGTAAATAATAAAAGTCAATTGAAAAAGACTTCACTAAATAACCGAAAGTTAAGGACTTAAACTAATCGATTAAATTTTGGTTATTAAAAAAAACCATTCTTATAATGAGCTAAAATTTTATACTCCGTCCTTTGATAGTTCTTAAATAACACATTTCTGCCATTATTATCTTCGGATATCCCACCTTTTTCCCACTTCCTACTATAAAGCCCTAGCCCACCTACCCTATAAATAGCAAACTGCAATTTTATGGCTAAAACGAAGACAAGCCAAGTTCCTTCGTCTCATAAATTCTCATTACTAGCAAAGGAAGGCGGCTTGCGAGGGCGATTCTGATAGTCCAGCGGAGGAAAGAGGAAAGTAGATAGGGACAGTAGGACTTGGGCTAATTCGCTGGGTTAACAGCCCCTATCGAAGTCGGCGATTTTCCATTGAACAAGATGCTGCAGCGGGTACATGGCTACGAGTACGAGTAAATGGGTTGCATCTGGCCGGATCGGGTGGCTATATGTGCCAATGGCCTGGCCTATATAGCCTATATGGGCGCCGGGTACAGTCTGTCACTTCCATTTCCACTTCCACTTCCAGTTGCATTGTTCCACATTCGCTTGGTGCCGAAGCGGCCACGAGAGCCCTCGCTTATATAGTATATACACAAATCGGGGTACATGTATATTGGGCTTATATATATATTGCCCCACATACAAGCCACAGAATGTACACACAGGACTCCTGAGTTGAGCTGAGCTGAGTGTATCTGCTGGATACATTGTGCAATAAAATATTTACACGATACATTTTCGGCTGCTGCCATTCGGCGGAGGACTTGAATTCTTGGCCCTGGCATCTGCGGCATCAAAAGCGGCAACTGAATGCCGCACGTAGCAGGTCCTTTATCCTGTTGCCGCTTAACTCAAGTTGAGACGCTTGACTCTCTGCCCCGTTTATTCATTTATTCATTCAGCTGAGCATCGCTTATGCGTGCGTTTTTATGGCAACTTAATGAATAAGCACGTTTTGCTGTAAGGGAGTGGGTAAAAGTGAATAAAAGCTGGGATTCAGTGTATTCATAATCCCCTTTGAGGATGAGGATCTTGGATCCTTAAAAATGAAAGCCAGGAAATGTTATATAGGAATTAAAAGTATCATAACGGATCTTGAGATCTTATGAGCAACATTCTAAATGCTAAGCCTAAAAAGTAAATAAAAGAACTGAGAATATTCTCAATATCAAAACTTATTTTATCTCGAAAATTAAAATTAAGACTACTTTTATCTCTGTTTTCATAATGGTAACAAGAGTCCTATCAACTTGTTTACCACTTGCAATTTTGAATACGTTAAATGGGTACTTTTAGTACTCTCTTAGCCACTCAATGCGCTCAATCACTCGGATTTCGAACCCCTGCAGACCCCTCAACCTACTTTCCAACTACTCTGCGCTGTATATTCCCCTGGTACTCGTATAGCCCCGCTCCCCGCCATCCGTGACTTACGTTTATTGCAGTTGCCACACTAAAACTACACTGCCCAACAAGCTATAGCTACATAGTTACCACCCCAGCGAACGCCCAGCATCATTCAATGCAAAATTCAGTTGTCCTGTTTCAGGTTTTACGTTACGCTACGCGTCCCATATACGAGGATATACGACTGTATACGTATGTATATGTGTATTCTGTATATATGTATCTAAGGCCGAACTAAAGCCGAGTGCAAAACACGAAGGGCCGAGTGTCCCGTCATCGTCCTTTTACGATAAATGCAACTACGAGTCGAGTGACGAGTCCAGTGACGTAACACTGCCACGTAGAGAGCGAGAGAGATAGACACAGAGTGAGTGCGAAGTGCGAGTGAGAGGCAGAACACACCCACGCTAGCGTAAAACATCGGGCGTAGTAACCTATTTACCAAAAGGAGCTTACTCGCATACATACACAGGGCAAACACATATATGTGTATGTATAGCATATACCTATACTGCCATAGGCCATTTACCGCCCACTTTCCCTCGCCTGTTGCAGGGTTATTCTTCTTTTTTGCACCGACTCGACTTTAAGCAGTGACGTCACAAATTACGTATACGTCTATAGCTCATCATTCGAAGCAGCGCATTTGCGAGTCTGGTGAAACTGTGACTCTCTGACCAGGAAAATTAGCGTGTCCGTCAGTCAACTGGCGTCATTGGTTGGCGATTCGAAACGGCCATGCACGAAATACCCACGAATCGAATTGGTAGAACACGTGTCGGGCCTGCCGCCATTAGTTGACACTGGGCCATCGGTAATCGGCACTCCGTATCTTATTACATCTGTATTCTGAAGCTGAATCTGTATCGGCGACGGCAGCAAAGTTGCTTGCAATTAGCTTAAAAAGCCAGCCCTACATCTTCGCTTGCACTTAAGATTTAAAGCCGACTGAGATATGCCCTGTAGGATCTACTTTCAAACGAATGAAATATCTTGTAAAAATATCTCAAAGTAAGGAACCCTCGAGTCCCTGAGACATCGGTTTATAAGATGAATGGTTCTCAAAAATTAAAGATAAATTTGTTATCAAAAATTTATTTAAAACTTTAAAAAATTTGTATTTTTAAAGAAATAATTTTGTCTTTACTAAGTTCGCTTGTAAGAACACGGCTTTACTTATAATCTGAACTAATAATATATGAATAAGAAGTCTTTAAAAGTTATGTATTAGTTTTACTTCAAAAAAATGGTTTTTAATTAAAGTTAGAGGAATAACTTATATATTTCACAGGTATTCCTATATAAATAAAACACTTGGGGCGTTAAGTTATTAAGTAAATTGATGATGTCGTAATAAATTTGATATACCCTTGGGCTTCACAATTACGAAGTACAGCCGAAATTGCAGAGAGGACGTCATGACAATTCATTTCACACTTTTTGGCGCAATTTTCAGACGTTGGGGTGTTAAAGTTGTGGGTTGCGGGGGCGGAAAGTCAGAACAGGAGTGCGAGGTCGAAGTGCCTTGCCTTTGATCTGAGTAATTGGGTTACCAGGACAGCGCTGCCGTCTCGCTCTGTTGTAACAGCAAGTTGTGGGTGTTTTTCGTGTGTGGGAGGTGTGGGATGTTGGGATGTCGGGAGGTCAGAGGTCAGGATGGTGGGCGGCCATTCCTAGCGATTCCAGTTACTGCTCCTCCGCTCTGCCACATTTACTGCCCACATCTGAGGGCCACAGCTCCCCCAAGTCGGCTGACAGTTTGACATTCTGTCCAGTCGCTTCGATGGTGATGCGTTATGGGTACCATAGTAAATGGCAATTGAATTAGCTAGGGGGATGCAACTGCATTGGGCGATGCCAGCAAATGGTTATTGAATCTATTCATGGCATGACCTTTTGTTTGCACGACTTCCAGCGGGAATTTCATATTCCATTTGATTGAAAATAAATTAGTATATTGTATTGAATAATATGTAACGTTTTGGATGATTTTTCCGTTTTTTAACCGTTTTCTCGAATTTTTATACCCGTTACTCGTAGAGTAAAAGGGTATATTGTATTCGTGCAAAAGTATGTAACAGCTAGAAGGAAGCGTTTCCGACCCCATAAAGTATATATATTCTTGATCAGGATCACTAGCCGAGTCGATCTAGCCATGTCCGTCTGTCCGTCTGTCCGTCTGTCTGTCTGTCTGTCTGTCTGTCTGTCTGTCTGTCTGTCTGTCTGTCCGTCTGTCCGTATGAACGCTGAGATCTCGGAAACTATAAAAGCTAGAAGATTGGCATTTTGCATACAGATTCTAGGAGTTCCTACGCAGCGCAAGTTTGTTTCAAAAAGGTGCCACGCCCCCTCTAACGCCCACAATCGCTTATATACGATTTTAAAAATTTCAATATTTCGGAAAAGTAAAAATGCAGTTTTATTGTGTTTATCAATACCTATCGAAATGTAGAAGAAATTTTTCAAATCGGACCATTCGTTAAAAAGTTATGCGTGTTCAAAGTTTCTATCTCGATCTCCCTCGCACTCCCTTTACCTGAGTAACGGGTATCTGATTGTCGGGGCATCCGACTATAGCGTTCTCTCTTGTTATTTACAAATTCGTGTTCCGACGTTTAAAAAATTAGCTGAACGGAATTTTAAGAAACCTACATTTTCTTAATCGACACCTTATCACCTTATCACTCAAAAAACCAACCTTAACTTAGCCTTGACCTTAACATTTGTATATTTTTTTGAGTATTGGTTTCCAGAAATGCTTTTCGCTAAAGCTATTTTCGATAATTGACCTTCCATGAAATATGAAACACGAGCCTTGATATGCATTGAACTATTCATTTGCCACCCCTGAGGATTCATTTAATATTCATCCATCCCGGCGACGGCTATTCATCAAGCAAATGACTTGCCTTAGTTTACTTTCTACTCCAAATCCTCGAGGACTGTCCGCCCCAATCGTAGTATATATTTTACTGAGTGGGCGACTTTTCCTTTAGGTCCATTAGTCAGACGCCCACGTAAGTGGGATCCCCAGGTCCCAGGAACCCCATTCTCCGTATTGTTAGCACTTGATGCTCCCAGTGTCTCGCTGTCATTTAGTTCCAGCTTCTCGTCCCCATTTCCCAGCTTACTTCTGGATTTGTTTCGGTTTCGGTCTCAGAGCTGTATTATCGAATGGCTGCATTATTTAAGCGGTGCCTGCAGGGCAAGTGCAACTCAGTCGTCGGTCAGCGGCCGCTGCACTTGAACATGAAACAGCCACAAAGAGCTTGAAAGCGAAACCAAATCCAAAACCGAATTTAAATGCGCGAGTGCGAAAGCAAAGTTCTGTGAATTTCAATTTTCGAGCTCATTCCGTCGACACCTGGTTGGTACACGGTACGGTGAACTCTCGCTACAGGCGCCACTGGCTATGCGAAAGGTAAGTGGGCATTTTGGGGCGGAAAGGTCAGAGGTGAGGCCGAGAATATTCCATGCAGCACATGGCAAGCCACCCACTATCTCGCCCACCCGGAAAGGTCACATGTTGTCTGCTTTGGCTTTTTGCGCTTCTGCTTTTGCTTTTGCTTTTGCTCGTGCTGAACTTGAACGATGGCATCGCAGGCTGCAAGGCTTGCAGCTGAAAAAAATCAGGGATGGCAAAAGGTTTCTAGACTAACGTAATTAAAGATATACTTCGATACCAGCGATTAAGTTGAACTTTAATATTTATTAATTAAAATCCTGTTTATATTCCTTAACAAATAATCATAATAATTCCAAAACATTTTATAATAATAAACCCATCTGTCATGCTATCTATAAAATTTAAAGGTACACAGGTACCTTTACGGTTCTACAAAGACATACTTTTAAGAACGTTGCATCCCTGACTGAAAAAACAAAAGCACGGGGCAGAAGCATAGAAAGAAAGACCTAGAAGAAGACCTCATACAAAAGTCCGACAAAAGTGTCGACCCCCTTAAGTACCCCCTGGCAACCCCTACCCCCTTTTCCACCGGCAGAGACGAGCAAACATTTTCGCTACGACGCAATTGGAAAACATATTCATGCAATCATCAATTGCGCTTTGGCCGGCGGAACAAAAAACACACACACAAATTTAGGAAGTACAACTAAAAGAGGACTGAAGTGGGAACTACGAACTGGGAGTGCCCTATAATGAAAACTTGTGAAAATATATGAGGAATCAGAGAGAATCAGAGATATCGATATTTTCGATAAGTGCTTATAAAACATCAGTTTAAAAAATAAAAAATAATAAAATAATAATAATAATAAAAATAATTATGATAAAACATTGATGTTTCCGATAAACATTCAAAATTTCGATATTTTTAAATCTCTAATTAAAACGTCGATTCTCTGATATTATTAATATTATTATTAATTTAAAAACTTTTTACCACAGCGATTACTAACAATAATACTTAATATTTCCCCCGATTAATCGATTACCAATTACGAAACACAATCCAGTGATTTAAATCAACTTTATTAAACCCTAGAATAATAATAACAATACCGAACTAATGCATATATGCAAATATCATTACTCCGCTAAATTTTGTAGCCCAATGACGAAAGTCAAGTGTATCTGGTTGTTCATGGAAACCTACCACCCATTTTCTTTTGACACCTCTGACTTATAAAATAGCCATACGGACCCGACTCGAAAAAAGGGTACCGGAACCAATGTACGGCGCACTTGTCGTGTTGCACGTGAAATGGGAACGTGGGAATGGATTGTGAGCCCTGAGTGAAAAAGTGGTGAATCGCCACGGAGGCGCCACCTAGAAATTATTTATTGTTTTAGCTGCAGTCACCTGTTTGTCCCCGTAAACCGCCTCCCCCTCCCTCTCCCACCAAAAGCCGAAGAATATAAAAACGAGCGTTTAGAATTTATTAACACACCGTTTGAGGAAAGTTGGCTTTCGCCATGCGCCTGTTCCTTTTTTTGTTTTTTTTTAATTGACCGTTGCAAATTCGTTTGGCGCCAATTTCATTTTCACGCCGCCTGGCGCCACACGCGGCGTATGCGCAATGTACACCGCGCGAAAAATTGGGAGGGCAGCTAGGCGGGGGGAAACTCTCTCGTTGATTTGTTTTCCGGCTCTTCCAATTCTTTTTCCGAGTGCGTTTTATTGGTTTGTCGTGTGTGAAGGGATGGGGGGAGGGAGGGGCCCAGACTCTAGGCGGGTGTTAATTAAATTATGGCTTTTAATTCAATTGTTTCTGTTCGACATGTGCATTAATTTATAATCGAGTTTCGATCAAAATTCAAAGGGGAAACGAACAGAACTTTATTATACCCGTTACTCGTAGAGTAAAAGGGTATATTGTATTCGTGCAAAAGTATGTAACAGCTAGAAGGAAGCGTTTCCGACCCCATAAAGTATATATATTCTTGATCAGGATCACTAGCCGAGTCGATCTAGCCATGTCCGTCTGTCCGTCTGTCTGTCCGTCTGTCTGTATGAACGCTGAGATCTCGGAAACTATAAAAGCTAGAAGATTGGCGTTTTGCATGCAGATTCTAGGAGTTCCTACGCAGCGCAAGTTTATTTTAAAAAGGTGCCACGCCCCCTCTAACGCCCACAATCGCTTATATACGATTTTAAAAATTTCAATATTTCGGAAAAGTAAAAATGCAGTTTTATTGTGTTTATCAATACCTATCGAAATGTAGAAGAAATTTTTCAAATCGGACCATTCGTTAAAAAGTTATTCGTGTTCAAAGTTTCTATCTCCATCTCCCTCGCACTCCCTTTACCTGAGTAACGGGTATCTGATTGTCGGGGCACCCGACTATAGCGTTCTCTCTTGTTAATTTATCATATCATGGGAAAATGTCCGTGGGAACGTGAAAACAGCTAGCCGAAAAAACAAAATAAATAATATTTTTGTGGTCTTGGAAAAACAAAAAGAAAATCAATTTCTTTCATCTGTTTTAAAATTAAAAAAAATATTTTTATGCATACTTATGTTTAGATAACCGAAAAAAGTGCTGTTCAACATTTTTTTCTTTAATTTTTTACTTAAGGATATTTTAAATATTGCAAGCAAAGTTATTCATAAATATTTTAAATTGAAAGTTTAAAAATTCTGAATTTTAATTTATTTGACTTAATTTTAATAGAAAATAAAGAAAAAAGCTTATCGCTTGTGCGAAAAAAATGTTTTTTAAATTAGTGACAAATCGTTGATCCATTCATTATTTTCATTGAAAATATATTTTGTGGTTGTAAGACATATTTCTTCTATTTTTGCTTTTATTGGCTTATCATTTTATCAGAAAACTTTAAATTTCACACTATTGTGCTCCGCAAAGTCGTGGCATTTAGGATCTCCCCCCTTAAATTCCATCGAAAAGCCCTGAAGGAACTATAAATATTCAGAGGTCAAATGATGCCTTTAAGCAGGGCTAAAAATTAAATTTAATGAGGAAATTCAAGCTGGAAACTTGGCTGATAGACCGAAACACAAACTGCGTAAAATGCACTTGGCATTTCAAAAATTTTAGCCCATAACTTGACCGAAATATTTTGCCTCCCCTTCGCTTCCCAACCAATTATGTTGATTAAAACGAAATATTTCTCTGGCTTAACCGGCTATCACGAAACCGTAGCCCCCACCCCACTATTTGCTAATAAATTAAACAAATTGAGGACGGATCGTCGGGTCCATTGATGTGTAACTCTGGGATACCGACGAGAGTCGGCGGGTTTTATTAATGGGCAAACTTAGTGACAACTAAATGAGTGCTCCGAGGGTTCCGAACCGGTTCTCAAGGGGGGCCCAGGGTTTTCAAGGGGGTTTTCGAGGGGAAGCCCAGCAATTAAACGAGACCAGCCCGAAACAGGTGAACAAAACTGAAAAACTAAAACCCAAAGCCCCAAGATCGATCTCTCTGCTTTCGGAGGGGGGAAATCGTAGGGGGGCCTGTATTTCTTCGCTAATGATTCGGTTTGTGAGAGCGCCTCTGGAATGCCTCGAAACTAACACCAAAACCGAAACGGAAACCCAAAACAAAAATCAAACACAAACCGAACTTTGTTGGAGATTTTGAGAAATTAATTTTTTATGCTAAGTATTTATATGCAAATGGCTATGGGGATTTTAAAAATTCGCTTTTCAGGCGACATTGTGTCTCGCCGAACCTCGCTGGCTGCTGCCCATTAAAAATGCTAATTTCGAAATACACATATTTTTTAGCTAAAAGCCAGAACCGCAAAAAGCAAAAGCAAAAGCAAGAGCGGTGTGTTTACTCATTAACAAATGAATTAGCCAGAAAATGCTAAAAGCCGATATTAAAACAAACTCTGCGAATGGTATGACAAATTAAATTGAATTCGATTATTGATTTAGGATCGGTTTGCTAAAACTTCCAAGTATTGGCAGGCAAGCTAGTAACCTCACCGCGAACCAGTTAAAATAGAGTTTTAAAATTAACTTGCACTAAAAATATATATAAGTTTGCCATATAATCTCTGAATGTCCATAAATCACTTGGCTTAAAATAAACTTTAGCTTTTCCATACTTGAAAGATTTTGCAAAATTGGTATTCAAAGTTCATCCGTCAAAGTCTCAACTTTATTTTAAGCCCATCCATTTGAATTTTGCTGCCTATCTTATCGGTAATGCGATAGACCTGTAAGAAAACTATATATTTGAAACGCATTAACATTGCAAGGGTCCAACAAGAAATTTCCAATAATGCCAAAATAATTTGAATTTTTTATAGTAGTATATCTTTTTTTTATATTTTCGACCCTTCTAAAGTTTTTTAAAATCAAACAACATTTTGTTTAAAAATTTCAATAGACAAAACAATTGTTTGAGAATAACACTTGACCTAAAAAAATTCAGAAATAACAAAATTTCAACTAGAATAAACAAAATGTTAAAAACTTATGAGAACCTCCCCCAAAAAGAGAAAACGTATATAAGATTTGATACACCACCAAAAAATGTCAAATTTGAAAAACTCCTAAATAAATATAATAAAAGATTGTTCAATAAAAAGCGACCAATAAACTTCAGGAAAATTTAAAATGTAATACTTGGAAAAACCCCTGAACAGACCAAAACTCAGATGAAAAACCATTGCATCTAAAAACAATAACAAAAAAGAACAACAATAACAACGTCAGGGGAAAAACTCGATGACGAAAGAGCGCCGACGGCGGCGCGGCAGAGCAGCAGCGCTGCGACTGCATTTTTCGCTCCCCCTCAATTTTGTTTTGTTTTCGCTGCATCTCGCTCTAACAGCCGTCTTGGGTTTCGTTTCGTAGTAAAAACGTAAAAATGAGAACGAGAGCAGACAAGTGAATTTCACTCTCCACACACACATACATACACACAGCGAAAAAGGCGCGCGAACGTCGATGGAACGGTGGGAAGTTGTGGAACGGGCGATCTCAATGAATTGTGGAATACGTGTGTGGAGTGTATGTTTGTGTGGAACTTAAGAGCGCGGATCAACGAACGATCTTACAGCTTGTGGGAGCGAAGAAGAGAGCGGTGGGAAGCGGGAAGGCAGTTCCAAATAGTTCGAATTCCAGCAAATGCACATATGTACATACATAATTGGAATTGGAATTGGAGTGCCCGAAAGAAAGCAAAGATGTGTCCAAAAACCGTTAGTTTGCGCCTAAAAATTCTTTAAATTTCAATAAAATAAAAGTCACAAAAAACGGCATCCGTTGCAGCAACAAATACAACAACTGAAAGCTGGAAAACAAGTGCGTCACTTGCTCATAAATAAATAAATAATTGATGGGCGGCGCATTCGAAATGGAAAGAGAAACGCAAATCGTAAATAACGGAACCGTGACTTGCAAATCGCAAATTCGCCGAAATGAATACGAAGCACATATGTAACTGTTTTTCAAGCAGCAAGTTCTGGAAATATTCAAATATTTTTTTGTTTTTAAAAGTAAACCCAAAATATTTAAAGAAAAACTATATTTGGTTTTAAAATTAATATTAATCAATTATTCTTTTCTTAAATAAAATAAATATAATAAATAAAATAAGTTCTTAAACTTACCTTCTCCTCCCCTTCCACTCTTTTGCGTCCTGAAACTGCAGCTCTCTTTCTCTCTTCCCAAGCTCCTCTCTTGCCTCGTTTCGATTGTGGCCCATTCCGGCATTCCATTCCGTTTCGTAGCGCACTTCGTTTCCACCAAACCAGCTCGTTCATCGGAGAGAGAAATTTCATCGTAGCGATTCGTTCGCCCTCTGTTGTGTTGTTTGAAATTCATTTCATCATTTCATTTCGGAAATTCGACGGGTTCGGTTGTAGATCGCGCTTGCCAAGCCAACAAAACAAACTCGAACTGAAACCACAGGCAGAGTTATTACAAGCGGCCGAGTTTTCCTTTAGCGCGCCAAAAGGAAAAGCGAGCAAGATCCCCTGTTTACGTATTGAAACAATTGTACAATTGTCGCCGAGCGGTGAAACTGCAAGTGAAGAAACAAAGGAAAATAACTGAAAAACAAGAGCATAAACAAGACAAATAAAATAATTGGTGGAAAAGCAAGTGAAAAGAAAATCAACTGAAGAAATTATGAGTGTGGAGAGCAGCGACTACTGACAAAAGCAATCCGTTTACCGTTGTCTTCTGTCTTCTCCCCTGCCTCTTCCTCCGCGAGCACGGAGGAGACCGCGAAAAATACCATGAAATGTAAAAGCTGGTCCAACAAAATCAACAACTACGTTGCGCGCAAACTAAAGTCCATCAAGGTAAATATTCCCCAGATCCGCAGAGCAATTAAGAAAAACTGAAAACGAACACTAAAACTCAAAATATTTGTAGTTCCGATTTTTCGGCTTCAAAGTGTGTGTTGAACTTTATAAAAAAAGAGGAAAAAATAATTTTCAAAGCAAAACCAGGAATTAGGCAAAGTTAAAAATTTAACTTTAAAATTGTAGTTAAAAATAAGAGAAAAAAAGGGATTCCCTTAAATTTAGTAATTATGATTTACTTCTTTTCCTTAAAGAATAAAATAAATATTTCTGAAGTTACAAAATTAGAAATGCAGGATATATTGAGAAATTGTTTTTAAAAATATTTGTTAAAACTTACTTTTAATTTGCTTTAAGTATTGAAAATATGTTTCCAAGACTTTTTTTAGATCTTAATTTCATCTGTATTTTAATTTTTATTAAATGTTTTTTAATGTTCCAAATTTATAAATGTTGAATCTATTGTTGATCTATTTTAATTGAAACCGAAAAACATTTAAAGCTAAGAGTGTCTCAATTTTGAGTTGGCACACAAATAGTTTGATAAAAAAAACATGGATTTATGAGATAAACAGAAATTTAAAAATCGACAAGCTAAATAAAAAAATGTCCTTATTTTTCATGTTTTTAAAAAATCAAAAAAATCAAACTTCTGAACCTGTCTTATTTGTAACTAATAAATTTACATAATTCATGAGGTTGCCATTTATTTATATTAGATTTAAAAACTTTCCATTGAGAGATCACATTTCGGTACACAAAATCAAAGATCAAAGTCATAAAGTCCTCACTAAGTGGGCAATAAAATAAGATGATACAATGGACTGTCTGTAGAATAACCGCTTTAAAACCCATCTAGATTTAGCTTGGCTGATTATGAATACATTTTCAGATACTTTTATTTGTTTTATTCGTCTCAATATAAATAGGCAGTGGAGAAGTGTGTAATTAATTTGAAGGCACCTTAACGACGAACAAAAAAGATATATTAATAAAATTTCAGCCAGACGGGAGTTAACTTTTGAATTTATTTACAACTGTGCAGTTCATTGCCATTTAAATTTAAGTAAACAAACAAAGTACAGCAAAAAGATAATGTTTTATAGGCAACAATTTATTATTGTTTTGTGCGCTTTTAATTTCTTTTCATCAGTAGCAGGCCAATAAATCATTTATTTATTTAATTTTCTCCTGCAATCAGCCAAATGTGAAGTTGTTATCCCCTCTCTTCTTCTTGCCCGTCTTGACCACTTTTTTCCCCCGTTTCGCGTTTCCTTTTTGCAAATAACTCGAGAAGTGGAGGGAAACGGGAAAAAACGCAGATGCCTTTCACTTGCATGTCTGTTGCTCGATTTGTTGTCTTTCGCGCACATACATATTTTATAATATTTATTTACATTTGAAGTTGCCGTCCGTCTCGTTCGTCTCTCTCCCTCTCCCTCTTTTCACGCATTTTGTTTTGTCCGCTCTGTTTTTCTGCCATTCCTTTCCTCGCCACTTCCTTGTTTTCCGTGTGTGTGTATTCCTTTTCCCTCCCCCTGGCTTTGTTTATTTTTACACCATCTCCCTCTCTCTCTCTCGCCGTCTCTTTCGCGCGAAAATTCCTCAAATTCTTTTTTGTCCACATTTTCCAGCGGGAAAAACGAGTTTTTCCAGCAGCGCCGCATTCTTGGCCTCTGTCGCCCCGTCTCGCTCTCGCACCGTCGCTGCCTCTGCTTCTTGCTTGTTTACAGTTAGGAATGCGGTCGCTCTCTCTCTTACAAAGAGAGCGGCGCTCTTTGTGGACTCGGTTTTTCGTCGATTGGAACTTGTTTTCGCCTTGTTTATTTATAAAAAGTCGCTGGCAAACAATTACAGTGCAACAATTACGCTCTCAGAAGTGGCGCGCAACTTGTTCGCCTTGTAAAAAATTGCTCCGCCAGCGGCGACGCGACTGCGCTGCTTTGGCCCCATTTAACTGGGCGAGAGAGAGGATGACAGCGAGAGAGCGCCCGCTCTCTCGTCTGCCGCTCGGCTCCACTCGGCTCTCTCTTCGGCCGAGCATGGAAGCCAGAGTCTCGCCCCAACATATTCCCCAATATACCCGTGTATAGTTTTATTTTCTGATTGGATTTCAAACCGGACGCTTCGTGCACGCGGCGTTCCCTCACGCACACACACACCCACACCGCGCTGGCATTGATATACATATACACACGACGCCCCAGGTTCGTGTGTGTCGTTGTGTGGTGGTGCGATTAAATAATACTCCACAAAAGGCCAAACAAATTACATAAAATCGGAATCGGAATCAAAATAAGTGTCCTCCTCTCTCCGTGTTGTGTTCAAACGTATAGAAACCGATTGTTTTCATTAGTCAAATTACAAATAGTAAACGTATAAAAGTGAGCAAGTTCCTAAAACCGAAAAAAATAACAGACACATACAGCGTCTCGTTTCTTATAAAATTTTCCTACTGCGTCGGAAATATTATCGTCTCGATTATTGTTATTGTTGTTTGTCTGGCGAATTCCTTGCGAATTTCTGTGTTTTGTTTCAACAAACATACTGCGTGAGATTATTAATCTGTGAAAAAAGCAAAAAGAAAAATCGAGAGTGTGAAAAATCAAAGCGAGCAAATAAATAAAATTAAAAACCCACACACATACAAACATACAAAGGCACGCGCAGAGCCGAAAAAATACGCGCGCTTTATTTGAGTGTGTGTGTGTACGCGCCTGGGTCCTCTTCTTCTTCCTGCGTGTGCCCATTGGAATTTGTACCCCAAATCGCAATTACAACATACACAAACAGAGAGCGCCAGCGTTTGCCATCTCGCTCTCTCGTTCGCCCGCCTAGTACGCAGCCAGGAGAGTGGAGTAGAAAGAGAGAGAGAGAAAGAGGAGAGCGCCAAGTTTTGTAATCGTCGAAGCCCCAACGCTTAAAAGTAAGTGTGTGTGTGAGAGCCATTGCATTTGCATTCTTGTTTGGCTCTCTCCGCGTGCATTTTCATTCATAAGCGCATTTTCACTATTCGGTAATGCGCTTTTTTTCGAGCTGTGCATTTGGGGTTTTTTGTTTAGAAACCACATCGCAGCAGGCCTTGAATTTTCCTTCAGAATCTCAGCATAAATTTCAGTAAATCACAAGTGCCAAATTTCTTGTTTAAATTTCCTTGGTAAATCCAGAACTTTAACATGGACATAATTCAGGTATTTAAGCCTTGTAAAAAACCTACCCCACTTGGGGGAAAAAACAAGTTCTTGGGCTCCCCATAACAAAATTTGTCTGATCTGTACAATAAAAATCAGCAACAATAAGGCGTTGGCTAAAAATACAAAGCAAGAAAAAAAAAGTCTGAAAAAATTTCCGCGAATTTTTTATTACTGTTTGTGTATAAAATTTCTGCGTCGGTTGAATGCCAGCGAGGCGTTAATGCCCCGCCCACATTTGCAATATACTCCGTACTATCTGGTAATATCGGGAACTCGGTGGTTATAAAGATGATATAACAATTTGTTGTTGAATAGTTGAAAGGTTGAAAAGGAAAATTATAAAACTATCTAAAGGCTAACCACACATATTCAGTTTTAAGGGGCTCGTTTACCATTCAACAAGCAAACAAAAACACGAGAAAAAGCGCTAATGATAGTTTTACCTTTTTGCCTTTTTTATGGCTCTGCTGTTTATCATTGTGTGTGTGTGGCCTCGGCCAGCAAATTTCAATTTTAATGTTGTGCCAAAATTAAAAAACATTTTGTGTATATTTAGCGTGTACGGTTTTGGTTTTCCTTTCGCAATAAACTTTGGCCGCATACCTTGAGATAGAAGATAGACCCCCCTCCTCCATTTTCTGGCTATTTCTAATCAAACGTCCCCTCTTTTTTGTTGCATTTTTGCTTTCAATTGGCTGCATTCTGTAGACGAAAATCTTATTTATAAATATAAATTGAACACAGACACAGGCTGAGCAAGGGGTAGAGGGGGGACAGGGGCGGGCAGAAAGGGGGATCGGTTGAGGTGGCAAGCAGAAACGTCCAACGGCGTTGGCCTGGCAATAAAATAGATTAATTTAAATGTCATTTTTGTCTAGACGCCGCAGACAACGCCGACAACGAGACGTCGGTCGGTTCTGCTCTATGTTTATAGATCGGTTACATATATCCGAATCCCCCACATGATGTGATGTGATGTGATGCATATATAGAGGATCGGTGCGGTCTGGTTTTTTGGTTTTCGGCTTTTCTGGCCCCAATACACGCCCACTCCTGGGGAAACTTTCCCGATTCTTTCAAATTTTTCCACAGCATCTTTATGGACCGTCTTGATATCTCGCCATTATAATGGTTCGTCTCGATGCAAATGAGTTTTTGTGTCGGGTGACGTTGAAATCTGGTTTAACCCATGTAATGGACAACAATACAATTCGGAATTTTGGGTATTTCCTGTTTGGTTTCGGCCTCTACATTTTTTTTTCCATTCACCAATTGGTTGACCAGTTTCTCAGCCGCTGACGCAGATCGTCGGCTTAATTCGCCTCGCAGTTGCCAAAAAAAAAATCTTGAAAAAAGTAGGTTGGCAACTTTTTTTTTCACAAAAGCGGCAGAGTTCAAATATTGAAGAATTTTATGTTTATTTTGTTTAGATTGACTCGTGGGTGTATCACGGCGAATTGCTGAGGTCATGTCTTAACATAGAGAGAGATTTCCATTTGGGTTGCGGGTCTGAAAAGTAAACCAACCGCATTCCAATCTGAGTGACGCACGAACCCCGAACAGCAACTATTTTCATTGAGAGTTTGTTGTTGTAGATAATACACCTGTTTTAGGGACGGGCCCTTAAGAGGGGCCTTCCCCAGACGATCCGATCTGATCGAATCTTCTTTTCTTCTTTTGGTTCCCAGGTTAGGTATCTCAAATCCCCAATAGCCCAATACCCAAGCCAAGTTTCGTTCGTATCTTAATCTTTGGCTCTTTGTGTTGCTCTAAAGTTAGCCGCCAGCTGAAATGAAACTTTCATTGACGCATTTGCTCACCTTGTTTTTATGGCTTTTTGGTTTTTATTCAAATTTAAAGTTTGTTTGCTTGTTTTTTTTGTTACGGTGGTGTGTCTGTTGCATAATTAATAATCTGGGCTGAGAGGCATATTTGGTTTCTTATCTGAACTGGGCTTCTTTTGAATTGTAGTTTAACTTTTGCACACTTGATTTATTTATGTGCTAAGCACCTCACACTTTGGGCTGTTGATATTGATATTGTATGGCCATATAGTAGCTCTGAGGGCTTCCCCCCTTTATAAGCTTTAATTCCTTGAGAAATCACGCCACAGAAATTCGTTTCGCTTAATGAAAAAATGGTCAACAAAGAAACACAACCAACGACGAACGAATGAGCGAGCGAAAAACGAACGAAAACAAAGCCAAAGTCCAAGCAGCATAAACTTCTAATAGAAATGTAAACAGGTGGCAATGAACTTTATTATATTTTTATGCTCCAAGTCCTTGAACCCAACCGCCAAAAACAAAATCAAAATCACACAAAAAGTAAAGCGTAGAGCAGGCGAAGAGCAAAAACAACACGGCAATGAACTTGACGTCAATGGCGGACCATTGGGCAGACAGTTGTTGTTGCTTAGTTGTTGTTGTCTTTTCTGGACCTGTTCTTGAGTTCCGCTTTAAAGCCCCGTCTTCTGATTCTTTGGAGGCTTTGCGGCTGCGCAGCAGAAACTTAATTTATTGCGTGTTCAATTCCTCTTTCAATAGAAGCCTCTGATAATAATCAACGGAAAAGGAAGTGAGTTATGGGGTTGAGTAGCTCAATCAGCCACTTTGCTAAAGAATTCGCGTTTTTCATTTATTGATATATACTTATTAACATGGACCTGAAAATTTTGAATTTAAATCCAGATATTGATCTAAAAATATCAGCATTCGTAAATCGAATCTGGAATATATATAAATTGTACCAAACTGCAAGCATGTGCTTGCCATAATGCTCACATAAACTGGAATTTAATGCCCCGAATTAACAATTATAATGAACAAAGCGGGCCATCAGTCTTGAATTTATTTAAGTGTGCCAGAGAAATACCTACCACTCAATGAAATCATATTTCCAAGTCTAATCAGTCTATATCTTTTTCAGATTAACGGTACTCAACAGCAGCTTCAATCGCCAATCGCAGCGGCCGCCGTAGTGTCGGTAGCAGCCGCCTCGAGCAGCAACTACAGCACAACAACAGATTGCAGCGACAACTGCAACTGCAGCGGCAGCAACAACGGCATCGAGCAGTTCAACATTGCTGCCACCACAGCAACATCGGCGACAGCGGCAACAATGCCGGCTATGGCCAAGGAGAAAGCCTCAGCACCAGTGTCCTTGAGCGAGTCTAACTTCATTGATCTCAACCTGAAGGACCTGGCCGTAGTCGTTGGAGCCATGGCGACCACAGCGGCCACGCGGCTGCACCACCAACAAACACAACACACGTGTGGCTGTGGAGCGGTGTCGGCAGTATCAGCCACTGAGAGCAACAACAACAGTCGCTACGGCAGCAGCAAGTATCTGACAAATGGTTAGTGATGAATAAATTCCTGAAGAATTCGCGTATCTACTTTATCAAGTTTCTCTCTCTAAATAACTTATCATTTAATCATAAGTAATAAGCATTGACGAAGTGACTCAATCAGAAGTACTCATGATTTTGAGATCCTGCTAAAGAATTCGCGCTTCTCATGATAATCTTGATAATTCATTGTTGATAAGCCTTAACAATTAGTAGTTTTTGTTCTTAAACTCAATGACAACCCATTGCCCATTGGCAACATGTTTCATGCCATGATGCTAACGCAATTTCTCTCTTTTTTGCCTTTCCCTCTCGCAGGCCACACTTCGCCTTTGGCGGCAGCGGTTGCCAGCAACAGTTCGTCGGTGGCCACCACGCCGCAGTGCAGCAAGTTGTGCTGTCTGCAGCGGTACCAGAATGGCATGTGCGAACTGAGGCAAAAGACGGAGATACTGGGCATGTTGCAGCAGCAACAGCAGCAGCAGGCGCATCAGCAGCAGCTAAAGCAACAACAACAGCAGCAACAACAACAACAACAACAACAGCAACAGCAACCACAGAATCCTGCGCCCAGAAGGTCGCCAAACGATTTCATTTTCGGTCGTTACATCGGCGAGGGCAGCTTTAGCATGGTTTATCTGGCCGTGGACATTCACTCGCGACGCGAGTATGCAAGTAAGTACTACGATTTTCAGTAGTTAGCACTTCGGGTACCAATAGTCAGTAAGTCGGCGTTCACTTTCGCTCAGTGTGGCACTCGACAGACGACGACCGACCGCCCACAGCATTTGTACGGCATTTGTATGGCCTCTGCTTGGCGCCAGCGCGAGAATGCGGTCGCCATGTAGACGCCGTGCTATTGTTGTTGCTCTGCCTGCCTGTCACCTGCTTGGCTTGCCAACAATCTCCGATAGCCGTCGTCTATATATGCCATGAAGTGCGAAACCAACACAGAGGCAGGGGTCTTCTATCAAAAAATGCTAAGAAACCGCTTTGGGTATTCCCGTGGGGTGTGCCCCCGAATAGTGGGAGTGTTGGCATATGTCAGCTGATACTTTGAGATTTTTTTTCATTAGATATAAAATCAAAAAGTTGATATCGGTACACATGTAAAATTTTGCTCTGCCGCCACACGCACAGTGTACACCGATATACACATTGGCTGTGACATTCTCGTCGGGTGTGCCGGCTAGCAAAAGTCCAGCTTATCAGCGAATGGTGCCCACTGACAGGCGACAAGTGCGTCGACGATCATTTAATGAGCCCACTCACTAAAAACAACAAAACAGTTTGGGGACGCTCACGTGACCCTTTTGTTATTGGTAATTTCATCAGGCAGTTTGCGCCAAACATGCACGAAAAAAGCAAAGTCAACGAAAAATGGGCGAGTAGCTCAGTTGAACGTTGTTATCTCAGACTGATAAGGCAAGTGTCGCCCATAGTTTATTTCTATTGTTTTATTTTATTTCGCTTGTGTTTAGCTCGAGTGTTTATCGATTGAAGCCGAAAGCTGACGTTAGTTGGCTGGCGACACGATCAGCTGTTTTCGCCGATCCCCGTTTTGTATTGCAATTTCAATTAACGGCAAATAAACCAAACCAGTCTGAAAACGAGCTAAGAAGCAGCTGTTAGCTGTTGTTGTTCACTAGATTTCTAGTCTCATTGTTTTTAAAGGCTATATATATACTATATACACATGTACATTGTACGCGAGACACTATAGTGTGTTGTATTTATGCCGACTTATTTTTCCACCTTGTTGTTTATTTGTGCTAAGCCAATTTGCTTAAAGATTTTCAGTTGTTCCATGCTTTTCAGTGGGCGTGAGGTGGCAATGATTTTGCCACAGCAGCAGCAAATCAATACGGTCGCAAGAAGGGGAAGAAGAAGACGGCACGTGTTGCATAAATGCAAACGCAAGCAGAAACACGCACAGAAGAAGAAAAGAGAGGGGAACAACGACAACGGCGCGTGGCTATCGGAATGCATTTGTGCAACCAGAGGCGTCGGATCAAGGGGGATTTAAGTGAAACAGTAGGGGTAGGATTTATTGCTGAAGAATTCGCCTTCGCTTTTGTACCATTTTGATCATCTCTGATTCATTGGAACTGAGGATTACTACTATAATGCAGATTAATCAAGTGCTTTAGTGATTATAATGCCCCCCTGAGTCCCCGCCAGTCGCTTCCAGTCGAAGCTTCACTGAACGCGACTTGTTATTGTTGTTCTGGCTGCTTTAATTGCATTTAAAGCTAAAGGCAATAATAACAAAGTCAAGTTGTTTAAAAATAGGAAGCGCACTCACACTCACAACAGTCGTGAACAGTAGTTTTCCCCAACGCGTGCCCCTTTCTCGCACCGTGAAATTAATAAACAAATTTAGTTTGCACTTTTGACATTGAATCCGATTTTGTTGTTGTTTGTTTTTGTTGCACTGAATACGAGAAAATATTGACAAACAATTTGCGATTGAGAGGCGAGACGGACGCTTTGTAGTTTGAAGGTCAACGTTTGATTTTTGGCTTACAGATTTTTCTTCTTTTCGCTGCCCATCGAATGGGTTTCACATAGCCAGCCAAGCACCTCCCTCTCCCTCCCACACACAAACACGAACGAACACGCACGCACACACGCACGAACAGACATGAACACGCACGCACATTCACGATGAACGCAGCAGTTTTCGTTTTCATGCGCCCCGTCTCGCTCTTACCTACGCACTTTGCCCGCGTGTTTGCTGCTGTTGTTGTTTTTCCCTGTTCGATGACGACAGCGGCGTCTATTTGACGCCATACGAAATACGAAATACAACATACGAAATTCGGTTTTCGGGTTTCAGCTATTTCATCATCTTTGGCAACAACAAATGGCTCGGGGTATCTTTATTTTCCGCTTACCTGGATTCTCAATTCCCCGCAATGGAAGATTTTTCTCGGCAACACGTGCTCTTGTGCAGATAATCCTGGGCGCAGACGTCACAGTCTTAGGAAAGGGGCAGAGCAACAGAGAGCAGCTGTTGATTTCCTGGAATTGAGGGGATGTGCTAGACAGATCAGGGGCGGTTTTGGGTGTTAGGATCCACCTCCCACCCCCCACCATTTTTATAAATACCCCCATCATACCAGTTCCTCAGTTCGGAATCTTTTTAAGAGGTATTCAAGTTAATTAGATTTTAAACATTTTCCAAGTACTCGAGTGGGTATCTCCCCCCGCCCCCTGTTTTTGGGCCACTGAACTCTCGAACTCGTTTGCCCTTCTTATCGGGTATGTCGCTCTCCGCTTCAGTTTCAGTTTGAGAGTTTCCGATCCAGTTCTCCATTATTGTATCTGGATTCGAGACCCTCTTTCTTGGGGGTTGCTTGCCCATGTCTGGTATTTTTCTTCGCCAAGATATATTCACCTTTGTGCTGCTCTTCTCCTCGGTGTTTATTTTTAATTACACGTTTATTTTTGGACAGCAGCTGCTGCTGCGCAGTCGCAGCTGGCCGAGGGTATTCAACTGAAATAGCAGCTTCTTGTGCTCCTTAGGGGGGTTCTTTTTTGCCTTCTTGGATCCGTAATATGATATTGGGCCGGGGAATTGGGTCATTCAACCCATGATGACTCCTGTCGCTGTAGCTGGAATCCTTTGGGCTATTCATAATTCTCGTGTTTTTGCACCTTGCTTTCCGTTCTCTCTTCTTTTTTTACGATTGCAACAGCTGTTGTCCTGGGTAGAGCGGTGTTTGTTGTTGGTGGGTGGGTGGTGCCTAGGGGGTGACTCCTGCACGTGCCAAGGACATTTGGCGGGCTGTGCGGGCCGCCTGACGCTTTATGGCCGAAATTAAATAGCGCCAGGAAGTCGCGCGCAAAAGGCAGGAAGAATAAGATGTCGCAATGTTTTTTGTTGTCCCCTACTCTTGTTTTTTTTTATTGCACACGCACACACACGCATCTTAGTTGTCTTTTTTTCAGCCTAACAGTTGTATTCAAAATCCTTTGCGTGCAGTCAATATGTCGCCAAAACCCCCCTCGAATATGTAGTAATGCCGCAGCTCCAAGAGGGCAATAAACTTTTGCTAGAGGAGCAACACCACAACCAACAATAATAACAATAAAAAGAGGCACAAACAGACATAAAAAAGAGGCAACTCCTAAGCAGGATTGCAGTGAAGGCTGCTAAAAAAGAACTTTGGTGGCTAAGGGGATTATTATTTCGATCAATTTAGTCTATACCGTTTTAAGTGATAATGTGGGAAGAAGTTGTTATAAGAAAAATTAGTTTTTAGCCAGCGACCACTGTATTCGGATATCCCTTGCAGGCTCTTTGCTCTCATTCTCGATTTACTTCTGTTTACCTGGGTGGATTTTTTATTGAATGTCCCCTTGGTCACATTTCAGGCTGCCTATTTGGCGTCTCTATTTCTGTTCCCATTTTTTTTCGGTTCCCCCACTTTTTTTTTTTTTTTTTACTATCTGTGTATTTAAATGAGTTCTGGCGAAGAGTCCGCGTGTTACGTCATTGAGCTCTCGCTGATGGGGGCCAATTAATGAAATTGAAACTGAAGTGGGATATGAGAAAAATTGGCACAGAACGTCGTTCTGTCAGATTTATGTCGACGATCAGAACGGAACAACAAAGAATACCGCCCCTGAGCCATTTCCCATTTTATGTGCATGCGGGGGCTGCATTTTGTCGCGTCTGGTTGCCCAAATTTGGGGCCATCTCACGTGGTGGTCTCATACATATATACATATTCCCCAATGGAGGGCAATAATCGTGTTTCGAGATACCAACGATCACTAAAAATAGTCTTCTCCCCTCTGTTAGCTAATCTTTGTGGGGTTTGGAGGATGGGTACTTCCTCCCCGAGATCTCTGTAGATACAATCTCGCTCTCTCGCTCCCTCTCTATTTTGGTCCAAACGTTTTTCTAGACCCGGTTTGTTTCCATCTCCATTTGTACACCACCCGACGGCCTTGCGAGTTACACGCAGAGAAATTCTAGAGATCAACGGATCTGGATATCTACTTACCCATAAGTATACACTATTTAATCCAAGTGAGCTCGAAGCCTCTCTTTCCTTTAATATTCTCTCCCTGCAGCATCTTCCACCTCCCTCTCTCTCTCTCTCTCTCTCTTACTCTGCTTGGAATGCCAGAGTACAGTTTATCTATTCGCCTCATTTTGGTCATTGTCCTCCAGCAGCAGCAAGAACCACTTAAAAAAAACTACAAACTACAATGAGGTTGCAGCTTCTTTATTTGGGTTTATTTATAGAATCTCTATATCTGTCGGTCTCGCTCTGACGCAGAGACACTGCTTTATCGACTCGGTCAAAATGACTTGTTGGCTGTTGTTTTTATAGCTCTGTCTCGCTTCGCCATTCTAAAACCCGTTGGATTGCATTCCTTGCAGCAACAAGTTGCACTCTTGGTGCATTCACTGCTTTTCCCGCTCTCTGTTGTTTTTGTTTTCTGTTTTTCTGCACTTTATTTGTGCTTTGATTAGCCTTTGATAAGCTTTTCGCCGCCTCTCGATTTGTTTTTTTTAATTTTTTCCGTTGTTATGGCGAAAATAAGGCAATGGAAATTTTTTCTATTGTGACAAAGTGGCGAAAACAAGAGGATGACTAAGAAAAGGATGAGGCACCCGCATAAGGACAGCCTTTTTTGGCGGGAAAAAAGCCGAGAGGGCAACTCTAGAACTCAAGAGCGAGCTTTGGACAAATATTTATGCTTAGACGGCGAATTTGTGCCGTTTATTCTTCTTTTTCTTTTTTTCCATCGCTTTGCAGCTGGTTGCTGGCTGTTTATTTATGTGTGTTTACTTTCGGTTCTGTTTTTGTTGTTGTTGCACATGCTGCAAGGCAGTGAAAAGGAACAACAAAAAAGCGGCAGCAAGTTCAAGGCTATGCTTATCAGGGGGCCATTAAACCTAACCAAAATCGAGAAAATAAGAACCCAAAATATCAGAGTAGAGCCCCTCGGGTGAATAAATAATGTGACTTTCTTAATTAAAGCGAAGAAAAAGGCCAAACATGCACAAACAGTAAAAGCAGAAAAAAAGAAAAGGGGTCTACAGAGCTTTCAAAGCAATCGGGGATCACAACGATAACCGCATTTATCGATGATCCCACACACACCCACCATTTTTTGCGCAACAACTTTTTGAAGGTCAATCTTATTTTTACGCACTTTTTGCGCTTTCTATCGAATCGGGAAAATTTAAAACGCATAAAAACATTTTCGCTTTTTCTTTTTTGATTTCTTGATTATTTGTTGTTGCTGTTGCTGGCGGCCGTGCTTTGTTAATCTTTTAATTGCTGTATTTTGTTTTTCCTCTTTGTGTTTATTTTGTTGCCACTCGACCGACGACTTATCGCCCCCCGATGTTTTTTAGACTAGATTCCGATTTCATTTTTTTATTTTATTTGATTTTTCTCTGTTCTGTTTCCCCACTTTTTTTGCCAACGAATAGTTGTTGGCAGAGCGTTTTGTTTTGATCTTGATAGAGGGACAGCAACAACAAAAACGAAAAAAAATGCAAAATTATCTTGAAATTTATTTTTACCTATAGATTTGTGATAGTATTCAATGTGGGCAGATATGGTTGAGGCTAATTTATTATTAGCCTTGTTTTCACCAGATTTGTGATTTTCCGTTGCGATTGTCAATCAAAAAGCGGGATTCGCGATCGGACAACAAAATACAAAATGTAAAAGGGAAACTACTGATAAGCGGTCATAACTCCTCACTTATACAAGTGCAATCACCGTTAACCCCGCGAGGAATGGAATATGGGATGCGAAAAGAATCCGGGCTCAAGTTGAAAACCCCGTTTCACATGGTTCATCATTATAAGAGTACTTCTGTCTCGCTCTCGGCTCTGATCTGATCCTCTCTCCCTGTCTTTACCCCCTTTTCGCGAATTCCAGTTCAACAACCAGTTTAGAATCTCTTCCATCTCGCTCCAACGCCTTGCTTTACTGGGGGGCTGAAAGGGGACGGAAGTCAGTAGAAACAAGTTCCTCTAAGCGCGCTCGCTTTCGTTTGTCTCGCTGTTAATTTAGCAATTTGAGCTGAATTCTGAGTTCTGAATTCCTCCTTCTTTTCTTTTCGCTATCTACCCTTCCCTTCCCTTTCCCTTCCCCTCTCTCCCCCTGCGAGAGGAATGGGATAGCAGCACTTGGAGAGCATTAAAAGCTCTCTTTCTTTTTTTTGGGGGGCCAGCCCACAAAAGTGTCCCAAGCAAAGTCCAATTGGGCCACCGAAATTAAATTGTGGGAGGAGACCCCTCTGGACTTTGACAATTTGGTCGGCTGTGCTGTGCCAAAAAAAATAAATATATGCTTGCTTGTGTGCTGTTTTATTATTCTCACGCGTACATTTTGTGTGCTTATATGTCGCATTTTTAATTAGAATTATTTAATACTCACTTGCATTGGTGTTTGTTGTCTATGTGTTTGTTGTTGCCAAGAGCGGTGCCGCAAGTTAAACGTGGTTTGCCATTCAAGTCTGGATTATAGTTGTCACCACTTAGCGAAAATTGGGAGTAAATTGAAATGGCGTTAACAAATTTTTAAGATATTTCATTAATTGGAATACCTAGCTTAAATCTACAGTTCAATTAGAATACTAGGTAAACATTTGAACAGTCTATTGTCTAGTCGAGCTTGAAAATATCGATATTTTCGATATTTTTGCTATCAGTTCGATAATATTGATATTTTCATGGAGAAAAAATATTAAACATCCAAGTGTCGATATTTTTAATCAGATAGATCAGATATGGTCTGATCTTCAGTTT
Source organism: Drosophila lutescens (assembly GCA_037075285.1). NCBI lineage: Eukaryota > Metazoa > Arthropoda > Insecta > Diptera > Drosophilidae > Drosophila > Drosophila lutescens. The sequence continues at coordinate 256,344 of JBAMCF010000072.1, read as the reverse complement.
TAGCTTTTCTATACATTGAGTAAAAACTTATATCTAACCCACCATATCTCTCTTTTCCTTGCAGTCAAAGTATGCGAAAAGCGCCTGATTCTGCGCGAACGGAAGCAGGACTACATCAAGCGGGAGCGCGAGGTGATGCACCAGATGACCAACGTGCCCGGCTTCGTGAACCTGTCGTGCACCTTCCAGGACCAGCGCTCCCTCTACTTTGTGATGACCTACGCCCGCAAGGGTGACCTCCTGCCGTACATCAATCGCGTCGGTAGCTTCGATGTGGCCTGCACCCGTCACTATGCCGCCGAGCTGCTTTTGGCCTGCGAGCACATGCATCGCCGCAACGTGGTGCACCGCGACCTTAAGCCGGAAAACATCCTGCTGGATGAGGACATGCACACGCTAATTGCCGACTTTGGTTCCGCGAAAGTGATGACCGCCCATGAAAGGGAACTGGCCACGGAGCACTGCTCGGAGCAGCGACGCAGCCACTCGGACGACGACGACGACGAGGATAGCGATCGACAGCCGGACAACGACGAGGATGAGTACGGTGATCGCGATTCGGAGGAACTCGAGGACGGCGAGGGCGATGAGGATCAGCAGCAGGACGAGATGGACTCGCCGCGCCACCGGCAGAGGCGTTACAATCGTCGCCGGAAGAACAGCTTCGTGGGCACCGCTCAGTATGTCTCGCCGGAGGTTCTGCAGAACGGACAAATTACCCCTGCTGCGGACCTGTGGGCGCTCGGTTGCATTGTCTACCAGATGATCTCCGGCCTGCCGCCGTTCCGCGGCAGCAACGACTATGTCATCTTCAAGGAGATCCTCGACTGCGCCGTCGACTTTCCGCAGGGCTTCGACTCTGATGCCGAGGATCTGGTGCGCAAGCTGCTTCGAGTTGATCCACGCGATCGTCTGGGTGCCCAGGACGAGTTTGGTTACTACGAGAGCATCCGGGCGCATCCGTTCTTCGCCGGCATCGACTGGCAGACGCTGCGCCAACAGACCCCGCCTCCCATCTACCCCTACCTGCCGGGCGTCAGCCAGGACGAGGACTTCCGGTCCAGCTATATAGTGCCTGGGGATCTGGAGCCTGGTCTCGATGAGCGGCAAATATCGCGACTGCTCAGCGCCGAGCTGGGCGTTGGCAGCAGCGTGGCCATGCCCGCCAAGCGATCAACCGCAAAGAGTAAGTCTCCTTTAAGACTTCATCATATATCCATAAACTAACTAACTGCCTTTCTCCAGACTCCTTTGACCTGAGCGATGCCGAGAAGCTGCAGCGACTCGAGCAGCAGAAGACTGACAAGTGGCACGTGTTCGCCGACGGCGAGGTGATTCTCAAGAAGGGGTTCGTGAACAAGCGCAAGGGCCTGTTTGCCCGCAAGCGCATGCTCCTGCTGACCACCGGACCGCGGCTCATCTACATCGATCCCGTGCAGATGATCAAGAAGGGCGAGATACCATGGAGCGCCGATCTGCGAGCGGAGTACAAGAACTTTAAGATCTTCTTTGTCCATACGGTGAGTGTTGTTGGCAAAAGGATATTAGGGGGGATACTCGGAAACCCGGAAAAGCGAAAGAAAATAAGTTTGTTGAACCAGCCAGCGATGATGACATCACAACTAACAGCCACACGCCCACTAAACAGCAATTTAAGCGCCAGTTTATGGCCCCGGCACGTGTTGGCGATGAAAACAAATTAAATGCGGCATTGAAAACTGCACACGCAACACAGATAAAAACTTAAACTTCTGCCGGGAATGGGGTTTCAATGATTTTAGCGCTTGGAAAGCCAAACTAATTTACATTCTCTTTTTCTCGATTGCAGCCAAATCGCACCTACTACCTGGACGATCCCGAGGGCTATGCCATCCACTGGTCGGAGGCCATTGAGAATATGCGCAAGCTGACCTACGGTGACGCCACCTCCTCCTCCACGTCCGCATCCGCAGCGTCCTGCTCGAGCGGCAGCAGCAATAGCCTGGCTGTCGCCTCGAATTCCTCTGCCGCCTCCTCAAGCAGTTCGCCCACGGCGCGACGCAGCTCGCCCGTGAACGCTCCTATTCAAACCTCGACGACGTCGTCCGACAACCGGATATTGGGCAGCAGCAGAACAGGGACGTCGCCAAGGAAAAAGACGGCGTCCAAGTGAACGTCGTAACCCGTAAACCTAGTTGTAGCAATGTGAAATTAAATTATAATTTAGTTGAAATTTAGTGCAAAAGAGAAGTAGCGAAGTGAGGTAGGGACTAGTACATATATGGTATACAGTAAGCATAGCAGTAGGAGTAGGCGATAATGAGAAGAGAAACTATTGATCGTGTCTCTAGTGCTAATTAGAACCCAATTTCTGTTTTTCGTTTTATATTGTGCTTAGGGCGGAGAATAAAACACTAATCTACACAGTAAAGTAAATTCAATTTAAAACTTAAATTAAATATTTATATACAACATACATGAATACAAATATATATTCGTATTTAGCGCGTAGTTAGTCACAATTTAAATGAATTACCTAACTAGGATCAGATCGAGATCGAGATCGAGATTGAAGATCAGATCATCAGATCAGATCAGATCGATGGGAACGGAGGCAAGAAGGTGGCATTCTAAACTAATTTCATGAAGCAAACGAAAGAGAAGCCGTATTTAATTTGTGAATTACTAGAAAAATGTGTGAAAAAATGTAATATATATTTGGAGAAGTGGGATTACTGTTTCTGTGTTATGGTGGCAAAAAGATCACGTATCTGTAAATGTAAATTTTGTAAAGAAATGTAACTATGTAAACAACTATACTAGCTATAAATGTGCACGGCAAAAAGAGCCTAAGACGGAGGGAAGGAGATGGGGCGGAGCTCGAGAATATATAATCGATGTTTTCTCACAGCTCCAAACCACTCAGCAGCTTTCTAGTTAATTCTAATCTAAAGTTCTACGCTAATTATCATTATTTATCGTTTTCATTATGCTTTCCGTTTACCCATTCGCCCTATGAAGAAATGTATAAGACTTGAGCTACTCTAATTGTAACCCTAATGAAAGAACGAATTTCGAATTTGATTTAATTTTTATTTAGTAAGAGGGCCGTAAGTTTGTCAAGATCGCCAACCGTCGTTTCCAGTTAATTGAGTGTGTAAAACAAGTCTTGTACAATGTAATGTGTAATAGATTTAATGCAGACTGGGAAATGTTTCTAAAACTCGCGCGTATTAGTTAAATTTTGTAATCGTCTAAGTTGCGCCCACTACTATTATTACTACTACAAACGCCCATCCCCTCCCATCTTTACCTGTAAGCTATAGCAAATAAGTGATGAGCAGAGGAGGTGTAGAGTAAGGAACCGAAGTTGAAAGAAAGCAAAAAATACATTTTGTACATACATATCGCCCTTGGGCGTGGCAGCGGCTAGCGGCCGCGGCAGTCGATATAATAAATCTAAACCTAATCTAATTTGTTTGTAACTCCTAAGTAAATTATTTTTGCTAGACTAAGTAAATTAAATTTAACGCAATATGCAAGCAACACACACACACTTACATAAGTATACAATTAATTAAATTAAACGAAAATTACGATTTATTACAAGATGTCATAGAACCGGAGAGCCACTAATAGTGAGAGAACCCTGTAAAATAAATATTTAAACCAATTATATATATTATCCATATATGAATACCAGAACAAGAACGGCAAAAAGCAAGAAGCAAGTAAAATAAAAAATATTATATTATGCGTAAAGTACATTGGTCAAAAAAAAAAACAAATGAAGAAGCGAGCGAAAAGAACGTATCATTAAAAGGAAATATTAAAGAAAAATACAAAAACATTTCAAAAACAACAAAATTACAACCAAATTTGTTTTTATTTCGGTTTGTTTGGTTATACGAATTGGCTATATCGAACCGATTGGTTAATTGGTGAGCATTACCCCTCCCCATTGCAGCCCCCTCCCCAAAGAGAAAAACTTGCCAATAGGATTCGATAACTAATGTAAAATACCACAGTAAAATCAGACTTTGTTCTACCCCTAGTTTTGTGCTGCAGTACCTAAAATCGAAGAGGAGAGAGTACAGTAGGCAAGGCTAAGATACAGAAAGACAACTCTTAAATTTCTGAAAATCAATGCTCGGATTGATTTTAACTTGAATACTTGAAAATGTAGTGCGACTCAAAACTCGAAGCACATATACTAATTTCGAAATAGGAAGGAGTTTTGAATCGGTCTACATTTATTTAGGCTTTTGTAATGACAAAAAAGAACGAGTGGACTTAACCGAAGATCTATCAAATAGAAAAAGTGCCTAGTTAACCAGTAGACGTTTAGATGAATATCAAAACCAAAAACATGAGTGTCATTCAGTGTATTTGATTATTTTACATCCGCCAGGACCAAGTGTATACGATTTCGTTCGAGTACAAGTACTTGACACATTTATTGAACAGCATCCCATTCCAAACATATAAATAAATAATTAACACAATTTATGTAATAAACAGTATACAGTTACCGACAGATATGGTGTACTTGATAACAATTACAATATTTAAATATGATATTTAAATTCTCATTGTACAAAATTAAAAATTAAAAGAAAACAAATCGGGTTTTTTCAACCAGATTAACCGAAAATAAAAAAAAAAGTTTGGCCAAAATTGTAAATTTGAAATACAATCCATTTGTCTAGGTTAAAATGATACTTTGTAAGATTAAAAAGGAGACTTCTTATTTGTTACTTGGATGAATTTTGTTTTCTTATATTCAGACCTCGTTTTGTATTCCCAATTTTATGTTTGCGTTCCGATTGGATTTCCAAAAGCTAATCTTCCACATGGTGTGGTCATATAATATGAATATGAATAAGTCCTTTAAGAATAATTAAGTATTGGATTTCGAATGCAACGTTGTATTGTTTCTGCACCAGAAAAATTGAAAAGTGAAAACACTCGACTAACTAATAAAAATCAATCCAAAGCCGTTAGACTAAATTCTTGTTCATATAACGAAACTCCATAAAATATATCAAGCAAAAAGGCATTGTTTGTTAATTCAAAAATATGGTACGACATTTATAGACCTAGACCTGAAGGAGGAGAAAGAGTGTTGTTTGAAATAAACGTAAGGAAAACGCGAAAGAGAGAAAAGGGAAGCGGTGAAATTTTTAATTTTTCTTGGGCGGTAAAAGCGGTAAAGCTATCCAAAAATGGTTTAGCTGAAGGGAACGTTACCATACTAAGGGACAGAGTCCCTTTCTAAACTCCACTAAACTTGCAATGCAGCAAACACAACTAATTTAACCAAATTTTTCACTTTTCTTAAATTTGTTTTCTATTGTCTCTTAAAGCTGTTCGAATATCCCTATTATAATAGTGATGAGCAAAGGAAGCAAAGATATCTCAAATGAGGTGAATATAAACACACCATGATCGACGTCAATTAATGCTTCTATTACATAAATTAAAGAGAAAAATCTGGAATTGTGTTATTATTATATGTTCTCGATATCGGGAGAAAACCCAATGGCGGAGAAACCCGCTTACGTTAGTACAGTGGAAACGGTGCCTTACTCACGTAACGTAAGCTTGGGAATTTTGTATGATGACAGGTGTGGTCACACTATTCGATTTCGATTTTTTTTTTTATTCGATAAATGTCCGATAGGTTTGGACAAATACAAATAAAGTAAACAATTAAAAACGAACGAGAAATGGAAGGTGGCCGCAGCGAAGTCTACTTGTGGACGTTCAAGCTGGTGGCGCCGTACGTGATGCTTGGCTACCTAACAGGGCTCGTGATGACGCTCGCTTGGAACTGGTGGCAACTGGGACACTTGGACGTGGGCATCAACCTGACCTTCGCGATTCCGGTGCTCGTGGCCCTGACGCTCTTCTACAGCCGGCCTGTAAGGTGGGAGGTCCAGGATGATGAGTGGTTAATCTCCATGCTATCTAATCTTTCGTTCTTGCTTTAGGTGCATCCTGGCTCTGTCTGTTCCTTCGCTGTGCAGCTCCCGGGGCCGGGCGTTTCTCATCAGCCTCGCCTTCGTCCTGGCCGCCCTGGGGCCCACGGCCAACATCCTGGCCAATCTGCAGGTAATGCTGCGCAGCCTGGCCTGCGGTCAGGAGGTGTTGCGCCAGGCCCTCGGCCAAATGCTGGACGTGATCCTGGAGCCGGTGAATGCCATCCAATTGGCGGTTCAACTGTTGCTGCACGAAGTGCGTCGCGTGCTCAATCTAGCCATGGTAGTGCTGCTGCGCCTCCAGGAGCATTTAATAGCCATTAGTTAGTATTAAATTTATATATTTTATATATCTATTGTATATATTCCATTCCTTTGCAGTTGATACCCTCAAGAACTGCGCCGCTTGGCTGAAATCTGTGGTGGATCTGTGCAACGCAGAGATGGGAACTCCTTGGGCGCGCTGCAAAAAGACGGCGCACCACGCCATGGTCAGGTGTCAGGCCAAGATGGGCATATTTAAGGCTCTGTGCCAGGCCACCAAGCTCTTTCTGGCCCTCTGCTACCCCGCCAAACTAATCGATGTGTTCTGCAGCGGCTACTGGGATCTTAGCTGGGGCCTTCTGGATAAGATCTTAGAGCGTACGAGCATGCAATACAATATAACCAAGTTTTGTGGTTAATTTCTTCCGCTAGGCTACCGCGAATTTGTGCGGCACATAGAGCAAATGTTTGATGCCAATATCACCTTCGAGCACGAATTTTACTTCGATACCCACTCTTCAAAAAGTCTGGCCGATGTGGGCGAGGAGATACTGCAGGATATAACACAGCGATTGTCGCCCTTCATATTTCTCACCGGCTTTGTGGACGTTCTGTGCTGGGTCATGGTGGCCACAGTGTTTTTTAAGTAATCTGAATAACTTAGTTTGGATGATGCTTTAATTGTTCTCATTAGAGCCATCATCTTCTACCTGCGTTACATGCACAGCCGGCAATTTCAGAATGTTTTCTTGACCAAAGTCCTAGTTCTTATCGACAAGCGGCACGAAAAGCATGGCTATGATCCTTTGCTGCCGCTTCAAAGGCTTGAGAGGTCCAAGTACATGAAGGTGAGTAAAGTTGACCAATATTTAGCCTACTTTTGTAACTCGTTGATTGTTTTGCAGCTCTCTAGTCTACGTTTGACCCTGTTCGAGTTCGTGTCGATTATGGAGAATGCCTGCTTCATGATGACCACCTGCCTGCAGCTGTTCGCCCTTTGCTTCCTGGACTACGGTCTCTTCTGGCTGCTGGCCACGATGTCCTTTCATGGCCACCAAGAGGCTGGGCTGGAGGTGCCCGCTTACATCGATCTAGAGATCAAGGGAGGTGGTTTTGTGGGCGATATTATGCGGGGCATTGCTAATGCCTTTCGACCCCTGACGCAGAAAAGCATTTTGGACACAAATCCCTGCCTGCCGCTGCCAGTTAAGCCCGACTATACGAAATATGCACTGATTTTGGTACTCTGCCTGCTCTCCTGGGGGATCCTGTTGGCCGAGCCGTATGTTTTGCGCACTCGCCATCTCATCATGGCCTTCTTTTACCCAGAACGAGCCAAGGAAAGGGGCTTGTTTTTGTACAACAGGATTGCCGATGATAGAAGTAAGGATATATATTGGTTTTTGGATCGATTGTAATCTAGCTTCCATCCAGCAAGCCTCTTTAAATTTGCCCGTCGTAGGAAGCGAAATGAATTCAACCACAGGCGAAATGTGGACCACCCCAGATGTTTCACTAGGCTGAGTAATTTTTTATATTGGATTGTTAGCTGCCGCTGCTGCTCCCGCTGGCAAAACAAGGAGAGGTGCACCATTTGCGCCCGATCCTTGACAATGTGAGTTGTATCCGCAAATTCTTATGTATATCTCCTTACATTAATTGGTCATCCTCTTCTTTACAGGTCTACTCGTAACCCCTGCGACACCCCAGGCTGCAAGGGGGTTTACTGCGAGGAATGCTTCGAGAAGTCGCACAAAAAGTGCTGTCTATGCAATCGACCCTTGGATTATGGGGATTTCTCTGACGTTTCCGAAGTAAAGTGAGTTAAACTAAAAAGTAATAAATGCACTATGCTCATTGGTTTTGTCTGTGCAGCGATTCTTCGGAGGGTTCCGAGCAGGAGACATTCGGTGAGAAGCGCTACAGGGAGATCTGCGGCAAAAACAGGAAGGAACGGGAGAAGAATATTAATAAACCGTAGATAAAACTGGATACTCATAAACTCGGAAACACTTGCACCCACAATATTCAACACCTCATTGTCATTTGATTGAATTCAAATATATTGTTGGGGTGAGTTTATACAATGAAAATGGCCACTATTGGCAGTACCTAAGCTCTTCTAAGCTAAAAACCAAAGACCCAGCCAAAAGGCCAGACCTCTCTACTTGGGCATGTGAATCTCAACGATTTCAATGATTCGCAACTTTTTACTGTGGCAGCCACATCATCGTCGCCGTTGCTGTCGTTATTGCTGATTTGATAGAAGCGGCAGCAGCTCGTTTGTCTCCTTGTCAGCGCTGTGAAAGACTTTGTTTTCCATTTGCGCCGATCCCGCCCCCGTGAGTCCTTCCTTCCCTGCGACTGCATGGTTGGCGAGCATGTGGGCTGCAATTAAATGATCATTAAATACGACAGCAACGGCGAGCCGCAGATTTCTTCTCAGCAATTAATGCCGGTTCGCCGGTGCCCAGGATCGCGCCACTGATGATGACATCCAGCAGTGCCTTAGTGTGTTTCCTTCTCTGTTTTCTGTTTGTTTGTTCGCTCCATTCTCCAGGAATGTGCTGTGTAATTTACGGCCATCGAGTGCGGTGGTTTCTGGGTTTATTTACGATCCTCGAATTTTGACATTTATTTCGTTTACTCTTTGTTAGTTCTTCGATCCATCTACGGGTTGAAACGGCTGAAACTGTAACATGCCGCAGATCTCGGGGCATTTATGGCCACCTCTGTGGCCGCAACCCCCCTCCCCTGCCCGCTTCTTTTGTTCAGGCTTCTTTCTCTTTTTCTTAATGGCTGTTTAATAAATTCTCCCCTTTCTCCAAACTGCGGCTTCCATTTGCCATGCTAATGTGAGCACAAGTGTTTATTTATTTGTTATTTAACACCCGCTGACCTCGCTAGACTCTCCCTTTTGACCCCTATCCACTCCACCACTGACCACCATCGTTGACACTTAAGCCGCACACACAAACGGGGCGAAGAATGGAGTTGATCTCGCCTAAGCTGATTGTTCTGCTCGCTCGTACAGGTAAGATCGCCCGGTCGATTTGGATCGTATCGGTATCGGGTTTCCTTGTCATCTCGGGGGTAGTCTTGTCTGGCATTCGATCGCTTGCCGCGAAACTGATGAGACAACATAACAATCCGTTATGTCTCCTCTTTGGGATCCCTAGGGTTGGCACATTTCGTCGGTCTGTTTCTGAGTGGCTTCTGTGCCGATGAACCTTTGCTTTTGAAGCGATGTTGAGAATACAGTTTATATAGAAAAAAATCGTAAAATCTGTAGGGGAAGTGAATTGATAAGCTTTAAGGAGGAAGTTTATAGATTTTTTTCAAATATTTAAATTTTTCTGATCCTTCTATTTTTAGCTATAGGACATTTTTAAGAGAACAGACCATAATCTTACAAATTTAGAAAACAGCTTTTTTGTTTGGATAGCCAAAGAAGCCGATACTTTTGAGCTCCATGAAGAGCTCGTGGTCGTTGCCAATTGCTTTGAAAATGGCCTTCTCCAGCTCGTCGTATTGAAAGTGGGGCGAAAAGGGCATGTCGTTGAGGGCGTTGAAAAGCGTATTGCCGCGCTCGTTGCCAACGACCAAGGTGCGACCACAGTGGGAGAAACTGGGAGAATATGATGGATGGGTAATGGGTAACTTCTATATCGGAAGATATGGTACTTACCGGGCCACAGTGTTGAAGGAGGAGTCCATCTTGTGCTTGGACATGGGTCTCAGCAAATTGCGCCTGAAGTCCCAGACGTTGGCTGTTTCCCGGTTAACCGAAACAATGATAGTGGAGTGGGTGGGGGTCCATTTTGCCCAGTGCACCGGCGTCATCTCGTCCTGCAGTTCGAGCAGGGGTCGCGTGATGCCATCGATCCAAATGCGCACGAACCTGGGATCATCAGTTTTCTTTCCAAATAAGGGATTCATTTTGGAAACAGATACTCACCAGTCGTTGCCGCAGGTGAGGAACAGTTTCGGGGACCAGGGAGAAAACTCCATGACGGTGACTCCTCCGTCGTGGCAGCGCAGCACCTCCAGATACTGGTGCTGATAGTTGATTGAGCACTTGTTGATACAGCCCTCATCGGTGAGCACATAATAGATGTCCTTGTGCAGCGGATGGGTGGTAATGCTAAGGCCCTGAGGACGACGATTGGACTCGCAGGGGATGCGCGACGAGGGATGCACGAAGATGCCCTCGGGATGACCCTCCACACGCTCCAGTGTCATTTGGGTGAAGCCCAAGAGGAAGGGACTCTTGATGATGCGGAACCGGGTGACGGAGCCATCCTGCGAGAGGCTGAGGAACGGATCGATGTCCGCCTCATCGGCGTCGTCCGAAACCTGTTTGATCCAGCGGATGGCTACCACCGGCGAGGAGCCAGGCGAACTGATGCGCTGGGAGACGGCGATGGGCATGTCCTGAAGACTGCTCACATCCCGCACCTCGACGCTGCCATCGTACAATCCGATAGCCAGCAGGGCGGGCAAGAAGGGTGAGAAGCTAATGGCCGTCACTGGGACGTCATAGTAGTAGGCGCGTTCCGGTTCACCGGGATTCTTGATGCTCCACAGGAAAACGCTGCCCGAGGTGGGCACGTGCTGGGAGGAGAAGGAGTACAGGCCATAGGCGACGGCCACGATGTCACCATTGCTGCGGCAGAAGTCGATGTCACTGACCGCCTTCCGCTCGTCCTTGCTGGGCTCGGGTATCAGCCGGAAGAGCAGGTTCATGGAGTACACATACAGGGCCTCCTCGTTCCATCGGTTAACCTGGTCAAAGTTCCGGAAGCGTCGCAATCCCGCCTCGTTTGTGTTGCTCGAGAGCGTGCGGCCCATGTACATAATGGCATTGCGGAATTCGGGACTGCGGAACAACCTCTCTATCTGCGACGACACCTTGTCCATGGCGGCCATCGCCTCGGCGTCCTCGAAGCTCTCCGCATCCTCCGTTTGCCCGAAAGCCGAAGCCAGATCCTTAACTGAACTCATCGTGTTCGTGGCGAACTCCTTGCTGATGTTGTTCAGCGTGTCGTACATCTCAAAATTGGACACGTAGGAACTGACCGTGGCCTTGGTTATCAAGATGGTGTTCACAGCCCGCGTAGTGAAGAGCAGTGTGTCGGTCTGGGCATCATTATCGGAGCGACGGCGAATTTTGCCCTTGCCCACCGTCAGATAGTCGTAGTTGCGGTTGTCCCGCTCCGCCTCGTCGCCCTCGGCGGATCCCTTGGCCACCGTCGTCTGCGGCTGGCTGTGCAGCTCGAAGAACTCGGATTTGCGTAGGGTGATCTTCAAAAAGGATCTGGTGTACGGCTTGGGTTCGTAAGCCTTTCCGAGGGATTCAACGGTGCTGTACGGATCCCAGTTGATGGTTTCATACATGATCTGGAGAGGATTACATAGTGTTTGGGGTGGAGCTTGATAAATATCGACATAATCGATATTTTCGATGTTTACATTTTAATTTAAACACAATTATAATAGTTTATTTCGTTTTACTTTGTTTTTTCTTAAAGACATCGATATAATCGAAAAAATATTGTAAAAATATCGAAAATATCGATACCATCAAAGTGGATGGATTAAGGACTATTATCTCACCCCACTCATCAGATCGTCTATGGACTGCTTGTTGCCACCTATTCCGGCCCGTACGCTGGACCGTGTCCGTGATCTGGAAATGCTTCTGGTCGCCATCGTGGTGAAGTTAGTAATTTGGTTCATTACATTCAGGTTGTACTTCATAAACTGTTCCACATAGGTGTCATTTGGTATTTGCTTGGGCGTCATGTCCACCTCTTCGCCATTTTCATTCTCCAGGATCTAAAAACTGATTGACTTTAGCAGGTGTCTCTTTGTGTAACATCTTTGACTCACCTTGATTTGGGATCTATACTGCAGATCGGCTAGTGTCTCCAAATTGTAATAGTGCATGGTATCCTTCTTCTTAACCTTAGTGTCTTGGCCCGACGCCTGGCTCACCTGGACGGACTTCTTCTTCAAGTCGCCATCCATGGATTGCTAATCATAATTTTAATGGGAATGGGATAAGAACAGAGATATTTACCAGTTTCCTAGTAATCACTTACCTTAAACATACTTCCAGCATCTTGGCTAATGGTGGTATTTCTCACTGACATGGACATGATTGCTATTTTGTCTTGGTAGTCCTATAGATATTGTCAAATTTTTCCAAGAATGTTTTGTGATTGTTCATTTGTAACGATTGCTTTCTGTTAACAAAAATGTTTTGACCAAACAAGAGTTTCATGGGTTCCTTAATAAATTTATTTCCCGAAATACTATTATAAAAAAAGACTTTTAAAAATTAAAATGGTATAACAATTTCATATATTTTAAAATGTTTCGGATTTAGAAACACGAAATATTTTACTTAACAATAACATTTTTGTTATAAGTTTCAAATTATTCATTAAAATGTCTATAGAAATCTTTCTGTAAGCAGATGAAACAGCTTAATTCTTGTCATCCACAGCAGACATTCTAATCAATCCCCTAAGTTAAAAAGAGAAGCCTTGGCAATTTTTAATTAAATCTGGGCAGTTTTTCCGCCTTGCCGTGTGCTTCTTATCAGGACAGGAGCATTCTCCTGCTCTCTGCTTCCGTATCCGCTCTCTGTAAAGCTTCCCCTGCGCCTGCTCGTTAGATAAAGCCGAGATAAGTTGGCACTTGGGCGGAAACCAGACCAAACCACCCCCTTTTGGAGGCGAAGGACGACCGGCTGCCTTTTGAAGGTTGCAAGTGCGAATCAGTTACAGTTGAAGTCGCCAGCCATGCAAACCTGGTTCACACTCGCGTCCGCATCCGTGTTTCTGTACGGGATTTAGTTGGCCATCTAGTGGTTTCGAATTCGATTTCGCCTTTAGTTGAGATGCGTGTTTTTCTTGTCCGCCTCAGACATGAGATAAATTGCAACAGCCAAAGCAACAGCAACTAAATCGTAACTGCAGCCACAACTAGAGCCATCAATGGAGTGTCAGAGTGAAAACCGAGTACCAGAAAACTCAATTAGGAATGTTGCAAGAGCCCAGACGCTGTGCAAACCGCAAACGCCTTCGGTTTTGGCCAAGCAGCAGCAGCAGCCGCCGCAGTACGTCATAAATTCAGTGGCAATGCACGCCAAGGCGACCACAGCCAACTCCATCACGGGCGGCACTCTGCATCTGCACCGGGTGAAAAGTGCGCAGGTATGTCCATGTCCATGTCCAAAGGTGTACCCATTGGATCCATTGTCCAGGGAAGTCAAGCGAAGTAAAGCGAAGTGAACGTGACGCTAATTGGAAGGTTAACCTAGCCGACAGGAATTGATATGGATATACGAATGGATATCGTGTGCGCGTTCCCTATTGACTGGCCACGAAGTGGGTTCGAGGAGTTGCTGGAAAACACATATAAATTGGATTGTTCAACCCATGTTATCCAAGTTCACTCTCGAATTCAGAATGATCAATCGAACGTTGGTATCTTGAAGTTTAGCATATCACTTGTCGCTTTTTTATGAAGTCGTGTAATATTTTTATTTCTGGTTCCGCTATCTTCATTAACAAAAGAATATGACATGATTTTCTTGTTTTATATTATCTAAAACTGTATCACCACTACAGGTACAATATAATTTATTCTCATGATAGGAAATACAATACAAAACAATTTTGGTATAATTAAGATAATTTAGCTATTCACTTATTATAACATCCCCGAATCGATCCTAATATCATTTTTCTTTGGATTTATGTCGTCGGACATGGAATATCAACCCAAATTCCTCGAACGACCCTCTTTCAGTGCCCAGTGGACATTGCGTGGTCCGATACGAGTGCCGAAACAATGTACGCAGCCGAGATACAGATGAGGATACATACATATTGTGGATACGCAGGGTGCGTAGCGTAAATGGACGCGATTTGTACTGTTTTTACCGGCTAACTGAGCTAGGCCGGCTATATGACGATGTGGCTACATGGCTATCGGGTCCAGGTGCAGTGGAGGTTGCCGCCTGGAGAGGAGGCCGCATGCGTGCAGAGAGGACCGCGCAATGTGGCCATGTTATGTAAACACCGTCATCGTCAGCAGGAGGATAGAATGGAGCAGGGAGCTGGTAGCTGGGAGCTAGGAGCTGGGTGGACCCCTCGAGTCGTGACGAAACGAATCGTAAAGTCAGGGATCTGGCTACGGCTGCTGACTGCCTGATTCCCGTGGAGAGCAAAGGGGCGTCCGGTGGTTGTGATGGTGACGGCTTCTGTGCGCGTCACGTCATTCATCATCTGATGCTCGCTGATGCGAAAACAAATTTGCATTGGGGGTGGGTGGCAGTGTTGTGGGTGGTCTATCCATTTTCAATGATGGTGCCAAGATGTGGCCCAACTATCTGAAGTTGATAGAGTGTGGAGCCGCCCTCTAGACTGTATAATATATTAGGCCACTTGAGGAGGCGGCTCTTGACTATAGCCACTTAAACAGAAACTTTTCCATTGACTTGACTGGAAGTCTTCTTCTCGATTTGACTTGCCCGCCGCATCCCGCATCCCTTGTTTGCTTTCGATTTTGTTTTTTATCCCCCGATTCGATTTTTCAATGTCGTCCTTGCCGGGCTGTGAACTTGCCCGCAATCGAACCTCACCGGGGTGGTTGTTCCCGGTTCCCTTTTCCCGCCACCCAACGAAGCCCCCGTCGCCTCCCCCAAAAACACCACCCACGTAAGCTTACAGAGAGTGAATGTATTCCGCCTCAGAGCCACTGTTTGTCAGCGCCTTTCGCTGAATTTATCTGAGAGCCAGGAATTTCTTGGTGTTCCAGCTCCAGATTATTATCCTTCTTGGCTCGGTCTTTCATCTCGACGCTGTTTGTTTTGCTCTGCAGCATCTGGAGGGGTTAATCAACCTTTCCTGTCCTTCGGAGCTGCAAACTCAGGTTGCTGTTGTCCTGGACAAACCATAGAAAAAGGATGGAAGACTGTTATGATCTGAACTCCTTAGTGCTCGATGTGTGCACTTTGTTTGATAAATTGAGGGAAGAATTTTTCTGGAGGCTAGAGAAAAGTATTGTGTTTCAGCAATTGGTTTTCATTACGAATGCTTTTATATTCCTGTTTTATTTGTATTATTGATCTGGAATGTTCTTATGTATGAAACTTAAAGATCAGTTTTCTTGTGTTTTTTTTTTTCGTTTAAATATCTTGCAATTCATCCTTCTGCCTTTCTCCTTTTCTAATTAATCCTTGCTTAACTAGAGGTTAAAAGGAAAGTTTTGTGTTTCGGTGATTTGTCTTAGGTATTATATATGTAACTTTAAGATCAGTGTTTCCGCTCTTATTATCTAGTTTATTTTAAACACCTTGCAATACCTCCCTTTTCAATCACAAGTTATTATCCAGTTCAATCCCATTTCTGGTCTCTAACTATAGATAGATTTATATATCAGTCACAATTTAAATTTCCCTTGCACGTTCTATTGTTACAATCATTTTTGAGGATTGTGTACCATGGGCTTTGTGAGTGGCGCTTTAGTGATTTATGAATTTATTCAATGGCAACTGGCGAGTCGAGCCAAAGTGCTTTTAGCTGTGGAGCTGGTGGAGCGGTCATTGAGCCTCGGAACCACTTCATCCGCGGCTGGGAATTGAAATGCACAGAGGCAGATTTTCAGTTAGCAGTATGCATTTTGCGCTCGCAGTGGTTCACAGTTACTGGTGGCAGCAGCAGTCGATGGCGCCAACATATTTTGCTGTCGCATTCAAATTATGAGCTCTGACTGCGACTCTGACATTGGCTATGAACATTATGCATAAATCGTTGACTCTGCCAGCAGCAAAAGCGGTTAAAAACAGCACAAAAAGACCAAATGAGAGGCCAGTAAACAGAGAATAAACAAGCGGAGAAAGAAAGTGGAAAGCCGGGAAAAGCGTGCGGAGAAAAGTGAAGAATTTATGTGTACGTGCTGGAAATTCCTTAATTTGTTACCCGAGGAAAAGTAAAATTTTTTGTTTTCTGTGTGTTTACCTGTGGCGGTATTATTCTTGTGGCCAAACAAATTTTCCTGTCACGTGACGGCAGCTGAAATATCTTTGGGATACACCCGAAAATAACACACAGTTTTTAATCGAATTCGGGGACTTTCAAGAACTTCGGTTACATGCCAGCATGCACACAATTTGATTGCATAATTGTTTTGGCTTAATGTGCAATCGATGGGAAATCCAGGGAAGAACTCTGGAAAATCATGGGAACCTTCTGGCGGCGTCAGAGATCGTTTAACCCAGCTGCCATAAATATTTTCCCAGCTCCCAGTGGCCATGCTAATCAGCGCTGTCAGCCGCTATAAGAAAGATACTTCTGCATCTTTTACGGGATGCACATGGCAAATCTATCTGATTCTCGGCGTCGCGACGGAAATAAAAAAATATGTCACGCATTCTCGTCGCCCGTTTTTCCACTCCTCTGAACTTAAATTAATTTATGCAGTTTGGGGCCTGCTTTTCCTGTGCAGATTAAAGCGTTGCGGCATTTAATAAATTGCTCTTAAATTATGGAAAAAGCAGAGCACCAGAGATTTATGGAGGAGACAACACACACAGGCGATGGGATGGGGAAAATGTTGTATCTTTTGGATAGGCCGCCGTAAATGCGTATTTAGTGAATAGAGCGAGATAAGCCCATTGTATGTATCTCACACCGAAAGGCATCATCATCATTTCTCGATTATCATCGATCTATGAATACTTTCTGATCAGAGGGTATTTCACATCCGAAATTCTGCCTCCATTGCGACGCTGACCCATTAAACCAAATATGTCAGATGGGGTCGTTAATGTTCGCATTGAGGATCGTTTGGGGTGTTCCGAATCGGAATCTTTTGGGCATCGGGGTCGCCCACGTTTTGGCCCCCGTCTTTCCATTTTTTCTGTCTGTCTGTCTCTTCAGGTTGGCCATCTGCATTTATTTTTCAGTCCACGCTTTGACCTTATAAATCAGAGGAGTTGGGGGCCATTGCAGAAAGAATACACCAACTTTGTTGGATTCATACATTTTTGTTCAAAAATCTAAACATAAATGTTTGATTTACGCAACGCTTGGAAGGTGGACTGTAGACTGTGAGAGGGAAAGATCTGTTGATTTATCTGACTAATTTCAACAGCCATCAAGTAATTTGGATCTTGAACAAATTGGAATTGGCAGCTATATAAAAAGTCGTCGGTCGCTGAGACTTTCCAAATGCTCGCGTGAAGTGGGGAAAGAAGAAACATTTTTATGGAGCAATTATAATTCGAAATGAGCTGTAAATTCGGGATGAAATTAACATGCTCTTGGATTGATTCAATGGGGTTATGGGGGCTGTAACTCATTTAGATTTTATAGATGCTTGCAAATAAAACTAAAATATTTCCTGATTAGTATTAAACTGGTATGGATAGACTTTTACCCAGAAAAACGTGTAAAGTCCCCCTCATATTCAGCTTAAGAGGATGCAATAATTTCAAGACAAACTCATATATAACAGAGGATTCTACGGACTTCATGGAACCCCCCGAATTACTCTGAAAAACTTGTTAAGCCTCTAATGTTAAGCAATTCCTCTGTAAAGCTTTTGCACAACAATTCCGTGCGCAAACAACAACTGGCAGATGTACGACGTATCTTTTTGGAATTCCTCAGAAAGATATCTCTTCAAATTTGCATTGCGATTTGCGTCTCTCCCTGTCCGTCCGTCTGATGATCTATTTGCACAAGTGAATTTCGCCAAGGGGCTGCGTTCCATTTCTCGTCTGATCCATAAATGCACTGCCAGCATTTATGGATTTATTACCCTTGCAAATGGTAAAACAGAAAGTTTCACTGTAGTTGCCGGGTGGAGTGTGCAAGTACCCAGTGTTGATTTAACCCAAAGCGAATCTAATCTTATCGCGGGAGCTTTTAGGCGTATTTACCCCTTTTCCACCTCCCCTTAGATATTTGCAAAATAAAATGTCAACATGCCGAGCACACGTGATAAGATAAAGCCTCCAAGGTATTCCATTCCGCCTATGGCCTTTGTTTTTGGCTGTTTTTCCGTGGAATTATTCGCACTAAATTGTGCAATCTACTATATTTAGATCGTCTGTCTGTCCCTTCTCCACAAGCTGTAGTTATAAATAAACTTTTGTTTACGAAGTGCCTAGATAGTGCCGAAATCCAAAATGAATTTCCCAAAAAAACACTGGGAAATCCATCATATTTGGAACTCGCTAATGGATGATGATGGTGATAGCATGTGATGATGGCCTGATGATTGATTTATTTACACGCCGATGATGATGCTGCCCCTTTATCGGCAGTGCATGACTGTTTTTCCTGTTGCCGACACCTCAGCCATTTGCTTACGAAACTAAAAAAATTGTCGATTCAATGGTGCTGGCCCCAGTGGGTCTATTTGATCCGAGTTTAACACTGGATACTGATAAGGCCTTCGACCGACATACCTCGTTACTCATTCCAGAACTTCCGTTGCTCCACTTTGACGTCAATGCCTTGACATTGTTTTCCTTCCCAATTTGATTCCCAAATCGAAGTACGCTTTTTAGGGTAGGGTATTGGAGCTGTGCGATCATTACCAATGCAAATTATTGTCATGGGTGGTTGTTCGTCAGAATCAAATGGATACAAAAACTACAAAGTTCAAATCACGAAATAAAATTAGATTTGCGGTTCTTTTAATGCTAGGAAAAATAACAGACATTTTAGATATATTATTCACGATAATTTATGTTTGGTAAATACATAAAATTAGCTTTGTTCGATTTATCAAGTCATTCATTTAAAAATAAACAATTTTATTTAAAAAGCATTGGACTCATGGTAATTACATGTTTTATTATTTCCTTCATTTCTGACTTCCAAACTTCCTCAAGTTGGCTGATTCATAGACCAAACAATCTATTCGCTTACTGCGTTTATTTCCACTTTATGGCAAAGCATTCTTTTTGGATTAATGACATGGAGAAATTTCCGGTTTTTTTTTGTTGAACAACAGCAATCAACGCCTCGCAGTCATGAAAATGAGGCACACAGAATGCATCGGATGGATGGAAACCCGAGAGGAAAATCTATCCATCTCTCCCTTCGCCCTATTCGTTTGTTTTTCTTTCGCCTGGGCAGGCAAAGAAGTATCTGTCTCTGGCTAAGCATTCCGAGAAACACTTCACTTGGTGCCGGGTTGATATTCCCGAAAGGAATCCGCAGTAAACACTTTCACATGCCCGATGCCTGGCCATAAAATCTCTGTGTGTTCCCGCTTTTTATTTCGCAAAGTGAATCGGAATTGGGTTAGCATTTAGTGCCGCCTCAGCGGAAAGTACAAAAGCGGAGGAAGTCAGCATAAGGTTGCAATGTGTGTGCGCGCCTCATTCACTTGGATTGGCCTCTGGTCATCAATGAATGTTTATGGGCGATGGGTTATACACTCATAAAATAAAGTCATTAGAATTTCCCTAAAATCAAGAAAAATCCTTCCCGAATTTTTGACAAAGGCGACGTAACCTTTTTGTTCTGAAATTTATTTTTAAAAAAGGCGCCTTTAAAACAAGAAGAAATACTATTCTTGTTTCAAAGGTGATTTCTTTCTTGTTTCAAGAAATTAAATTTCATAAAGACAGTATTTTTTTTGGGAGGATGCCTTTAAAACAAGTAAAATTAGTTCTTAATAAATAAATAATAAATTTAAAGGTGAATTCGATCTTCAATTCAGTGTTTTGCTGCAACATTATGAAAATCAGGCAGGATTTTCATTTCTCTATTTAAAGAAGAATTCCTTTCTAGCCGGTTCAAAAGCGAGTTTTCTAAAATTTAGACAGTAATTTTTATTAGTGTATAGTTTATGGGTCCTCATACTCGTACTTTCCTCATCTCTCAAAGAGACAAGGCGACAGACGGCATGGATTTGATTACAGGCCGAGTTCGGTTCTTGCGGTAATTGTGTTGGCCCTTTTGAACACTGAACACACTCTCTGCAGGAGGTCCCACTCCACTCTGCACCCCTCTGAACCCCTCTCAGGAACCAATAATAATATTCGCCGGCTACTGTTACGCGACGTCTTCATTATATCAGCCTTATCGGGCGTCAGCGCTCAACATTTGCCTGCCATCGAAAGTTGATTTTCGTGTTTCGCCGCTCTCCCACCAATTGGAATTCTTGGGATAGTGTTGCAAGCTCTCTTGTAAACATCGTTTTTTTTGCTTTTGAGGCAAGCACTTCAAGTGACAACCACAGATACATCCACAGCCACTTTTCCTCTTCACATTCTTACATTCTGCCTTACATCATTTTTGGCGCGTAATGGCAATCAATGTTGTTTTGTATCTCACGGATGCCACTGCGCCAGATGTGGAGCAATTATTGCGGTTGTCTTTGTGTGCTGGATGCTGGAGTGATTTATTTTTGGGGAACTGGGGGACCCATGCCAAGCTCACACTGAGTGAAAGAGATCCAATTTCCTTCTGACCCTGGTTTATGGCTGAGCTGCGTACTCAACGATCCAGGATCTGGGAATTTTTTCTTTCCTTGAATATTCCCTATCGCTTGAATGAAAAATTGAAACTTCTTATCCTCCAGAACCAGAGAAATTCCACTCTGACCTTTCATTTTGGTTCCATTAATATGCACCCATAAATTCATTCATGAATAAAATGATTCCGAGAACGTCACATTTCAATCAGCATTACGATTGACTGTTAACACAGCTTAGTCCATCGATGTCTTTTGGTCTTGGCAATCACACATCAAAGTATTGGGTAGTCCCGTTTTAGTTTCTCAAGAAACGCATCAGATTTTCCCGTCAAGTCTCCCCTTTCCATCCAGCACTTCAAAACGCCACAGTCAGCTATTGAATTTGACTCTTTTTCTGTAGATGTAGACTCAAAGGAATGGATCTTGGCAACCTCCTCGGCAATATCAGAAGTCCAAGGAGGAGGAGAAGGAGGAGGCGGCCATAACTTATGCTGCCCATATACGATATGAGCTCCCTTTGTTTTCAGCTTTGTATCTCAATTTTCAATGTGCCCGTAATGAATGTGGCTGCAGAATCTCGTTCTGCCTGCCACATGTGGGTGTAACTTGCAACTTGCAACCGGGGCAACCATTGGGACACTGGGATGCCTCATGAATTATGCAAACATTGGCAAAGGCACAGGAAAACACACTGATCTCTGACAGTTTCCAGTTTCCCTGGCTGTTCCGCACAGGCAAAACAAACAAATTGTTTGTTATTATCGCTGGGTGGCGCAGATCGCGTCAAGAATCCGGACTCCGATACGGCCTGTTCCTCCGGATCGCAGATTAAGACGCCGCAAGTCGCGGCAAATTGTCAAACGCACCGCCAGCTGCCAACGATTTACTTAGGCCCGGGCCCTTATTCTACTTCCACAGATCCCCCATTCAGCTCCTTTTTGTATTATTTATTTAGCATGCCTTATTTTTAGGCCGCCTGCACACAATGTGTGAAATTGCCGACAGTTCTGGACTGGGTTGTTTGAAGTCTGAGATCTGTGATTTGTCCATGATTAATGGAGCGCTCAAAGTTTTTCAAAATTTTGCGGTAAGCAATGGTGATGTGAAGTGAGAGATCCCCTATAATATTTTTTGATTATTAATCTCCTAATAGTTATATCAGATTTTTTTAATTTTTTAACCCATTTTTTAAATGGAGGTTAGTTTGGAGAAAGGTTCCCTATAATAAGTGATTGTCAAAATTATCTTATTTTTTGAAAACTAGTACATCCCATTGGCAGGGTATAAATACAATGAAGTTGTTTCGTGGTTTATGGTTCTTTGGAAACAAATGAACAATAATACTATGGGATAATTAACCCACTAATGGAGTGTTTCGGCACGGACTCGGAGGAGTGGCTGCGAAAAGTGTTTCAGAAGTGGGAAGAGGGTTCGAAGACCCTTAGATCGCCAAAAACGAAGCAAATATATTTTTGGGTAGCCTGTTAGTATACCCCAGACTTTGGTCTTTCGCAGCACTTAATTACTGCACAGTTGGCTTGCCTTTCTCCATCGCACACATAACCCTGCCCCCTCATCAGCTGTCACTGACCTGACCAACCCCAAAAACGGAGATAGACGTCCAAGTGCATCGGGGAGTTGTAAAATTGGAGTTTCATTAAGATGCACATCTTAATTGCGCCCGCAGCTGATGATGAGGCCGATGATGATGGTGATCCCAGACCGACGACGAAGACGATCCTGTTTTTCACTTTCCACAAAAATGGGCACGTTCACTGGCCCATCGATGGATGGATGCCGCCTCTATTGTTTTACGAGGAGTGGCTGAGTTGTTGTGTCCCCTGATAATTGATGAATTTATGACCTAACATGGAGTGCCAGTGCCACAAGTTGCCCAATCACTTTTACCGATTGCCCTTCTTATCGCGTGCCTTCCCAGCTGCTGGTGGCTGTTCTTCTAATTGGATGTCGCAGGGGCTAATCTGGCCCCCTGGCTAATGGGTGGGTTAAACCAAAGGCAGAGGGAAATTCCGGGAATCGCTTTCAATGCATTGTTTTTGTGGACTACTCCGACGACGTGCTCCATTTCAGCCCAACCTCTTTTGTTTCCGCTGCCCGACACTTGATTTTCTGATTTCTCCACCGATTTCCACTGATTCCGCTACTCTTTGCCTTCGATTCAGATTCGAATTCGGATCCGTTCGCAGCTTCGATGGAACCCGCAGCATCTGCATTGTTTTCCGAAAGTGGCACGTTCTGACCATTTATGGCGCACGCATGGCCAGCAGCGAACTCGAGCTGATTGCGCAGCGGGTCAGCATTGTGGCCAGTTGCGGTTGGAATGGAGATGTTGGGCAAGAAATGGTAATAGTGCACCATGGCGACCTACCCCAAAGTTGGTCTCTGGCGTGGGCAAAATCCATAACAAAGAAGGCCATCATATCATAAACTAGCTGAACCAATAGCTTTTTTGTTCTAACATTCCAGTGGAACAAAATCTCTATTAGAGACCTGAAGAATTTGAGATTATAACTAAGGAATATTGGTTTCTCGTGATCTGAAAAATTCGCGGTCTTATTTTGTTTAAAAACTCATTTCGTTATTCTTTTAAAAATAAACCTCCTAGTATCGATTTACTCCAATATTAATGGTTTTTTTTTTGGCACATCTGGTCCAGTCAATAGTCCCATTCTCCCGGATAGAGTGACACATCAATTGTTCTCTCGTTGGACATCCTCGAAACACGCTTTCATACAGCTGTAACCCCCAGGGGAGGGTTCTACTTCCGGGGATGATGGGGTGGCTCTATACAAATGTGCAATTAAATACGATTGCCTTTGTTGTTGGTCCCCCGATGGTGATACAAATAGCACAATTAGTAGTCCCAAAATATTTGCCAGAGACTTTTTCCTCATCCTTAATCGTTTATTGTGCCGATATGTGTGGAAACAGAAACTGAAACAGGGGAAAATGTTGAGTCAGGTGCCATAATTCCCAAAAAACAAATTTCATTTTCCCGCCCATGGCAACCGCAAAAAAAATTGCCGAAGGGAAAAACACAATAACTCAGATAAAATAAATGACGCCTACAATTTACGCAAGAGCTGTAGCGGAATATATAAAAATACGCGTGCGTTTGTATGTGAATTTAGTCTGATTTACATACATTATTTATTCCGCTTCTAAATTGCAAATGGAAACATGTTACGAGGTGTTATGAATGAACGACTGGGTAGGTGAGCTAAGCCAGCCATATGACACCGACATTGTTTATTTGCATATTTACGAGGGTCCCTCGGAATTATTACAAAGAATGAGAAAAGGTGGGTGCGTGATATACAGAAAAGATGTTCAGTATGAGAGTAAAAATTGTATAAGCGGTTAAAGGTATTCTTAAAGTTTTTTTTTGAAAAAATTGTCAAAATAGAATAGAAGCAATATAATAATTACAAAATACTTTTTGGAGAAAAAAAAGTGGATCAAATTGATATGCTAATGTATAATAAATACACATTTTAAGATCTATCCGTCTTTAAAATTGGTCCAAGATTTCTGCAGTTTGGTATACATACATGAGTATATGGTTTTGTATACCATTCACAAAATCGCGATACTGCTATCCACACAAACCCTTCGAAGGCCTCAGCGCCTAACGAGCCAATTAGTGGGCTTACATCTGGATGTGTCCCCTTCTGGTCATTTTGCTGACATCCTTTGTTTGACTTGCATATTTTTCTAACCCTAAGCACACACCAAATATCCCGAAAATTGCCGACTAATTCTCTGGAATGCGGGTGGGTTCCAAAACTCATCTTATTTCACATTGGACTGTTTGTGTAGTCAGAAACCGGTTGGTTGAAAAATGAATGCCAAGCGTGACAGCAACAAAGATTCAGGATGGGACGACGACGTTCTCCAAAATGCACACACGCAGGATAATGATAATGAGTGTAGCGCAGGATAATGCACATGCAAGCGGAATGGTCAAAAATTGGGTAGAGGGGATATAACAGAGGACGACCCCGTAGCAATTTCAATGTAAATTTGATTGACAAACTTTTTCTGGGCGATGAAACTGGAGGAGAAGCCCACACGCTTTGGAGTGGAAAAATAGAGTGTTGTTCGAGACTTTTTATGACTCCACCATTTTAGATAAGAACACAAATCGATGGAAAGTCGCTATTATGTCGTCGCCACTCCCCTCAGAAGTGCTGGAAGTGGAATCAAATCGAGCAAATTAAATTAAATCAATCCCCCGACAACGAAAGTGACAATAAAACTCAACGAGTGTCGGAGTTTTTTGTTTTTCCTTTTTCTTGGGGTTCGGGGGGTTTGGGGGTTCGGCTCTCCAATTTTCGTGTTGCCTTGGCCTGTCTCGACTCCGTCTTTCCTCTTGACGTGACTGAAGTGGGCGTGGCACTTGGCATGCAAATCATGTCAAATGTCACACTCAGCTCAGTTCTGTTCAGAACTGCAGCTGCACAGACATCGGGTGCTTCTCGGCCCGGTTCTCTGTTTGAATCTCAACTGTGCGGAACGGGTTGCCTGACCTTCAGCATTGACTTGTTGAGGAGGTGTAGTATGTACGATTTGTGTTCAGCCCTTTTTTCGGGCCTCAGAACTCCTTCTCGATTCCTTTCGAGACGTGTACACAAATGTGTTTGAACAGCTGCCGCAGCGTGGTTTGAACTGTGAGGGCGGCTACTGTATTGTCCCTTTGGGATCGGGAGGGTAACTTGAGCTTGGCCGGGTCCATCGTTCTTCTTCTTCTGGCTAATTGAGCTTTCGGGAGTAAACATTCCGCTTTATGGAGAACGTCTGCACTTGATATGAAGCTCCTCGAATATAATCGAATTGGGTTGGATTGGATGTCTCGCATAACGAAATGTTTGTCATAGCCAAATAGCAAAGGGAACAAGATATGATGAGGGCAGTCAACTTGAGCATACGAGGAATATTATACGGAATGAATGAGATATGTATATGGTTATTGGACCTGTGGGGGATGAGTCGTATGTGATTTCTTATCGAGATATCCAAATATTCTTGATTTTACAACTTGCCAATCGTCCGCATTTTTTTGTTTAAGTATTTATACCGAAAACTGCCAATGGAGCGGCAGTTAAAAGAAAATAAAAGGAAAAAAATAGAAAAATATAATTGGAAAAGATTTTTTTAAATATTCTCAAAAAATACAAATAAAAATTTTAAAAAATTATGCACTTCCTTTTCATAAAATTAAAAATTCTGTTATCAAATTGCTTTGATGACAAATTGTATTTTTTGTTTACTGTTTGTAGAACCCATTCTTATTTGCTACCGACATCTACAGATACGACATTTGCTTACATAGCTATGTTAGCTAACAGTGCGCTTAACATTTACGACATTGAAATGTATCTGCGAGATACAATACAACCTCTGAGTTTTCGTCGTCGATTCAGTATTTCACAGAGCTCGCTGCGGTGCGGACCTCGTTCGGAAACTCGAGAAATACGAAAACCGATTCGTGATTCGTGACAATCTAACTGAAAAAAGCCGAATCGAAGTGATTTTGCTACGTTTGTGGTTTAGCCAGCGTCTTTTGTTTTTTTCGGCATCGGTTTTTTCGGCTGCCCCGCGGCTAAACTTGAAATTAAAGCTGATTCGGCGAAGCCAGATACAAGATACATATGCAGATGCGAGCTCAGTGCTGAGAGCTGCAGATAGATAGACAAACAGTGAAGTGAGATACAAGTGGCGAGATATAAAACTGCGCGAACCCACGTCGAGATACTTTATTTATATTGTCCTGGATTAAATATATCTAAAAACATCTCGATTGTGGCCGTCAACATGTCGAGCTAAGCTGCGACTGCTCCAGCTCAACTCAACTCAACTCACAGATTGGAGATCACAGATCGCATAACCCAAGATGCTGGACAAGATGACAAGCTCGTCCGTGTCGGTGTCCACCTCCTGCTGCAGTTCGAACGCCACCAATGCGGACCTGGACTACGATGTGCCCGTCTCGCGGCGCATCCTCATTAAATCGGTTAGTAGTGGACCCTCGCGATAAGCCCAATCCCCAATCATAAACTGCCGCACTTTATGCGGCCGTTCGGATTAAGCCATCTCCTGAAGCTATCTGCATGGCTCCATCTGCTGTTGTGACAGTTGGGCTGCCAAAAGGAAACCATAGCGGATTTCTCATCTGGAATCTGGTATCTTTGGCAGCTGTCACAGGGGGAAAAGTTTCCGCGAAATTCGCTAGTTTCGCGTTTGTTATCACCTCAACAGCAACACCGCTTGATGTGCCAGTTTACGGCGCAGGTGAGATATCGCAATGTCGTGATAACTCTGTCGATGATGCCTGCCTGTGCTTAGAGCCTCTAAAGTGTTGGTTGAAAACAACATGAGCTCACCGTGATAAACAATCTACGAGTGATTCCCTCCAGTTATAAGTATTTGGTTCTTAGTTAAAAGGAGTCTCTGATTAGATTGGAATCAAGCGCGATAAGATTGAGGCTTTTCGAACTTAACTGTAAATATAATCTTTATCATACGGATTAAGTCAGGCTGCACTTATTGGGTACAAATCAAGTTTTGTTAAATGATTGGTTAGTTTAATGTTAGTGGTCTTTTGTGATGCAAATATCTCAATAGTACAAGAATTCGTATGTTTGCTTTTGTTTATAAACCAATCTAAAAGCGAAGACTTTTTTTTTAGGTATTCTCATCTATATATCCAAATCGCAACTTAAATCCCATGGTTCGCCCTGGAATGAGCTATCATTACAGATCCATTTGAGTTCATTTAGGCGTACTTAAAACATTCCAATTGATTGAAGTGTGGATGGCAAGGTATTTCAACTGGTTTCTTGCTCCTTGCTTTGGCTGAAAAGAATGATTTAAGAGCCGCGACAACTGCGAGCGAATGCTGATCAATAGATTTATGCTGCCATATATTTTCATCAGAGGCCCGAGAGTCACTCAATCAACATCAGCCGATTGCCTTCGAAATGGAAACCGTTGACGCCGCACGCGAACATTAATTCTCATCAATTTCCCAGCTATCCCATAGCCCATAGTCACTTGTGGCACTCAAAAGTGAAGTGTCGAAGCAGGAATATATGTTCTATTCTGTCTGGAGTCTAGACGGGAACGGTGGGGCGCCCACTTAATCAGTGAGCGAGAAGATGTCCCTCAGGGATTCGATTCTGTACTGCGGCTATCCTCGAAGATAACCCCTGAGCCTGAGCATGAGACCTCCCCTGACTTAATCTTAATTAATAATAAGGCCTGCGATAGGGGAGAAGCTACTTGGGTTTTCGTTCTTTTATCTGCTCTTCTTTTCAGTTTCCCTGGCAATTTAGGGTTTTCGGTTTTGGTGTGACGCTCAATTAAGACTGATTAGATTTGGTAGTGAAACTGTCGTGGCGATAAACGTCCTCAGCCCTGGACTTGCCCTTATCGTATTGTCTTTCCTTCGCTTTTCGACTGCCCGATAAGGAGTCAGCGCCACCCAGGCACTTTAGTTCGATTTCCCGAACTACGTGCGTGGTCTCTGTGGGGCCTCCCCTTGATTGTTTATGGAGCTTCTCACTTGGCCCCTCAATCAGTTGGAATTTTCTGCGAGAAATCAATGCTCTGTTCGCAACTATTAATAACCGATTTCATTTGCGACGCAATCGTACCTTGGGGGCAATCCTGTCCCTCAACTATTTCCCCTTAATTGCCGGCCTTCAGTCAAGCGCACGTCCTCTCAGGATGGGAAGGAGCTTGGAAAGGGGTCTGGAAGGAGTTTCGGAGTTAAGAACCACTATTAATTTCCATCAGTCAGCGGCATGCTAATAAACCCTTTACCCCCTTTTGCTCTCCCATCCTAGAGAGGATAACGTGACACGCTGGGGATTGACTTGGAATTATTATGGATCAAACTAAGCTCCATGAAATTACATTTTAAGGGACTATCACTATTAGCTCCAGCCTGTAGTCACTCGTCATTCATCTCCAGCGCAAAGTCTTTCACAATCATCTCAGGCAAGGCCAAAGAACGCAGGAAACCCATCTTCGGATGTTTTCCGCTGTTTGCATTTTGAAATCTAAGCTGAGAACCGATCCGAACCGGCTCGGGGGACCAGATAGCTTTGGATGCCTCCTCCAGTCGTCTAGCCAGAGCGTCAATTACTTTTCGCATTTGTGCGCATTTGGAGCACATTTATTTTAATCTCACCTGTGTTGCTGCGTGTCTGTGATGGATGCAGCCACTCCAGCTGGTCCACCTAGTCCACTTGCCCCGCGGCAACCCTTCAATTACGTGATACTTTGTGTCAGCGACTGTTAGACCGAAGAACGAACGAGTATCCTCCTGGACTGTACGACTGGACAAGATCTGGCCATTACAGTGCCCGTGATCATGTCCGAGACACGTTTCTTGTAATTAGCCGTTGTTGTTTATTTAATTTCAAGCTTAATAACGACCACAGCACCGGAATATTGAGTGCCATGAGGTGGGTAGAGAGGAAAGGGAAGAGGGTTGAGTGTTCTGCGAGTGCATTTTCATTTGCATTTACATCTCTCCGCCAGACATACTCAGTCCTCAGTCCAGCCAACAGCTCGTAAGCAAGCTAATTTATTTTAGCGCTCAACTTGTGCAAACATTTTCGAATTCAAATTTGTCCAACAGGTTGCAAACTACAGACTGCACACTGCAGTTGTTTTTGCTGTCTGGTATTGGCAGTTGTGAGTTGATGAATGTGGCAAGGTTAAGGCCCAGAGGAGGGGCAACGAGTGGTGGAGTTGACTGATTGGAAATGGCCTAAGGAATGCTCATTAGGCCAAGAGAAGGCAGTTCGAGTGAAGAAGAGTCAAGTATCTCGGGTATACCACTTTTCCGGCATATCATATCGCCCTTTGAAAAGAAGAAAAACTTTCGCTTTTGTGTAGTTACTATAAGTTGCTTTATCTTTTCGCGTTCGACTCTCCAGTTGTTGAGTTCAGTTCACGCAGGCATTTACTCACTCATTATCTAACAGTCATGTGCTACCAAGCGAGCATTTCAACCAAGCAAACATGTCGGCCAAATGGATTATAGGCCAACAGCATTATGGACTCGAAAGTGTCGATAATGAGCAAGCACTCTCGTGGAATAGTTGTCAGGTGGAACCGTGCAGAAACGTGCCGGTTGCAAAGAAAAGATTGGATAAGGCCTGTGATAAGGGAACAAGGTAAGCTGTCACTCCCATGTAAACCATGTAAACAAGAGGAGTATACAGGAGCTGCAATTTACAGGAACCCGACCCCCTGGCCTTTGTTTACTCCCAAGATTCACAGAAACTGTCTGTTACGTGCACAAGTTCAGATGACATTTATGAATTACAAATCTGACATGTCACGTTCTGGACCTTCAAAAGGAGAAGGCCTGACTAATTGCCCTCTGGCCAGGGGAGGAGTCCTTCAAAAGTCGTAGAACCCGCGTCGGCGACATTGAGCTTGGGATGATGAGTTTGTGTTTACAGTGTTTACAGCGAGTAAGCCATTCCAAATTGGCCTGGCCTTATGTATTGTATGCCCGGCCCCCCGTAACACAGGAAATTGCAAGAACGACTGGGGTCTGGGCTGTCTCCTTTCCAGATAAGGACGGCAAACTGGTCGGTTGGTCGTAACGGAGCAATAAAAGTTACATGCAACCCGTAAGTGGGCTAGGCCATCAGCGGGGCAGTGATTTAAGCTCTCCGCCTGCGGTGGCTGACGATCGCTCACATCGCCATCAACGACTCGAGCCACTTAATGGGCCCATTTACACCAAAACGGAGATGGGCTACTGAAATTTTAGCAGACCAGTTAATAATGTGCACAATTTCCGTCGTTCGAATAGCCACCCAAGATTGTCGGCTTTAGAAGAACTATTCTAAATTTTCTTGGCGCCCCCGGGTTGACCCAAAGTGTTCCCAAATCCTAGACTTTGATCAGATCTCAGGAAGAACAGCTATCTAAGTGGGAAAACCTCTTTCAAGTGAGTTTCTCCATCTTATTTGCTTACCAATCTCCAAAGTGTCATCCATCAACTATCTGGGGCCTTGTCTTCTCACTTTCGATCTATTTTGGATGCGTGGGCCCAACATCCGCAGAAGAAGGCTTAAAATAGAGCCGAAAGGTAATCCATCATAAGTCGCCTAACGAACGATAAAAGGCCGAAATGCCTCGGATACGTTTTCATTCCCAAAGCCGACACTCGAAGTTCACGAGGGGATTCTTCTCTTCAAAACTGGTTAGAGGAGAAGAAGAGTTGGAGGTAATACCTTAGCCATGAGTCACGTCCGGGGTATTCCTCCGACCTAATCTCAATGTCAGTCAATGGGACTTAATGACTAACTTCCCAGAGAGGGGAAGTTCGTAAAATAAATCTTGTAAATTGCTCGAGAGGCTGACCCGAAGTTAATTGAATGAGTGAATGAATGAGTGAGTATTTTCGCCCCTTACAAAACTTTTTTACAAATTTCATGGCTTGATAAGTTGTTTAATTTTCTTATTTTGGTCATATTTTATTTCGGGTCTTCTCTTTCGGACTTAAATCTTGAATGCTTGCATTTTTGTTGTTTGCCCTAGAGCTTCATGATAATATTTTATTATTTAATGTTTTGTGCATGTTAGCCTTTATCAAATGATTGATCTTTTTGTTTATTGGCTTTTTAAGATTTTATGACTGAGTTCTGGTCGTCTTTGTTTTTTCGTTTGCTTTTATTTTCGAGCACATATGTACATCGGAAACAATTCATTATAAACACACATTCTGAGCCATTAAAATAAATGTACAAAACTACAATAGCAAACGTTACAGACACGCTTTGAAATTGATTTTTGTTCGCCTGTTCGGCTGATTAATTGGCCACAATTGAATGTTTAACTGCTTGGGTTTTCTCTCTTTCCTTGGGGAAGTGAATTTTGCAACGTTTTTGCGTATTTCACTTGAGATTGCTGCGAAGGTCGAAAATACTTTTGTGTAGATTCCGTTTTATTTGTTCTTTAATATTTAAAGTCAACAGTTCGCATTTCGTTTTCAGTTATTTTCCTTTGTCATATGATTTCGTTTTATTTTGGCTTTAATTTTTTCGTTCAGAAGTTACTTAAGGTAATTGAAATGGCATATGTTTGCTTTGACGCTTGCTTTGTGACTCATTTTCCGCAAATTGGCCACGTTTTTTCGATCGAATTCGGTGGCTTATTTTTTGAAGGGCCGGGATATTCATATTTGACTTTTTTCCAAACCGCAAGCCAAACAAAATTAACATTCGCTTTTTCTTTTAAATTACAACGCATCTAA
The DNA here is from genome assembly GCA_037075285.1 of Drosophila lutescens. NCBI lineage: Eukaryota > Metazoa > Arthropoda > Insecta > Diptera > Drosophilidae > Drosophila > Drosophila lutescens. The sequence goes on along the minus strand of JBAMCF010000072.1, from coordinate 224,301 downwards.
CTGAACTCCCGTGAAACCTTTTATTTGCTCAATTGAATTAGCCCTTTCATTATATCGCACTTTTCTATACGCCATTAAAGTCTGAGAGCGATTTGCCCGACTTCGGGGAAGCAATGCAAATTGAATGAGAAATACTTGGAATGCGAATGCAATTGACTTTTGCATCTATTGTTAATGTTAGGGGCGACTCTAGTGCCACCGAGGGGATCAATTGCCCTGTCATTGACTTGCTCCCGACTCACTGGTTCCATCCATCCTAGTCGAGATCTGCTGACCCCAAGTGACATGTGTGGTGAAGTCAGTGTCTCCATCGTGCACTTGTCACTGCAGCTCACCGTCAATGCGGCGCACCGACTTCGACCCAGTGTCTCTATATGAAACGTGTTTTCCTGCCCAAGTTGGCCCGGCTCGGAGTTTTATTGTCACACCGCATTTTATACGGATTTTTCTCTTTGCTTTGCTTTTTATTTTTTTGTTCCGATTTTTGTTTTTTTTATTTTTTGCACACAACGAGCTGACGAAATGTGTCGAAAAGGCCGCCGCGAGAGCAGTAAACATTTTGTTTATTTTCGCAAACGGAAACCAGTTCAACGCGACATATGGCGTTTTATTACAAACTAACACAAAAATATTTCATATACTTCACAGGGCTGAAACTGTCCCGGTTTCTCAGAAAACCTTTAACCAGTCATAACCCTAGTAAGAGTCCAAAGTTTAGTTTCATCAACGTAAGAAAGTGACGCATTTCTTGGGTTAAAAAATAGATAACTGGGCGGTTGAAAATGCAAATGCTTTTGGGGGTCCAAAAGTATTTCACAGATAGCAGATTGCGTCAGAAATTGCTCCTCCTTTATAGTATCTTTTTCTTCTATGACTTCTCATCAAAACCTAACATGATAGCTTTCACCTTCAAGATTCTCAGGGTTGCCCCCTAGGATCCCCTCCATTTTCCCTTTTCAATTTCATCAAATTCTATTAATTAAATTTGACAAAAGTATTATCTGTCACGCAAGCCAGCGCTTGACTTTAGACTATGGCCACTTTATCAGTATTTTGGATTTTGGGGGTCTGGGTTATCAGTTGAATGCCGAAAACGAGCTCGCATTTCTATTGGAAATATTGCCAAGCCATCGTCGTTGATTGGATACGCTTTTTCGGTCAGTACTCCAGAGTCACATGGCCCTTAATGTGGTTAATGGTCTCTTCGATCCGTAGCACAAAAACAAATTGTCATCTTGTCAGTGTAAGGCGGTCGAAACTTGTGGATTTTTGAGTGCTCATTAAGCTTTTTGTCGGCGGCTTCTTCGCTTTTTAAATCTCTGCGATGCCTGGGTTATTTATGAGCCAAAACGAAATGTGCAAAAAAGCTGTTGGCTTTGCTGGCCAAGCAAACCCAGTCGTTTGGTTTGAGTAATTGAATGGTCTTGGGCATGGACCGGAGCTACTCCTGGAATACATAAATAACCGAAACCTAAGTTTGTTTGGCCAAAAATGTGGCTTACTCTCTGAAGCGCAGGGGATTAATCGCCGGAGATATTGCCTTATGGCTGTGGTCCATCATACGCGAACATTAAAAACAATAAATGGCCGGCAACTCTTTCACTTCTGCAGACTGAAGCGAAACGTAGCCCATGGGCTTTGATTACTTTTATTAAAATCACTCGAACATGTAACCTTTTTCGGTGATTTATGACAGAGATTGAGCATTGAGTGGGGAATGTCTAGGAGGAGGTGGGAACTCTTTTTTAGTTCCGTTCGGGATCGTCTGGGCTAGCAAGAGTATGCCCTAAACAAACCAATTAAAGTGGTCCGAGCAAACAGGCAAACAACTGTAAAAAAGGCCCCTAATTTTTGTAACCCACAACAGGAATTGGTTTTTATTTGCCGGCAGGCAGACGGAACTTCAATCTTCCAATTCTCGACTTTAAATATTTGCCTCTTCAATTAGCGCTGTGTGAAAAGCCGAGTGAAAGAAATCTCTGGAGTTTTGAACGTATGGATCTGTGGAGCTGTCAAGCCCCAAACCCAGCAAACATTGGAGCTGGTTTTTGTTTTGTTTGGGCAACAGCACACACTCGCTGTCGGTCCAGTGTCACTGCGACGGCACTGAACTTCAAGTGCGCTCATTTTCCTTTTGACATTTGAACGCTTCCATCGCGCTTTCGAAATTGAAAAGTAGAATAGCCGCCGCCGCCTGGTAAAACGGGTTTCGAAACTACCTAACTACGTGTACAAGAGTTGTACATACAGATATATCAGACCTGAGCAGCGGGTTGAAAGTTCAGCAGCGATTGAACGCTCGATATTGTAATCGCTGGCTCCCTCTCGCCCTCTTTCACTCCTTCTACACGGCAAACAATTTGGGTTGACATTGATTTGGCATGACAAAGGATCAATATGTGTTATGTGTTTGTGTGAGTGATATCATATCAATCTGTGCTTTCCACACTGTACGTGTCGGCAGGAAAGCGGCAGAGCACATCTTATACCAAATGGATTTCTTTTTAAAGATATTAATATTTGAATATTTTGCGCTGTGTACGAAACGAGGGAGTGTTGTGGGTTGAAAAGGTGAAGGGGGAAGGAGCAGTCACGGCGGCTTTGTTTTCTTCGCTTTTTTCTTCTTGCTGAGTTCAAACGTTCGTTTTGGATTTTTGCACGGTGCGGTGGCGAAATTAAAAGCACCACGCTTAACCCGCAACGAACACAGATGCATACATACTCACACAGGGACAATTACACATTCATTGAGCGAAAAGTTTGCTACAGTCGTGTTCAGCGAATTAGAGACAAAGGTCGAATGAAAGAAGTGCTATCCTGAGAATATGAGTCAAGAGATTCAGGAAGGGTAGTACCTGGTTTTGAAAGTGGATCAAGATCGAGGAGTGCTTGATTTCTCTTCTGCAACCTTGGCTATACCCAGCCAACCTCGACTGTTGATGTGCCTGCTCTCTAACAGAAAACCCGAAAATCGTACAACCCGAAGTCGGATAAAAGAGAACCTACCCAAAAGTTGACCTGAAATTCCAGCTAAACTAATGAAGCGAGCTGAGCGGCATGAGCTAAAACAAAAAACCAAATCGCATTGTTTCTTTCTTTCGTTTATTTTTTCGGGTTCTCTGCACTTTTTGGCGTTCTTTTTAAACGTGGTAGCAGCAAAAGATTTGCAAATTTGCTACTACACACAAGAAACATGAAAACCAAACTGAAAACAGAGATCAGCAGACGCAGTTCTTATGAATGATGAAAGCCAGAGTCCAAGTTTTTCGGTTTTCGGAAAGGGTTAGTAGTGGTCAGTTTGAAATTCCATTGAAATTGTTTGCCTTGCGGCTTTTTTAAAAAGTGAAAAAATCAGGCAGACGTGAAATGGAAGAAACAACATAAAAACCACTTTGTTTTGATAACACGCAAAACAGAAAGAAACATAAGAATTTGCCCTTTTTTAATTATTTCTTTTTACTCTGATTTATTTGCAGAAACTTTATGCCAAGGCCATTTACGATAATTATGCAGACACGTCAGACGAGCTGGCCTTCAAGAAGGGCGACATCCTCACCGTCATCGAACAGGACACGGAAGGCATCCAGGGATGGTGGCTCTGCTCCCTACGCAACCGACAGGTGAGTTGGGTCCTTTAAGGGATTTTCGGAATGAAAGAAACAAAATAACCCAGACCAACGCATAAAAACCGTAGCCTGTAGAAGCAATCCGGTTTTCCCATTAGAACCCAATGTACAATAAAAAAAAATCAAAAAGGGACTAAGTTGTAGGGATTAAAAAATTATATCTAATGATTAATACAATTGGATTACGTTAAATCTAAAAATCGACAGAGAACAATGAATGTCACTTTTTAGAGAACAAGTGTTCTTAAAATCAGGCGTATGTCAATACTGGATCCTCTTGTTCTAAAGAATTCGCCGTCTCTCTCTTTGTTAAAAAATTCATGTACTGTGCTAGCATGGTAAATATTGGTTCCTTTTGTTCTAAAACCAAAAAACGTTTTTTCATATAAAGTTCAGTTAAGCTTACCTATTTTTTCTCTGTGTAATGCGTACCCCAATCCGACCTAACAGGAAACCGCCCTTCATTTTATTTGGTCTTTTGATTCTCATTCCTCAGACTGAATTTCTTGTTTTGGTTCTTAAATTATCCATTTGTTTTTTTTTCGTCTGGGCTCTGTCTGCATTCGTAATTAAGCGATCGAAACATTTGCATAAATTTTACCATTTCATTGCGTCGAGAGGGCTAGAAGAAACTCATTTAAATTTTTAATTTAATTTTCCGTAATTATTTGTTTTGCTGCACTCCGTCATCATCATCGCATGGGCACGTGGTCCAATTGATGGCGCTGCATGCGGGAATCCGCCTTTAAAAGAGTCTGTGCTTATAAATTACACATTTTCTGGATTTTTAATTGTGGTTGCAGCCGTAATAACAATCATCATCAAAATTACAGCCCTAATGTCTTACATCACAGAGGGCGGATAGTGGAGAGGGCGTGGGCATTACCAGGCGATTGCTAAAGTGCATACAACATTATCATTATCTGGCCTTTGGTTGAGCACTGGGTAAAGAGGTCGAAGCTGTTTGCTCCGACTTCGATAGCAAACATAATGGAAATGGAGTGATACAGTGTTTGAAGCTATTGAGATTATGGTGTGAAGTATTTAGATAATGGTGAGATCTTTAGTACCTGGAACAAGATGGAAAAACTGTGAATAATACCAATAAACATGTACCAAAGAATGTAAACTTGATTCACAACTAAAAGGCTGAACTAGAAATATGTTTAGATCATGGCGAAATGTAGTTGTGCCAGGTCTTAATTCAAAGATGGAAATGGTGTAATATCAGTTGGGATCATATTGTATTTTGATATTAAACAGTTGAATAATGGTAATTTGGTTTACAGCTGATAATCTAAAACATGTTTAGATCTTGGAAAACTGTAGTTACTGAAGATCTTTTTGATTTTAAGCGCTCACAAACTTTCTAATCGTATATTCATTTATCAATCGCACCCATTTCCATACGAGACTTTGGCCTCAATTCTGCCATTTTGCTAATTATCTCAGCGCGATCACTCGCCCCAGGCAGCCTTGAACTCTCCCCCTTTGGGGGAGGTAGTACTAAGCCCCCAAGAAAGCCAAGAGCAAACCGCCTGAGACCAAACAACTTTTCAAACTGAAGCAAAATTTTAAATTTCTGCACGTCGTTCGGCAGCAATTTTTAATTAACAACTCAATTGGCGCCGCTCAAAATAAAAACAACCTCATTGGGGCGGTCGCCGATGGTGATGATGATGATGGTGTCAAAACATATATCAAAGTGGAAATCAAAAGTGCCAGGCTTTAGATATGGATACCTCTGAACGCCATGGCAATACGGTCACTATGCCGGGCAATTGTCGCTAATTAAAAAGTAGAGGCAGCTTTTTAATGGAAACAATTAACCCAAAAACGGTCAATTGAGTGCCGACAAGAGAGCTGCAACAACAACGTGTGGCATAAATATTAACAACAACATAAATAACGGTGGCAAAAAACCAAAAAGACAAAAAAAACGAAATCAACTTTCGGCATACATTTTTAGCTGAAACACATGTTGACAAGATTTTCTGTCCACTTTGATGTGGCATATATTTGTGGAGAATCGCACGAATATCTGTCAAAAACTTGCGTTCAGCATGTCAGACGTTCGAAAACGACAAGAAATGTGTCTTGCAATTAAAACCAACACATAACAAAAATTGCATTTTTGTGGGTTATATTTTTTAATGAATTTATATATGTTTTCATTAATAATTCATAAAGCATTGAGTTGATTAAAAGCCAATCGAAATCAATTGAGATCAATGAGGCATTCAGTAAATTATAGAGGCGTAGCATTGCAAAAGTTTTGCAATTTAGTGTGGATTTCATATGGGAAAAACTTTTGTTTTTGTTAAATTTATTGTTTATTTTATATTCGAGTTAAGCTTTCATTACCCGAACTTAATTTTATGGCAGATTATGGGTTCGAGTTATGTAAGTTTGACTGTATTCTATTTATTTCTTAGCCCGGTAATTAATTTCGCACTAAAATCGACATCACAACTAAATCTCTCCCTATTGCTCTACATATATTTTTCAGGGTCTTTGCCCGGGCAACCGGTTGCGCGTGCTGAACTCGTACGACTCTGGATGCTTCTCTCCGTCGCCGGCCAGCTCCCCGATTCCATCGCTGGCGGCCAGCACAGCCACGCTGAACAGTTCCATCTGCTCGGCGGAGATCTACGAGAACGGTTCCATCATCAGTGCGGCATCGGCCTCGTCCTCGAATTCAAACTCAAACTCCAACTCTGGAGGGGTGAATGGAAATGGAAGTGGAAGTGGAAATGGAAATGGAAATGGAGGCACGATAAGATCGTGGCACGTCTCACCGAACAAGGTAGGTTGAGTGCTCGAGCTCGTCCTCGTCCCGGATGACTTGTCAATTTCTTAATTTTACGCTCCGTCTGCCTATGAAAACAGGGATTCGGGAGGAAGTGCATCTTAATTGATTTCGTTTCTTGGCCAATTTTTGCATCCCCTTGCGTTTGGCTACTGAATTATGATATTTGTCGGGAAAGTGAAAGAAAGTCATTTCTCGGCTCCTGCGGTTCGTTTTTCGTTTTCGTTCCGTCGCTCCATCATTACGCTGCTCTGAGGGGTCCATCGCTCATCCATCTGCATCTGCGTCTCCACGATCCATGCGATCCAATCCCCTGCCTTTTTCCACGTCAACTGCGTGTCGTAATTGTGCAATTAATAAGAGTTGCGAGTGCCGATCCTCGGTTCACGGGGATAGCCATAGCCATAGCCTCTATAGCCTCTTGGGGTCCGCAGCTGTCCAACTGGTTTCCCCTTTTTTTGCATACGGCTCAGCTCGTAATTTGCCAATTTGTCAGCTGGACATGCGTTTTATTTGCATTTCTTTCACTTTGATTCGATTTGATTTGCAAATTAAAGGAAACGAACAATTTGGCATCGGAAGAGCACGACTGCAAGATCAATGGAGAAAGATCATAGATGGTTGTGATCATCCAGGAAGGTATGAGATCCAAAGATCGGGTGAGGGATCCTACTTAATGGTTATCAGACTTGGGGAGTGTCACCCAAGGTTCAAATTAATTGACCAACCTGACCATTAGCATCCCAAGAGCTCGCTGACCTTTCGGCAAACACACATGCATACATTTCCAGACATACGCCCACATCCATGGATGGTGGATGGTCGATGGCGTGTAGTGACTTTCGCTTTCCCAACTGGCTGACTGACTGACTGACTCGCAGGCAAATCAAATAAAATGAAACCCAAATTACAGAGTCGTAAACATTTCCTCGCATTATCGGCAGCTATCAATCTTAACTGGAGGCAAGTGAAACCATAAATTCAAATTCGAACTGGAGGAGAGCCAGCAATTTGACTGCCCCACTGGGAGAGTTGTTGCCGGGAGTCGGAGGCGAAGATTTGAAGAGAAACCTTTTGCCCATAAAAGCTCGGCGCACTAAACGCTGCCTTTTGTTCGTGTTCGATTTTATTGACTCGAGGAAAATCTCACCACGCGAGACTGTCCACTCGAAGGCGTCAAAAGCCATGTGGGGAATGGCTTCGAACATGCACTTGACCCATCATCCGGTTGCATCAAGTGCAGGAGATTCCCCCATTTGGAGTGGAGGAGCACTGTTGACCCATTTCGATGGGATGTATGTGATGGGAATGGCGGCTCGACAAGAATAAATAGGTACAAAGAGGTGCATATCAAACACTAAGTTTGTGGAATTATCATTATCTCACTTACTACAACATTCCTCGAGCTAATTGAGAACGGAAATGTCTCGCGGCAAAAGTTGCGCCATCGTTGGGCAGTGGTGGACAGATATCCGTACCTCGGCCATCCCACATGGGTATACTTTATGGGCCGACGAGGAAAACTCGCCTGCGCCGTTATTTTAGTCGGCAGCCGCGGCAGCCGCCAGATTGTGTGACAATTTCGAGTTCCTTGAGCCCACATACAGACAGACAGCTCCAAAGCTCCACAGCTTCACAGCTCCACTCGATCCAACCATTCCACCTCCGTCACGCACCGACCATAAAGCCAAAAGCAAACCAAGAGTCAGGTGGCCAATGGCCAATGGCCGATGAAGATTTATGGCCAGATCCAAAACGAGCGAGAAAGAGACTTTGTATTTGAGCAAAACATGTCATTTTTATTTTACTGCCCAAAAATGGTTAAAAATGCAGCCAAAGCAGCCACAATAACTCTTTTTTTATTTCGGATTCTGCGGAGATTTGTGCGTGACCAAAGTCGGAAAGACTGGAGAACTGAAGAACTGGAGAGGATTGCTCCTTTCGGTCCGGCAATGCGGACTCACTGCGAAAGCGGTGAAATCATCTCCACAAGGTCGGCATAACCACATTTCTCTACTCCCCATTGGAGTTTTCCTTACTTGATCACAGATCCCTTTGGAAAAGATTCTCTCGCTGCCCCTGATTAACATTTTCCATACAAATGTTGATTTTGTTTTGTTTCGTACGTGAGAAAATGCTAAAATTTTGATCAGAGCGCAAGAACCCGAGAAATGCGTGGGCCAAACATGGTTCTTTCTTTTTTTAGGAGCCAGGTGTGCCTCAGAATGAAAGAAAGGAATTGAAGGAACATTTAAAATGCAGGGAACGAACTTTGAAACTCTAAAAGATGACTATCTCGCGTTTGCTACTGTTTTCGGGTTTGGAATTTAAACGAGAACATAAAACATGGTTCTGTCGTCGTGTAAAAGATCTTTACACTCCCAGAATCTGGAATTACTCATATAGCATGTGTGGGGAATACAAACTGTGTGGGCCATCAAAAGGCAATTATAATTGAGCAAGTTGTAAGAGCGAAGGAAAGCAGAACGCCTGGCGGCCGAACTTTAATGGTCTGTCTCTTTCTTTTGGCCTGCCCAACCCATGAGGTGGTGTGCCCTAAATGTGTCAAAAATATACAAATCTTTGATATATACGCCTTAGAAGAGCCGAGCCGTTCATTTGGGTCACTTAGGCAAAACAAAGACGAAATTTCCAGCAGGAAAAGTCACGCGAAATGGAAATGGCTGGGAAAAGAGAGTCCCAGCATGTGGGTCGGGTCGCCAGGAAACCAAACCCATAAAGACAATGGATAGCTCCTGCTGGGCCCTGTTCCATTTAAGGATTGCACAACTGATTGCAGTTCTTGAGACTGACTTACTTTCAGGTGGTCTAGTTGTTGACTTCTCTTCAAATGGCCGGTTGCCGACTCGGGTCAGCTGCCCCGATCCCCTGATTCACCGATTAGATAATGGCATCCAGGAAAACCTCCCCGCCGCTCTCGGATCCTCATTCTCATTCTCATCTGCAGTTGCAGCTGTTTGCTTTTATTTTGGCATTTTACTTGAGCACATATTGTGTTGACTCGTGTTACGCGTCAATTGGCACTTCAAACCGAACCGGGTAAAGGACTTAGGCTATTGGGGTGAAGTCCTGCCCTCAGGTAGAGGTTCTCCGCTAACAAACGATCCCCTTTTGATAAGAACTTCCTAGCGTAACGGCTTCCCTAATTAGGAATCGATTCATTTCGAGGGGCGTGGCTTTTCTGCGGTGCGTGCCGCTTGGGCTACCGAAAATTGATGATTTTGGCATATGCCAGCGTAGTAATATTTCATCGATCTATGCCAACATATGGCCTGGAATCGCATTATTTGAAATATGAGGCTTAAAGAGGGTGGCAAACAATGGAGTCAAGCTTCTACCCTTACCCAATGAAATTTTAATTTAGGAATTATGAGTAATTCGTATAATGATTTTTATTATTTTAAATACTATCGTACTTTTTATTTGGGTTACCTTGTCCTTTACCTTGACACTGAACCGCCTTGAACTGTCCCAGTATTATCTTGTAGTATTGCCACTGCGCAGGCGTCAGAAAAAGGAAATTCCCCAACCATTTTCCCGACTTTTCCTCAACCATTCTCTGCTCTCTTTGGGCTGCATTCGCAGTCTGGTTTTTCCCTTCCGACGGCGACGTTTTTCTAAGCCGCAATTTTTCCGTTTTATAACCCATTTTTTGATACTAGTGCATTTTTACAAGATGTGATAAGGACAGGTCAAGAAGGTGGAGAAGTGCGAGGAAGGTGAGTGAAAGAAGGAGCCACACCCAGTTCCATTTATGAGTTTTTTGTTTAAAAAAAGCTGCCAGACGTGGAGGACAAGAAAATCGATAAGCCAAAGGGATAAGGGAAGGGGGGGAGTCGTAGTAGTAGTGGCTGAACCACCCAAAGTAAAGCGAAATTCAATTCTAATTCATACATTTTCCATCCATTGCAGGTAATCACGCCACAGAGGCACGGTGATGTCTACATCTACAACTGCTCGCCAGGATCGCCAGCTACTGGTAGTGGAAGTGGGACAGGGACAGGGACAGGAGCAGCCCAGCAGCAGCAACAGATCTACAGCAACCAAAGCATCTACCAGAACCTAGCCATGATGAACGGAGGAAACGGGGGAGGAAATGGCAGCGAGTTCGAGACCTATGACATACCGAAGCCAGCCACGCCCGTGCCGCTGAACTACGATAGTCCCAGGAGCGGCGGAGGACTCCCACCGCCGAGGACTCCCACCTCCATTAGCTCCAGCCTGGGCGCACGCTTTGAGTCGTTGAAGAGTGTGGCCGCCTCCATCGAGGAGGAGTCCTACGATGTGCCCCGGCCCCTGATCTCCGGCAGCAGCCTGCTCCAGCAGCAGATGTCCCAGATGACGCCGAGCAGCTCCGCCTCCTCGCTGCTGACCAGCGACAGCCTCTCGCTGAGCTTCTCCAGCTCCAACCGCTCCTCGCTGGCCAACATGCCCGATTACGACATCCCTCGCCGTAATCCACTTCCTGTGCGTCGTCAGCAGAGCGGTCTGGCCTACGACTTCCCGCTGCCACCGCTGCAGGAACAGGAGCAGCAGCAGCGAACTACACCCGCCACCACCTCCGTCGTGACCACTTCCAAAGAACTGCCGCTGGAGCTGAGCTCGGCGCTGGAAACCCTGGCCAAGCTGCAGCTCCAGACGACTGCCGCCATCAGTCGACTGCTGAGCTTTGTGGTGCCCAACTGGCGCACCCGTGCCCAACTGGAACCGGCCATTATGGAGTTAAAACTGGCTGCCCTGCGTCTGCGTACCGCTCTCCACGACCTGGCCGAATTCGGTGAGGGAGCCTTGGGCAATGCCACGCGTTCGGAGGACCGCAATCTGGCCCTCAAGCTGAGACCCTTGGTGCGGGCTCTGCGGGATGCCAACAAGCTGATACACGACTCCTCCGAATCCCTCGACGCCCAAGGCGGTTGGTCAGTGGAACAGCTGGCCCGGATGGACGACAAGCACGGCTGTCGACCGCCGGATGCGCTGGACCAGCTGATGGCCTGTGCCCAGACGCTCACCGAGGACGTGCGCTCCACCACCAGTTTCATCCAGGGCAACGCATCGCTGCTTTTCAAAAGGCAGCTGGTCGCGGATACGCAGAATGGAGGAGCTGCCACGGCAGCTGCTGTTGAGGGCAGTCGAGGCAGCGCCGAGTGGCTGGAGGACTACGATTATGTGGCCTTCGAGTCCAAGGATGCGGCAGCCCGGAAGAACCAGGCTTTGCGAGAGGCCATTCCCGCTGGCCTGAAGACCCAGTTCGATACGGTGATCCGCACAGCCGAGAGCTCCGCTATGGGCGGCACTCCCGGATCGATTCCCACCACGCCCACGACGCCCTGCAAGTCGCCGGAGATGACCGACAAGGACAAGAAGCTGGTGCGGTACTATGCCCAGCAGATCTCCACGCATATGGGGAACCTGATGCAGGCCATTGACTCCTTTCTGGAGACGGTGGAAAAGAACCAGCCGCCCAAATACTTCATTGCCTACGGCAAGTTCGTGGTTGTTAGCGCCCATAATTTGGTGACCATCGGGGACAATGTCCATCGGAATATCTCGAAGGAAGCGCTGCGCGAGAAGATCCTACGATGCACGAACTCCCTATCCGACGCTTTAAAGACCTGCGTCTCCAAGTCAAAGAAGGCGGCGGCTCACTTCCCCAGCGGCAGTGCGGTCCAGGAGATGGTCGACTCGGTGGTGCACATCAATAGTTTGGCCAGGGAACTGAAGGCGGTCATGCTGCAGGCTGTGCATTTATCCACGGTGGCGGGAGTGGGCGCCTGAACAGAGAAGTCCTGCCGATCGTAGACCCATCCGAACCCGATCCCCAAGCCCAGTATTAGCTGACAAGGCGTGCAGCCAAGTCTTCCAGCTTTGTCCACGCTTTGGCAGATGTATCATGTATTTATATCTGAAATTGGCATATCCTCCTGCGCCGATTGTCGCTTATATTTTGCATTGTGATATTTTTGAGCAAAACATCTGAAGAAAATGCACAGCACACCGCAGTCCAAGATCGACCGATACCGATCCCCGATCCCCGAGCCTAAAGCCAGATTATTCTAAGTTTTCGATTCTGTACATAATATCATAGCTCATCCTAGCCTCCGAACTATTGTAAATTATAATATTCCCATACTCCCCATGCCATGCGCACAAGCAATGTTGTATCAGTGAAGCATTTCAGCGTAGTTTTGTATACTCTAGGTTTAGGATCGTACCACATAACATAATCTGCTTAGATTAAGCACGCATATATAGTACTTGCATAGTCAGAATCTGAAAGATTTACACTCAACATTTTGCATTGTGCCGCGGCAACGATAGTCAGCAATATACGAAAAAATACACAAATAAATCATAACCTACCAAGTAAACTGTATGTAATATGAACCATATAGGAGGGCCTGGCCCCTCGAGACCAGCCCTTGAAATAAAATTAAAATAAACCTAATCGATGGACAAAATATTCAAAAGTCGATTGTAAACATTTAAAAAGACCGCCAACGGTTACAAGTTTAAGTATTGATACTCGGACGTGTGAAGGTGCCTCAATCGATTACTGTTTATGTATCGATAGCATATCAAGCGTCTCTGATTACATGACATATGTTGTTGTTTTCCAGCATTGCAATTTTCTGTTTAAAGTGTTGTTAACATTCCACTCCAGTTCATGCGCTGTTAAAATTATGTGGAACGGTGGAATTTGGAACATTTTTATTTTTTAATTTTCTCGCTACTTGGGGGCCGAATTAAAAAATGTTTGATGCAAAATTGTTTAGAATAAAAATATCTATCGATCTATCGGTTGGAGCCAAATCAGAGGGGTGCAAGTGTTTCAAAAATGCATTCGAAAAATCGGGTATCCACCATTTGGTTAACTGCTGATCCCCTGATCAGAGACTTATTTTGGTGATCCAACCATCGGATTCCGGCTAGCAATCGGATTTCTCAGGCGTGAGTATGACCACGATAGTTGGATTTGTCGGCACACAGTAATTATTTATTTTTTTTCAGACTTGATGACAACTTTAAAATTAAAAGGAAACAAGGACTGCGGACCTGCTGTTGATGGGCGCGGAATATACCCTCCCATTCTTGAGCTGCTGTATCTTTTAAGCTTTGTAAGTCGGCTCAATTTGATTTTCGAGAGAGAGTTTTCCGAAATTCAAATCTATCTTGAGCCCACTATTATACCAGTTCCGCCATGAACCAGCACGACTCCGGAACCAGTTCTCCATCCCCAGGCCATCTCTAGTATCGGCATCTGCTGCTCCTCTCTAACCCAGGTACGCGGTCGTTTGGGATGTTTTAATTTTATAAATGTTTATTTTCCTTATTTCGGCAGACATAAAACTGTATTGGGTTTTCCCGTTTAAGATTCGCCATGGTCGTCACTGCTGTCTGCTGCCGCTGCGGCTCCGACTCCGAGCCATACGCCCTACCCTTTTGCGTTGGAGGCGCAGCTTATCAATACCACTGTTTCTGCTGCGCCAAAACTCCGCCACGGCAGTGCATCAATTGCAACGCTTCCGGTGATCTCAAGACCCTCCGGAACCTGAACGAAAAGCACGCAAAGTGCTGCAAGGGGGAGCAGAATCTTCACGTCTTCGTTTTCATCCAGCCATGGCCGCCATTTCCCGAGAAGATTTTGGAGTCGGAGCCAGAGAGTTCTCCTGGCAAAAAAAAGTCTAGGGAGCCACTACCGGTTATCGAAATGGACGTGCTGATCCCGAATCCCAGTACTTATGCCGATGAAGAGAAGCCTGTCGAGCCACTGCCACCCGAAATAGAACTACGTATGCCAAATCCCATGACTGTGGGCGAAGAGGAGAAGAAATCTAAGGACACGCCCCCCCAACCCGCCTTGGAACTGATGATCTCGAGCCCAAGAACCCTGAGCGAAAGCGATTTCGATGCCCAGGAAACGTTAGTTGTAGACGAGATGAATGAGGAGAAGGACTTTAAGCCCTCAGAGGACGCAGAGCAGAAGTGGGTGACACCCAGCGAGATCCTCAGTTGGACGCAGTGTCCGCGCTGCGAAAAAGTGCGCATCCAAAATTCCGGATGGATAACACACGCCCAGAAATGCGGCCAAAACCGGAAGTACAACAAGCCAACGTTCCACATTTACTGTCACACCAAGGGATGGTGCGACTATCTGGTCAGAGACAGTCTGTGGGAGCATCACAGCGATCCGATTGCCGGATCCTGCGACGTCTGCAGAGCCATGTATGTAGAGAATCTGGGCTGATGGATTCTCTAGAGTTGCTGAATCACTTTAATTGTACTCTTTATTTACAGGCGTCGTGAGAGAAGACCTGTGCCCTTCATGCCGAAGGCGCCGGAGCGTCCAAATGAGGAATTTCTGGCCAAGAAGAGACGCAACAAATATCGCTTAAATACGAAGCGCAAGGAGCTTCTGTCCAAACGGAGCCCACCTGACCGAACAGATGCACCGCCAATATCTCTTGAGTAAGAAGTGCAAGGAACTTCAGTTTAAAACTCGATGCCTGTTTGTTAAGTTTTTATTTGCTTTTCAGTATTGTTCGATACAAAACTGTTGATTACCAAAAGAACTATTACTTGTTTGTTACCTTCTAACTATCATTAAAACTACATATATATAAAATCCTTGAAGTAGGTAAAAGCATATCAAGCTTATTAATAGAGACAAGAAAGAACCATCTATATTTAATAACAATTTGAATAACGTTTGTTACGTTTTGTGTGATTTTAATCGCAGAATCAACTAAAAATATATATATATATTAATTTTATGTTATTTCATTATAAGCGATGGATACAAATGAAATCCCATGTGTTAACTTTTTATTTAAATAACCTAGCCTCATCGCAGAATCAAAATTAAATATATGTGAATTTTCAGTTGTTTATTATAAGCGATGGATTAAAATGAAATCTCACTTGCAAATATTTTATTTAAATAATTAAAAACCTCATTACTTAAAGCATAAATAAAAAATCAACGCTGTTGATTCGTTGATATCCAGACTTTTCACCTTATTTTATATATGTAAATTCCACAAATTTGAACCGCTACCGTCACTTTCAAAATTGGCGCCATTTGCCACCGGTATATTTATGGTTTTTAATGGTACTTTTCGAACTGGTCTCTCTTTTAAGTTTTCACGGGGATT
The DNA here is from genome assembly GCA_037075285.1 of Drosophila lutescens. Classification (NCBI taxonomy): domain Eukaryota; kingdom Metazoa; phylum Arthropoda; class Insecta; order Diptera; family Drosophilidae; genus Drosophila; species Drosophila lutescens. The sequence continues at coordinate 208,693 of JBAMCF010000072.1, read as the reverse complement.
CCCCGTGAATTTGCATAAAAATTACTGATAAAATTAGTGACAAATTCATAAAATTGTAATCAATTATTTAGCTGTGTTTTGTCCTTAAGAGTTTTCATTGATGAAATGCGGAAGTTTAACACTAAACTGATAAGACCAGCCATGAGCAAAAGTTTTGGCGGGCAAACCAAGTTGCAGTACTGAATACTGAAAATGCGTAGTACTCACACAAATGAAACGCCAACATATTAGTGTGTGGTGTGACGAGCCGATAAGTGAAAAAACCACATCCGCTGCTCCAGCGAAAAGTTCTCTGTTTCCCAAAGTTTGCCATGAATATAGCGTGTTGCCGATGTGGGGCTGCTCAAAACGATGGAGCCCACTGCCTCCGGGGTGCCGTGAGCCACTGTTTTTGCTGCCACAAGCCGCCGCCGATGAAGTGCATCCATTGCGGCGTCCTCGGCGACATTCCACTCGATGGAACCCACAGAACTTGCATCGATGGAAGTGCTCACTTCTATATTTATTCGGAACAGTGGCCCCCGTTTCCGTTAAGCGAAGCGGAGGTGATCCGCAACCACCACGCCCTTTTGCCAGAACCACAAGACACTGAAGGTCACAACCTGGTAATCACGAGTCCCAGAACTTTGGCGCAGGAGGAACACATTGAAGTTGTGGACGATCCCGTCGAGGAAGCGACCGAAAACTATGAGGAGGTGGAGGCCCACGTCGATAGGAAGCCTTCGCTAGTGCGCTGGGTGACCCCTCAAGAGATCAGATTGTGGAAACAGTGCCCGCGCTGTCGAAAGTATCGCACGACGAGTGTTGGCTGGGTCAAACATGCCCAGAAATGCGCCCAGGACCCGGCATTCAAGAGACCCATGTTCTTCATCTACACGCACACGAAGGGATGGTGCAACTATCTGGTTAGGGACGCCCATTGGGAGCGCCACAGCAGTCCGGATGTTGGCTTGGGCCAATGCGTCATCTGCTCCGCATCGTAAGAAGAAGATATTCCGTCACAGATTCCCTTTAGATTAACCATTGCATTCTCTTTCAGGCGGCGTGAGGGACTACCCAGGCCCTTTATGCCGGATCCACCACCCCGGCCGAATGAAGAGTACTTAGCAAGGGCGAGGCGCCGTCGCGCTGCCATGAAAAGGAAGATGGGCCCAGAACGAAGAAGGAATGTCCGAGTTGCCGGCGACAACCGTACACCACAAATGTCGGCAAACAGGTCCAGAAATGCACCCAGTACACCACGTACCCCTAGGACTCCGAATTTTGTATCTACGCCCACACGAGGGGATGATGCGACCATTTGGTTGAGCACGCATATTGGCAGAACCTCGGCAATCCGTCTATTGTCCAGTGAGTCAGCTGGTCCCCATCACAAATTTCTCTAAGATTTGATAACTTCTAAATGTATTTTTCAGGAGACTACAGGGAATAGCCAGGTCAACCAAGTAAAGAATATTACCATCAAAAGGAAGATTGTGAGAAAAACACCACAGCAGATCGTCTTTTACAATTTAAAATGTGAGCATTTTGTGCCTTTGATAAGGGTTTCTCATTCCCGCCTTTTTATACAACACTTTTGCTTTTTATTTTAATATAAAATAACTAGATATATGCAAAACAATGTTGTAAACACTCAATTATAAGCAAAGTATGATTTCTTATACATAAATTATAATGTTTAAAATTGTATCTGACTAAGGTAGCTTATAATCAAATGTTTACAATACCATGTTGCCTATTGCTAGTTTTAAACGAAGCAGAATGCTTGTAAAAAAAACGATATTAACGTCTTATGAAATCTACATATTTGTATGCCAAGAATTTTATCGAATTTTGTTATACGTTTTCTATATCAATTTTATTTCTTATATGGAATATTGCTGGTACAAAATAAATAAATGGTACCCCGACCACAGCTTACGCATTCTTGGCGCACCGGAAGCCCAGATTGCCGGCCGAGCTGTCCTCTGTATTTTGCGAGCGTGCCGCACACCGATATCTGTAGCAGTAGGACTTGTGGCACAGGTAGGAACCGCCCTTCTTCACCCGGTTCGGGTTGTCGCTCACATCGTTCGCATCCCAGAGATCCGCCGTCCATTCCCACACGTTGCCCACCATGTTGTGCAGGTCGTAAACGTTCTGCCGAAACGAATCCACCGGGCTGGTGAACTCGAAGCCATCGTCAGCCAGGTTGCCATCGGGAAAATCGCCCTGCCATATGTTCAGCCAGTGCTCGTTCCTGGGCATTAGCTTGTTGCCCCAGGGGAACAGCTTTCGCGCCTTTCCGCCGCGACAGGCTGCTTCCCACTCCGACTCGCTGGGCAATCGCTTGCCCGCCCACTTGCAGTATTCCACAGCATCGCGCCACGAAACATGGACCACCGGATGACGCCCCAGGTTGTCCAGATTGCTGTCCGCGCCGTTGGGATGGCGCCAGCTCACACCGGACACCTTGTACCACCAGACGGCACTGGCCACGCGGAAGTCCTCTAGGCGCTTCTGCTCGTCTGGGCTCAGAAGGCTCTTGAACAGGAAACTGTCGCCGAAGCGCTCGGCCTCCGTTGTGTAGTTGGTTTGCCGGACAAACTTGGCGAAGGCATCGTTGGATACCTCGTACTTGTCCATGTAGAAGTCCTCCAGCTTCACCTGACGCTCGGGACCTTCCCGGTCGGCCGGAAAGTGCGGATTGTCTGTGCCCATGTAAACGGAATTTCCGCCCGGTATGAGCGACATATCCACGATCTCCGGCTCCAGTTCGCCATAGTAATCCCGGTAGTGACTCGCGCCACCCTGCGCCCGTTGCTGACAAACTTGGTCCGGGAGTGGCGCCGCCTTATCGTCATCCGCCGTTGTCGTCCGGTCCAGTTTCTGGCAGCCACAGTCGCTGGAGGCTTCATGGAATAGAATTATCCAGACGAAGACGGGAATTGTTTTCATGTTTCGGATTAGTGATGTGGCGATGTTTCTCGATGTTTTTGTTGATATGGATGCTAAGCGATGCATCGATATTTATATTTAACTCGTGACACGAACACAAGAGCAAGGCGGTTGCCCATTACTGTAAGCTCGCTTAAATCTAGCGGTTCTTTTCCAGGGCAGCCATCTTGAAATAGCTTACATACATATGTGAGTACGCATTTAATAAATTGAAGCGTAAAAACGCAGAAAGGTACAATCCCAATCGGCCACAGGCATCAGGCAACGTGAACTGGACAGTAATTGCAATACTAAATCAACCCAACGGCAGCAACCGGAACTCAAACAACTTTGCGAATGGGAGTTGCATACAATACAAAATATGTACGTCAAATAAATTATTTATGTAGCTTCCTTTCTACCATATCCACCAACAGCTATGGATCAGGATCCAAGCTGCAGGCCTGCGCATTAGAATTTCTGGCCAAGCTGCGGAATCTGCAAACCCCAGAAGGAGCACGGGGCGGCAACAATCACCGCTCGAACCACAATTACGAAAGGTTGAGGGAAAGATATTCCAAGGCCAGAAGAACGCGTCTTCAGCGACGAAGGAAGAGACGATCGCTGAAATTTTTCGGCAATCATGGCAGCAACAAGCGAAGGATTGACCGGAATCACAACAGGGATTGATTCAACGGGCCGTTGACGTTCTAGACACGAGCGTCGAGAGTGCACAACCATCGCCCATAGGGAATCGCAGGATCAGCAGCATATTATAATTAAAAGCTATCGGAGCGGAAGAAACTTATTCGCCACACCAAACAGCTGCGACTGGAGTGCCTGCTGTGCGTGGAGGCGATCGGGGCCGCCAAGGCTCTTGATGCTCTTGTGGCCGGTACTCCCAACCAGACCGAAAGGAATTTCGCCTGTGAGCGACTCTCAGCTCGCTAATTCTCAAAGCTGATCTGTGTACAATCTTCGGGCAAAGCGAAAGTGGCCTTTTTTGGCAGCAACCATCTGGGTGGGATTCTGTTCCCCGACCCGAGCCAACTGGTGGGGCACAACGTCAACTTTAAGGTGCACACCAATGCCGCGGAGAGCTGCTGCAGGTGGATCAGCGTCAGGATCCACCAGAGGCATGCCAGAGGCGCTGTGGCGCTCCAGTGCGCTGGACAGCTTCAAGAAATACAGCCACCGAGATGCACATTGTCGACACATATGTACGTCAAAAAATAAAATTATTTAAAAGAAAATTTTTCTACCAGAGGTCTACAAAAAAAACCCTTAATTTAATATTTTTTTAATTTTTCTCCACCGAAAAGTCTACGAGAGCATTAAAATTTTTTTAGCTTTTTTTTTTCACCGGGTTGCGGGATTCCTGGATTTCAGGTACCAGGCGAACAGAAAAATCAGCAGGTCGCCACCCGCTACTTTTTCGCTCGCATTAGAGATGTGTCGCGCCATGGGAATATATAGGATTTCCTTGCCTATCGGTGGATTGCCCATCTCTAGTAAGCTTGGCCTAACCTAACGGTTGTTTCCCATGGAAGTTCGACTGGAAGGGCAGCCATCTTGAAAAGAACCGTTATCTGAGCGAGGCTTGAGTTTTCAGCGGCGACCTGCTACTCTTCCTGTGCGCCTGGTGTCGAAAATCGAGAATATTGCCTTGAAACGCCCAAGTCGAGAATTACGGTAAATCTTGAGCCGGGTATGGCACAAAAATGGACAAAAGCCAGACAAAATTTTCGCTACGACCGCCCAAAAGTAAGTTACAAAATGCTTAAGCTTACTTTCCGCCCTAAAAAATGCAACAATATCAAAACAAATGCAGTGTTTATTTACATTTTATTGTTGTTTATTATAATCACTTTTAATTTTTGAAATGTACGTGCATTGTTTAATAAAGGAAAAATGTTCAGAAACGAGAAAGACACAGTTGCACATGGTAAATCCATTAGAAACGATACGTAAAAGTTAAATAAGTTTAAATTAGTGTATGGCGCAATTATCGTTGTTAACAAAACTATGATGTACGATGGAACTGAAGCCTGCTGCCCGGAGCCCAGAGACTATGCCTCGTTTGGCTTCTCGTGCAGCCAGGGCCGGAATATGGGCAGCGTGGACGGATAGTGGGTGTGGGTGTCCGGCTTCAGCACCGACTCCGGCCAGGTGTTGGCATTCGCCGCATCCCCGGAGTGCCGGAAGGGGTAGGTGGCTAGCACGATGGGTAGCTGCAGCTTGATCTCCTTCTCCATGGACTTGGGCTCGATGACGAAGAACACATCGTAGGCAATCTTGATCAGGTGGCAGCCGTGCAGGTTTGTTGGGGGCAGGGGCGGTACGTAGAGCTCGTTGTGCCACTCATCCTTGCCACCGGGACGAATCTTGCCGCGCACCAAAACAGCCAGCTCCCGCTTCTCCGTCTGCACCACTTTGCCGCGCGCCAAATATTCAATGGTCTAAAGATTAAGTGGAATTAATGGAGTGCCAAATGGAAGCTGTAATGTAAACAATACCTCTGTGAGCGACGCCTTGGTTCGCTTAATGGACACATTGCTGTAGTTGGAGATGAAGGCGGTGACCAGAATATTCTCGCCCGGCACATAGCCACCGCGGTCCAGGGACACCCGGCACTTGATTTGACCTCCGCCCACGCAGACGACGCCCAGTTTGTGCTCCACTTCGCAGGTAAAGGGTTGCTAGACACGGCGAAAGGTTAGCTCTTTACAAAAGAAGAGTTTTTAACAGCTGCTTACTGCCAAGATGGGTTTTTCTAGGTTCAGGTCGATGGGGTTCATCACAATGAAAACCTGGTGGTTTTTATGGATGATGCCGTTGTTCTCGCGCAGCGCCGCCTTGCAGTAGAACTGAATCCAGCCGTAGCGGCCGAGGAAAGTCGATGGCAGGCCCAGCGGCAGTCCCAGTTTGAAGGGAAAGCTGTGAATGCCCGGCGAGAGTATGGCTGGACCGCCCTGGTCCACGTCGCCCAGTAGCCGCATCCGGAAGTCGATATAGTTCTCCTTGTCGTATGTCCGCTCTTGTCGGCGACCATTGCGAACCACGCCCTCACCCACCACATGGAAATGGAGACCCAGGGCCGGCGTTTCGTCCTGCAGCTCGATGAGGACCCGACCGGAGAGGAATTGGCCGGGGAAGTAGAGCAGGGAGGTGTTGTCAAAGATGATCAGGAATTTAAGCAGCTTGCGCGGCATCTTGGATCCCTCTTTTCGCTGCAGCTTTCATCGGCTTCGTATGCTTCGTATGCCTAGAGATAAAAAGCCAATGAAAGTTTCGAGTTAGCAATTATTTTTGGCACCGTCGTCGTCGCGCATGCGTCAATTCGGCTCGCGGTTTGGTTAATGACAACACTTATCCGTCATACTTGGTTACATCTGCCTACCACTGCCCTCACAATAAATACATATGTTTGTTTGCATTTTTATGTGGGTAGCACATCTAGGCGGGTAAAGGAAGCAAAACCAGTTTGGTGTGGCCCCAGAGTTGGCTGCAGCACGAGAGCCGAACGAACATCCACATCCGCAGCAAGGTCAGCACATGGAGCAACCAACTCTGGGCCAGGCCAGAGTCAAGTATGTATGTACATCTTGCCAAAACCAAAACCGTAAGGCTGCAACTGCCATAATCGGCGAGCCAGTTCAGTTCAGTTCGGTGCAATGGTTGGTTGACAAAGTCGGGGATTGATAATTGCCATTCCGAAGAGGAAACTGACGTAATTTCCTCGTGGAAAGCGGATTCCCACCAGTCCAATGGCCAATGTGCCATTGTGTGGACCACATTCATGTACAATGTACATATATGCCTACTGTTCAACATTTTGGCTAGTTCAACTACAGATCGATTGTTTTCTATACATCTTTGTGGGCGCACTTAAAAGAATGATCGCTTTTCGAATACCTGTACACATACAGAGTGTTTTTTTTGGCCAGATTGGAGCACCAATCCAGTCCAAACCGTTCCGATACGACGCGTTCTGGCTCTGAGCGCGTGCTAACTTGGCTCGATCTCAACCGCGCTCGCTAGCGTTTGTTTAGCAACTGATCGTCGTCATCGTCATGCATCAGTTTGCGGCTGAGAAGGCCGAGATGGCTGAACCACCGAACTGAACAACTTGTTTTGAGCGCATTTTGGAGAGGGATTCCACTGGAGAGCAAAGAGACAGAGAGATTCAGCTGGAGCCGAGGCTAGATGTCGTAATATGCCAATCAGTAGCCCCACAGCTTTTGTTTTTATTATGTTTTGTATACACAAACTGCACGGGTACACCCAACAAAATCCAAGATTAAATGTTTAAATTGAGATAATCCCTTTTAGAAGAAGGAGAAGAAACGTTCTTAAAATCAAGACGAAAGTACTCTCTGTTCTGTGGTTCGAAATTAAGCGATCTTGAAAAAGAGATGAAATTAGGTATCCAGTAGGTTACCTGAGACTGGCAAACCGAGAACACAATCTCGAATTTAAGATTGTAACAATCTTGGCTCATTTTTGAGATCGATAGAACTGCTTTTTTCTGAGTGTAGGTTTGTCTTTTAAGCGGTTACACAGGATACGCTTAATGTGGCCTTCTTTTGCAGGTGATTCAACCGGACCGGCCTGACCGACAACAAAAGACCAAAACCAAACCAAAACAATGGCAACTTGATATGGAGAACCCTTAGAACTTTTCGCCTTTCTCAAAGTAATGTTTCACCACATCGACGAATCCCCCACAATATCTCAAAATAAACCGATTACAAGTCCAATTTGCTAATCAAATTTGGTAATGCTTGCACAGTCGCTACTCCAAAGGCAAAGCAGGTGTACATAGTTAACTTGTGGGACTCAGTCGTCGCACCTAGAAATGCTTGACTTATAAATCCGAAAGCCTTATAAAACCAAGCCTGTATCCACAGTCAACCAAACGTGTGCAGACATAAATGCATTAAGTGGCACACATTTATACATTATGCATGCAATTCATACCGGTTTATGTTGTTGTCTTTAGGTATCCAAATCGAAAACCGAAGAACCTCAACTGTAACTCATGAAAATGAAAGGCCAAAAGCCAAGCAAACTATCAAAAGAAAACAGAAACCGCACTAGCTGCGAAAATCGAATCGGCTGGCGATTGGCTTGGCTTTTTACCTAAGAGTTAATTTGGTAGTTAGTCAGTTCTCTTGGATACCTCGTTATCTTTTCTAATTAGTTAACATCGTATTGTAGGCAAAACGTATTCTAAACATACGATTTCTTCTAGGAATTTCCTGGCGATCTGTGTTTAAAGATCAATTATTCTCTAAAATTTTGAAGAATAATTTCACTATTCTATTTATATTTAAGCTTGTAACAGAGCTACACATACAGAAAAGGAATATTTAAAACATATTTAGTGAGAGAGTATGTTTGCCAATCTTTTGTGGAATACCTAATCATTTGTGCAAAAGACTAAACAAATCATTTCTCTTTAGTTAATTTGCCCAAGTTTCTTTTTTTTAGATTTCTCCCAACTACATTAGTGACACTTAGTGGTAATAATGGCTGGCGTTTTCCATTTCTATGTTTTCTCGTCTTAATTGCTGAGAATTGTTGACTTATAATGACCCATGCCTTCACCACGAAGATGGATTGAAACGAGCCTCGAAAGATTTTCCGTTTGCGGTCTGGGTTTGCGTACAGAGTATCTCAAAAATTAGTTTACCTCGGATGGAGACGTCTATACTTGTTTGTTGGTCTACGAAATGATAATCGACTAGTTGGGCTCGCTTGGAGTTTCGGGTCTGCTGGAGTCGCTAGAGTCTGTAGTCAGTGTGGTTTCGTAGCTGCTCCATGCTGCTCCACCACCGGACTTTAGCCGATCGGAGATCTCTGAGTTTCGACTCCGTTTATCGCTTCGTTAAAGGCCCGGCTTTACAGACTCTACAGTAATTATAGTAAGCCTACCTCCCTCTGTATTTCTTTCATAATAGTAGCGAAAGCCAGAGGCCTGGCGGCAAAGAATATCTCGGTGTAGCATCAACTGTGGCGGGGAGTGGCCGTGGTCTTAGCCATAAACTTACCCACGATACCGTAAAGTAAAGTGAAGTGAAGTGAGGCTCGAAGAGAAAAACAAAAGGTGTTTCTTCGACAAATCGGTGGTGTGGAGAGCTGTGGTCTGTGCGTTTTGGCCACGGTTTTCGCTGCTCTTTGCTTCTTTCTCGTATTCCCTGGCTCGCTCTTAGCCAAATGGAGTTGCTTTTAAGTCGGACTTGGTCGTCGGAGTGCCTCAGTTGTAGCGATGAGGCCGAGCGCGCTGGTAAGAAACGTTTCGGTTCGGCGTTAAGTTGGTCCAATCTTCAGTCTTCAGTCGGGCAGGTGTAGTGCGAGAAAGTTGAAACTGTAACAGGGGGCCAGGCACAGTCGTAACCGTAACACGACAACCCCCCCTATGAGTCATCATCCAATCCATCCAGTGTTTACATGGAGCGAAGAGCCTGTTCTAGTTGTTCCCCGATCGTATCGATGCCGTGAACACATGTCATGTTACCACAGAGATTTGCATAATTGGCTAATTGCCCATCTTGACACGTTGTTAACGGATGGAAGCGAAGAGAGAGCAGGCGCACCAGATTCTGGCAAAGAACTGTTAGCCAATTGTCTACTCCGTTTACAAACGGTTGAGCTGCATAAATTACACCGAATGTTTTGTTTCCCTCCCCTCTTAGACTTATACAATATCTGAATTTGCATATGTACAACCAAGTATTCGATTGGCTAACCCCTTTTTTATGCGCTGTTTCCACAGCAGACACAATGACTAGTGAGCCAGCGGTTAATGGCTTTGGGCCACAGAGCTTGGCAGCGCCAGGAGACGATGACGACGAGTTGCTCTCCTCCCTCTCGGACAACCTATCGATTTGGATCGACGGCGAGGAGCACTGGATATCCGGCGTGGACGCTAGCACCACCTGCGCAGATCTTATCGGCGCTTTAATCAGCTACCAAAGCGTCCAGCAACAACATGTGTTGTTTAGTAAGGCGGAAGAACAAGGACTCGCAGATCCGCAGGAGTTTGCCATTGTGCAGAAGCAGCGACACTACGAGGAGTACTTGGACGGCAGTGCCAGGCTCTTTGATGTCATCACCAGCCGGCACGCTTTGCCGAAGGAGGAGGAAGTAAGTAAAAGAAGTGTACAACTCAACACGGAGAGAATTCTGACGTTCTCAGCTGAGTTGAAAATGTTCTTAAAAATATAAAGAAAATTTTTGAGTTGAATAAATTTGAATTGGAGGTATTTAGTAAATACTAATTACACTGTTTATCTCAATAAACAAAAAACTAGTCCTGTCAGTAGTGTATACTTATCAAAAAGTTGTTGATAAAAATTTAATTTAAATTATCTCTTTAACTTTTCTTCTTACAATTTTGTTCTTAAATTGAGAGCATCAACAAATGTTCCCAATTCAAGAGCATTTGATCCTCGCTTTTAAAGAACAAATGTTCTCAATTCATGAACAATGTGCTTATATTTTCTTTCTCTGTGAAGCTGAACGTTTCTCCCCTTATCTTATCCGTAGTGCCAACTTCAGCTTCGCCATTTGGTCAATTCCACCCGCAAGCTTACACCGACAACGGATAAGGACAGTGGAATGGGCAGTCCAGTGGACAGTTCGCGAAGCATGCGATTTCGGCGGCGGGGTAAGCACAAGGTGCTGCCCTGCACTAAGATCACGGAAAACATCAGCACCAGCACCAAGCAACCAAAGAGAAGCCGTAAGCCACAGCAGAGAAACCACGGAACCATGACTCCAAACGAGAGTCTGCTGACCATTATCCTGGCCCAAGATGAGACCATACTCCAGCAGATGTCCATGTTGCAGTAAGTTAATGACTCCCTCTCCGAATATCTCTGGTCTTTATCGACGACTTTTCACAGCGAGAAAGATAGGCAGATACTTAAAATCGAGGAGGAGAAGCACCGAGTGCGGGAACGTGAGTTGGGTAAAAATTACCTGCTTGAGACATATCTAAAGGACTTGGATGAGCCCCAGGAGAACGAGCCACCAGACCTAGAAGACTTCGAAGAGGATATACAAAGGATACAGGAGGATGGTAATTATGAAATTCAATCCATACCAATCCATATCGACCAACTTGCCTTCGCAGATAAGGACTACCAAACGTTAAACGACGAGATCCGACTACATTGGCTGGAGAAGATTCACGCAGTCAACAAGCAACTGCAGCGGGAGGAGGAACTGTTGCTTAGCCTGCACGCCAAGGTGCGCAGACACCAGGTTAAGCGGGCGTATCAAACGAAGAGCGAGGTGCTGCTGCAAATCGATCGTCTCGATACAGAGTTGTCGGCTCAGGTGGCGGATATTCATCGAGTGGAACGGAAACTTTTCACGGCCAATGAACAGCTAAAAGCGAAGCTTGGTGTGCTCGAAAGTTTGGGCCGCGAATTCGAGACAACGGTCGTATCGGGAGCCGATCAAGAAGCTTTCCCGGAAACCGTTGAAACAGCAGAGGTGGAACAAAGCCAGCCCTTCTCGTCGCACCAACCACCAGATGATCTCCAGTCGCCAATCTTAGTGGGAGGTAGTAGTTTAGTAGCTCATCATTCCAATCGCCGCGTAAGCCAACAAGAACTCACAGACCGCAACTTGAAGGATCGACAAATTCTCGACAAGGGTTTGACGAAGCAAATGTTCAATGTGAGCCAATCACCAGATCCTCCTCCTACCTCAACAGTCCTCAGAAGTCCCGGAGATATCTATTCGCAAACGGACATTCAACACCTGGGCACCCTCGTTTGAAATTGGGCCAAGAAGAACCTGTACCTGTGGTGGCTTTCAATCAAGCATCTCGTTAAATGTATTTTGAACATCAGAAACCAAATTTGTGTCAACTAACCAAATAGAGATTTCATTCTTTGTTTATGTTTAACACTAGAGTGTTTCGTGGGGTTAATATGTGGCTTAGAACGCTAAAAAAAGCTGGACACCAATGCCTTAATTTACCTATGTTTTAACGGACCTCTTCAACTGCTGCATGAAGCCTGCATTGGGCTGAATGCACGGCCTCCAGGACTTGACCAGATTGTAGGCATCCTCGTAGCACATGTCCCGTCGCTGCATTAAATATCCGATGACCACGGAGGCGGATCTCGAGACGCCCGCGTTGCAGTGGACGAGCACACATCCCTGCGATTGGCGCGCCTCATCGATAAAGTCAAGCGAGACGGGCAGGACGTAGTGCAACAGGTCGGTCTCCGGCAGATCCAAGCAGGGCAAGTACTTACATTTCACTGGCGTCGGCCACTCCACATCCGGCGTCTCTATGCCGACGCTCAAAATATGCGTCAGCTTGAACTTCACAACATTCTCGGCACTGACTGCATCCTGGGAGCCCAGGTACAGAAAGTCGCTCAAAATGCAGGCGGGCACAGCGTCGGGTCTGGTATCCACGACAAAGCCGTATTGGCGCGGCTCCAACTGCTGCGGACTCAAGGCCGAGCCATCCTCGCTGCCGGAGGATCTCCGCCGCTCGATGTAGCGGTTACCGGTGGTTGTGGTCACCACAGTGGCGGTGGGTCTCAGGTTGGCCAGCCGCTTTTGCAGCTCATACAACAGTATCATTGTGGCCGGTTTAGTTTGTTTCACTTCGGTAGTGTACTCGGCACAGGTAGAGCCCGCAGGCCGGCGCCAGTTCCACACGATGATCCCAAGAATGCTTCGAGGGAATGGTGAGCATCTGGTAGATCGACCTTTCGTCGATTCGCCCGTTGCCCAAGGCAATCAAGGCGCCAACAATGCGCCTCACTTGTTTGTACAGAAACGACTTGGCCTTGATCTCGATGTCCCAATAGTCGTAGGTTTCAGCCGCCAGAGTGGCATTCGAGGCCAGAGCAAGTGGTCTGCCTGGTCGTATATTAATCTCGTCGATTTTACGCACTGTGAACATGGGGTGGTCCCGACTGGGGCCTTTCTGTCGGCTGACGCTCATAAAAGTGCGAAAGTCGTGGAGGCCAATGAACGTGCGAGCCGCAGCTCGAACCCTTTCGATATCAAAGCTGGGAGATCTAGGGAGGAATAAGGCGCTTATTCATAAGCACTAAGGGTTGCTAGGTTTCTTACTGCAGAAAGAAACAGCGATCGATTTCCTCCACGGGTATGAACGCCTCGTAGGACCTGTTTCGGAGATTCTCGCCGTCTCCCGCGGGTGGATCCTTGGCCACGGCAAAGCGGTACAAGTAGGTCCGTCCAGTGGCGTGGTAGCGACAGTGGAAGGTGTCGGCCACCAACTGGCTGCTGAGCACGCGGATGGGAAGACGCTGTTTGTCAAGGGTCCGGTTGAGGACCCCCACTAAAGTGGTGGTGTCGTAGGGCTTTCCATTAGGCCTCTCCAAATCGACGTGCACCGTCGAGTGCAGGGCGTGCACACCCGCGTCTGTGCTAGAAGGGAGTGTATGAACTGTATACTTCCTAAAAACAGTGTCCCTTTGCATAACTTACCGACTGGAGAGTACGGTCTGTATCTCGTTGGTGGGATGAAAAACTCGCAGCGCGAGCTCCAAGCAGCCTTGGATCGAGTTGGTGTCCAGTCGCGACTGCTCCAACTTGTTCACCGTCTTCTGGATACCACTGTGGGATGGCAAAACAACTAATTATCCAATGCCTGGCTTTCTATTTTATTAATACTTACCGAAAAGTCGTGCCAATGTACGAAATGTTCAGCAAATACCTGTGCATGTTATGTCGCGCCTCCCACGCTGCTAGAGATGGACCGTAACAGCTGTCGTAAATACATCGCAAAACATCGTAAGCTCTAGAGGCGGGCAAAAGTTCAAGTGACAAACCCTTTTTATGGCAGGGAATTAAATTAAACTAATTATGTAAAGTAACCAATATGGAGATCAACGCAAAAAAAAATTTAAATTATTTAAAAGAATTATTCTGCCTTCTTGCGCATATGGCTAACGATACATAGATTGCGAAATCGACTATATTCGATACATTGCCAAATCGTTTTTGGGCATTAGACAACACTGTCAGGAGAATTTTGTAATAATAAAATAGTTTAATTTTGAAATTACCTTATAACTCTGAAGCAGAGTGAGAGGCGGCCAGCGGTCTAATACTTTCCCGTCTCTCGCACAGCGGTCCATCCAAATTCAAAGCGGCAGAGTTCGCCCGTCGGCATCAACAGTCCACTCCAGACCAATCACACAACCACCCAAACCACCCCCACCACGTAACTAGAATGGCCGGCTTTCCCGAGTACGCCCGTGGCGAGGAGACGGAGGTCAATGGCTGGATCCGCTTCGGCCTCCGGCTGGGCGTCAGTGCCGCCCTGCATCCGTTCGAGTACTCCAAGACGCTCATCCAGCTGGGTTACGAGCCCATCGCTGCAATGCCCGGCAAGTCGATGCTGGGCAGGCCGATCATGAAGCTGCCGAATATCTTCCAGTACGGTGGGTACAAAGTTCTAAATTGCCGGCACAGAGATTGATAAGGTTCTTCTTCCTCCTCCTGCAGCTGGCCACATTCGGAAGATCGACGGCTTCTACGGCTGCTATCGCGGTCTGGCCCCCAAATTGGTGGGGTCCCTGGTGGCCATGGTGGTGAGCGAGCGAGTGGCCGACAAACTGGGCCTGGAGCAGCCGGACGAGATAAAGGACGACTCACAGCTAAGTGAGGAGGAGATGCAAGTCTTTCATTTCACGCCGTGCCCTTGACCGCCGTGCGACTCCTGCTCTGGTTTTTGCTTGCAGGTACGTCCAGTTCAAGTCGAGTCTGAAGCGGGACATTGTGCTGACGGTGAGCGGAATCGTGGCCTCGCATCCCTTCCATGTGATCTCGCTGCGCATGATGGCGCAGTTCGTGGGTCGCGAGACCCTGTACACCTCCATCGTGGGCTCTGTGGCGGAAATCTGGAAGACTGAGGGAATTGCGGGCTTCTTTGCCGGCCTGGTGCCAAAGCTGCTGTGCGATGTGGCCTGCCTCGTGCTGAGCAGCTCCACCATCTACATCCTGAACAAATACGTCATTAAGGACAAGTTGGGCAGGCAGTACAATGCCGGCTTCACACAGTTTGCCGTGTCCAGCCTGCTGTATCCCCTGCAGGTGGTCTCCACTTGCTCGGCGGTAAGTGGTTCGCGCCTGATGGCCGGCCAACCGCCTATTATGCCGGCCTACAAGAACTGGGTGGACTGTTGGAACGACTTGCAGGTTCGCGGTGAGCTCAAGCGCGGCAGCTCACTTTTCTGGCGGTGAGTGATAAAGGATTTCGTGAGCCACTATCGCTAAACACTCATCATTCCAGGTCCCAAGCGATCAGCTCTCCGGTTATAGCCACTTCCTTTGCGCCCCTGCCCAAGCTGGCGCGCTATCAATAGGCACCGACACCGCGACTGAACAACGACCACGAACTGGCCATGGCCCTGGAGTCCACACTTCAACTGCCTAGCTGTGTTTGCCCTGCATTTCAATGGTGCTTCGACGATAATGACGACGAGCTCCACATCCCAAGACAACTGCATTTGTTTTTCTGTCTCCACAAACCCAGCCACAATATTCCGTTAATACAACATTACATCTCTACGTGTTGAAGTGTCTGCATTCCCATCGTGGTCGCTTGGTTCTGCGCACTGCATTCTTCGCGCAGTGTCTTTTTTATTTCAGGCTCCCACTAGCACAGAATTCTTTAGCGAAGAAATAGTTGAGCTAAAGCTTTTCCTAATCCTCCGCAGTCGGCGGCATGATTCTTGTTACTGTTTTACTGCAACATTTTGAAAATAAATCGTTTTGCCCTACCAGTGGAAGTAAAACTTTTCTGGATTTTTCTTGGAAACAATTTTAAATGACTTCAACCTGTTTAGCTACCAAAATAAACCATTGGGTTTCATGGTTGATCTCGACAAAAAATCGAAATTTCTAAACTAGTGTAATTGAAGCCCTGAAAAAAATGCATTCGGTTTACGTATAATTTCTGCTATATTTTCGTATTTATAATAGAACTTAGCTGTACTAAAATGGTTGATTGATTTTTACACGATTTTTACAGCATATTATTAGACCCAATAAATATTAAACATATGGTCTTATAAATACAAAAAATAGTACTTAAAATATTTTACAAATGTTCTGAATTTAATTGTCTAATCTTCTTCAAACTTCCCTCCCCAAGAGCCATAGAGGTGTGTTGCCTTACCATTTAATGTTCAAACGTATAATTCGCTATTTCACCGACCAACACAGTTATTTCATAGCCATTATAAGTTCATCAGTAAGTAATACTGAATTCTTCATCTCAAGTGTTATGCTTTGTGTCATGTCATCGAAGGTTTACGGGTAATTTAAAGGAGTGTACGCCGGTTACCTTATGTCTCATTCCTTACCATATTTCAACTTGGCTTATTTCTTTATTGGTATATGTAATAAATTTCGTTTATGTACATATATTTCTAAGCTATGTCTCCTATATTGCCGAGTAATCCTATTTACATTTGGGAATAAGTCTCATTTATAGTCGGTCTGCGAGCTCTAACAAATATAACTAATAATGCGAGAGCACATCATCTATTGCACACTCACCAATTTCATTTATTGCTTTTGATTTGCGCAAAGAGCCTGCAATACTTTCTCTGAAAAGGCAGGATTCCTCAAATTCCCATCAACACGAAGATTCCTTTACAATCCTTCACTTCAGCTTTCGCACTAATTGACAAGTGGCTATGGTATATGGCATCGCGTGCATGGACTTCAATAACAAGTTACTCACTAATGGTGAAAATAAAGTATCGTGCGGTTCTTGAAAGTGTTGTTGTTTTTAAATAAGGCTTTTTTGCTTTTATTAAATTTTTGCTAAAAACTAGAATTAAAATTAATAATCATAATCATTAATTAATAATTAGAGTTAACGTAATGATATTAATTAAAAACATTTTTTCGCGCACAATTATTTACAATTACAGAAATATCGTTAACTTTTAAATTTACTTTTTGCTTGGTTCTTTACACATTTACTTTTTAGTTATTCTCTCTGTTTCTGCCTGTTCGCGGGTTTACTTTAGAATAAATATTTGTTGCGTGTGTTTCTTAAACGTGTTTATTTTTCGATAATTTGGTCTTCCCCCTAAGGAGAATACGACGCCCGACGAAAAAGTTAATGGGAAAGTAATTTGTTGAACTATTGGCGACGAAAGAGCATCTGAGTATATCTAGTGGGCCGAGGCTCTGTGTATCGTTCCGCAATTGGAATCTGGAATGCAATCACACCGAGCAAATGGCTCCAGGATTGATGTGCTCGTGCACCCGGGGGCTTAGACAGTTCTAGATGGGTTTCTTCTTTTTTCGAGGGCGTGTTCTTTGTGTATGTGACTTGGCTCGAGGCTGTAGGCACCTTTGCTTATAGAAAACCAGTGTACTTTTGCCTATGTTACTATTGCTTCAACACTATAAAACGCAAAACAAAAAAAACTTTTCATTTGGAGTTTTTCGATAAGTTGCATTTTCTTACAGGCTAAAATACAAACACTTCCCTTTCGAAAATGGGTAGGGTAATATGTTGTTAATTTCTTGTTCATCTCTCTAGGTTCGTAGGATTACGGGAAGAGGGAGCTTTATATATGCACTTAGATTGCGGCCAGGGACAACCGACTTTGATTTTCGCTAAGAACTACAATTAATGACTATAGCTACAATTGTTGAAATTGTTGTTACTTTTTGCACGCGTTTAACAGTTTTTGCTAATATTTTACGATTATTTTACGCATTTTATTAAATAATTATTAATAAATAGTGTTTAGAATATATGCTTGGGGTTTTATCGATCATTTTTAGTGAGTAGGAGGCGTGGAAGGATTTATAGGTTAATGGAGGCTTTCATAAACCTAAACCGAGAGCATTTTTGGATTTATTTTGTTTTTTGTTTAGGCTAGACGACTGTGTGTCTGCGTTTTTGAATCTTTTATAACTTTAATACAGTAATTTACAAAACCTTAATCGTATAATCTGCTTCACTAAAAATGTACACTTTATGTTTTTTGTTTCTCGCATAATATGTTCTATATGCATATTAAATAATTATTAGGTATAGGGATAATATCTTCTTTACGCTAATGCGATTACAACAAACCAGTTTACAGACAGATAAAAAATAATAGGAAGAGGGGATTTACAAACTAACTGTACAATTTAAAGTTCGATTTGGGGGACCTGATGCTCGATCATTTACAACAAAAGCTTAAAAATGTGAATGGGACGAGACGAGTTGAGGGCAATGATGATTCCTCAATCAGAATCAGAATTAAATCACAAAGGGAGGGTGTAGAAATCAAATGGAAAGCTTAAATGAACGGAGTGACGGGAAAAGATGCACATACAAGCGGCTCTCTCGCGTTCTACGATTATCATCTAACCTCACAGTCTTTTTTCAATGGAAGTAAACTACCTCCCCCGCTGACGCGTCCTCCTCCGCTGCCACTGCCACTGCCGTTGTTGTTGTTGTTCGAGTTGCTGTTGCAGGAGTTGCTGGAAGCCGATCCGGTACCACTGGCTGAGGGCAGAGAGTTGTTGCTGTTCTCGTAGTTGCCCACGTTGACGCACAGCGGGGTCGTGGCGCCCACAAGGGACGCCGGTACACCACCCATGGCAACCACGCCGCCGCTCTCGGGCAACGAAGTGGAGTCATGGACATCGGCACTCTTGCTGGAGTCAATAACCAAGCAGGGCGGCGACGGGGTGCCCGTGTCCTTGCCCAGCAGCGCTGGCGACGCGTTGGCATTCTGCGAGTGCGGCGTAAAGCTGTTGAGCAGCCGTCCCTGTGGAGAGGACTCTTCGTGGAGGGGCACTGCCATCATCGGCAGCTCCGTTACCGGGGACGTGGTGTTCTCTGGCGTGGGATCATCCTTTTTGTCCGCCTTTGTGCCTATTATGTAGCCTCCTCCCGAAGAGTTTCGGGCTATTTTAAAGCGCAGGGGTGCCGGTGCCTCCACCGCCATCGGAGGCTGTTCCAAGCACACAGTCTTTGTCGTAGTCTCCGCCTTCCGTTTGCCAAAGCGCAGAATCAGCTTGGGCTTATCGCCTGGCGAGGCGCTGGCCGTATTCTCAATCAACGTTGTGGTCATGGTAGTTGTACTGCTGCTAAGGATAAGCTGTTGTTGCTGCTTTTGGCGCTTCTTCTCCTTTTTATCCTTTTTGGGCTTGGAAGACTTGGGTCGTTTTGTCGGAGGCTGGGGCATTATGAGAGACTCGCCGCCTTCTTGCACAAGGACCTCTCGTTTATTGTTGTCCTCCCCCTTGTCAAAGTCCTGCATGACCTTCTTGCGGTAGTTCATCGAGTCCCTCTTGATCTCCTCCAGCGTGAGAGTGCTATAGTTGCTGGTTAGACGCTTCTTGGGCGGACAAGCCCTTCGGGTCATCTCATAGCTGTAGCTCTGGACCTCGCCCGCATTGGCGAGACCCGACGACGAGGTCTCGTTGGCCGCCGCCAATCCCCTGATTTTGATCTTCAGCTTGGGCGCCTGGTGGTCATCCTCGCTGCTTTCGAGCGTCTTGCTTCGTCCTCGCCGCTTACCTGCACTGCTGGCTGCTCCCGTCTTGCCATTGTTGTCGTTATTGCTGCCCGAACTGCAAGCGCTGCGCCTTCGGCCGTCACCAGAAGATGTTCCTGCACCTGATGTTCCTCCAGCGCCGCTAGAGAGCAACTGTTCCTCCACAAGGGCCAAGTTCGCATCGAGCGCACGCAGTTCCCTGCTGCTAGAGTTCTTCTTGAATCGCTTTGAACCATTGTTGCCATTGCCAACGGACAGTTCATCTTCTTCCTCCGATTTTCGCAGCAGATTCTCCAGCGGCAGCTGGTCCGAAGCGGCGGGCAGACCGCACGAGCTGTCGTCATTGTGGTTATCCTTCTGCACCACATACAGGCTGAGCAGTTCCTTCTTTCGCATGCGACGCGAGTTACCACTTACAGCGGATGACGACGCACTGACCGCCGTCGATGTGGATACGGTGGTCTGCACTGTGCTGGAGGACTGCACCAAAGTGCTGGACAAGGTCAGACTACTGCTGTTCGTCATGGCATTGTAGTGCTCCGGATAGGTCAGCGGGCTCTTGATCTTCAGTTTGATCTGACTTCGTGAATCGGAGATCGAGGAGGTCTTAGTGTGCAGTATCGTGCTGTCCGAGTCGATGGATACCTCCTCGGAGGTGGCCTCCAGCGAAGCCTCAACCAGCGAGCCTTCCACCAAGTGAGTGGCGGCACCCGATGCAACCGCACTGGGTGCCATTTGGTTCGCTTCGGTGGAATGATGCAGGAGGAGATTCGCCGTTGCAGGTGCCGTTGGGTTGGTAGCAGCTTGGGCTGGAACTGTTGGTGCTGTTGCTACCGATGGCTGCTTGTTGGGAGAGCTACCAGTGCCTGTAGCTCGCAGTGCCGACTGGAACTGCCGTTCGTCCTCTTCGTTGAACTCGCTGAGCGTTTGATCTGCGGTTCCCGAGTCGAAGGCACCCAGCAGATTGTTCTGATAGGCCTCTTGGCTGGCTGTACTGTGTGGCGCCTCGAATCCCAGATTGTATGTCCTCATGTCCACGGGTCCCGGGAGTACAGGATGCAGCAGGGGATTGGTGGCTGTCGCTGTAGGCGTGGGCTGGTTAGTTGATGCCTTGTTTTGACCGCGTGGTGTTCGCAGCTCGAAGCTTCTTCGTCGGTCCCTCAGCGACTGCAGATTCTCCACTCCTGGGCCGGCCATGTCATCGAACTCGTTGTTAAACTCAAAGGGAGTTCCCACCAGATTGTTAACTATGTGGGTGTTGCTACCATAGTCCGACATTGGCGGCGGCAGGACCATGGCCATTCCACTCGCAGCTCCGGCTCCACGTCCTCTTCCTCGGCCACGCCCTCTGCCTCTGCCCGTCGCCCCCGAAGCACAGCTTCCACGCGGCGCACGTTGACGTGGCTTACCCTGCAGTGTGTGTGTTTGCGGGTCGTACTTAGTGGGCGGCAATGCCACCAGGGGAACTGGTGCAGGAGGCGTTGGTGGCTGCAGTGGCTGCCTAGGCGATTTTCCGGGCGATTTTCCCTGCGGCAGTTGGGGAGATTTGTGCTGCGACTGCTTCTTGGATGAGCTCCCACCGCTTCCAACGATGCTTCTTTTGCTGGGCGAATCCTTGGCTGTTACGGCTGAAACCACCGGCGGTGTTGGCGGCATCATCGAGGCTACGGCCTGTGCTTCAGCACAGCTGCTTAGAAGCTGCGACGGATAAGTGGACATCTTGCCATCCACCACCGATGGGGAAGTCAAAGCAAACGGATGATTCGGAGTTGCCGTAGACTGAACAGGAACAGGTGGAATCACAGGCTGTTGAACAGGCAGCATTCCCAAATTAGCCGTAGAATAGGGTGTTCCCGAGTACTGGTTAACTTGTTGTGGCGGCGGTGGTAGGGTCGCTGATTGTACTCCAACGACGGGTACTCCATTGCCATACAAGTTCGGCGGCGCTTCCGTCGGCGTTGTCTGCGGATGCATAATGCCCGCCAGTTGGGGATAGATAGCTCCGTTGTACTGTTGACTGTTTGGCGTCCTCTGCTGCTGCTGGTGAGTTGGGGTTGTTTGTTGTTGATGCTGCTGCGCCGTATTGTTGAATATTGGTATGGCATCAATACCGTTTACCATTGGTTGGGCATGGTTGAAGGGCGTTGTAGCATTTGGAACGCCGACGGGCCCACCATTTCCGCTTGGATAGCTGTTAAAGAAATTCTTACAGCTTTCAAGGGCAAGGCTACGTGCCGCCGATGCTGCTGCTGCCGCAACGGCTGGAGGTGGTGGAGGAGGATCATTCGACTCGGACACTGAGCTTGGCGAGCTACTTCTGCGCTCCGCAATAAGATCGTTTTCGTTCCACGGATTTCGACCGAACGGTGACTGCATCCGTGTATTCTCATCGTAGTCTATCTTGCTGCTGCCGTTGCCTCCCGTTCCGGATTGTGTGGGAACGGCAGCTGATCCGCGAAAGCTTCCCAATGTGTTCTTCACCGCCGCCGCTGCCAGGTCCACAAAGTCGGGCGTGGTTCCAGGTCCAGAAGCACCATTACTCGACAGTGGGCAGGCTCCCTTTTGGTGCGGTGACTTTTCCATGAAGAGACTTAACGTCGGTGCCTGCTGAGAGTTGGCTTGGAAATTGACTTGGAAGCCGGGTCCGAGATTGCTCATTGTCGCATTGGTGGGCGTGGCATTTGGAGTGCTGGTGAGGCTGTTGGCATAGCTTCCACTGTTCGCAGTCATGGGCGAATCCTTTATGGTCAATGAGGCCACCGAGTTTGGTCCCGATGAGTTGCCATAAATACACGATTGATTTTGTTGCTGTTGCTGCTGTTGTTGCTGTTGCTGCTGTTGTTGCTGTTGCTGCTGTTCTTTCTGTGCATGAATGATATCCTCGGGGTCGGCCGCATTATGGAAAGGAAACACCGACGGAATGGCCGGGGTGGGAGGCAATAGATCTACTGCCTCCTTGGAGCAACAGTCATCCAGTGGCTTGCGCTTCGATTTGCGAAGTTTATCCAAGAGCTTTCGCGTGGCTTGAATACTATCCTCTTCACTGATTTGCTTGCCCCTGTCCAAGCTCGATCCGATTAGACTCATCTGCCCTGGATTGGGAGGATTTAAGACGCTGGCCAAGCTCGAGGCAAAGTTATTGGCGAATTTACTGTCTTCCATCTCGAGTATGGTGTCCACTATGGGCTCCGTTAGCACTGGTGGCTGCTGCTGAAGTTGCTCGATCAGAGGAGGCAGCAGCTGTTGCTGGATGGTTGGTTGATGGGCGTTAGCTGCAACCACCTCGGCTGCAGGGGACTGCCCAACAACAAGCGGAGGAGCCAAAGATTGATCCTGCAGCTGCATCTGCTGCTGATCTCCAGCTCCCGAGTTGGCGGAGTTCGAGTCCAGTTCAATGATTTCAGGCGGATCGGGTGGAATAACCGTGACTGCAGGCGAGGAGGTGGACGCCGAGTACTTACTGGCATTTGCCAGCAACTCGTTCTTGCGTTCCTCTTCCAATTCCCGTGCCATTTCCATCTCGTTAAGAAGGTGCTGGGTGTGATGCGTGTGCTCCTCGTCTGGCTCGTGGCTCGTACGTCTCCTCCTGCGCCGCCTCGACCGCCAGCGCATGCGTCGTCGTTCGCTGAGATCACTTCCGGCGTCGGACAACTCATCGTCGTTAGAGGTAGGAGTAGGAGTGGGCGAGGCAGGAAGCGGAGCGGCCGGCGGACGCTCATCGTCTATAATGTCCGCCAATTTGCTAGCGCTAGCAGACAATTGGGTTCGCGTTGGAGCGGTGGTGAGCTCCTCATCAATATCCATTGGCAGTTCGCCAGCTTCTATCGCAGTCTCTGGGAGTTCTGGTTCAGGCTGATGCGCATCTGCTTGCAGGTTGCTTGATAGCTCATGGTCG
Source organism: Drosophila lutescens (assembly GCA_037075285.1). Lineage (NCBI taxonomy): Eukaryota > Metazoa > Arthropoda > Insecta > Diptera > Drosophilidae > Drosophila > Drosophila lutescens. The sequence continues at coordinate 185,350 of JBAMCF010000072.1, read as the reverse complement.
TCGCTTTGATCCTTCACTATGGGTGTATTGGTAGCAGGTGGTGAACTAGGCGACTTCGGAGGTGGTGTGGTGGCCAATGGTATACAATGGTTCATCTGCTGCTGTTTCTTATTCAACAGCTTATCCAAAGAACTGGTTGCCTTACCGCTGGCCGCCTTCCTTTGGTTAATTTCATGTTCCAAATTCGCCACCTTCTTGGGAGATTCATCCGCTCGCGACTTGCGCCTGGAGGCTGTTGTTGTCTTTTCGGGTGAGGATTTGACTGGCGAAGGCGAAGGAGGTCGCGACTTGGAGCCACGAGTCGCCCGCTTGTTGGCCTGTTCCGACTGCTGAACCTGCTTGGCACCCTCATCCAAAGAGCTTTGGCGACGATGCAGCGGTGTTTTGGTGGTGCTGCTCTGGAGGTGTTCATCCTGAACGGTTGCCACTGGCTTTTCTTGCACTGCTCCTCCCTTGGGCGATTTTGTTGTGGAGTTCTGACGCGTTCGCGTAGATGGTGTGTGCGGTGGTGGTGGTGCAACGCTTACAGCAGCAGCTGCCGGTTTGTCCACAGACTTGCGTGGAGATCGCTTTGGCACATTTGAAGAGACAGTTGGAACTGGAGGAGCAGGAGCTGGCAGAGCAGGCTCGCTGTTAGACGGTTTCTCCGAATCGCTGGCCTGAGAATCGCTTTCGGAATCGCTGCCGCCACTGCTCGAACTGCTGCCCGAGCTGCTGGAGGAACTGGAGCTGTCGCTGTCGCCAGAACTGGAACTGGATAGATTCGGGACAACCACACGACGCTTGACGGGTGGTGTCGTCTTTATGGGTGTCACTGCCGCCGCCGCCGCATCTTCCTTCGATCTTCTTCTACTGCTTAAGGATTCCTTGGGCGTAGTGGCTTGTGCTTCTTTCAATGAGGTCCGTCTGGTCGGCTTAACTGGCGTTGTGTTAACTGATGCAGTCGCTGCCGTGACTGGTTCCTTCTCCGCAGGTTCCTTCTCGAAAGTTTCCTGCACGGGTTTGCTGCTCTTCAATTGCTCAGCAGCCTTCTTGGCCGCTTGCCGTTGAGGTACCAAGGACACGGCAAAGTTTGACTTGGCTGAAGCGGGAGTAGAGGCAGTAGTGGATGTAGGAGGCGGAGGCTTGGTTGGGGAAAGCGAGGTGACGACCGCAGTCTTTTCCTTTTCCAAAGTGGCGGTGGGAGGACGCGACGAATCCTTTGGCACCTTTGGTGGTCGACCGCGCTTCCCACGTTCCGCCGGAGCGCTTTCCTTGCCACCCGCCGCCTTCTGTGGCTGTTCCTTTGGTCGTACTTTTTCGAGGCTGGATTTCTCCGTTTCAAGCGCCACTGTTGCTCCTCGGGAGGAGGAGCTTGTTGAGGTGTCTTTAAGCTTGTTCTTGGCACTCGTTGGAATTGAATTCGGTTCCGGATCCCGGACTCTGTCGGAGGCATCTGGCTGCAGGGCCGTGGCGAGATTCGTGGATCGCATATTCTCCGATGCCTTTTTGGCTGCCTGGCGCTGTGGCACCACCAGAAGATCCGGAGCCGGATACAGCGACTTGGCATGGGGATTCGATTTCGATTTTGTGCTGTTAACTGTTGCTTCCTTCGCATCCTTTCCTTCCCGCGTGGATTGCTTGGGTTTGCTAACCGTGGCCGCAGCTGTGGTGGCCACTGTTCCTGGCACAAACTCCTTCATGGCCGCCTTCGTCCGAATTGTCTGCTGGTTCTGCGAGTCACTCACGTTGCTCTCCACGGTGGCCTGCTCCTCGGGGTCTTTTTCCGGGGCTGAGGAACTGCTCTCGGAATCAGAGTAGATGTGCCGTCCCATCTTTCGACTTGCGGCCGCTCCACTATTGACCATCGTTGTGCTCTCACGTTGCCGTTCGCCCCTCAGGGGCAATAATTCTTCGCTTTCGTCACTCGACAAGCTCTCCTCGGCATCTCGGTCCATTTGGGCAAGTCCCCGTGTTGTTGTTGTTGTCGCAGACGAGAGTTTTCTTCTTCCCGGTCCTGCGCCGGCTTCAGCGTTTGGTTTTGACTTAGTTGGCTGGCTCTTGTTAGGTACTGCATGTTTGCTGCTCTGCTGGTGGATTGGCCCACGTCTTGCTCCGCCCGCCGTTTCTGGTCGGCTTGTCCGGCGTTGCTCGTCCTCGTCATCACTGGAGCTGCTGCTGCTGCATCCTCCTGACCTGGAATCCGGAGACGCTGCAGACGCACCCGCAGCCGCTTCACTTTGACGACGCTGTCGCTGTTTTTGCCGCTGCTCAACGGATCGAGCGTAGCTTTGCTTTTTAAGGGGGCTTCTTCCGGAGGAAGACTTTCGCTTGGATGCACCGCTGGCTGCTCCGCTGGAGCTACCGCTTTCACTGCCCGATTCACTGCCAGAGGAATTCGAACCGGAACTACTAGAGCCATTCGCCGAGCTGGAATTACCCGATGATGAACTGCCGCTTGACGAATGGGAGGTCGCGCTACTCCGGTTTGGATTTGAGTGCTGCTGCGTTGGATTTCTGTTGTGGGTCGACGTCGCCGCCGCCGCGCCGCTCTTTGAGGCACGCCTCCCTGCAGGTGGCTTCCCGGGCGGGGACCGCACCTTGCTGACAACGCCGCTGGTCGGTCCCCCCTTACTCCCCGCCGACGCGGGAGTCTTCTCGGGCGAAGAGGTACGCGAGGAGGAGAGGTTGCCATTGTTGAGCTTCTTGCTGGGCGACGTTTTGGCCGGCTGCTTGCGTTTGTTGGGCGACTGAGAGGCACGGCCGCGCGCCTGCTTGCCACCTTGAAGCTTGCCCATCAGCTGTTCGAGAATGTACTTCAAGTCCTGGTACTGCGCCGGCACAGTTTGTCCAACTCCAGAGCTGTAGAAGCGATCGTACAAAGTGGGTCCATCGTTGGCGTAGATTACAGCCTCCAAATCTATGGCAGGACGTTGCTTTTCAACCTGCTTAGGCAGCTGCTGCTGCTTCTCCACGCGCATCTCGTCCAGCACTCCAAGCTGCTTGTAGAAGACCTGCTCGCGTAGTTTGAAAAGCGAACGAGATAGCTTCTCTCTTCGACTGACCATATAGCAGAGATTGCGTACACGCTCCAGGTCCTGACGCAAGTGAACGACCAACTTGTGGTTCTCCATGTCCTGCTGCTCCTGCTTGCGGGCTAACATCTCGACGTCCTCGGACTTGGGCGGTATCAGTTCGCGATTGTGCCGGGACTTTCGCTTCAGCTTCCAATAGTTGTATATGGCAATGATTGCATCGTCGTCGACATCAAACAGATGGCAACTAATGTCATTTATGTTAACGTGCTTATCAAACTCGGCCTCAACCTCCTAAAAAGGGAAGGGTAATGGAAAAAGTTAGCACCGAAAGTTAGCATGCAAAAAAACCAATAGAGAACAACAATTCAAAGGTAAATGAAACAGAAACAAACACTAACCTGAAGACGCTGAGCCCTGGCTTGATTACGTTCCTCGGAGGTCAGTTCGGTTTTTCGGTGATTTTTCCGCCGGCGTGGATCCTCTCCCGATGTTCCGCATGCATTGCTGCCATCATCGGCTGCTCCTGCTCCACCTGAACTAGCATAACGATTCGCATGCTTGTGCATGGCGCTTGCCACTGAGGCACTGCCTCCGCCATGACCAGCAGCACTCTCCTTCTTGCCCTTGCTCATGCTATGCTTCTGGCAGTAGGAGCGCAGCTTCACGCCATCCTCGGCATTGCCCTCCTCGATGATGGCACGCATCTCCAGGCCGTGCTGGAAGGCGCAGGTCACATGGTACGCGGTCTTGCAGGGCTTCACCGAACACTGAATGCAGCTGCCCACACGCTTGCGGCAGAGCACACAGATCAGGGACCAGCGCGACTGGGGAATGCTTGAGATTTTCGTGATGGGCTCCATGCGATCCACACACCCAATGCTAACCTCGGGTATCCACAGTGCGCAGGAGACGTGTGCCCAGTGCTTTCCCGATTTGTTGGACTTCATGGCGCCGCCCTTGTTCGGACATAGCACACAGTCCGGCTTGATGCCCATCGAGCAAGTGCGACATAGCCATTGGCCTGAAAAGATACATAGGTGTTAATTGATTCCCTTAACCAACGCTTATCTCTGCTTACCTGATGGAATTGCTGTAATGCCGTAACAAGCCTGGTGCACACAGATATTGCAATTATCACAGAATACCATTTCGTTCGCCTCCTCGGAGTCGGGCGAACGGCAGACATCGCAGATGACATTCTCATCAAATTCGATACCCAAGCCTTCCTCCTGTTTAAGTATGACTTGAATCTGTTCCCAGCAACGCACCTAAAATATTAAATAAATTGTTAGAAATATATTAAGGAAAAGAAGCGTCATTACGCACCTCTAGCTCCTCAATGACTCGCTCGAACTGCGTGGCATTGATAGGAAAAGCACCGCATTGGGCACGATCCCCGTTGTAGAGTCGCAGCCAGGCCTCATCGATGGGATCTATGTCATAGGCACATGTGTTCTCCGCCAGGGCAACGACATTCGTCAGGTAATGCAGATCCGGCGAGTAGTGCTCGTCTTTGGTAATGCGCAGATAGCGATTTTTCGGACTAAAAGAGGAGGTTTAGTCAGTTTGATAGCCCTGAAAATAACTATAGGTGTTAAACTTACAGTTTAAAGTCATGTGCTGGCGACACAACTGGTTCGGGCAGAACATAGACGCATGGCTCGGGCAGGGAGTCGGGATTGACGGGCACTTGGACGCCCTTTTCCCATTCCTGCTTCCATGGGTCGGTTACAATTAAATACTCGTAGTTGGCCAACGGCTCAGAGTCTGGCAATTTCATTGCGCTAATGAGATCCTTGCTGTAATGGTAAGGTAAATGTAAATATATACCGTCTATCCTTTTTTAATTCTCTAATCCTTACCGGTAAAGTTCAGCTGGGGCTTCCGTTGAGCTGCGATTGTAGATGCTCGACATCTTAATGTCCGCCACAGAGCGCGCCTGCCAGGAGGAGCTGCTCGAGCTGGCACCCTGCAACTTGCTCGACTTGCTCGCCGATTTGGCCAGCTTTGTTGACTTGGATTTGCTAGTGCTGGCTCCGCCTGCTCCTCCCGCTTCAGGCTCCGCTGGCTCTGCCTGTTGGTCATGTTTGCTATTGCTGTTGCTCAGCGGCAGATGTGGAACCCTCTCGGATCCTGATCCTGGTTCTACAGCTACTGCTACTGCTGCTGCTGTCGTTGTAGTCGCCCCATTGGGCGGCCTGCCTTTGCGCCGCTTGGTGGGCGGTGGTTGCGGCTCAACATCCTTGCGCTGCTGCTGCTGCGGCGGCGGATGATGCGACTGGTGGTGCTGCTGATGCTGATTACCGCGCTTACCTCTTTGTGACATTTTTCATTGGTGTTGTTTGGGTTTTTGTGTGTTTCTTGTTGCTTCAATTGGATGTAGCTTGCTGCTCCTTGTGTCTTGTGCTTAGTTAGAGAACGCTTTCTATGCTGCAAGACCTAAAAGAGGATTAGTTTAGTATTTAGAATTTGGATAGCAATCATAGTCTGCACTTACTACATGCTTAAGGCCACAGTTGGCGACACCACACCGGCTGCTCCGGCTGCTGCGCTCTCCTGGTCTCCTTGGTGGTCCTGGTCCTAGTCCGCCCTTCTTGGTGGTGGTGGTGGTGCCCCGTGGACATGGACGCCGCTGCTGCCCCAGCCCCGATTTCGAGTAGCGACGCCACTTTGCAGTCCTGTGTGCTCCGCACTCCTTCACGGGCGAGTTGGTCGTCCTCTGGCCTCCACTTCTACCGCCTCCTCTTGCTGCTCCCTTTTGTTATTGTTCCTTGTTTTCGCTCACACTTCTAGAGGTTTTTACTTGTTCTTTATTGGGTTCACACTGCTTTCCAAATCTGAAGGGGAGGAGGGTAAGAGGATGTTAGTTGGTTGGTTATCCACTAAGCACCAGCGTTCTTTTTTTTAACTAAGGTCCACATTTTTGTGTGTGATTTCCATTCCCGAAAAATACACAAAAAATATTATAGAAAAAGGTGAATGCTGCAGCACAGGCGCCACAACACTGGCCCTCTCGCTCGCACGCAGCACGCTCGTTTAAGGGCGCGCTTACTCCGCGCGTGAGTGCGAGCGGGAGGCAAGCAGGTGGCGCGCATGTTGCAGTCGCCAGCTTTTACTCGGCAACCAGCCACATCCCCCTCCACCCCTCCGCTGCTGAGCAGCAATCATAGTTTTTTGCACTTTTTTTCACTTTTTAGTGTAACAACTTATTTGTTATTGCGAACTGGACAACTGGGAACCCAATCGGTGGGTTCTATTTGATCCCGGGTTTAGAACGGCCACTGGGGGCGCCTTGTTTGCACCGCACAAAACAGCCCAATGTCTTTGGGGGATTTCAGATTTTGTTATATATTTTACATTTGGGTTTTTTGCCGCCGCAGACACACACGCCAGGCACTTGTTACTGGCCCACAAAACCGCTTAACGGCTGGCGATTTCGCACAGCGTACGCTTTAAACTCACGTTTCGCAAAATTGCATCTGCGTTCGCAGGAATTACAATTCTTTTCGATTATTTATTTTATTTTTGAGCAAAAATTATTTTCTCAGATCGCCATGATGAACGGTTGCAAATTTAAACTATCGAATGCATGTAGTCGGTGGTAGCTATCGATACGTCGCTTGGGTATACATCGGGTGGCAGCGCCGCACTGGTCAAGGAAAAGAGTTGGCAACTCTACGTGAGACAGAGAGGAAACCGATTGCCCATGTTTAGTTGTCAGATGGCTCGCCAGGTGGCGCATTGGCGCGAATATTTAAGCGAAAGAGAAGGTAGATTTTATATTTTAAAATATTCGACAACGTCAACTGCTTTGGTCGTTTGAAGTAAAATTGCACATTATAAGAGCACAAAGTAGAATTTTAATGAATATTAACTATAATTTTCGAGAACCGTTTTGCGGTCGTCAAAAGGGGAATCTAGAATTGCACCGACAAAACATCGCGTAACTATCGCATAATTTGAAGTCGGACTCACAACATTAACATTTTCTCTATTTGTTGCCGGGAAATTGAAAAAAATGTTCGCCGTAAATTGGTTTTAAGGTAAATAATGCAGTGGGTACAAAAACTAGGAAATACGCTATTTCTAAATCGCAAATGGTAGGGAGATAATTTATCGATAACACCGCGGTGGTTCCAATGTTCGCGGCGAGTCCATCCCCAGCACCAACAAGGAAAAATATGTATATTTATAATTATATGTAAAAAGTTAAAAGTCGCGTCGCACAAAGGTAAAGTGAATACTACCTAATCGGCAGCCCAGATGCCGCGATAAGCAGGGCTACTTCGCAGCAGCGCTTCAGGAATTTCACCGTCATTTGTTCTCGTTTTCACCAGATCGTCTTCTTTGTCTCCCCTGGAAAAGTCGGGCGGAGCGCCTGTGAAACTGAAACTGGAATATTTGTAGATTATTTGTAGAGCGACTCAGCAAGCGGCGCAGCAGCAAACGCAACAAACATGTCAAGCACTCCCAATTCGAACAGTAGTAGTAGCAACAGCAGCCAGAAGCAGCAGCCCCTGCCCCAAAAGCAGGACACGTACAGCAGCGACAGCAGCGAAGAGGGCCTCGAGACGGCCGAGGAGCGGAGGAGGCGCCTCCTAAAGGAACGTAGTCGTCTAAACCGACCGCAGCAGCACAATATGTCTACGGGCGGCGGCGGTGGTGCAGTGCCCAAGCACGACATCAAATCCCCTGGCGGAGCTTCGCCCAGCTGCCAGGCTACGGGCTCCGGCTTGAATCGCCTGCAGGCACAGCCGCCGGAGCGAATCTCCATGCTGGTGGATGGCGTACGATTCACCGTGGAGCAGTCCCTGCTCACAGCCCATCCCACCACCATGTTGGGCACCATGTTCGGCTCCGGCTTCCAGTTTGCGCATGCCAACGAGCGAGGGGAGTACGATGTGGCCGATGGAATCTCTCATCTGGTCTTTCGGGCCATCCTGGAGTACTACAAAAGCGGCGTCATCCGCTGCCCGCCAACTGTTTCGGTGCCGGAACTAAAGGAAGCCTGTGATTATCTGCTCATTCCCTTTGACGCCACCACCGTGCGTTGCCAGAACCTAAGTGAGTATATAGCGCTAGATGCTCCTGCTCCTGGGCGAACCTTAGTTGTGGCCATCTCTGCTCTGCTCTGCTTCTCTTCCTTCTCTTTTTTTCCTTGTAACATACATGCCTTCTGTTGTGTTCGACATAAAGGAGGCCTTCTACACGAGTTGAGCAACGAAGGAGCGCGACAGCAGTTTGAGCTCTTCCTGGAGGATCTGATACTGCCCCTCATGGTGGCCTCGGCGCAGCGCGGGGACCGCGAATGCCACGTAGTGGTGCTCCTCGAGGACGATTTGGTTGAGTGGGACGAGGAGTTCCCGCCCCAAATGGGCGAGGAATATTGTCAGAGTAAGTGGAATAAACCCATTGGCAAACGCAGTAATAAAACCCATATTTTTTGTATCCAACTTAGCTGTTCACAGCACTGCCATGCACCGATTCTTCAAGTACATCGAAAACCGCGATGTGGCCAAGCAGGTGATGAAGGATCGCGGTCTGAAGAAGATTCGCTGCGGCATCGAGGGCTATCCCACCCACAAGGAAAAGATCCGCAGGCGTCCCGGCGGACGGGCCGAGGTGATATACAGCTATGTGCAGCGACCGTTTATCCACATGTCCTGGGAGAAGGAGGAGGCCAAGAGTCGCCATGTCGACTTCCAGTGTGTGAAATCCAAGTCTGTAACGAATCTCGCAGAAGCGAATGCCGATCCGCCCCTGGAATTGGACGCAAGTGCGTAAGGGTCGACGTGGAGAGTTAGCAGCCTCCCTAAAGCCCTCCCCCAATTCCTTTCCAGGTGGAAACCCCATACCTCCCATCGCAGTGGTTAATGCAGAGATAGCCGTTGGCGTGGCCGCCCCCGCACCGGCAGCAATGGGCGTGGCTGGACCGGTAGCCGTGGTCGCCGTCGACGAGGCGGCTGGAGGGGTTTTGATCCTCAACGAGCTGGATCAGGCAGCAGCAGCAGCCGCCGGTGCCGCCGGCATAATCGAAGAGAACATGTAGAGCAAATGGACCGAACGCATTCAAGGCGAAACACACTGCCAGAGCAGCAGCAGCGCGCACAGAAAAACAGAAAACCCTTTCTACGTTTTTCATCAACATTTTTATATATGCAATAAATCGAAATTTCGAAACACAAAAACCAATTAAATCCGAGAACGAACATGAATAAAACAATAGAACCAATCGTCTGCCTCTACGCTCCATCGAAAGCCTCGCGCTCGCCCTGCGGAAAGGTGGAAGTCTCCCAGTTTAGCGAGCGCTCGATGGCCATTTTCCACTTCTGGTAGCGCAGGTTGCGATCGGTGGCACTGATCGAAGGCTTTATGGGCTCCCGGGGCCCAGACTTAGAGAGTGGAGCCTCCATTTGATAGCGACTTTCAACGGCTTTGTAGGCCGCCATTGCAGCTCCCTGAAAAAAGTGGAGATTAGTATAGTTTCATTGAATAGTACAAGGGAAATTAATTACCAGCGCTGTTGTCTCTGCAATCTTGGCTCGGAGCACGTGAATCCCGACCAGATCGGACTGCAGTTGCAGGAACAGGTTGTTCACGGTCATGCCCCCGTCCACCATCAACTTGGCCAGCGGAATCTTGCAATCCTTGTGCATCGAGTCGAGAATGTCGCGAACCTGGAAGCACACTGCCTCCAGTGTGGCTCGAACAATGTGCTCGCTTGTTGTCTCCTCGCTCAGACCGCATATAACGCCTCGGGCGTCCTGGTTCCAATAGGGAGCGTACAATCCATTGAAGGCGGGCACAAAATAAACGTCCAGTGAGTTATCTACTTGGCTGGCCATGGTTTCGATCTGACCCGAGTTCTGTATGAGGTTTATGTTGTCTTTCAGCCAATTGAAGGCCGCTCCGGCAATGGACACGCTGCCCTCGAGGGCATAACAAGGAGTTGCTTTCCTGCCCAGTTGATAGCCAACGGTTGTGAGTAGTCCATGACCAGAATGGACAATCGAAGAGCCTGTGTTGTAGAGCAGAAAGCAGCCGGTGCCGAAAGTGGCCTTGGCTTGGCCCTTGGACAAACACTGTTGACCCACCAGAGCAGCCTGTTGGTCACCCAAATCGGAGGTTATGCTAATGCCCTTGAGCACGCCCTGGGAAATGTTGCCGTAATGCTCAGCGCTCGAGCAGATCTCCGGCAATATGGTTTTCGGGAGGCCAAAGAACTTCAGGAGATTGTTATCCCACTGAAGGGTCTCTATATTCATAAGCATCGTGCGCGAGGCGTTGGTCACGTCCGTCTTGTGAACTCCGCCGTCTTTTCCGCCCGTCAGGTTGTACATCAGCCAGGTGTCGATGGTGCCGAACATGGCGGTGCCCCCATTCATGGCCTGGCTGACCACCGGAACATTGTCCCGCAGCCAGCGGAGCTTAACGCCCGAAAAGTACGGCGACAGGGGGAGACCACACAATGGTCTTAGGTAGTTGATGTTCCTGGCATTGTTTGGTATGGTCTCCAGCAGCTCCTCTACAGTGCTGGTGGTGCGGTTGTCCAGCCAGATGATGGCGTTGACCAGCGGCTGACCGGTGTGGCGATCCCAAACAACGGTTGACTCGCGTTGGTTGGTTATTCCAATGGTGATGATTTCCTAAAAAGACAACGAGTTATTTTTCACATTTTTAAAAAACCGTTACATTGTATTAGCAGTGTACACACTGGTTTGCCATTCCCCGGGTAACTTAAAAAACCGTTTCATTGCATTGTATTTTTTCTTGTCAATGAATGTGTGCACTCACTGGGCCGCCATTCACCGGGAATAGCAAAAAAAGCTAGGGGCCGTATTAGGGGGGAAAAGCAGTAAACAATCAAGTGAAAATAATTGATAACAACCTGCGACGACGACGTAACTAGTTTGGAATTTTTCCACAGCCGGCGGACCGTCTCAATGTCAACTCTAGTCAGAATCATACGACGCAGCATTGTGAGCACCCATCATCAGCAGATACGGAGAATGTCCGGCCGAGTGGGTCAAAGTGCATCCAACATAGCGGTGGGCCAAATGCGCTCCACCAGCGACAAGGCGGCCAATCTTGGCCAGGTTAAGGAGCTGGTTGCCAGGGCCAAGTCCAAAAACGCCTGCATGCTTTTCCTGCCCGAATGCTGTGACTTTGTGGGCGAGAACCGCGCCCAAACCCTCGAACTTTCAGAGGCTTTGGACGGGGAGTTAATGGCGGAGTACCGGCATTTAGCCAAATGCAATGAGATGTGGCTGTCCCTGGGTGGCGTCCACGAGCGCAACGACCAGGGAAAGATCTACAACGCCCATGTCCTGGTCAATGAAAAGGGGGAGCTGGCGGCGGTCTATAGGAAGATGCATCTGTTCGATGCCACAACGAAGGAGATTCGCCTGCGTGAGTCGGATACCGTGACGCCGGGCGAGCGCCTGGAGCGACCGGTAAGCACACCCGCTGGTGAGGTGGGTCTTCAGATTTGCTACGACCTTCGGTTTGCCGAGCCAGCGATTCTCCTCAGGAAGCTGGGCGCCCAGTTGCTCACCTACCCAGCCGCCTTTACATATGCCACCGGGAAGGCACATTGGGAGCTGTTGCTGCGTGCCAGGGCCGTCGAGACGCAGTGCTTCGTGGTGGCGGCGGCGCAGCAGGGTTGGCACAACCAGAAGCGACAGAGCTGGGGCCACAGCATGATCGTGAGTCCCTGGGGCAAGGTGCTTGCTGATTGCGGCGGCGAACAGGAGCTAGATATCGCCACAGCCGAGGTTGATCTCTCCCAGCTGCAATCAGTCAACCAGACCATGCCCTGCTTTGACCACCGACGCAACGATCTCTACAGCCTGACGGCCTACGGCCTAAGAAGCGAGGAGCCCTCGCAGGATCGTGAATTTGCCACCAACATCGTGGACAAACGCACAATTTTCTACGAATCCGAGCACTGCTACGCCTTTACCAATCTTCGCTGCGTCGTCGAGGGCCACGTACTGGTGTCCACCAAGCGGGTGACACCCCGTCTGTGTGGACTTAGCTGCGCCGAAATGACGGATATGTTCGCGACTGTTTGCATGGTGCAGCGGCTGCTGGAGAAGATCTATCAGACCACTTCGGCCACCGTCACTGTGCAGGATGGCCCAGACGCTGGGCAAACAGTTCCTCACGTCCACTTTCACGTTATGCCCCGGCGTCAGGGAGACTTTGGCCACAATGATCAGATCTACGTGAAACTCGATGAACGCGCCGAGGAAAAGCCACCGCGCACGCTGCAGGAAAGGATCGAGGAGGCACAAGTGTACCGCAAGTTCCTGCTGGACAGTAGCTAGCTTAGTAGCTTATTCCGAGACTCTAACTTCTTCCATGTGATTTAAGACATTAATAAAGAACCCCTCGATCGCCTGAAGCTTGAAGATTGGATGTGGAGTGAGGGGATAGGACTTACCTCAACCTTGGCGCCCAACGCGACCAGTTTCTTGCAAGCTCCGGCTATGCACTCGTTGACCGTATTCACAATGGCCATGGGATCCTGTTCGCACCATCCTTCCTTTTGGAAAATCGACTCCACCTCTATCTGGTGGAAGCACACGATCTCGTCGGTGCCCGCGCGGAATATGATGAACCGGGCGGAGGTGGTTCCCTCGTCGATGGCCCCAACGAAGGGGCCAGTTGGCGCTGGTTGGGGCGATAAGGACGTCTCGGAAGTCGGCGAATCCATTTCTAACTGGGTGTCCAGAGTTCACGTTCACAGTCAATAAATAAATGCCAATACTCTTTCTCGCGAGTTTATACGACACTAAAATTACTTATTGTGGAATCTTGTCGACAAATTCGACGGATGCGATAAGAGATAAGGAGAGCGAGCCCTCTCTTGGCTAATCGTTGCGATAGTAAAGTATGGAAAACCTGTCCGCGAGTAAATATTTACTGCGAATGGGGAATGGTGCAACAACATATGAGCGAAAACACGTTTATGCCTCACTGAAATCGAGAATCATTAATATTAAAACAAGTTAATATAACTATTTTTATTTTAAAACTTTACTTGAACAGTAATCTTTGACTTGATTTATAATGATAATATAATTATTGTAATTAAAATGGAATTAAATCATCTTGAGTTTTTTCACGAATACTTTCTGCCCATAAACGGACATTCACAGCGATATTGGAATATTTCACCTGTTAGGTGGTGTGGCAACACTGAAAAGTGTGACCGTGCCCTGGCGGGTATCAGCTGGTCCGGAAAGAGAAATTGCAGAATAATAACAAAAGCCACCCGGATAAAGCCCCGCCAAGCCATGCCGATCTCGGAGATCCACAAGCGAGGTCTCCGGGATTTACTAGTGAACGAGAAAAACTCCCCCGTCCTGCTTCAACTGGCCAAAGGCACCACGAAGAATGTGTTCAAAACCGAGGATCCAGAGGGTGAGAAGATTACTCTACTTCATTTAAACCAAGATGGGCTTCAAATTTGTGGTTTCAACTTGCAGAGGCTCTTCGACTGCTCACCTCGCACATTCCGGATATTTACATCCTGCTCTCCAAGCGGTCCATAACCAAGGAGCTACTCTTCACGTATCTGCACAGCCGACAAGCGAAAACAGCCACAGATTTCACCAAGGCGGATCTGGTAACCAAGGTGATTCAGTATTGGGAAGAGGAGCATGTAAATCTGGGGAATCAGGAGTACGGCAGGAGCAGCTCGATATCGAACAGCCAGTCCACCGTTGTCCCGGTTCATAACCAGATCGAAGAGAAGGATTACCCCATTCACGCGATTGCCAGGAAGTTCGGCGAGTGGTTCTTCGAGCGCTTTAATTCCGACAGCCTTAGCTTGGTGGACCTGTGGGCCGATGCGAGCCTCCACCTGACTATCATGGCCAGCGATGGCGTCAACGAGCTGGAGTGCACGACAGCTGCCGAGGTGCTGGCGGCACTAACGAGCGCCAAAGAACAGTTTGGTTTCCACTTCAATCCGAACTTGACGCACGCCGGGATTCAAGGACGGATGGACGCCTATGGCCAGGTGGTGGTGCTCTGCTGCGGCACTCTGCACACATGCGATAGCTGCGTCGGAGTCTTCGAGTGCGCCTTTGGTCTACTGCGGGATCCCTACGCCGAGAACAACTGGAAGCCCAAGAAAGTCAAATGGCTGCTCAAAAGCGAGCTACAGCCTCCGGAACTTCATAGCCTCTACTCAAGCGAGACTCTGCAGGCAGCTCTGGAGCTGCCGGTGCCCACTGATGACTTGCCCTAGTCACTTAGTCACTGGACTGCCCTTGTCCTCCCTTGTATTAATTGTAAGTTAACTATAAACTCACCTGAAGACGCAGACTTACTTACTTCTTGGGAAACAGCCAAAGCCCATCAATCGTGTAAGGTTATAACCTTAATTCACTCACGAATAACAGCAGGCAGATGCACTAGAAGCCGTAGATAAACTCTGTTGTCAGCCCAAACTGCAAGTTTAAAGAAAATTAAGGCATTAGCTACAATTGCCAATTGTGAAAGATGAGCTAAATAATCTGACAGTTAGTATAGTCGGTCAGATTAAAGCTTATATGCCTGATGTTTTCTTCGACTAGCCGAAGCTGCCTACTCCTTGCAGAGATAATCTATACTATTTAAGGTAAATTTTAAAGTAAAAAAAAATAGTTTATTAAGAAAAGAAATTATAATGTTAATATAATAATAATGGATAATATTTATGAGCAGACTACTGACTATTAAAAATAGATTTTATAATTTAAATTGTTAGTTGTAATTGGAGGGACATACATACTCTTAAACTTAAAGAGGTATCATCATCTGCAAGGTCGTAAGTATAAATTATTACCAGTTAATTCAGCCAGAAGGCCAAGGAACGCTCTTCCGTAATAAGCGGCACACTGAAATTGTAGTCATTATTAATACGATTCACAGTCCAGATAGATGTTTATATATATATTGTGTGTGGCAAATCGGTCACATGCATTTTTTATACAGTAGTAGCATTAAAATACTTATATACACGCATGAAAACACACACGAATAACAAGTTGCGGAACATTTGCTAACTGAATTATAGTATTTGAAATATTTTGCTTCTCAAAAATCGCGCCGTACAGCTAGCTGCTAAAAACCACAGAACTTATTTACATCGCTTGTGTAGATGTATAGATAGTGTGTGATTCTTGGGTGAGCATGTTGTTTGTCTGATAACGAACGAGAAATAGTAACTAACGCGCGAGTTTGGCGTATCGGTTGTCTTACTTAGCTAGGTAAAATAGAATTACGTTTCGATCTACATCTTCTCCTGGATGAAAGGATGAACTAGTGCCTGGTTGAGGGAGATCCGCTTGGCCGGATCCAGGGCAAACATGTTCTCCAGCAAGTCCTTGAGCTGGGTGACCTTGCGGTGCTGATCGTCTGGCAGGTTTTGATCAGCAATTAGTTCCTGCTGCAAGCTACGCGAAGGTTTTACGACCGGCATCACAACAATTTTTTCCTGCAGACAAGCGAGACATTGTATTTAGCTTCTCCCATCATTATCACAGAAACCCTTACCCTTTCGGTGAGCTTATCTATCTCGTGGTATAGGAAGTTGCAGCTCTGATCGAAATGCTGCTCCTTAAACTGACCTTTCCGGACGATTCGGTTTGGTATCTTGCCCTTGACGTCCATGAAAAACTTGAGCATCTGATTGTTGCTTTTCCCGCTGAACAGAATCTTCCCCGTGTACAGTTCATAGATTGTGCAGCCTGCCGACCAGGTGTCGATTCCATAGTCGTAGGGTATGCCCAAAATGATCTCCGGCGAGCGATAGAATCGAGACACTAAGTAGGGTGTTATTTCGTTGTCGCTGATGGCCGAGGCAGAACCAAAATCGCACAACTTCAGTATTAGATTATTTTCATTGACCAAAATGTTATCCGGCTTGATGTCCGCATGCAAAATACCCGTTTTCTTTAGCAACTTTAGTGCCAAAAACAGTTGCTGTGTGTAGCTACGAACTGCCTTGATGTGCAGGCCCACATTCTTGCCGTATTTCTTAAGTACTTCACGTAAATTCATTGCCAAGGGCTCGAACACCATACAAAGATGCTACAGAAGACAAATAAATTTTTACAATGAAGCATACTAGCGCTGGATAACGATGATAAATTACCTGTTTGTGGAAAAAGTGACGGTACAACCGCAGGCAGTGGAATCGATCTTCCGGATCAGCATCGTTAAGTTTCTTAAGAATTTCCAGTTCCCGCAAGCCAGTTTTGTGCCTTATAAATGCGAAAAACTTTATAAACAGAGTTTCTAGGATTATGAACACTTTGGCTTACATTATTTCGTTGTTGCGTATGATCTTAATGGCCACATTAGCCTGTCCCCGAGCTTGGTCTCTGCCACGCACAACATTGCTGAAGACACCCTGGCCGGTGTATCCATTAACCAAGTAACGATTGTCCAACACCTCACCGATTCGAACGCGGTAGTAGCCCTCGGCGTCGTCCCAGTTGTCGGTGAGGGCGGGATTTTCATGTTGGTGCTTATTCTGCACAATCGTGTTGGGTGACTGGGGGTTTGAAGAACTCTGAATTAATAAATGTGGCAAGAGAAAGGGGTTCCGAAATTTACAATCCTCGTGTAACTCACATCGAAATTCGAATCCACATCTTGGTCAGCGAACATATCCCACTCGTTGCGTTTCGTTTCTTTGACAGAGGTGTTTTTGTTTTGGCTATTCGAGTTGTCCAGCAGCTGGTGCTCCTCTTTTGGCACCTCCGAGCTAGGTGGATCGGAGCTGGGCAGAGCGTCCGGCGTCGGCGTCCTTTGGGCCCGTTCGCGTTGCGATGAGCCTGGCGAAGTGCTGCGAGACTCGTACCTAATGGAGTTTTGGGGCGTCGGTGATTCCTGCCCAGTGCCCAGTTTCTGTTGAATGAGTTTCGTATGATTAACTGCATGTAAGATCGAATTTTACCCACCTTGAGTAGTTCCTCACGCTTCTTGCGACGCAGCTCAATGATACGCTCTTCGTCATCATCGTCCTCGGCAATGTCAATGTCCAGGTCGGCGCCCTCGTCACTGCTCTCCTTGTCGTGCTTCTTTTGCCCCTCGCTCAGCGAACCCTTGTACCGATCCCGGTCCCCGTTGTCTGCGCCACCACGTCCTCCTCCGCGCCCGCCACCACGGTCAAAGCCACCACGATCCCGGTCCTTTTGCCGCTCCCGCTCTCGTCGCCTGTCCGACTCAAACTTACTGCGGCTGTGCGATCGCTGGCTGCGATTGGGTCGAACTGGGTCCCGCTCTCGGCCACGACCTGGTCGCACCTGGTCGTTTGTGGTCGCGGGTCGCCGATCCCGGTCTCGGCTATGGTCGCGCCTCTCCCTCTGCTTGTCGCGATTGATCTCCTGTCGCAAGTCCTCCATATTTCGATTGCGGCTGCGTGGTCGGGACTGTACCTGCTGCTCTGCTGCCCTACGGCGTGGGGGCGTGCGTTCCCGCTCTCTCGAGCGCCGTTCCCTTCGTCCGTGATTGGGGTCGTCACGAGTTCGGCTCCTCGGGGCTGCTGGGAGCGGGGATGCGTGGCGTCTTCGCTTCTCGGGCGTGGGCGAGGGGGTTCGCTGGCCTCCGCTAGAAT
The DNA here is from genome assembly GCA_037075285.1 of Drosophila lutescens. Classification (NCBI taxonomy): domain Eukaryota; kingdom Metazoa; phylum Arthropoda; class Insecta; order Diptera; family Drosophilidae; genus Drosophila; species Drosophila lutescens. The sequence continues at coordinate 167,716 of JBAMCF010000072.1, read as the reverse complement.
CATCCAACAATATAACATCGGATTCATTTGAGTTATGCGTGCTAGACTGTTTAATATTAGCATGTTTACTGGTTGCAGTAGCCAGCGGCGCTGCAGACTTGCTGGCGGCGGCGGCCATCGCCTGTGGCTGGGGCTGTTGCTGCGGTGCCACCTTGGGCATTGGCTTGGCCTGACCCAGCTCTGGCTTTGGGCCCCTGTCCTCGGCCTCTGGGTCCGACATATAGGCGCCCAGGCGAGCCTGCAGCATAGCCTTCTGTCTCATCAGATCCTCCAAGTTAAGCTCGTCCTCGATGATGGACGCTATAATGGGACTGGCCACATCGGCGGGGCTGAAACGAATATGAATTAAGACACCAAGAACCCCAAATGCACCTGCAATACTCACACATCGCTTTCGCTGCCCGAACTTGCTACCTCCAAGACGGGCAGCACCTTGTTTTGTATGGTCTTGGTGATTTCCTCCACCAGGCTGCTGGGATCCGTTGCCATAAGGGGCTTGCTGATGCGGAAGTCGCCCCCATTGCGGCTGGCCTTCTGCATGATCTCGGTGAACTTGCTGCTCAGCCCCGAGTTCTTCGGCAGCTTTGCCTTGGCGTTCTCCGCCGGCGCATCCGAGTCATTGGAGGATTCACTTGCGCGGTGGGGTCGCTTTTTCGCCTTCTTGTGCTTCTTGTGGGCGGCATGCCTGTCCTTCTCCGCCCTGCCCGTGGAGGATTTCTTGTGTTTCTTGTGCTTCTTGGCCTTCTTGTGCTTGGCCGCCCGCTCCTCGCTGTTGTTGCTGGAGTCGTAGCTACACATATTTTTGGGGGGAACCGCGGTCAATACACACACACATGTGGTTTTTAGAATAACTTGGCCGATTTAACCTACCTTTTGTCGTCAGTCATCATTGCGTTGTGTTAAACGGGGGGTGAATTGTGCACGTAGCGTGCTTCCTTTGGTTTTTTCTTTAACTAATGGTGGAAAATTGGGTGAAACTTTTCAATTCCTTCCTTTTCTTCTTCTTTTTTTAGCTTTTTTCAGTGTGACTGCACTTGGCAATCGACCAAATACCGCCCATAAGTACCTACTGCCAAACTGCAATTTTGAAACCCTTAATTTTAATTTAGAATAAAATTAGGGAAAAATTAAATCACTAAGAATTTTCGTTAAAAATTTAAATTATTAGTGCATCAAACAGTTGTTTTTTCTCAAAACACGGACTTAGAAATTAAACTAATCAAGGGGGAGAAATCAACATTATTAGCAAAATTCAAATTCAGTTTGAATAAAAAGAAAAATTCTTTCAAGTTGTAATAGTAATCAACTTCACAATGGTTAATAAAAAAATCAAACAATTTATATGACTTTAAAGGAATTGCGATCTCCTTCGATCATCGCATTTTATTATACGTTTTTCTGCAATTAACTCGCTTAACCTAACTGGCCACAGCCACATCCACGTCGTGCTCGTCCTTGTCGATGCTCAGCTCAAGCACAGTGTCCTCCTCCACGGACATGGCTTTCGAGTCCTCCGTGGAGACGGAGTGGAACTTGGGCTCGCCGCGCACACCGTCGAACTTAGTGGGACTGCTGTTGTTGAGGTCGTCGTCCTCGTCGCTTACCTCCATGATGCCATTGTCGTCCAGGTCAGGCTCCGAGTGGGCATCACTCTCGCTGGACGAGGAGTTGGAGGAGGACGACGAGGATGAGCTGTTGTCCTGGTCCAGCTGCTGCTCCAGCTCGTGAATCGTGTACATGAGCAGCGTGAAGTCGTTGCGACGCTTCTGAAACTTGCGCTCCATCTTGAGCTTCTTCTGCACCAGGTCGTCGAGCTCCCTCTTAATAGTCTCGATCTGCCTCTGGGTGCCGTTGCGGTCCGGCTGATCCTGGATAAGCGATGCCAGCAGGTCGTACTCCATCTTGTTCTTGCGAATTTGCTTGGCGGTGACCAGTTCCTTTTTGCTGGCCTCGATCTCCTCCTTGGCCAGAACGATGCTCTGTTCGTGCTGCTCCACCAGCTGGCTGTAGTTCTCCCGCTCGGCGCCAATCATCTGCAGCGTATGGACATTCTTCATCGCGGTCAGCTTGCACTGGGCGAACTGGGCCATCAGACGGTCGTACATGATGGGACTAGAAGTTGGAGGAAAATAGTATAACTCATTTCCAGATCACCTATCCTATTCCACTCACTTGGTGTCCGGCGAATCGTTCTTAGCGTTGGCCCACTTCAGGAACTGCTTTAGGAGCACGACAATCCTCCTTTCCTCCCCAGTGCCGTCGCCGTCGATCAGCAGGCGCTGCTTTATGATTTCCTCTGGGAGATATAACTTAAATTTTGGTTCCAAATGCGAAAATAAACAAAAAACAAAACCTACCGTCGTTCATCGCCACCACTTCTCTTCTTCTTTCTGCCGAACGGAGTGTGGCCGCATTAGCTGCTGCTCCCATACCACCCAGTACGGTCCTACTGCGGCAGTTGCATCCCTGGACGACACACATCACTTTAATTTCGAGAAAGTTGGCAATTGATGTCTGGCACTTGTATATCCCGCAGAAAGCACAGTGCAGCGCCAAAAACAACCTTCAGACACCAGCAGCAGCTTGCAGAATGTCGGAATCTTCCAGCGTCGACGTGGATGTGGAAGCAGACAGGACGGGCGAAGGGGGCAAGATCGCAGCGCTCCGCCAGCGCTCGCAACGCCTGACCGCCCGTCTCCAGCAGACGCAGCGGGAGATGGAGTCCAGTGCAGTCAGCAACCAGGCCGTGAAGATTGTCAAACCGCCGCCACCACAACAGCGTCGCTTGGTGGAGGCAGTGCCGGCTCCTAACCATGCCCCCCACAGCCGTCAGAACATACCCAATCCCGTGCCCGCATCCCTGCCAGTGACGGTGGCCATGACCCTACCTTACCACCACCTAGCACTGCCTTCCTACACGGTGGCCATGCCGTCCCAGCAACCGCAACTGCCACACTTGCAGATTCTGCCGAACCACAGCCAACAACAGCCCATGGCCAAGCAAAAGAAGTCCAAGCACCGCCTCCTAAACGAGGTGGAAGCCCTCCAGGAGATGGTCAAACTCCTATCCCACGTCTCCCCGGACGTAAATGCGTATGCCGCCCAGCTGATACGCCAAAACGAAGTCCTAGCCCACCTGGAGTGGAGTCAGGACAGGACGAGACAACCACCTACTCAACGCATCGTAGGCGGCAGCGAGATGATCCGGCGACTGCCAACCGAACAACAACCCACTGAGCACCGTCAGCGCCACGAGTCTGAGGTCTCGAGCACGAGCAGCAATAGCAATCCTGCCCAGCAGCAGCAACAGGCGAAACAGGGACGTCGGCAGCGCAACCGCAAAAAAAGCGAATGCTCCGGCAACAACAACAGCAACAACAAGACACAGTCGCTGAAAACCGAACTGGAGGCTATGCGGACGTACATAAATAAGATAGTCCAGCATCATGTGGGCACAGACCACAAGCTGCCGCAAGAGCTGCTTTTTAAGGGCAACTTTTCCGATCTGGAGGCGCATGCCCAAAAACTGGCTGCCGCGGGCTATGGACGAATTGTGGAAGATGAAATCCGGGTGAACCGCAAGAACAACAGGCAGGCCTTCATCACGATGTCCACAGACCGCGAGGCGCTCGAACGGGATGGCATCGTACTGTTGCCTGTAGCCCGACGCTATGCCTTCGAGGGTGACAAAGTGCGAGCCTTTGTTTTGAATGCTGGTGCCCAGTGTTCCAGTTCAAAGCCCGCAGAACCAACCTCTGGTGGAATCACTGGCGGAAAGCCGTCTTTATCACTGGGTAAGCTAATCGGATAAGTTCCAAGTTCAGTCGACTAGAGATAACTTCCTTTGCAGCGGACGATGAGGAGCTCCCAGACGAAGACGCAGAGTCTCAGGACTCGGAAACCGATGCCGACAATGTGGTCGTAATATCGTCGGACAACTGCCCTAAAGCGTTCGTCATAGCCATCACCAAGCAAACTGAGCTCCGCCAGATCGTCGGAACGATATCGTTTACCAACCCCACAAAGCTCTGTGATGACCAGCTCTTCTACAAGTTCCGACCATACGACTTGCGAGTCCCTATGGTCTACGTACCGAAGGACGCCTGTGTCGCCCATATCGGCGGCAAGCAGCAAGGCGAAGTGTCCGGCCTTTTATACCTGGCCCATATACTTGAGACTGATTGTAATGGCCATTGCATTGCAGAGCTTCTACAGCCGGTAGGCCGCGTGGGCAATCTGGAGGACGAGTTGAAGGCTATCCTATTTCATAACGGTCTCCGCGATATAAAGCCATTTGAGCAGCGATTCAACGATATGTATTCCCAGCCGCCAACGGAGATAAGCAAGGAAGATCTGCGTCAGCGCAAGGACTTGAGAAAGATGTGCATATTTACCATTGACCCGATGACGGCGCGCGATTTGGATGATGCTGTTTCGATCGAGAAGCTTGGCGACGATAAATACGAGGTTGGCGTCCACATATCCGATGTATCGCACTACTTGCCGGAGGACAACGAGCTGGATAATATCGTGAAAGAGCGTTCTACTTCGATTTACTTGGCCAACGAAGTAATCCACATGCTGCCTCAGCCGCTGTGCATGCGCTGTTCGCTGCTGCCCGGCGAGGATAAGTTCGCTTTCTCCGTCTTCTGGCAGATGAACGGGCGAGGAGAAATGCTGCAGGAGAAGCCCGAATTTTGCCGCACAGTCATTAACTCGTGTTCGCAATTTGCCTACGAACACGCCCAGAAGATCATTGACAATCCAAAAGAGAGGTTTACCGAGAACGACTTTCCAACCATCCTGAATGGATTTCATCCCGAAGAAATTAAAGAGCGGGTCCTGTGGCTTCACGGCATAGCGAGCTCCATGCGTAAATCACGTTTCGACAACGGGGCACTCACTATAAACAACGCCAAACTGCGCTTCGTTCTCGACCCAATCAGCGGTGAGCCCGTGTCATTTGAAGTGGAGAAACAGCAAGAGGCTAACCGTTTGATTGAGGAGTTCATGCTGCTGGCTAACCAGTCTGTGGCCCGATTTATACACGATTCCTTTCCGGAAATCGCTGTGCTGCGCAACCATCCGCCGCCACTAACCAAGTCGCTGAAGGCGTTGCGGGAAAAGCTGTTGACGCTGGGCTTTGAACTGGATTACAGCTCGTCCAAGGCACTCCAGGAGAGCATGGTGCGGCTGTGCAACGAGGCGCCCAATCCTGTCGCCATGAATGCCTGCCTCAGTCAGCTGCTTATGAAACCAATGGCAAGGGCAACGTATGTGTGTCTTGTTTTGCTGGGGATTCCCCTTCTAATAGTCTCTTCCATCTCTTCCAGATATTTTTGCAGCGAGGGTAGAACGGAACCATCCGACCTGTGGCACTACGCCCTGTCTATACCCATCTACACTCACTTTACTAGCCCAATTCGTCGCTATCCTGACATAATGGTGCACCGGTAACTGCCGCCTTGCCTTTCGAGTTCACCTGCCGTATTGACGAAAGTGTTTTTTTCATTTCAGCCTGCTGGCGGCCGGACTTAAATACTGCCCACCGCCTGCACGCAGTCCAGACGAGCTGCACGCCCTAACAAAACTAGCCAATGAGCGCAAGTACAATGCTAAAACGGCCGGAGACGATTCCGGCAACTTGTACTTCAAGCGCTACGTACGCAATAAGCAAGGCGTTTATATGCGTGCCGTGGTCATTGAGATATTCCAGCACATGATGAATGTGGTCACCCTGGAGTCGGGGCACGTTATAAGCATTAACTACAAGATGCAAACGCTTCTCGTGGACACTCACAGCGCGCCCAACTACATTATGATTGCCGAGCGCAACATGAAGCAGGCTCCTCGCAAGCTGCAGCTTCTCTCCTTGGTGCCCGTTTGTCTGATCATTTGGGACAATAAGCTGACTGGTTTCCTGTTGCCTAAGGAGCCGCAGCCCAGTGGATCTGGTGTATCTCCCCGAAGAAGCAAGCCAAAGCAACAGCAGCAGCAGCAAGTGCAGCCAAATAATCAGCAGCAACGACAACATCAACATCTTCACCAGCAGCAGCAGCGGATTTTTGCGATGAGGCAAAACAGCTTATAATTAGGCTTCAACTCCAGCTTGGAAATCCCTTTTGTTTCCGCGCCGTCGCTTGCACTTTCTTTACTAAAACTAAAACTGTTCAAAACTCACTTATTTGAACAACATTGTGGGTCTGAGCGAGGTGTACTTGGCGAAATTTCACTCTGTGATGCTTACTATTTCGATATACATTAGCGTATACGTATCCCAATGAGATCTGTATAAATGTATGTGGTATGTACATTAAGTAATAAAATCAAAGCTAAATTACTGGATTCCCAAACAATAAATCGTAAGTCGACCAACAGAAACGGCATTTGGTGAATATTTTAATCACTTATCATTGATGATAAATGAAAATCCCAATGATATTTCCTTTTTTTGTGTGAGTTCGACTATAGTGCAGGGGGTTTTTTTTGAGAACATCGGAACCTTATAAAATGGATAGCGGTGGAAAATATTATTTTGAACCTTGTTCTGGAATTAGCAATACTAAAGTAAAAAAATATTCAAAAAGGCTACGTTAAAAATCTCAACTGTAAATCAAAGTGTTAGCGAATAAAAAAAAATGAAAAAAGTGTTAAAAACTAATTTAAATAGCATTACTAATAAATTATAAATGATTTATAAATCATTACTCTAATTTAAAATTTCCAAATACATTGCCAATTGTAAAATCAAGTTTGATTTGCAGGAAATCCTACAGACTAAGCCAAAGTTACTTGGACCCTGTTCAACAATGACCGTGAAATTGGAATACAGGTTTTAAGTCGATTCTTGAATTTACAAACAGTTCCTTTGTGCACGACCACACACTTTAACTGAGGAATCGATCGCGATAATCCGCCCTATAAATAGGCGTCATAAGGTTTTCGGGGGCTCAGAAGTGACTTGATTTCCAAGCAAAGCGGAAGCAGCAGGCAGGTTTTTTTTAAAATGGATCGGATTGGATTATTTGGTAGATTGTGATGGCCCCTAAATCTCAGCGATATCACCTAACAACGTTCCTCTTCTCCAGGAATTGTGCTACTATTGATTGGGATGACGCACTGTTATCCCCAATTTGACAACGGCAATCAATTTGGTGGGTTTGGTGGGCAAAACAACCCCTGGTTGCGTCCTCCACAACCAGTTCCGTCTACGATATCTCCAGATCTCGGAGGAGGAGGCAGCACCACCACCGCTCGACCGACTACCCAAACGCCGCGCTTTTATGCCTGCCTTCAATCTTGTGCGGCGACCAGCGAGTACAATCCCATTTGTGGCAGTGATAACGTGAGCTACTACAACGAAAACAAGTTCAACTGCGCCTTGAGCTGCGGCAATAGTAAGAAAATAAATATAATTATTAAAATACAAAATACAAATTACAAAATACCTTACTTTACAGATATCCAGCAGTTGCATAGAGGAATTTGTTAGACATACATATTCCACGTTGGGGATCATCTAAAGCATCTAGCAGCTTATTTACATACATATTACGTTTCTCAATCCAACGTCTAATCGATGACATCAGCAAATAAGCACAAAAATATACATACAGTCCCATACATAAGCGATCTTATTTACGGCATATGATGACCCCGACACAATCTAAATCTCGAGCTCACAGTCAGTCGCAAGCGGATTGTTTGTCGGTTCGCCTCTAGAATCTAGAAGTTATTACTCCTAATAAATCCTCTTTTTAAGAGCTACTCCGGAAGAATGGTCTACCTTTGCAGTAAGTCTTGGATAGAAAGTCTCCAGCCAACAAGTACAGAAGCCATCACTTTCACAGCTCTTGTCTTTCTGCTCTGCCCTGTCTTGTTTTTGGGTGCTACGTTGGAAAACCCGAATCCCAAGTCCCAGGTGGAGTACATCAGTTTGAATGACAACGACAAAAGAGTGGGTGCTACCAATGTGAATCCCAATATTGTGCCAATCACCCGTCCACCGGTTGTGACGCAAACCGCACCTCCACCGCCGGCTAATTCGAAGAACTTTGCATATAATCCGTTGACTCAGAGCTGGACGCAGATTGCGCCGGGCGATCCGCTGCCCAGTAACGAAACTCTCGTGTGGAACCAGAGCAACGACAAATGGCTCACTCGCTAACAATTCTGGTTAAACATATGTATGCTTTAATTGTTAAATAAGGAATAAAAGTAAGATGACACTGGATCTTAGCGATGATGGTGACGATGGTTATGACTGGAGGCGGAGGCCACCGACTGACCCTGTAGGCGCAGGCGGCACAGTTCGTCGGCACTGTAGTTCAGCTTGCGTGTTGCATTTTCCGAGAAGCGTTCGAATTTGGCCACCAGTTCACCCAGTTGCGTCTTGATGGTTTGTATCTCCGACTGCAGGGCGCTTAGGACATTCGCCTGGTTCTTAAGCTGAACCGATCCCACCTCCTGCTGCTGCTGCTCCTGACGCAACTGTTGCGGTACATTTGTGGCGGATCGGGGACGCAGCAGCTCGTGCATTTGAAAGATATTCTGCGGTGTTTTCTTTTTCGGGTTCAACACAGTCGGTTCTGGCTGTAGGGAATCCCTCTGGATTCCTGGTTCCTGCTGCTGACGCTGCAGACTTCGGCTAAAGAAATTATAGTTGTTCTCGAATTGGCGACGTCGCAGGCTCTGATTCCTGTCGCGCCGTTCAGCCACCAGTTTGTAGACATTTAACTTGATGTCCTCGGGCAGTTGATTGTCGCGTGGATCGTTGGGACGAATGGTGAACTGAAGTTTGTCGCGGGAGGTGCGCAGAAGAGCACTCCGCTTGCACAGCTGAATCAGGTTGGTGGGGGCACTTCGTAGCAACCTCGAGAAGAAGAGGCTCTCCAGACGCGACACTAGCTCCGCTTGGCGCACTAGTCGATCTAGAGTGGCGCTCACTTGTAGACCCTGGATGTCGCTGACAGCCAAGCCGACCATCAGATTAGTTAGGATCACTGTGACGAGCAGCACGAAGGACAGAAATATGATGTGAGCGGTGACCGGAAACTTGACGGCGTAATCCCCATAAAATATGTCCTCGAATTCCAGCTCGCCGGACATCATTGTGATGGACTTCAGGAAAGACCACGTAATGTTCTCAAAGGCAGGATAATCGTTAAAGAGCACCGCAAAGCTGAGTCCAAAGGCCACCAATAGACATATGTAGGCCAGCAGGAATTTCGCAAAATTCATGGCCACTAAATATGTAAATAGATCAAAAAGATGGAGTGTAAGTGATTTGAGTTTAAGACTTTAAAACCGTTTTAAATCCAAAACTTATTCTGTTTAAAAATAAATTCTGTAAAAAGAAAAAAGGATTTTTTCCGCCTTTAATGTTTTTTTCTTATTCTGATTTTATTTTATTTACGGGTGAAAATTACATTTGAAATTAAAAAAAAACAAGATAGGAGCTAGCTTCGGCAAGCCGAAGCTTATATACCCTTGCAGACCACTCCTATTAATTTACAAATCACAAAAATGTTAAATTTCCTATTATTTCTCTTTATTTTTCCGATCGTTCCTATGGCAGCTATATGATATAGTAGTTCGATTTTGATAAAATAATAATAATAATAACCAACGAAGCAATAATTTATTTCCTAATATATTCCCATTAATTTTCCGATCGTTCCTATGGCAACTATATGATATAGTCGTCCGATTTTGATACAATTTAATTCAAAATTCAGAATTAGATAAAAAATGGTATTTCCAAAAGTAGGAGGTTATATGTTATAAAACACCCAAGATATAATTTGTTTGTACTTTTTTTCCGATTGTTCCTAAGGGAGCTATATGATATAGTTGTCCGATCCGGCTCGGTCCGACATATATACTACGTGCAAACGAAAGAAAGTTTTAGCCCGATAGCTTTAAAACTGAGAGACTAGTTTGCGTAGAAACAGACGGGCAGACGGACGGACATGGCTAGATCGACTCGTCTAATGATGTTGATCAAGAATATATATATTGTATATGGGGCCGGAAACGTCTCCTGCAAATTTCTAACTGAAATCATAATACCGTCTGCAAGGGTATAACACAAAAAAAAAAAAAAAAAAGTTTTTGTAATATTGAATTTTGTTTTATAGTAGTTACTGCAACCAAGGACGATTATTGGCGTTTTTTCTTTGAGTGTAAAATTAGCATTTATATGAAACTTTCTTTTGCACCACACTTTTGAGATTACATACCTTTTGTGAACATTTGAACGTAAACTCCAAATATGGGAAATCGGCCCACCAGCATCATCAGCTCCAGCCAGACCAGCAAAATCACCACCGCTGCCACATGATGCTGCCACACAGGCACCGCTGTCAGATCGCCAGTCCGCACAGTCTCCGGAGAGACACATAGCAGGACCCCGCAGACGATGGTCCATTGCAGCCAGTTCTCCCAGTACTTGGCATAGCCGCGCAGACCGTGTGCCATTTGAAATACCTCCTTGCCCAGCAGGATGAGATTCAAAATGATTACCAGGTAACCAATGGTGGAAACGTAGCCCGGAGCCACGCACACCTCGGCCTCCTTGCAGTTGCGCACGTATACCCGTATCACAAAGAAGGTGAAGAGGAGCACGAAGAGCGTGTGGTAGGCCAGGCTCATAAGGAAGAACTTTCGGATGCGGCGCCACTTGAGGAATAGGAAAGTCTCGCAAAGCGGATGCATGAGAATGCGCTTCTGACCGACTTCAATCAGGGAGAGAAGCAGCTCCGTTTCGCCACGCTCCATCGATGAACTGGGCACCAGGAGCCTAAAGTCCAGTTTTATCTGACAGTCAACGTCGCCGATTTCCTGGTCGTTCGCCTTTATCGAACTGTCCAGTTTATGCATTAGCTTGGGTATTATCTCGGGTGTGCGCCGCACTATGAATGAGAGAGCCGAGACACGTCCGTCGGTCCTGGCTGTGATATCCGCTCCATTTTCTAAAGGATTAAAAGTGAACATTAATTAATTAATTAATTAATTGAGTATTACACAGGGTTCTTACCTATGAATGTGTACACACAGCTGCTAAATTCATTCAGTGCTGCTATGTGGAGTGGAGTATACCCATAGTTATCTGCCTGTAAATTATAGACATTGATAAATCTTGTTTTTATACCTTTTGGAGTACCCATTTTAGGCCACACATATGTGAAATAGTATAATTATACCCTTGCAGAGGGTATTATAATTTCAGCCACGCAGTGAAGGAAACGTTTCCGACCACAAAGTATATATATTCTTGATCAGCACCAATAGCCGAGTCCATTTAGCCATGTCCGTCTGTCCGTTTCTATGCGAACTAGTCTCTCAGTTCTTTTTTGGGGAACGTTTTTCCTGTAAACCTGCAGCCTACCTTGTTCACATCCGCACCCGCCTTGAGCAGAGCATTGCAGCAGTCCAAGCAACGCGACTGCTTTACGATGGCCGCATGCAGGGCCGTTCTCCCGTCCCGGTAGACGGCGTTCACATTGGCTCCATAGGATATAAGTATGTCCACGGTTCCGATCGACTGCGAAAGGCAGGCCAGGTGCAAGGGCGTTTGGTGACTGGCGTTCCGGCAGTCCACCTCAGCACCGTGTTCCAGGAGCAGCCGAGCACACTCCACGTAGTCGTTCTCCGCAGCTGCGATTTAAGAGAACTGATTACACGGTTTACTTTGGCAAAAAATTAAGATAGTGGAATGGCCAAATTGTTGTAATCTCTTGAATATCCGATTGCTTACCCAAGTGCAAAGCCGTGACCTTTCCCTCGCCGAACTGCGATCGCACGTCCGCGTTGTGGCTAAGGAGTAGCTGGACGCACTGGGAGAATCCCGCAGAGCTTGCGGTGTGGAGGGGCGTCTCGGTGTACACCTGGGGCGTGTTCGGATCGGCCCCGTACTTCAGTAGGACCTCAACGCAGTCCACTGCATTGACGTCGATGGCGTAATGCAGAGCGGAACGCTTTTCGATGCCGATGTTAATGTTTGCCTTACGCCGCAGCAGCAGGAGGATGCACTCGACACTCTTGGAGCTGAGAGGGGAAAAATTCATAATTAGAACCACATGTACAGATGTGAAGCACATTTTCTGACCTGGCCGCACAGTGCAGCGACGTCACCTCCTTCTTGGCATCCCAGCGATTCGGATCGGCGCCGAAGTCCAGCAGAACTTTGGCTATGGGGGCGTTGGCGCGGCAGCAGGCGAAGTGCAAGGGGGTACGACCCCTACTATCCGCAACGTTTGGGTCCGCATTATAGTGCTTTAGCAGAACATTAATATTCTCCACACTCCCAAAAGCCGAGCAGCAAATCAGGGCTAGATTGGAGTCCCCTGAGTCTGGGATCAGATCTTTAAAAGGAGAGTTTCACAGGAGTTAGTCTGGTGTACAAAAGGAGACTAAACGGAAGTACGCACCTAGGAAACAGCCAGATCGTACCATTTCCATCACCTGCTTGCCGCCCGGCGCCGATGTAATGGTTTCCTCGATCTCCTCAAACTCCCATAGGATTTGGTTTTGCTGCTGGCGCGCAAAGATCTCGTGCGCCTCATCACTAAAGACCCCAGCGCTGTTGGCCTCGCTGGAAATGCTCCGCCTGTCCAGGAGCAGGTCCACATCGGCGGTCTGGTCACTTTCCGAGTTCCACTTCAGGTCGTTTTCCTTGTCAAAGGGAAACAATCAAAAGAGTATGCAATTGACAGTGGAATACGCTGGGCTCGCTACACTTACAATGATAGAAAAGCGCACGTTCTCCATCTCGACGACGACTTCTGTTTGCGGCTATTTGTTTACACTCCGGGGCCCAAACAATAATAAACTTTTGTGGTGTGGCTCCGGCTGGAGATCGTACGGATCCGTAGCCCCCTCTTCCCTTGAGGGGCGTCCGATTACCTACCCGCGGAGATGGGCGTAGATCGACACATAACTCATGGCACGGCCAATATAACATTCATGCTCTGGACACTCGGAATCTTTTTTGCCCCTAATTAGTGCCCGATATTGCCCTGTTTATTTGGTTATAGTGTGCTGGAAATTCTGGATGTGTAGTGCTTTTCGCACCGCTGCCAGTGTGTGCCAATTTCTCACGTTCACAGTTTCTCCCCCGCAGCTGGTCCTCTCCTGGTTTTCCAGTGGTCTTCTGAAGATTCTTCCGCCACAACCGACGGCAGCCAAGTTCCGCGGAAAACTGAAGCGGTCGCTCGGTTCTCGGCCTCCAGTGCCTCCATTTCTCCGTCCGGATGATCGGTTGAGTGGCTAATAAGTGTGCGTAATATGGAATATGGAGCATAAGAGCGAACTTACGGCTTTCTACTTTTTCGAATAAATCGCGCCAAAAAAAGGTGCAGGTGGCAGCCCTGATTTGTTAATTCTCCAGTAATTAGGGTAGTCGCCCTACCTGGCTCAGGTACTCAGTCAATAGAGTCGCGTTTTTATATTTTAATTACCTTTCCTAGCAAATTTTCAAATGTTTTCCGCAAAGTAAATCCTTCCTTCCCAAGTAAATCACAAAATAAGAAATTCGATCTTTAATAATATTTTTATCAAAAAAAGATTCCTCTTGGACTAAGCATTATTATTAGGCAGAATTTTGTTCGCGGCGTTTAATAAACCTAACTTCGAAATAAGTGGAGGATAGTGATAAGTCATCACTGATTACGACGCATCTTAACTTTATGTTAAAAAATCGCAGAATCTAACATTTGAGAGCGCCATTGCGGCCGCAACGGGAACCAGCGAGCCTGACAATTGGTGAGTGCTAGGGACAAAATACCATTGTCAGAGAGTCTCTCTCTCTCCGCTCAATTTAACAGAAATGTTAGGATACAACGTTTTCTTACATTGGCAGAACTGTTGGACCTCTGCCGCTGCTCTGCCAATGTAAGAAAACGTTGTATCTTAACATTACGTTAGAAAATAGCAGAATCTAGCGCCTTTGCGGCCGAAACGGGAACCAGTGAGCGCTGGCAATTGGTGAGTGTACATGATAAAATATCGCGATACTAGAATTTATTTTTATTCAAAAAATACCGACATGTTTGCCACCCCTAGCCCCGCTCAGGTATAAAACGACGCGCACACTCACGCGCCGCACAGTAAAAAGTGTGCGTTGGAAAGAAAAGTCGAAACTTGAAAAGTGGCAGTTACAGTCAGTCAAGGTGTGTGTATACCAATTCCCAAATTTTCTCCCGTACCCGTCGCAAACAAAGAAACCAGACAACAAAATGGTGGCGTACTACGACGAGTGCGACGCCACCGAGAACCCCAAGACCCTCTCCGACTGGGTGCGCAATTTCCGCGTGAAGCGCCAGAAAATGCGTCGCAAGCTGAGGGGCGCTGGCAGCGACCTGCGCGTGAACGCCATTTTGTCGACGGCCCTGCTCCACGCGGAGCACGAGCTGCGTAGAAAGCAGCAGGAGCGCTTCAGCCGCTGGCTGGAGATGCAGACTCGGTTCGTGCCCCACGGCAGGACCCACTGCGCCAGCGACGCGGCTGCCACGTCGAACGCCAAGGCTGCCGCGGAGGCGGCCGAGGCGGAGAGCAGTTTGTGGAGCAGCGAGCTCAGCAGCCTCGACAGTTTTATGCGCAGTCTGAGCAGCAACAACCACGGCCCCAGCAACAACAAGGGCGCCAGCAACAGTTACTCGACGGCGGACGGCAACAACAACAGCAGCCAGCACAGCTGCGCCATTGCGGTGGCCAGTTAGAAAGAGACGACTGCAGTGGTGCCCATATCTGCGCGAGTGTGTGTGCATACATACATGCACGACAAAATGGTGGCAGGAAGAGAAAACGGATTTTTCTGTCGAGAAACGCGATTCCCATTAGCCTTAGCCCTTTTGTGACCTTGTTAAACTAGTTTTATTACGACAACCAAAATTTCTCATTTGCAGTCGCAAACATGCAAGGCTGTTGTAGATTGTAATGAAAGTGTGAAGGATTGGAAGAGTGTGAGAGGAGGAGACGCTGAGGAAAACGGCCTTCGAACCGAGAGTGGTGTGAGTCATCCGTGCGAAAAGCCACCAGGAAGAGCCTTTGGTCCCCAGGAGCACACTCGGTTTGTAAATCCAGTATACATAATATTATTAGTTAAGTTACGTAGCCAAATAGTTCGTAAATGTTGAAATCAGAGGTCGCAGACGGGCATTATTTCCACAACGTCACGAAATCGGTTAGACAGAGACAAAGAAACTCGATACATACACACAATGTACACATCCATATGTATGTGTGGATGAGCGCTCGTGCTATTTTTGTGTACACCAAGTTGAGCCACTTTTGTTGTTGTCCGATGTGTCGAGAAATTCGATTTCGAATTTTATTCGAATATGTCATCGCCATTTCTGGCACTTTCTGGGAGGTACTTACGGTTCACATTGAATCTCTAGAAGCAATAAAATGTAAAGTAAAAGTAAAGCAAAACCCCAAAATTATAAATGTACTTAAAGTAAGCAATCCAGAACTGATATTTGATAAAAAAAAAACCTAAAATAAAACTATTGTAATGAATCCACTGTTGAAATCAATACTGCCTTTATTTATTACTCATACTCTTTTCGCTAAGCAAACCGCCACCCACCCAACCCCCCTTTGACTTAACCCGCACCTATAATCGATTTTGTTTTGCAGTTTCCTGCTCCTCGCACGTTAATGGCAACGATGAGGAGGAACAAGGAACACAAACACAAACTACTGCGTCGCCACTGAGGGCCACTGAATGAAACCGATACCGAATCCCGGTAGAGAATCACAACCACAGCCATGTAGCCTGTGGGCTGGTAAAGAAGAATCGTTATTGAGTAACTGAGTGAGTCTCCACGTCTGTCCGTACGCAAACCAGCCGATGGCCGATTCTGCACAGAGATCGCCCCGGAGCACGGAGCAGCAGCAGCAAACACCACCGAGTCTCCTCTGCAAGGCAACCGTCCAATTAACCATTGAACCATTGGACAGAACATTGGGGACAAGGCGGAATGCGCGCGGCAGCAGCTCCAGCTCGCAAAATCAGCTTACATGCGTTTGAAGCTCTCGTCCACGATCTTCCACCAACCACCACCACCTATTCTTCTGCATAGAACGCTTCGCAGCTGCTGACCACCACCACCCACCCATCCACACAGATACACACGGTATTTGGTATATCAGCTGCGAACAAAATATTGCTTTTTGAACAGATTTCCAGCGAATAGAACACCGGATCGTCGAAATTACATCATTCTACGTTTCTGCGGTTTTGGATTTTCGTCGAGGAACTGAGCTCATCATGTCTCGCACCTTTGCATGTAAGCCCGTTCGGGATTCTTCTCGTGATTAACCCCTGAATTGCAGGCATCGAGTTTCTCAACTTTGACTGGGGTCGTCTTCGCTCGGCGTACTTTGTTTGGACACATTTTCTCTTTTACCTTTTATAATTTACCTTTAGGCAGGCAATGAGTGTACCCTAGGCATTCGCCCTACTCCCTATTTTCCTAATCAATATATGCTAGGATAAGGCCTAATTCATCTTTGTAGCGGCACGTCACAGTTGATCGGTTCCTGTGGGTGCCAAGTGTTCGATGTGGGCACCACACTACTCTACTACTCTGCACTCTCCTCCAAATCTTGGATGACTTCAGATCTTCAGGGCAGCAGCCTAGGATTGAATCAGAAGCACGCGAGCAAAAAGAGTTAGTAGACTAGGCACAAGCTTCACTTTTCGTTTATTTTTCTAGCGATGCAGCGCAGTTGAACGGTGCCTGCGTGCATCTGCAATAACCCCTAAAAAAAATGCGGCGGAATGATGCCCGTCTCTTACATTGAGAATTCTTGAATTCGAAGGCCAGAAACATCGATGTGATGAAAGCCAAAGCGTAAATCGTTTTTGATAACTAAATTCAATCAAAATGCTGCCGTTATATTATTTTTAGAGCGTTGTATCGGATTTTCCTCTTGTTGAATACATTTGAAGAGAAAGAAGCACAATGAAACGTAGTCCGAAGAAAATGATGCGTGGATCAACTGAACTGAATCGTAAAATCTAAGAAATTTGCAATCGAAATCCTTTTCTTTCGTATTTTATAGACATGTATTTCTTCGTGGACATATATGAACTGCAGGAAATTGCGAGTCGGCCTTTACTGGGCGTTCCGCCCATCACATGTAAATTATTTTTTCTATGACCAACACAAAAATATTTCTGTCTTGTAGCGATATGGCTGCAGTTGAATGTGCCTGCCCATATCTAATACGTCATTGACGTCGAAAGCCAAGTGCCGACCACTTCTCGAACAGAGTTTTCTTCAGACCATCTAAATAAGCATTTCCTAATGACGTTCCCCTTTATCCCATAAAGAAGCGGCTCATTAATGTATTCATTACAGTGTTGAGATACCAAGACATGAGGGGAAAACATAAAAGTGGCAAGAAACACAGACTCGAGGAGCAAAGCAACCAAACAAACAAACCAAACGTAAACGATATGAAATTTGCAATCGAAATCCTTTTCTTTTGAATTTTATAGAAAAATACATGTTGGTGGAGAGAGAGTTAAGATGCAAGGAAATTGAACTAAACGATAGCTGTTACTACTGGATCTCACATGTAAATTATTTTTAGTATGTCGAACGAAATATTTCTGTCTTGTAGGGAATAATGTGGCTGCAGTTGAATGTGCCTGCCCACATCTCATCCGTATCTCAACAGCCAATCATCTATCTATTCCCGGGCCTTTTATTGGAGCGTCACGATGCGTATTATTTATACTAAAGTTCCTCTTTCCTTACCCCCAATGAACTAGAAGGCTCATTTATGAATTCATTGCAGTGTTTATACCCAAGATATGAGTTTCTCACAGCCGCTGTTCCTACGATCTACTATCACAATCGCCTATATTGAAACCACCTACCGTGAACATGTAGCAAAATTTCTTGAGGCAATGGGAATCAAATGCCAACTTGAAAGCAATAACACCAACACTCAGTCGTCGCAGTCCAACATCCATATACCACACGTCGAATTCGAATTGAAACGCACGCAGGTCAGGTCTGAACCCCCAACTAGAACCCGCTTACACTTGTTTTTCAGCCAATTTTTGCGGGCAATCGGTCCAGGATGTGGATTTCGAGATTTATTTGTAGCCGGAACAACGTTTGGCTTGGGGCGGCACCGTGTCAATTCCCAGAGTGAGAACCCCTTAGCAGTCATAAATTTATTTTGCACTTCTTGCAGCGGTGCCGCACAGTTGAGGTGTGCCTGTGGGCATCGTCGACTTAGCTTTGTTCGACTTACATATACCGAAAAGGCAGGGCCATGCCTTGGACAGATGTGCTCCACCGCTCCTAGCTGGCCGAGTCTACTGCTGTTGTGTGCTGCTGCAAATCGTTAAAGGGAACCCAAAACGATGCATCAAGTCCATCCAGTTAGGCTTCTCTTTTAGCAAGTACAACGACAACCAATTTAAGCGCACCTGCTACTGCTCCGAACAAGCCTAATACGTCGAGTTAAAGTCGAGCATTATTACCACAGAAAGCGAGCAAACAGAAACGGCAAACCTGCTGCCGCCTGTGCTGCTGATTCTGAACCTCATGAACCTTTACATTACAGCCAAGTTCTCGCTGCCGAGAGAGGCCTGCTCTGGTGTCCACTCAATCGCAAGCAGAGTTCCCAGCACACAGCCTCTCCTCGATGACCGGAGCCGCGCCAGGCCAAGTCCCAGATCCCTGTCCAATTTGGGTGACTAGCGGCCGCAAGATCCACACACTGGAGCGCGAAGGTCTGGCGCCGCCACGATGTGCTGAGCTGAGCTGAGCCTAAGCACGTACTGCATTGCACCGCACAAAACCATGTGCGTTCGGTCCACGCTAAAGGGAATCAAATGCGTTTGGACCGAGAGCCGCTACACCGCACCATCACCAGTAATCGCTGAGAAGTGAGCTGATGTGTTGTCGTTGTTACAGGGCTGCTGCTGCAACTGCGCCACAGGCATCCTCGCCTAGCGTCGCTAACGTATCACACTTGTCACTTTCAGCGATCATTGAATGGCATCCTCCAGACAGATCAGAAGCGAAGCTAACTAACGACGGGTAGCAAGAGTCGTTGTTTACCGCGCGCACATGGGAACCAACTGCGATTAGTGTGTTCAAGCATCCTACGAATTCGAATCCGAAGATGTGCAGCAGCAGCAGTAGTTGGAGACTATCGGTCAGACCGGACACAGTTCTAGCCGAACACAGACGCTCAGAATGGAGTGAAGGATCAGCTCCAGCGGGTTGTCGTTTACACTTGCACTCACTCTCCTTCCGTAGGTAGTCCAGTAGCTCGAGATAACCCATATCCATCGCAAAGGGAAACAAATGCGATTAGTGTTCGAAGACGACTGAGCTGGTTGGCCAATGGGTCGCGCCACGCTCCGCCAGTTGAGACCATAACTCCTGGCCACGCCGATCATCATCGTACCGCAAAAGGGAATCAATTGCGAGGTGGTTACTACAGCAGTCGAGCTCCCCGTTGAGCTCCTGGTCCTAGTTGAGCGAGCTTCTCCCAGCTGAGCAGGTCCGTCCTCCTGATCGAGTTCTTTGCTTCACCGTCTAAATATCGTAAAGGGAATCCAAAGCGATGTACAGCGACAGCGGCAGGCAGGTCCAACCCCAAAGACGAAAGGTATACAGTTGGTGCATTTAAGCTTTCCAGGAACGACCACAAACTACTCCTACTTCTACTGCACGAGTCTGAATCTGAAATCTGGCTGCAATGCCAGGCGCGCCTTCAAGCATATGTTCGTCATGTTGGTCTCAAAGGGAATCCAAGAGACACGCGCCCCGCGGTACAGCCGACGACTGAAGAACACTTTTAGTTGGTTTTTTTTTCGTTTCTTAAACCTATCATTGCAGGCCCAGATCTTCACATTGAAATTAAGGAAACATTTTATCCATTTTGTCCTGTAATTTTTTCGTAGTTAACGTAACAATTTGTATTTTTTTTTGTCCTAAACACATTGTTAAACTTCCATTGTAAGTTATTTTGTAAACTATGACTTGTAAACCTTTGCCTTAAGAGGAGGAGTCAATGCAGACGTCCGACTTCGCTGAAGAGAGCAGCAGGATCCTACTTCGCTGAAGATTGCAGAAGAAGGATTACCATTCCCTAGGCAGTGTCCAGTCTACTAGAAGTAGCAGCCAGAATCAGTTAAAGAGCAGAGCAGAGCAGCACCACTCTAGGACGAGATCCCTGGCAGTGAGAGCTTTATGAAGTGGCAGCTCGTGGCGTACAGAGGGAGGCCCTTTCAAGACCGGTGTTCCAAGGCAGAGGGAGCAATGACAGACAGCAGCATACAGAGGCATACAGGCACAGGCAGTGTTGAAGTTCAAATCCTTCGAATTTGCACCTACTACTACCTTCTTCAAACCCGTATTTACTGGTCCTCTCCAAGTCATTAAATTCGTCCGGGGTCGTCTATTTGGAACACAGACTAGTTACACCATCCATCCGACGTAGGAGCACACACACGCTTGGGTCATTTTTGATATATGAGAAGTCTCGAGTCTCTTCCCCTTGGATCACATCCCTTCATTATCTGCAATTTGGAGCAACACATAGGCTGGAGGTATCATTTCTTCGCTAAGCACCATTTCCATCGACCCGCAACCGTTTTGTTCGAACTCGTACTACTACTGGCTTGGGATAGCTCTTAATTTTCTTCCGTTTTTCGGCACTGATGGCCGACCTATGAACCCTTTCTTCGCACCGATGATGCAGTTGGATTGCTGCACTCAGCTTTCGCTTCGCTTCCTTTTCTCTGAGAGGACCCTTCGTGAGGATTATAGATTTGTTGGAGTATTGTTTTTTTTGTGGATTTTTTGGACTACGACGTGGGATTAAGAGTCTATAAACGACTGACGGCTGCGTGGGAGTTCATTAGGACGGCGGCGAGGGATTCCGTTTCCGATTCAGTCACCTGACGACGGCGTTGGACCTGTGGGATCAACCGAACGAATGACGGCGGCGAGGATGTCTAGTTTTGCAACGTGGGATTGTTAGGGCGATTAGGCGAGGGCGCTAGGGATCTTACTCTTAGGACGGCGGGGATTTAAATGTATGAACAAATTGACTGCGGCGGTGGAGGCAGATGACAACGGCGTGGGAAACTCCAGTATTGGGACTGCAGCGGGGGATATGCAACATAATGACGGCGGCGAGGGATATCCGTTATCTATGACGGCAGCGTGGGATTTACTTGAACCTTTGACTGCTGCGTGGGAGTTCCTGACTGCGGCGAGGGACACCAGGACGGCTGCGTGGGAACTTTTGACGGCGGCGAGGGATCCTCTTCGGTTCAAGATCATCGGTTGAATTCCAGGGATATTTTTCGGGGCGTCAGTCATCTCGCATTGCATATATATGCGTAGTACTTCATTTATTGATAGATAGTTCAAAGCTGATATACTTAATAGATGCCGTGATTGGCGTTGTGATCACCGCAGCCCCCAAAATATCCACACCCCTGACTCTCAGCCCCTATTTGGGAATTTCATCATTTGTACACACACATTAACTATACACTTCTGGAATACCGGAAAGCAACCATATTATTTATGCCGATGATCTGATGAAGATAACGTGCAACGATTCAAATGCACAATAAATTGTTTTTTGAAAAAAGAAATTAAGTGGATTTTTTATTGCAAATTGGGAAAAAAGAAACTAAATATTTTAGATAGAAAGGTTTCCATAAGGACTGGAGTAGGGCCTGCCATGGGGTACTGTTTGATTGTAAGCTGGATAAATGGTTGAATTGCCTTTGCCAAGGACCTGTGCCGGCGTGCCGATCTGACCTTGAGGTTGGGTTGGGTTTCCTTGGAACCAACCAGATGGAAGGATTCCTCCTGGCTGCTGTTGATTATTGCTGCCTGCCACCCAACCATTTGGCACAAATGCAGTTTGAGCTGGGTCTCCGTAAAAGCCCTGAGTTCGATTCTGGTGGGATGAAAATCCGGAAGCCTGGTAAACGGGTTGGTGATTTGCTGGCACAATCCCATTGGGCGATATCACAGCGCGGGTATAGTTTTTATTCCCAGGTTGATTATATCCAGTCGAGTGATTATATCGCCCTTGATGGGTGCGAGCGGGCGTAAATGTTCTGGCTACTACCGTAGACTGGAATTGCAGATAACCAAAAAGCACAGCTGAATGGAAATCGAGTGGTATGTTTGTTAGGGGGAACTTTCACACGGGATCAAATATATGTAAGTATGTATAATCTACCCATGATTACGGCCAAGTGATATGTCGACAGCATCTTCGCGTGTATTCTCTTCAAAATTCAGACCGGAACTGTCTATGAAATTCACTCCGACAATGTGTTTCAGTGCTTCACAACCCTTGTTATCAAGATTGTTTTCCAGAATACATATATTTCCTATATACATATATGTGTTAGTAGTACTTACTTAGTACACAGAAAAAAAACTAATCTAATATGAAGAAAAATCATAATAATTGATTGATTTTTAATCAAGAAAAATTTAAAAATATGTTTATCTTTATTTAAGAACCCTTTTATATTAATTTAAGAACTATAAAAACGTATGTTCTTATTTTAAGTACAAAATTTAAGTCAAAACGTACTTATATTAGGAATTTTTTTCTTAAATGTAGACTGCGTTTCTCCCTCAGTGTAACGGTACTATATGGCGTCTATTTACAGTTTGTCATCTCTCTTTGCTCTTATCAACTTTCCATGAACTGGGAGCCCGACGGAAAAAATGTTGGTTTGACGAAAACATCTCTAAGCCAGCAGCATTGGAATTAAATATGTTATATATATAATATTTGTTGTTGGCTGAAGGATGTCAACCGCGGGTCATCGCAAAAAGACCCTCGCAACTGCCACGCCGAACTATTTGTATGTCTGAAAACAATATAGTTTTATATAGTTTACTAATCCGAAAGTAAATGTTAACCCATTGGACTCACCTGCTCCACAGAATCGAGCGCAGTTAAATTTCTGCTCGTTCATATATTGCTGCATATTGCTGCCACAAATTGGACTATACTGCGATGTCGTGGGGCAGCTGCCAAAACAGTTAAGGAATTCTTGGGTTGGGGCCGGTGCTGTTACGAATGGTGTGATTGCTCCGGGAATTCTTACATTATTCACCAGCACCAAGTTGGAGGAGAAAATTGGCCTTGACGTCGTTGATGTTTGGAAAATAAGTGGCTCCTGGGCCGCCCCCAACTGACTTAAACAAGCCAAAATCAATATTGAATACCAGTTGCTGCACATCTTTAATAATGGAATCCGCAAGCCTATAACTTCGTTCGTCGCTAAAGTGAAACTAAACCAACCAACGCCTATTTTAAGAATCTGCTGCAGTAAAGATCATATGTATAAAATACGTCAATACAAAAACAGGCAGTGGCTTTCAAAGATTTTACTAAAAGGGGTAAGTTTACATTTTTATTCGGTTTTTTTTAGTTATACTATAAAGACCAAGGTTTTTTTTTTATTTTGTACGTATTGTATTTTATAAATTTTATTGTGCGAATTAAACGTTTCCATAAAACGCCCCTGTATACAGGTTTCTGGAAATTCCAGTTCTATAAGATGAACGCTATCAATTTTTTAGTACTGGCTAAGTCTGCTGGGTTGGAACCATCGGAAATGGAAATCCCCGATTTGAGTCATCAAAAATCTAGTTCGGTAATTCCCTCTACAAGCAACTGTGAAATACATGCATATCTTAGCCGATAATAATAGTATTATATGGGACTGCTGTTACTCGAGGCCCCGGCATTGAGTAGGTAGGAGAAACATACTGCATAGAACGCTCCAGCTTTTGGTAGCTTTTCGAGATCCCAACGTAGCCAATGCTAGCTGAAATATCTTTATATATTTATTTGATATATCTAAAAAATCAGCTACTTACAGTTTGATGTGCAAGGTACACCTAATGGTTCGGCTTCCGAATCTTGAGGGTTTTTTTTAACTATGGATCTATCGTAATCGGGACTCAATGCTCTCTGTAGGCATTTGCCCATATGATAGCCTTGCCGAGATCGACCACAACGGCAGACAGCCAATAGGTTTTTGTACATCTCCGGAGATACGAAACGCGATTCGCCTTCGTTGTTGTGCAGGAAAGAGCTCAGGTCTATGGAGAATATCTTTGTAGAACCAGAAAATTACATATGTACATCTAATCGGACATTTACCTTTAAGTTTTAGCTGGTTACTCAATTGAGAATCAATTTCATTTTGGTGGTAGAACCTGTTAGTTTGTTTGTCTGATATTTGGGTCCAGACTTTTGGGTAATTACGTCGAGACTTGTGCTCCATACGCACTTGCTCCTTGCTAAAATGATTTATTTTCTTTTTAAGCAACTTTTGTACATATAATGAAAACTTACAGTTTTCCAATTACTTTAGCTGGCTCCATCGAAAGTCATAAAAATGTAAATATAAGTCGATATATTTGTTCAAAAAGGCGTTTATTGTGAATATTTTACTATGGTTACAAGAGTTTTGTTGCTTAGTAGTTTTTTCTTGTAACTTAGTGATAGTTAATGTTCTGACAGTTGAGTTCCTATTTTATCGGGTGCAACAGGAACCGCTTACCAGTGAAAAAACAATGCAAAAAATATCAGAAAAATGGAATTTCATACCTCGTACATAAATTTTCCATCGATTGGAATTCAAGCAAACAATAAAACGAAACAATAATCATTTTAGCACTATTTTCAGGAATCGTTTTAAGTATTAAGCAACACAGTAACCATTATTATTAAAAGAGGGAATAATACCTAATATTTATTTAAATTTATTGTTCACCTACACTTACCATTGTTGCCGGAAAAGTTTGCCAAATAATAACCCAATATATTGAACCCTATCCTGCGAACCTGTTATACATTTTTAATAAGAGTCTTCATCACGACTTTTTTGTAAAACATGGACAAAACTTAATATGTTCAGTTTCAAAAATGTAATATTTTTTCCCGATTTCACATTTTTTATAATATTTATTTTATTTATTAAATATTTTTTATATTAAATATTTTTTACATTATATTTTTTTTATATATTTATAATCCCAATCGGATTAGGATTGTAATAACGAACTCAACGAGATACGACATTCCCTATTTCGGCCATTTTTAACATTGTTTCAGCAAACGAAATAATTTTCATTTTTAAAATTTTTAAGTCTAAACAATTTTTTATCGATGTTTCTCCACCTCTATATTTGAGTCCAGTTACATACAGATAATAATAGAGGTGGAGAAACATTAATGTTTTTTTTTATTATTATCGATGTTTTTCGTTTTAAAAATGTCTTGTACATTTCTTAATAATTTGTTAAACAATTACTGTTTTGTTGGTCATGTTTTCTAATGTCGTGGAGGATATGGACGTAGATCGGAATAGTAAGCTATTTTAGCATAATCTGCCCATTATTCATTTAAGTAAAATGTACATTCCAAGTACATATGTATGTGTGCTTGCACGTGCACACATTAATTGTGAACATTTGATCATTTAATCAGACATTTGTATATTTATTTGTAATCGGCATTTTAAAATATTAGTTTAGGGTATCATTTCTTTAATAAGCATTATCGATGACGTGGCCCCATTCATAACTGTATTAATACTACATTTTCGTTAAAAATATGTAATTCAATAAATTAATACCCAATCGTAGTACATACCTGGAAAGGATCTCGATGCACTGCATCTGGGACTCCAGTTCCATCCAGAAGACATCCCAACATATGAATCTCATAAAGACACCTCACAACCACCAACGCACACACCAACTTCCGGTCAACTGATTTATCAGCTACCATAGCACTTAGGTCGTAAATTTTTAGCTAGAACTGATTGGGAATTATAAGTACCCACCGAGGCGATCATTTCTTTAATAAGCATTATCGATGACGTGACCCATTGTAAATTTCATTAATATTAAATTTACATTAGAAATATTAAATTCAATAAGTAAACACCTAATTTAAGGACATATCTGGACAGGATCTCGATGCCCTGCATCTGGGAGTAGGGGTGGAGGATTCCAAATAAAAGTTAAAGTGTCTGCACATGTTCACAATGTACACTTTACTTATTTACTTAAATTAATATTGGGCAGATTATTGCCTACTTTTTAACATAATGAGGGGATTCCCTAAACTGTTGAATTGCTGAATTGTTGAAAATTCAACACAAAATTTCAGCAATTAAGGGAACGACATTTTCAAACAGCTGTTATTTATACTTAAAACATGTAAAATTCGATTTTTTATTGTTTCTTACTGACTAAAATTGTTAGATAGGTAAGAAAAACTAGTATTGCAAATTTGATTTTAAAGTAAATAATGCGAACTTATAATAGTAAAATGTTGCGGAGTTGCCATGACTTAAGGTGACAACTCTGGTTTTCAACGATTCAACAAAATTTTCAACAGCCTCGAGGCTGTTAAATTGCTAAAATTTCTGAAAGTTGACTTTGTATGGAACTGCTGATTAACAGCCGACCAAAATTCAACAATTCAGCAATTCAACAGTTAGGGAATCCCCTCAATATAAACAAGCGTACAAGAAATTTTTAAAATGAAAAACAATATTTATCAAAATATCGATGTTTCCATCGATGTTTGTCCACCTCTATTAAACCTAACGGTTGTTTTCGTTGCATCGGCCGCTGACTGGAAGGCAGCCATCTTGAGAATATCAATAAGTAAGCTCAGAGAAAAAAATTTATAAATTTAAGCGGAAAATACGCAGATAGAGCTAACTAATTACTTCCTCGGCGGCGGCGGAGGAGTCTTTGGACTGAATCCACCAGCGGCAGCCGGGAACTCCAACCACTTTGCGAATGTAAGTCATGTCAAATAAATTATTTATTTACCATTTATTATTGTATAATCCTGCTAGATAAAATAAATCGTTTTATCAACAGTTTTACTCGCAGCCTCGATGTTACCGCTAGCGCCGTCTTCACCAACAGCTATGGATCAGGATCGGGCAATCCAAGGAGGAATTTTTCGAGTCTACAAACCGTTTGGCTATAGTCCATTTGACATTTGGGCTTCAAAGCTGCAGGCCTCGGCTCCAGAATTTCGGGCCAAGCTTAGTCTAGATGAGACTCAATCGGCAGCTTCATCAAGCAACGGCGACTGGAGTGCCTGATGTATGTACGTAGACGATCTAGGCGCAACAACGGTCGTGCCAGAACTGTTACCGCTTGCTCCACCTGAAGTGGAGCACGTGGTTTTAACAGCACATCCACTGAGGCAGGCAGGAACGCCAGGTGCAATGCACGCGCGAGAACCGGCTATTCCTCCTCAGAAATGCAAAGACTCTTGCCACGCGGGGAGCTGTAGATGAAAATATATGTATGTACTGCAGATTTTCTATTCTGCGGCCATATGTAGTAGTCGCCTTCACACCCATTTCTGTTGCCTTCGTAACTACGTAGGTTGCTGTCCACAGTAATTTTTGTTGAGCTTAAAAAAGTCAAACTTTTTCCATTTTGCGCAGAATCTATTTCTGTTCAGTAAGATATGGGCATTAAACATGCCTTTAAAATATAACAACAAATCATAGTAAACTTGAGCTTTAATATTCAAACCCTATGCGCCAGGATCTTTCCTACCATTTGAAGGTTACTTTAAAGTATTTACCATTAAACTGATACTTTCTCTTTTGTTGCAGACGTAAGCTCTGCCCCGAGCAGATAAGCCGGCGGATCGGCAACAGTGCGTCAGCAAGGGCTATTTGGGCCTGTTCCATGTCCAAAGGAGACGCTGGCCAGGCAACATTAGTGACGCCCTGGTGGCCGCTAATCCCAACCAGACCGAAAGGATTTCCACAGCAGTCCTGGGACGCCTCATCGAAGTGGCCATGAAGAGCTGTGGCGATGCGGACACGGTCAGGGCCAATGCGGTGCGGGCTCTGGGGAGTCTCCTGCATCCTGTCATGTCATCTAGTGACACATCTGGCTCTGGATCTTGTTCCGTTCCCCAGTTAATTGGTGGTGCACAACAACAACAACAACTTTAAGGTGCACTAGTGCGGAGTGCTGCTGCAGGTGGATCAGCGTCAGGATCTGAGCCACTTCCTTGCCAGAGGCGCTGGAGCGATCCAATGCGCTGAACAGCTTCGAGGAATACAGTCACCGATTTGCACATTCCGGCTGGAACTTTTGAAAGACCCATTGAACCCACTTGAAGATCCAGAGGTCCAAAACCAAAAGCATTATTAATTATTATTTTTCAATTTTCTCCACCGAGAGGTCCACAAATAAAAGCATAACATTATTTTTAATTTTTCTTCAGCATTATTTAACATTTTTAAATTGTTCTCCACCGAATCGCGGTATTTCTGGATACCAGGTACCAGGCGGACAGAAAAATCAGCAGGTCGCCACCCGCTACTTTTTCGCTCGCATTAGAGATGTGTCGCCCCATGGGAATATATGGGATTTTCATATTATCGGTGGATTGCCCATCTCTAGTAAGCTTGGCCCAACCTAACGGTTGTTTTCCATGGAAGTTCGACTGGAAGGGCAGCCATCTTGAAAAAGAACCGTTATGTGAGCGAGGCTCGGGTTTTCAGCGGCGACCTGCTACTCTTCCTGTGCGCCTGGTGTCGAAAATCGAGAAAATTGCCTTGAAACGCCCAAGTCGAGAATTACGGTAAATCTTGAGCCGGGTATGGCACAAAAATGGACAAAAGCCAGACAAAATTTTCGCTACGACCGCCCAACAGTACGTTTAAGCTTACTTTCCGCCCTTAAAAATTCTGTATTTTGACTTCGAAATTTAGTTGGGATTACATCAAAACAAATGCATAGTGTTTATTTACATTTTAATGTTCTGTACAAAGGGCTTATAATTACTTTTAATTTTTGAAGTGTCTGGGGAAAATGAAATTTATTCGCATATTGTTTTATATTACAGATATCTTGTATTACAACTCATATAATAGTCCTTCATATTCATACGGTTAATATGTACATGTATTATCTCTTATATTAAAATATAAGTATCTTTTAATCTATAAAATATGTATATGTAACATTTGATTGAAAAATAAAAATACAAAAATGAAACATGTTTTCAAGTTGTTAGATGTGACATTTACAAACTATTATGTTTCTTAAGTTTAAGGCTTTTCTAGGGTTTCTTATTTACTTTGGCCAAAAACATTTTCCCGAAAATTTTTTATTTTTTGCACAAAGTATGACTCCAGTGCCTCAGCACATTTGTAAAAAGACGATTCCTTCGGGTTATAGTAACGGCAGTTGTCAAATATTTTAGTCATATCGCCAATAAACTCTGCTAGTTTGGTGTAGGTGTTTGATTCGAGTTTGATTTCCATCCTTTTGAGATCTAGTGGAAAAGTAAATGTTGTATTTTTAAATTTTAATTTTAAATTTTATGCAACTCACCCATGGGCTCTTTAATCACTTTGTAATAGTCAGGGGCTTCCTTCGGATCAACCGGTTCCATAAATGGCCAAGCACTTTTGTGTAACTATAAAAAAGATGTTTGAAACGAGAGTTAGTTGAGCTGAGGATAAAATTATATTGATGATCAATCATTGACTACAGTTGTTAGCTTGTTTCTTTCAATTGCACTTATTTTATGGTAGAGGTTAAAAGGTTCAAACTAAAAAAAAATGTATTTAGAAGGTATTACCTGTATTTGTTTGATTAAGTTCTTTAGCTCCTTAATTTCAGTCGGGGAAAGTTTTTTCATATTTGCGGCGTTTGCATCCGTTTTCCGCTGGCATTCAGGGCATACATATTCATCAATAAACTCTGCTTCGCTCTGAAGTATTCCGACGCAACGTCCATGGAACCAATCCTGGCATTTATCGCAGCATATATAGAATTGTGACTCGTCGTATGGTTGACGACAGCTACAATACAGCTGTTGAGTTTCTCTCGCCTTTTTGCAATCAATGCAAATAAATTCCGATAGTTTTTTCGAAGCTTCTTCGGTAATACTGACACAATCCCCATGGAACCAATTGCTGCATAAGTCACACCCCACGTAAAACCTAAATTTATATTTATAAATTATTATTATAAAAAGCGCGGTTTTATATTAAAATGTATTAAATCTTACTTTGTGTCATCATATGGAGTACGACAAATGCAATACAATTTTTCCTTTCTTCTTGTCAATTTCTTTGGTCTGCCAATACCATGTTTGCTGTGCTGCGCATTTGCCTCTGCCCTGAGAATTTTTTGGTGTTTAGTTAAATATGTCAAATTGCTTGACAATCACATTTAAATACGTACCTTTTTAAGTCTATAATTGGCTCACTTCTTTCATTTTCACTGTGTTCTTCCGGTGAAGCGACGCTCAAGGGGCGCACATGCCTCTGGACCTTGGTTTGAACATCCTCGTGTATTTCGTTTTGTAAATTACGTTCTAGTAATGAACGCTTACGCAAAATACTTTTTTTAAGCAGCTCTTTATGGCGTTCCAACTGTGATTGCTTTTCCTCTTCCAGTTCTGCGACTTCTTCAATCTGCCTGCGATTTTTCTTTAAATTGCGATTAAATTGATTACTGGTTGTCATAGCATTTGGGCGTCTTAACGAGGTTCGAATTTTCCATTCAACATCATCGGTGTTATGATCACGCGATAAAAAGCTGCGGCGACTTGGTGTGAGTGCTTCTTCGCTTGCAGTCCCTCTTGAGCATAACTCCCACTCATCTGCACAGTTTGAATTCGCATTTTCTTGTTGCTTCTGCATACTAACAAGTTTTTCTTCAAGTTCCGGACTCAGATTACCTTGTTTTAGAGCATTTGAAATAGCTGAAAGGCAAGACACTTATTATTCTGAAAACACATACTATTCAATTAGTAATACTTACACTCCTGTATATAGCCGCTGGTGACAACAAAGCTGTCGCTTTGTTTATTCTCTAGGTCTACTTCTGTGGAATCGAATTCGGCATGATTCTCTGGTTCGTTATGCTCTAAGCCCTCTAATAGGGTAGATGTACCCACAAAGGGCTTGTTAATCGTAATATTAGGTTTTTCTGTTTCTGCACATTTACTATGTTCCTGCTCATTGCCATTGTTTATGGAATTAATTCTAATAGTTGAATTGGCTTCGAAAGATGTGGTTAGCGCATTGGCATCGTTGTCTATGTTGTTGGTCTGCAATGAACATCGTTTAAGGTCTTCACTTTCATATTTTAGGCGATGCTGCTCATTATTGTCTTGATCTTCAACTAGAACTAGATTATAAATTTTTAATTTTTTTGCTTGCAGAATTGGCTTACAACTAATGTTGGTGTGGCACGGCAAATCACTTATTAAAGTTCTACCTTGGTTTACGTCATTTGGGGATGTGGGTATAATTTTATTCGGCGGACTGCAGACAACGATAATTTCATCGTCATAATCTTCTTGTTGCATTTCATGCAAAACATAATTCGAATTCACCATACAAGCAATTGATACGCCGCCACCAACCTAATTGTTTCCAAAAATTTTAGTTATATTCAGAATCAAGAGTTTCATTGCATAAATATGAACGTATGCGTATGGAGTTCAAAAATTTGTTAGCGGACACACCTACCTGACTTTAATCAGAGATCAGTTGTAGTATTTACTCCAGGCAACCTTTTAATGTGTGTTATCATAGTTGAGTAGTTGTTGTAGTTGGCGAAGAGATTAACACGTGGTTAGGAGTTGTAGTTGTTGACACGCGACATTAAGGCATGGTTAAACGTTTTTAAGCAGTGGAAGCATGAATTTTATTTTAAGGTATTTGACATTTTTATTACAAAGATAGGATAGTATTTAAATTGGATTTAAAATTATAATGCAAACTGTGGCAAATAGACTAAAATGCTATGTAAATGGTGGAAGGATATGTAAGGTGTATATTTGGCGTGTTATTGCGAAATTTAATTTTGGGCAAGTGTAAACTTCATTTCGATTTAGATGAGATGATTATAAAAATGGTAAAGCCTTTGTGTTTTTTAAAGGATATCATAAAAACTAGCTCAATCACGAAGTTAGCACATGCGCTTATATTGAGAAATCTTCCTTTAATTTGCCATTTTAGAGAACAAAACTTGCCTTTGATTTGTATAACTTCAAATATGTCAGCCAACTAAAACTCTGCGTGGGGTTAATCTCTTCAGCAATTCGTTTTCGATTCATATTTAATTTAAAAGGGAAATTTAATTTGGCCATTGGAATTGTGACCAATTTGTTTTTAGTCCTATAGAGTGCACTTGAATTCAACTGATTTCTGATTAATATTTTTACTAGCTCTGTATTTTCTTTTCTTGCACTGATTTATAAGTTATGTTTGAAGAGTTCTCTTCTTACTTATATATGAAGCATGCGCTTTTTGTCAACACAAAGGCCAATTTGCAAATAATCATCCAACTAATTCAGAAACAAAAATTCACAAAAGTTTAAACCTTTCTTGTTTGGTTAACAGGTCATGGAAATAGGGATATTACAAAAAAATTTAATAGATAGATAGGGTATATATGCACCTTTAAAACACAAGACACACGCCTTAAAATTCGTACAATCGCAGATTCTTTAGAGTGTGTGTGTGTATATGAGCTGAAATATCTAAAGCAAGATTTTTAAATATGATATGATATTTGATTTATCTCATAGTTTGGCAAGCCGACGAGAAGCGTTTGGTTTTCCTTTGTTTTAACTATTTGTAATCCGTTTTTGCGATATTTATGAATTACAAAATTGTTTGAATATAAATATTGTATATCATTTGTTTGTTTTATTCCTTCTTGCTTTAAATAACTGTGTGGCTCTACTATTGGAGTTAGTTGGGGGATCAGCCCCACTTGTAATATTTAATTTGCATTAAATTTTGTTTCCATAGTTTTAAAGTCTATTTACATTAGAATATATTCTAAAATGTCGAACCTTTCAAATTAAAATTGATTCAGATATCAGCATTCCACAGAATATTGATTTTCAATAAAGGAAAAAATCGTCTTACACCCACAAACCGAAACAACCTTTCTTTGTGTGAAAATCGATGTGTTTAGATGATTTATTTGTCGTATAAACATGTTGTTTTTTTCTTGATCAAAATTCTTGAAATTAGAATTTATTTGTTTTTAAAGTGGGAGTAAAAGTATTTTAAAATTATTTTTTGCGGAATCGTGGGTAAGGGCTAGTACTCAACCCAACAAAAAGTCGTCCAAAACAAAAAATTTCATATGAAACAAAATTTTTTGACGTTTTTTCATATGAAGTTTTTTATTTTGGACGACTTTTTGTCGGGTTGAGTACTAGCGTTTATCCGGAAAGCTTTAAACATTTTACACATTAATAAATAATGCTTTAAAAATGGATAGCTCATCTACAACATGGCTGCTTTCGAAAATTGTTCGTACAAAAAGAAACAGAGCTTGTCACAATTAATGTGGTTGCATAATAGATTTTATTGCAAAAGCGCTTTACATTTTACAAGTATTCTATATATTACTTAGAACCCAAATGTCCCCAGGCAAGAAAATCTAATCGCAGCAGAGTTCTAATACTTTTGCCTTGGCTTAAAACATTAGGTGACAGTCTGAATTATTGTTTAGTATATATTCTTAATGTGCTTGCTACTCACTATCTAATAGTTACTTATATTTTAAAAGGTATTCACATTTTTAAGCTAAATACAATTTTATATAATTTAAATTAAATAAACAAAATAAATGTCATATTTGTATTAATTCTATATATCGAGCTCCCTGGAAGGAGGATTGCTTGTTGAATAATTATGTTGCAATAGTAAGCCTTGGTTCATATTTTAATGAAAGTCTTTGTTGCTGTTCTTGGGAAATAGAAGTTTTATAGTTTACAGCTTAGGAATGTATACAAATTAGGATATGGAAAGTATTTCAAAAATGTTCAATAAAATCCAACAAACAAACAAAATTAAAGGTACCAAACGAAACGTATAAAAAGTGCAAGTAAAGCAGCAACATGCCTCTCTGGTTTAATAAATAAATTAACTTAACTTAAACGTAGAATAAAACAAGAAACAAATTGGCTTTTCGGTCGAGAATTAGCAAATGCAACCCTTACAGTCCTGATCTAGTTCCCACTGCTCCTTTCACATTATAATTACAATTAAAAACTACTCACTTGCTGATGCGTAGTCGATTGGTGAACTGGGGTAAGTGGGGGGGGTTGTGATTGAACTGCAGATTCCGGCTGGACCGCCAAGTATATTTTTGTTGGCCCCAGAACACCTAGCTTTCCATTTGACTCTTGAGCTGAAATTAGAATGACAAGGACGTTAGTAAAAAACACTTTTTCACATTTTATCGAATTACTTACCCTTCATTAATTGCTGTTTCACCTGTGTTTGTACTAATTGCAATTGTTGTGCAGTGAAATCGTTTCCTACCAGGCCTTGCAATACTATACGTGGCCCATGCTCGGTTTGCAATACTTGAGCGGTGACACACTTAATAACTGTTCCAGGAGGCTGATTTTGAAGAAGACTTTCCTCAACACTCATGGGTTGCTGTTGGACTTGACCCTGGACAGTCTGGGCAACAACAGGCTGTTGAGTGATTGAGGTAACGCCACTTTCGTAATTTGTTGTTGACGGCTGAGACATTTGCTGCTGCTGAACAACGACTTGCTGGGAACTTTGTGATGGGAGAGTCTGCTGTTTAACTGGTGAGGTTTGTGGACTTGCTTGCGCCACAGCAGTGGCTGAATTACTCGTCACGATGTGAGCGTTCCCATCGCCTTGGTGTTTTATATGTGCTACGATTTGCGCCTGGTTATTTCCCAATGGTTTAACAATGACTTGTTGGCCATTCACAGTGGCCACCTGTAACTTGCCCTGTGCCAATTGCTGCGCTAAGGTCGAATTCGGAACCAGTACTTGTTGTGTACCTGATTCATTGACATCAGTAGTGGTGATCTGGGCTTTCTCTTCAATTGTTGGTTGCGAATGTTGTTGAACCACAAGCTGTTTGACCAACTTTGTTTGTGTACTTGGTGAGGACTGAACAATCTGGTTCGATTGGACAACAAATTGTTGCTGAGGCTGAACAATATGTTGTTGTTGCTGCTGTTGCTGGGTTTGTATCTGCTGCTGAACCATCTGCAATGCTTGACTCTGGGGCACGTTCCTCTGAGTAACAATAGTTTGACCGGGGCTTAAAATGATCCGTTGGCCACCAACTACAATCTGCTGCTGCACGTTGCTGGTGTTAACAATTTGCTGAATTACTTTTTGTGTTGGCTGACTTCCGACTTGGGCCATTGAGATTTGCTGCTGCGGTGACTGTTGAATTGGTTGTGAAATAACTTGAGGTTGAACAAGCTGCTGTTGTTGAACCGGTGATGCTCCTTGTTGTTGTGTAGATGAAGTAGATATAATAACCTTTTGTCCCTGTGAATTTTGGCCTACCACTAATTTTGACCCAGATTGTACAAATACTTGTTGCAGGTTTTGTCCAGAAGAACTCGAGCTAACCACTTTTGACACTAATTTTTGAACGGACGGCGATGAACTTGTTGCTGATGCGGATGTTGCTTGCTGCTGCTGTTGGGCCAGCAACAATTTATTCTTAATTTGTGCAAGAGGTAAAGCAACGCGCGGAGACGACGCTATGGATTGAGTCCCGGAATTTTTCGTGACATGTTTAACAGCAATTTGTTTTATTACTGGCGCAACTGGATTTGCAGTAGACTGTAGCGAAGTTACTGCTGGTGACGACGGAGTAGAAGTAGGTTTAACGGGAATCTTGCTTTTGTTTCCTGGAAATATTGATGCATTTCACTAATAAAATACTTTCTGAACTTTTTATGGTGAGACTCACCTGGCGTTGCTGCATTTGATGATGTTGTTGTAGTCAGCACATGTAGTTTTCCATCCGGCATCTGAACTAGCTGCTGCCCAGGGTTTAATCCGCGTACGCTTACCTTACCGTCTGGCCCCCTAATAATTTGTACCTTATGTGGTGTAGGTGTAGATGGAGTAGACTGAGTGCTTGCTACAGTAGGGGAAGCCGTTGCTGTCGCCGTGTTAGTAGCTGCTGCTCGTGAAACCTGTGTAACAGCTTGCTGAATGATTCGCGTTGTGCCATCTGGATTTTTGACAATCACGCGCCTACTGCCAATAACTTGGCCCTTAACTAAATTGATGAAATTCAACGATTAGACGCATTGTTTGTAAATAATTAATAATAACTTACCTGGGGTCACAGAACGGGCGACCTCGCCAGTGCCAACCAGTTTCCTCTGCTGGTGAACAGCGCGTTGCAATTTTAGTTGCTGTTCCATTTTCTCCTTAACATCTTCACTTGATTTCGGGGCCAATTGGACGCGACCAGCGCCGCCAGGAGTTCCATTAGTTGAAGTGCTTGGACCATTATTGCCACTTGCCTCCAATTGACGAGATGCTACAGATCGAGTTACTGCTGATAAGCGTGCCTTTTCCTGTTTTTCTCCAATAAATTTAATTTCCCACAATTCTAATTTATCTTCATCGACCCATTCCTCGCTAATCTGTGGCTCGGTTGGCTGGGGAGATTCAGCCCGCTTTCGTTTCCGCAGACCAGATCTTATTGATGTTACTTCTGTAGAGTGGTTAAAAGAAATAAGTATATTAGATAATTTTAATATCGTTTGGTCCAAACATATGAGTTAGAACTCACCTCTTATAGTCTTAGGCAT
Source organism: Drosophila lutescens (assembly GCA_037075285.1). Classification (NCBI taxonomy): domain Eukaryota; kingdom Metazoa; phylum Arthropoda; class Insecta; order Diptera; family Drosophilidae; genus Drosophila; species Drosophila lutescens. The sequence goes on along the minus strand of JBAMCF010000072.1, from coordinate 131,017 downwards.
TTCAAGCGGGATGACAACTTTACGCCGTAAATAGCTTGTCTTTTCGCCATAGCGCCCTGCATGTCGAAGTTTTAGCAATTCCAAAGTCACAATTTCCGTATCCGTTGTAACCTGATGCTTCCCATCCGTGGACGGGGGCTTCGCTATCATGTCGTCCCAACGGAGACACGACCACAGAATCCGCAACTGAAGTGCTAGGCTGGACAAGGAGGTGGCATTAGATGTGCGATAGGACCAGCACGTTCGAAACAGGGGACGTGAGCACTGATATTGCCAAATTGTATTATTTTTTGCACCGTGATGAAAACCATTGGTTGTGGTTTTCCCACCCAGACGCGCCAGCTTAAGGAGCTCGAAACGGGGTAGCACCAAAAGGCTTCGTTTCTTTTTATGAGTAAGAAAATTTGATATTAGAGGGTATCGAGAATATGATGGTTTTTTGTAAATTGTTGTTTTATCCTCGGCTTTTACAGCTTGCTCGTACAACTTAGCTGCGTCATTAAGGAGGTATACGCGACCTCGGGGTGAATTAGATGAATATACACGCTCGGCTCCGTTCTCAAAATACTCCCGTTCATATTTTTTTACGCATTCACGCTTAACTGGACGTGCATTGATAGGGAATCTGCGGTTCTGTTTGTTAAGTGGTATATCCTTGGCTAACGTCTGATCCAACACATCTTTAGTTCCAATATAGCTTTTTTTAGATTTCTGGTTTCGCTTTCGCCGCCATCCGGGTGTCATATCGACATCTTCTGCGTTAGCTCCTGAACATGCTGAATTTAAGCCAGCTACAATAGAGTCTTCGGTACTCTCAATTTCAACATTGCTGCAAACGTCCATACTCTCGATATAGTCCATTTTATCGGAGTCTTGTGTGTTAGAGTCAGTTGTTGTATTGCTTCCGGCGCTCGGATCATCTTCTTCTTTTATCTTTGTATTGGTAGCGCTGTCTTGATCAAGCAGCATGCAATCAGTCAATAATGAATCGCTAAAGAGAACAGCGTGCAACCGAGCATGTTCCCAGTCTTGTAGTAAGTCCAAAGGGGCCTCGGATTCAGCTGGTTTTCCTTCTTCTGATTCATCTGGAGCTAGCTGAGTGGATTCCCTTTTACCCTCAGTGAGTTTTTGCTCAAGAATGGATGGCTTTTTGACAGCTCCCAATATGGCGGCCACTGTTTCTTTAGAGCCATTTCCCGCGGTATGTGCCTTCCGTAACAACAACAAGAGTTCTTTCTTTGCCCGCGCTTTTTGAAGACACAATGGCGAGTAACAAGTATTTTGGGTTATTTGAGATACAGCATTCGAATTTGTATTACACTCCTTTGTGTAACAACGGAAAATCTTTGCAAAACGATTAAGCTGACTAAATTGTAGGCGCACTGTTTGAATTTGTTTGGCCAGCGAATTCACGAGTTCCAAGTTGACGTTTGCAGGACCCCCCTTTGCTGGGACTTCAGTAAGGCGAAGTAACCGCTTCTCCAGATACGTTTGCTTGGTGTTGGCTGCAACGCTTTGGGACGAAATTACAAGCGGCTTCACATCTGTAGCAACTTTAGAAGCCATCTGCTCTTCGGCCTCGGCCAATTTAACACGGCGATCAAGCAGATCATCTAACCGACATTTGCGAGCCACTTTCGGATAATAAGTACGCCCTGGTGTATTTAGCGCTTTGCTGACATCGATGTGCCCCTTGACTTTCTCCTCAACATCTTCTATAACTTTCACGTTTTTAAATTGGTCCGGTAAATAATGACACACCTGGCCGTCGACATTGCTAGACTCGCATTGTTGCATAAAACGCTGAGTGCGTGGGTCGACCAATACAATTTCATTTACGGCATTTTCTTCTCCCATTGTGTAATGCACATACACTCTATTGTGTACCAGTGGTTGAGCTCGTCGTGCACGAACACCACACCGTCGACTGCTTGAAAGCCAAAGCCAGCCCCACTGTCCGTGAACGCGGTACTCTTCTCCTTTTTGCTTCCAGACTTGATGTTTGAGGCCCAGGGTATATTTAATGTAGTTGAATGCTAGGCGATTACGTTCTTCCTCGTCATCCCGCTCGCGTTTCTCTCGCTTTTCCAGTTTTTTTCGCTCTTCTCGTTCTCCACTAGTTATGCGTTGTAGATTCGTGTGGCCAAGTTGCTCATGCCAGACATTGGCGAACACGACGCTTTTAAGGGACGATTGGAACAGCAGCAAGACGGCCGCAAAGTCAGATGCGCGGCGGGCGTTCATAACAGCAGCGTTCCAAACTTTCTTGTTAACCACCCAGTTGGAATTTAAAAACGAAGCTGCTATATTGGACTCGAAGTTTATCAACGTCTGCCTAAGCGTTGTAATCATGTTCTCGGTAGTTCCCATGGTTATACCGATCCATTTAAAGTCGGAAGCAGTTGTTAACGAAAACTTATGAGACAGATGGCGCCGCTTATCCCGTTCCTCGTTCCGTTGCGGCTTGTTTAGGGCAATTGCATTGGTTGAATACTGGTTAACATAATTTTTGAATCCTTGCTCCATACCAAGTTTAAAATGCAAAGTGCCATTACTGAGCTGGTTGGATTTTTGACGCGTTACCATTTTGGATTCTTCTTGTTTTTTCGTTCCATCAGATTGGCTCTCAGATTTGGCATCGCCATCCTCTGCTTCCGCGTCAAGCGCCTCCTTTTCAAGTATTTCATTGGTAGCCTCTTGTTCAATTTCGATTAAACTTCGCTTGGTGTGTTTGTGCTCATTAGTTAAGGCCTCAGTCAATTTCATTTGCCGCTCAATTTCGTCTCGGCGTTCTATAACCTGGCTATGCAGTCGAGTTTCCAGTTCTTCGGCGTCCAGTCGGTTAAGTAGCAATTTCAACTTACTTGTCGTACTGTAGTACCAGCAAGTGGAGTCTGCTTGATCTTCGATAAAAATGCGACGAGCAATAAACCAATATTTGCGCCCATGACGATCAACACCCAGGCTGTCATGCCGGATTAGCACGCCTTGTTTTTCCTGCGGCAGTACACAGTCCACAACTCCACTGACCTTATGTGAGCGACAAAGCCCGCACTGCCAATCCTCAGTGGGAACGTCGTTCATTGGCGGGTCTACACATTCCAAATGATAGACGGCAGGGCACGTTTCGCAGCATAATAAGTCACCGAGTCGATGGCAAACGCGGCAATGGTCATCGTAATGAATGGGCCCTTCCTGCAGCATTACATCGCGAATTGAATTGGCAGTTAAAAATTGATCTGACAAAAACTGGAGCACTTCAAGTCGGCTGTCAATGCCCGTGTACGGGTATTCAGTTCGGTTTAAAATTTGGAACACGTTGCGATCAAACGTCTTGTCACTTTCCACATAGCTGCGCAAAACTTCCGGCCACGTTATAGCATCAATAAGGTAAAGACTAATATTAACAGTATCTTTTTGATCCAGCGGACCAAAATGGGTGCCCTGTGCGTCCTCTTCCCGCAAAATTGCCTTCAGCAACATTATATGCACGTCTGTCAATAATGCACTTTGCTCCTCACAAGCTAACGCTGCGCAAAAGTCTTCAAATCGGAATGGCGAGAGACGCACCAAGTGGCGAAAACGTCGGAGTACTTCATAAATACTGAGGGCTCGAAAAACGTGTGCATTAGCTATGGATAGATCCTCCGAGGAATCGGGCAAGTCTAGCGCTGCATATTGCCGCCCTTCCTGCAGCCACACAGGTTCTGGGCTGGGCGGTCGTGGAGGCCGGCCAACTCCATTTTGGTTAAAGCTACATACGGAGAATTCCGATTCGCTCTCGTTGGCTGCTTCCAGGCTCTCGTCGTCGCTGGGCGTAAGTAGCATGTCATCCTCATTATCTGATTTATCTTCGTCGGAATCTCCAAAATCAGATCCGTAGTGATATTCTGACTCGTACCCTATAAAAGAGGACACGTAGATTTATTAGAACGTTTATTTTTCCAAATTTTACTTTTCAAGCCAGGGCCTGAATTATAACCTGTCATTTTGTTCCATTACTTTTGTAGGGATACATCCACTTTGTTGTGAATCGAACTTGGGTAAGTTCCGATATTGGAAACAAATAAATTGTACAAAAAAATATTTTAAGCGTTTATGAATCAAATACAACAATGTTAAATTATTGTAGATGTCCTAGCATCTTACAAACCCTAATTTTAAATTTTAATTATATTCAATATTTTATGTTTCAAAACAAAGATTGAAATAGGAACAGACGGACTTGTCCGTATCGACTCCCCTAGAAATCCTAGAAATACATAGGTATATTGATATCTGATGTGGTCGAAACTGGAGCACCTGACCAAAGGGTAGGTATGCAAAGTTCTACTGTCTAGTTTCGAATGCCAGAAAGTCCGTGATTTGTCGGTAACCCACCTTTCCTTCCGGAGTAGCTGCTGGTGTTGGGTTGCACGGTGGATTTGCGTCCGCGGCCCCTCTTGGCGGCGCTTCCGCGGTTGCGACTGATATTAGCGTGGTTGTTGTGGCTGCTCCGGCTCCCCTCGTCGCTCTGCGGGGAAATACCCCTGGAGGCCGACGGAGTGCTGGGCTGGGACTTTCCCTCGCTGAGATACTTGGGCTTCTTGAGCAGCTGGTACTGGAAGCGTCCTGAACCGCGCTCATTGGGCGTCTTTGGCGGCCGACCACGTTTGCGACTGCCGCGACCGCTCATTTCGGTTGTTTTAATGATGCTCTATCTGGCTTGTTGTGTGGGTGGTGCGTGTGTGGGTCCTCTCCTCAGATTCGGGTCCGATTTAGATCTGAAAGAAGGAATTATCCATTCAGTTGAGTACCATTTCTCACTCGCACCCAGCTATTTACGGACACATTCAAACACACATTCACCCGACGGCGTATGCGGGGAAAAATCGATCGGATCCCCAGTACTTGATTGCTGGCAGGGCACCTTTTGTTTAGATCGCGCACATTTAGCACAACAAAAACCCGCCAAAACAGCTTGTTCCGTTCAGAATGTCGGTTCCCTTATTAAATATATTAAGTACATGTATTCAAAACACATTCTCAGCTTCTAATGCTGGCAAACGCACTGGCCAGCGCCACCGAGTGTGCATGTGTGTGTGCGAGGAAATGAAGCCAACGCACATTGTCCGCCATTTAAAGATCAGAGAAAATTTTCGCGACCGTCCAAATGCCACTGTTCGTTCAGAATCCACGCAAGTCTTCACTGCACAAATTACCCAGCATGTTGGGGAACAATTGCGGACGATTTAACACAATAATTTCACGTATTTTTAACTATCTTCTGCAAACTGCGAGAGCCACTTTTACCTAACATTTCAGTTCTGAACATAACTGGACGGTGTACAGTCGGCCAATCACAGCGACTCTTCTATTTCTCGGTGCCAGAAGCGACCTCTGGCGCTCGGGTCGGGGAACTAAATAACTATGGTTGCACAAACGATATTAGCAGGGTTGCTTTCGGCATTTACACTGCACCGCACTGACAGATGGAATTTGAAACTGAGCGCGCGATTTCGCGGGCGTTTAAATGGATACTGTTCTGATAGTCATGCCATTTATTGAAGAGACACACGTAAATCTTTTGAAATAAATGTTATCACTATCAATTTTAGGTCCACGTTCAAGTTTAGTTTTGTTATTTTTCAAGTTTAAAATTTTAAATTTATTTCAGTAGCTGGTGAGCATAACAAGTAAATATATAGAAAGTTTCCTTATTACCAGGGAATATACAAAAAAATACTGTATTTCGGATGATCCAGTGATATTCCGTTATGCTCACAGCAAATCAAGTGATTTTCAAAACCATTTCACACACTTTCATACCTCCAAAGAAAAATCAAATCAAAACTATGTATAGCTAAGAAACGCCAGTGAAACCTGCAGAGCTGTTTGTAGCCCTGTACACATTGCTATCTTATCACCAACCCACCGATTTTATGGCAGAAAACCGACTCTATTCGCTAGTATTACTTTATTAATCAACCTCAGTGGTTGCATTCCCAATAATTACCAGCGAACTTCAGTTATTCCACATGTCCGTAAACACTAATCTATATTAAAAATCTTAACAATTATCCATTGTACAATTGAAATGAATGTTTCACTCAACTAAAAATTCAACCTACGTCATTAGTGCGTGATATTTGAAATTTAAACCCGTTCATTTTATAAATTCCATTTCAATGAGTGTAATTTTCCAAGTATTGATCGATTCTAAGGAATGTGCTACCAGCTAACTTACACATCAATCTGACGTCATGTGTTTTATAATGATAACGCAAAGTAGAGAGGAATAACACTCACTCTTTTAATTTCTTACAGATAAGATAATTCGTATTGCTTTAACGAACGTAAAAATGCTTTTGTTTACATGGTTGTTGTGTCCACAGATTCGCATTGTGCTTCTTCGATAATAGGAGTTTTTACTATATGTGACTTGCATACATATATCATTCCAGATTGGTTAAGGAATAAATTCAATATGAACTTAGGTTATTGGAAAATTATCTTAGCTTTAATCAGTTTAAAGGCATATTCCAAATCTTCGGCGCAAACAACCCCCGGACCTGGACCCAATAACTTAAAGGAATTGATTAAATCAAGGTAAAAAATGGTGATAGCTATAGTTTAATAGAAAAATAATAGAAATGTTTCTTGCATGTGCCTGCGTATTTGGATAAACTTAGTATTAATCCAAATGACACACTAAATACAACATCCACCGGCCTCTGGGATGAAATAATATCCTCAACACTAATTGTGAATGGAACCTTTACTACTACGGAAACTACAATTACTGACGCCGGAGTTAAGCCCGCTCAGAGTTCTATAGAGAAGCCATCAGAACCAGCAGACTGCTCCCAGCGTGAAAAGTACAGAAAACAACCAATTGCAAAGAAATCTTCCCGATTACGAAAATGCTGTCCACATGGAGAAAACTTAGATATTTATCGCGAAAATCAAAGTGATTCCATGTGCGACAACGGTATTTTGAATTTTCAACCGTCTATAATAAGTGCGGTTCTGTTTGATAACTGCATTGAAGACTTGGAGATCGAGACCACGCTAGACTACGACATTGGAAATCCATGTAACAGGTATGTAGATATGCCAATAAAAACATGAATAATCTGGCAGTACTATACTAAATATTATACTTCAAGTCTAGCTCCCTTATATATGACGATGAAGAGGACGTTTTTTTCATTTTACAAGACGGCTCATTGTTAATTATTGACAAGTTCGGCAATGAATCGTATACAGTCCAAGAAAATTACTGTTTGGATATTGATAAATCTGGACATTTTTTTGCCTTTACATGTGTTACGCAAGTTGAAGAACAAATTGCTTTCGCAAAAGTAATGATGATTATTAAAACTGTACTTCCTAAAAAAACTAATTATTTTAATAATTTCAGGTAATTTTTGTTGCTGTTTTAATGCTAATATCTATGCCCTGTCTTTTATTAGTTAGTTATTTGCACATGACACTTCGTTCGTTGCGTAACTTACATGGTCTCTCCTTAAGTTTGATGTCTTTGTGCTTGGCTTCTGGATACTTTGTGCATTCAGTGGTGCATATATATGGCATCCCTAACCAAGGATTTATTGGCTATGTTATACAGTTTTGTATTTTAAGCTACTTTTTCTGGTACTTCTGTATATGCTTCAATGTTCTCTTAAATGTGTGGTACAAGTTGCCCTGCTGTATCCAGCTTTCTAAGCCTTGGGCCACGTTTAATTTTGCGTGCTACACTGTTTTGGCCTTTTCTGGACCGGCTACTATAGTTGCGTTAACAGTTCAAAAGGGTTTGCCAGGAATGCCGTCCTACTTCCTGCAAGGCAAGTTAATAGCAACAATAATATTAAATATAATTCAATTAAAAAACATTTTTTTTATTTGAAGGCCTCACGGAATCTATACGAGACTCACAGCGGTATTTTATACCTCCAGTTTCCACGATTCTTTTTCTTAGTTTCTTGGTAAGCGAATTCATCCATAAAAAGTAATATATTTTTTACCATATTTACATCCACAGATTAACATCATATCATTCTTCGGATTTCAACGTATAAACGGGTACGAAAAAGCTGAAAAAGGGGATCAAGCAGAGCGAAATTTATTATTTGATCAACAAAAATACGAAGACGTAAAAAAGGAGTAAGTGTATTAATTTTTTTTGTCGTTAAAATACCAATAATATCTTTGATTACTTACTTACAGCGCCAAATGCGTCAGCTTACTTGGAATAATTATGGTCATAAGCTGGCTACTCGAAATAGTCACATTTTACTCGGGATCGAATTCCAATTACCTGCTTCTTTGCGACATGGTAAATGGTCTTCAAGGAGTTTGGGTACTGCTAATATTTCTTGTTGTGCGGAGGCGTCGCACAATAATTTTAAGGTGGTGGTATGATCGGGGCTCCCACGAACTTCAAGGAACAGAGCTGCAAGCTCTTAGTAATAGTAACAATCCCACATAGACATACAATTTTAATATAAATACTAATTTTCACATAATGTTTCCTTTTATATCACAGAAAGTTGATTTAAGATCATCTTTAAGAGCACGGCGGTGTGCTCCCAATACTTGTTAAATACAAGGGAATTTTACCTAATTTAAAAATACTAATTTTCACATAATGTTTCCTTTTTATATCACGTATTCAATTCTGGAATATTTAAGGCGAAAAATATGATTAATTTATATAAAATATTTTAGCAGAGCTCCAGAAAGTTGATTTAAGATCATCTTTAAGAGCACGGCGGTGTGCTCCCAATACTTGTTAAATACAAGGGAATTTTACCTAATTTAAAAAAACGGGAAAAATTAGTAACAATTCTATGGACCAGTTTCAGAAAACTCTCCCCTTCCAGGCCGGACAACAAATTTAGCATTTTGTATTTAAAATACAACTCGGCCCAAAAATCATGAAAAATATTTAAAAGTAAAAATCTTAAAACATGCTAGTATATCAGAAAAATATTTAAAAATTATGTAAATTGTTGTTTATTTAGACTTACATATAAATATTAAATGTTTGTTGTCACTAATATGGTCATATAAAGTTAAATAGTCCATTTATTTTAAGAATGTTTTACCATCTATGCTAGTACTCTAAAAGGAAATGTGTAATTATGTAGGCGGTCCGAACCAAAATGAGCCATTTCATGTTTTTAATGGATTGCGATTGTTTTTAAATAAGATACCTTACGATAAATAAGAAAACGTTTCTTTACGTTTCATAACTACGTAGTGGCGATTTCATCATAAGAATAAATGTGTATTTACATGTTATATGCTACGTATATGGGATCCAATTGGTCGGCCAGAAAGCCATCCCGTAAATGCATCCGTTGCTTTTCGCCCCGACTATTAATAGGTACCACACCTGGAAACAAAAAGTTATTACTTAAGTGAATTGATACATTTAGATTACAAACCTGGGTCAACGACCACAACAACACCAACTATTAGCTGATGGTCTTCTAATACTGTGTTTGTCACCAAGGGAACCAAATCCAAAGCTTCTGATTCATTGCCATCTAGTTCGACAACTACGACTAATAAATTAGTCCACGTGAAAACGGCACTGCGTATAAAACATTGAATAAAATTTGTCATTACAGGTTGCTTTTCAAGTCTTACCACTCAGCTATTTTTTTGTGACAACGCATTACGGAATTTTCGATATCAATTGGATGATAGTTCATGCCACGTAAGGAGATCACTTCATCAACAGCTCCAACTACATACACAGCGTCGTGTAGTTCCTGGTCACTCGAGTTACCTGCGCCGGCAATTAGGCTATGCTCAGAATTTGCACCCAAGGAAGCATTTGAAAAATTTAATTGCAATTGACTCATGGAATTCAACGATTCTGTATCACTGTCGCGACTAGCCACACTCGGTGTAGTCTCGTCAAGTAGTGAGGCTGCTTGAGAGCATTCGGTGCGGCGTAAGAATCCTAAATATCCAGTACGTGCATATAATTCAGAGGTGGCGCCAGTTACCAATTTGGCGTTGAAGTGATCATTGTAGTCAGTTTCATCGCCATAAATTGTAAAGTATCCATTTGCATTGTGGGGAGCTTGAACCTAACAAAAAGATAACACATTAGACATGGTTAAGACAAATGTCGTAAAAAATTACCCAAATTTCTCCCAAATGCGAATCGCCACAGTGACCCTTGGTATCCGGATTTGCTATGATCACTTTTACTCCTGGTAGAAGTTTTCCTGATTCAATTACACACAGCGAATTTGGAGCACCGCGCTCCACCAAAGCTACTCGATTATTTCGCAGTGCTCTCATATCAACGTAAACCTGAGCACTCTCTGCAGAACTAGCTCCTTGCACACAAATGGCCGGATTCACACGACACCCAAATGAAGTGGAGACACAGCGAGTATTCAGACCAAGCGCTTGGAACAGCTTGCAGAACTGTTGTGTTAGCTGAACCCTCGGGCGCTCTTCCGCAACTACAACACACGTCCGCACGCAACGCAAGTCAATGTTTCGTTGCTTCAATGAGGGTATAGAATTACTGAGAGCTTTCGTACATAATTCTATCACGCCATATGAGCAGAAGGTGTCGCGAACACGATGTTGCGAGAGAGTTGACAGCCACAAACTGGGATTAGTTTCAACTTCGTAGGGCGCAATAAGAATCGAATGGTGGCCACTATATACTCCGATAAGAGTCCACATTACAAAGCCAAGGCCGCAATAGGGATCCAAACATAACGCAACATGACGAGAAGGATACAGCTCACAGGCCAATTTTAAACTGGCGCACAGACTAGATAGAGATCTGTTGGATAAACAAAAGTTACAATAAGAGTTTTTTCAATGCGATGTAATTTTAACTACCGATGCGTTATGTTAACTCCGCTTAGACGGCCACAAGTTGACACGCTGAAATCCAAATAGGCGCTAGAGTCAAAGGAGACCGTGGCTATGCCGGCATATTTGCGTTTTGGGTTGTCATCAATATCTAATATGGGTGGCCATGTCTTTGGATCAATAGAGGTTGCGGCCTCTCGGGATTTTAATAACTTAATTATCGGTTGAATAGAGAGCACAATTCCACTTTTTGAGACATCAACAATCATGCGGACAGTGGGTAATGTGGTATTTAAATTTTGTGGATGTGGAGGCCGTATGGTAATTGGTATAGCACCCAAATATAGGCATCCGTAAAATGCGCACAATAAATCAAGTCCTGGGGGAAATATAAGCGCTGCAAAGAAATGTGGTTATTACAATTTTTATTAAAGCGTCTATATCGAAGAATTCTTACCAACATGATCGCCTGGCTCTATTCTTCCTCGCTCTTGTAACAATGCCGCTATTTTCTCTGCCCGTTTGTGTAACTCCGAGCATGTCAGAGTTTTCGCAATGGCACCTAAGAAATAAATCTAGAATATATATACTTACAAAAATATTGAACCTACCCTTAGAATTCAGCAATGTAAATATAATGTGATCTGGGGAAGTGCCTGCTCGCCAACGCAATACACCCGTTATAAGTTGCGGCTGTTGAAATATCGACAATTTCAAAATTCACATTTCCATTCAAAATAGGCATTTTGACCAACCTTTCGCTCACAGTCTTCGGCTAGTCCAACATCCCGTCCGTGGGCTTCAGCGAGGCGATTACCCTGCACTAAATTTCCAACCATCACAGAGGCTGGTCCTACACCCGTGTCTGTAATACCACATCCAGATGATGAGCTTAATTTTGCGGCAGTTTGCACACCTTATTTTGTTTGGGGAATGGTTAGTAGTAGAATGATTTGTCGTTTTTGTACAAGGATTCATTACAAAAATGATTATTAAAGCGATTTCATTAGTTATGTTGGCATTTGTGTTTGTTGTTGATATTATACAGTGTTATTATTTTTTGTTTTTGCAGTGAGTGTTGTAGTGGTCATAGAAGTAATCGCAGCATTGTCGAAGTTTGTGGTTAAAAATAGAGGAAAGCAATATTTGTATTTAATAAGGTAAATAAAGCACAGAAAGTCCAACAAAAGCCAATTATTTAAACGTATTCAATTCAGTTGATCTCACCTTGATGCAATTCTCGTGGCTTTGGTAGATTGGTAACGCATGTATGTGGACACATCAAAACATTCGCCGGGTGAAGGGAACCCTCCAAAAATCTTCGTCTTGCCTCACATAAATGAATGCCCCCAAGAGGAGTCTTGGGCAAATGATTTGGTGGAACCAATGCCAGGCAATAAATGCCAACCTGATGAATCGAGTCTACTGCCTGCAGAACGCGTGACATCCATTGGAAACTTTCTTCCTCAGAGCAGTCGGGACGTTGTTCAGCAATGACACACACGCGTTCGTCACGTAGTACTTTAATGCTAAACACAGCTATACGACCTCGGTAAATGAATCTCATCGGTTCCACTGCTAATACTGTGGCAATTATGTCATCCGCATTGTGCTTTCGCCCGGTAACCGTCATAAGACCATCGCGGGATCCGCAGACAAAGACTAAGCCCCCAGGACCAAGAAAGCCCAGAAGCCCTGATCTCACGTAAAAGTCTTCGCCAATCGGTTTGGAAATAATGTTCACTGTGCCATTTCCATCTTTTGGCGGTTCGAATTCTTCCAATAGAGGTTGAACTTTAAAAGTAGAATTCGTCATTCCATCGAGACCAAAGTAGCTAGCGCTTGTGGAACCACTAGTAACGCATATTTCACCGACTTGATCGGTTTTGCAAAGCACGGGAGATCCTTCCGAACGCACGACCACCATTTGTGCTGCTGGCATAACTTGACCACAGTCTTGCAAAGTTAGGGACGTTAACGAGTCTTCGCTGTCTACTCTCACTACTCCATGTGAAAGTGCTGCCATGGAAAGCACACCGCGTCCTGTAGCTGATGGACTAAATCCACAAGATCCTCGTCCAGGTCGACGAAGGGAAACAGTAAATACTTCAGAGCTACTAGCACATGGACAAATCGCGTCTGAGCGTAATCCTTTTGCTTGAAAAACGCTCAAGAACTGGTCGCACGATGAAAGTGACCAGGGATTGGCTCCATCGGCTACGAGCAACATACGCAGAGAAGAGAGCGATATATCCTTGTGATCTTTAGTAGCTAGCAGGCCCCAATGTAGATCGCGACTTTTAACCAAGCAGCAAGAAGCCCGGTGTTTTGTTATTAATTGCATCCAGCTGGATGGTCGCAGCTTCATCAAGGCATAGGGTATGAAAATAACATGCATACCATTCAAAACGGAAGTCAAAACTGAATGCCATAGTCCAACTTCACGCTTGAAATCCAACACACACACAATTGTTTCGCCTTCGGTGTAATGACAGGCCATAGTCAAAGCTCGGCAATGATTGATCATCGCTGCGCGGGTAACAGTGACACCTATAAAATATTTACAATTTTTACAAATGTTTGGTAACTAAGGTAGGGTACCCTTACCCATAACACTGCCTTCTTTATCAGTCGTGTATTCTATATAGGCTGCAGCTGAATCGTCGACCCGTAAATTGCCCACATTGAATTCCTTAGGAGGCTTAGGTAAATGCTCGGTTACAAACCACTGCAAACGTGGCCAACCCTTTAACTTAGCTATTTCCCCCGTAGTGGATGATTTGGGTAGACCTTTTAAGCAAGCCTCCGAGGTTAGTGCCACGGTTATGCCACAAGAACTTAATAAAAATCCCACTTGCTGCGGAGGTGTATCCGAACTAGAAAGCGGTAACTCTATTGGAAGAGGCACTAAGCCCCGAAACATGCAACCATACCAGGCTGTAATAAAACTGTAAGAAAGTTGATTACATTTTTTCTTATAAATCAAGCATATGTACATGTCTTTTTTACTAACCTTAAGGGGTCGTTATTGGGATAAACCAAAGCAACACGATCGCCTGGCTTGAGGGTTACTTGCTCAGGTCCCTTGCTGAATATTTTCGTGGACAAGGCGTACGCAATCTTTTGTGCGCGCGAAAGCAGTTTGCCATATGTTAAGGTAGTTGTAATCTTGCCATTAGGATCGAGGACTGTAGCCATGGGACTTTTAAAAGAATTAGTGCCATATCGTTGCAGTGCGCACTCGAGAGTACGCGGAAGTCCGGCTGGTATGGACAGTTGCTCGCCTTGCACAGGAGTCATTGTGCTGCCCTCCGGTTTTGGAGCATTCGGATCTTTCGTGTTGGCAGCAATCTCAAGCTCAATGTCGTTATCTTCATAGAACTCCGGCAGCGGTCGGCGCTTAGGTCTTTTAAGGGTGTTTAGCAGTTGCTGTATCTTAGCCGACACTTTCCACTTGCCATTGGCATCGGCCTCGTTTAGTTCGTTTTGAGAAACGTTAACATATCGTGTCACTCGGTCCGCAGCTCGATGTGCATTATTAAATTGTGTGATGTCAGGAGCGTTGACTAATAAAAGAGCGAAAATAAATGTATTACTTATAAAGTTAAGCCTCTTACACAGACGACGTGCATTTAAGTTTAATTGATTTCATTTCATTTTTTATTGTGAATTCAATTACGTACATTGCTTTTGCTTGAACGCTTTGTCAGAAAAGTCACTCTCCCGCTTGTATGCAATCGGCGGGGCGTCCGTGCTTGATGCGTCTGATGTTGGCTGCACAAAATAAATTCTTCTATTAAATAGCATTCTTTGAAATGGGCCAATCTGGGGCACGAACAAAAAGGCTCCAGATCTAATTAATATATTACTCACAAGTGGAGGTAAATTTTGCGGTGGCCGCCTTTCTGGAGCGCTATTCGATGATGAATACTTCTGATTTGGCAATTGGTTCTGTTTTACATCCGGCCTCGAATGCTGCTGTGAACCCATCGATGATTCACGAATTGGTGGTTTTATTATAGGTTCGGGTGGCAGAATGCTGTTGCTAATATGATCCCGCGGATAATTGTACTCCTTGTCGGGGGAAATGGTCTCCTCGGGTATGGATTCGTCATCCGTCGATGAGTCCAGCTCATCGTTGCACCCAGGGCTTCGGTTCAGGACAGATGTGCGCTTTGATGGCATCGGAAGGCTGGGCTTGGGGCGACCTTTCAGAGCCGCTAGTGCCTGCTGCACTGCCTCCTGTCGTACTTCTGGGGGTTGAAAGTTCACAGTAAACTGTCGTTGTTCATTTGCACTACTTACCAGAATGATAACGTTTCTCATTGTGCGTTACTTTTCGCTGTGTGCGTCGCTGACGATGCTGACTATTATTTGTTGACTGCTGATTCTGGAAACCACTGGGCTCGCGAGTATTCTGATATCCCGGATCGCCGACCGCTCCGCCCTGTGGTCGCATATTCTCGTAGCCAGGGGCCACCACATTTCCGCCCTGAGGCGTCGATGACGCGCTTACGGAGGATGACTGATGAAAGTCGATCTTTTTGGAATGTCTTTGCTGTGAGGAGGACAGGGAGGGTACTTCGGTAACATAGCTATAGCCCTCGCTGGACACTATGACGCCGTCGGTATTGATGTTTCCGTGGCTGTTGCTATTGTTGGCATCTTTCACGTTGTAGTATGGCGGTGGCGGCGTGCTTTTCACCTTGTCGCCTTTCCACAAAAGGATGGTTGGAGGAAGGGGAAGTAATGTCAGCCACCAAATGCAAAATTATTCCGAGCCCCATCCACATACCTTCATGCTTCTTGAGGAACGGCTGCAGCAGCTTCGCCCGCTTCTTTTCGTAGCCCTTCTGCGTAATGTCTCCTGAAAATGCAAATGGGAATGGGATTTGATGTCATTAATATTAGTCATGGAATAGCAACACAACCATGATCAAGATGTTCTTATGCTGAACGCCCCAACACATGACATACACACACTTTTCTTTTAATTGGTGCCTGGCTGTGTGAGTGGGCTTCAGCAAGGAAAAGCCAAGAACAGAGCTTGTAATTTATAAACCGAATTGGAAGCGGTGGCTGTTCAATTGGTTGGAGTCCAACATATATACACAATTTAATTTTTCCCAAACTCACTGCCAGCCTAACAACAATATTGGATTTTCGTGTGTACCAAAAACAGGCGAAAATTTGTATATGTACCTTCCGAGAGCTCCAAATCCAGTTCAGCGAGCTTCTCGCGAACATAGCCAGGTAACGAGGATGTGTGCTCCATGGCCGGAGAGTTTATAGTGACGTCCTCGTTTTATTCGATGGTCCTCCTTCGACTTAGGCGTTTAACTTTTAGTTGGGCGCAGTACACAACACACCCAGACACCGCTACTTTCCCACTTCGCTGTCAAAAATCGATCGATTTGCCATTCATTTTACTTCACATTTTGCCGGGGCAAATCAATACTTCCGCACTTCCGCAGCCCAAATGCATCGGATTGTAAGATGGATTTACGAATGTCTTTTATGAATTTGCACAATGAAAGTAAACAAAGAAAAGTAGCCGTACAAATCGATTTTATGAGCTAGCGAAAATTTGATAACTATTTCCCCGTACTATTGGGCTATGGTTTTTATCGTTTTTGCAAACACGGTCGCACTGGTTCGATAACAAAAGTCTAATCGAATACTTATTTTTAAATCTGTGTACTTTGTTTTTAAAGAGTTGGTTCGGGCCTTTCTTATTTTAATTGTATCTATTTTACTCTGAATCGAAACTGGAAATTTTCCAGTTCCGTGTGCAGCCCTGAAATGTTGCACGCTCAGTATCGGGTAGTATCGAGTTTGACGACATCGATAGATTGCGACGACTAAAAAAAATGCGTGAGTTTATTTGAAAAATGCTGCTCGTCTTGAAACTAATTATACTTATGATGCAGAGAACTTGAAGATTCAGGAGGAAATCAAGTCGTTGAAGGGCCTAGGCCAGCACTTCGAGGAGCAGTTGAAGCTGGCCAGCGTAGAGTTGGGCGACTTATCTGACGAAGATCTGGCACTTCTTGACAGATGCGTGCAATATTATGCACTTTCCCACATTCACGACTTCAATCTGAACTACTTGTGGGACTTTTACTCTGCCAAGAAGAGGGACTGCATCGAAAACAGGCAGACTATAGTGCAACAACGCATAGAGTTGCAGCGCATCAAGTCCGCCATCGAGGAGGCAGCTAGGGACGTAGCCGTGTTGGAACGGTAATGGTGAACCGATCCCGGTAAATCGCAACTAAACCCTTCTGTTGCAGGTTTAAGGGTGCTGCGGAAGGACGACTCCTCTCTGATGTCGTTGTTTTGCAGCGAAACAGCCAGCACCTTGCCACCAAACAGGCCTTGTTGGACAGACAAAAAACACTCAAGATGCCGAATGACTTCAACATTGAGAACATCATTGAGAAAGTGAATTCGCTGGAGCGGCGCTAGTGATTGCCATCGACTTGGTTTTTTAAAAAATTATTTAATTGTATTTACTCAGTAATGCAAAAACACTTTACAATAACATAAAATCTGCAAATTTAAAAGACAATGTTGAGGTTTACAAGGTTAGCATGCTTCAGACAAGCAGCATTATAATATGCTTTACGAAGGACGAGCGTTCACAAAAGGTTCCAATTGATGCTAGGTTGTGTCAAATATTTATTTAAAGGATCATGATTGAAAAAACTAGAAGACCAAACAATTATTAATAATTTTCCAGCTGCTTAAAGCATACAAAAAGTGTACTGTGTTCTTCCATGCCATTGCTCATATGTATGTATGTATTTCCAATGTGGTATATGTATCATATATATTGGTGTGTATAGATAGAATTAGTAATTTCATATTCTTTAAGTTGTTGCTTCTTGTTATGTATATAAAGGGCGGGTATGTGGCAGACAAACATTTCGGCTAGCAACGCGCATCACGCCACAGGCCTACTCCACGTTTCCAACCATCTTTTAGCGGAACTCGGGCGCATCATCCTGTGTTATGTCGCCGTACTTCCAGATGGCCAGATGCGCGGCTAGAGCTGCCTCCTGTGCGGCCCTGTATTGGTCTACAAGGTCCTTGAGCTTACGCTCACGACGCTTCTCGGCCAGTACGAGACCCTCGGCGACAAGCTGCTTTCCAAAATCGGCTTTAGTTGTCGGATCGTGCAGCGTGGCCAAATTCGGCGCTCCAGCCACCTTTAGTTCCACATTGAGTTGAACCTTGTGGTTCAAAACGTCTTCGGAGAAGGCACGCAAGGCTTCTTCCTTATCTTCGTTGTCAGAAGGCAGGACGACTAAGGCCAGAGCATATTCCGTGGCGTACGGTTTTTCGCTGCTGAAGGCTGGGGGCAAGGCTGCCAAACGGCTTGTGGGAAGTGTCTGCAAAGAGAATTTCGTGTTAATACTTTCACAATTGATCACTTCCAGCTTTCATTAGGTTTGGATGTGTCGCAACTCGAAGACATTTGCAGCATGGTTTTGGCGCCCCCAGCCACTTGCGCTCTTGCCTCGCACGTATTTCATCCTGCTACTTTGGACAATGGTTGAGCCAAAAAATATGGAACTACCTCTGTACCTTTGAAGAGAATATCATACGACTTGAAACGGGGAACACATTTATCGCAGCTGTAGGGTTTATCTTACGCCATCACGCAACGTATATAGTCATTCGGGGATGCATATTTGATATGGCAAGCTTATGACTCATGCGTTTCACTTCAAGCCGGAAACGGATCTAAGGAACTTGCTAAGTATTCTCTGTACTTCATATAAACTAGACTTACCTCCTTGTTGCCATAATCGATATACAGGACGGTAGCGTTACTGCCCTGGACTCGTTCCACCTTGGCGCGGTACCATTGATTATCGAGAGTGAACTGAGCGGCCACAACGTCTCCACGCTTAGGTGTGTACGATCCAGCGATTGGTGGATTGGACTGGAAGTCGGCGTGAAGTTTGCTCATTAGGCTCTCTAGCTTGGTTCCGTTCTCAACGGACTGAGCGAAGAATGTCAGAGTTTCGGTAATCTCAGTGACAATTACATTTTCGTAATTGACTTTGCGCTCTACCACCACCTTATCCTCCTTCTCTTCCTCAACAACAACTTTTTCCTCAGGCACTTGTTCCACATAGTTGGTCCAGATGTTCTTCTTGGCGGCCTTGGCACGGTCCTCGGCACTCTTCAACTGGCGGTAGTATTCAGATTTCTCGGCACTGAAGTGCACTTCCGCAAGACCCTCTTCCACCAGAGCAACCGACAGGTTGGCACCGCTGTCCGTCCAGAGCCACCCGATCACTGAAGATCCTGCCTTATCGGTGGTATCGATATGCACGGAAACGTCCCGTTGCAAGACACGCTCGCGGGTAAAGGTCAGAGCCTCGTCGCCATAGGGTTCTCCTTCTTGGGCAGGAACACCATTTAGCGCTGGGCGGGAAGAGCGCGGACATGAAATGCCGGCAAGCAGGAATGTGACCAAGCAGCTGTCCTTTGGCACAAAGATTCGGAGGCGGGACCCGCTGGCAACAAATTCCACGATGGCCTCTGAGCGGAGAGCACGCTGCCACGAAGGCAAGTATTGAACCTTAATACGGGAATGGTCAACGGTCAAGTCGTTGACCCGCAGTGTAGCGTTATCCTTCTTTGCATGCAGTCCCTTCAGTCCCTTAATGGCTTGCTGCTCGGCAGCAATCAGCTGATCATAGGCGGAAGATCTCTGATCGTCGTCTTGGCGGTAGCGAACACATGTAGCCAGGCCCTTGGCCACCATGGCCTCAGCAACGTTTTGCCCGCCAATCGAGACGGTATAGCAGTATTTCTCAGGGAAGTTCTCGCGTGGGGGCGAGATGTAGTCCAAGTTGCATTGCACCTTCTTATTGATCAGCTTCTTGCGCAGAAACTCGCGGGCGTCAAACATGTGTGGAATTTCATAAAGTGGCCGGTAATTCTTTCCACGTGGTGGGGCCTTAACGATTTCCTCGCCGTCGGTGCCAACCACCGCACGCTGGTCGCGTGGCGGCCTGATGGACGAAAAGAAGACCTTCTTTACTTGACCGTTGGAGAGGCGTACATTGACAGCATCGCCATTGAAAACCTCCACTACGGTTCCGGCAAAGTCCTTTTCCTTCGAGTTGAAAGCGGGTGTTTTTGCTTGATAGTCTTGCCATTGGCGCAGGCGTTTATCCTTGGCAATTCGCTCCGCAGCACGCAGCTTATCGGCGCCTAAAAGGGGAACGGTAAACGTATTTTAGTGTCAATATAATTCTTTTGCGAAATCTGGTTGGCAGATGTTGATGTCGACGGGGTGAAATGAACGCAGCGACAGTAATCAGTCACAAAATTCTTGGAATCCGTCTTTTTTCTGGCAGCCGGTTGCAAACAGTGAACATCACAACCATAGGTTATTTACCAATTCGGTGCTGTGCTGTGCAACCGAGCTGCGGACTTCGCTTAAAAAAGCTGTTTAACTCACCAGTCTTCATAACAGCCATGGACCAGTCCACGCACTTGGCAAGTCCCTCGCGCAGGAGTGACTCTGCAATGTTTCCCTTTGGGTACAGAATCGTTCCTATGAAGTTGGAGTTGTTAACAGATTCCAGCCTGATTTCCACATCCCGTTGCAAGAGGCGGGTCTCTACGTAGTAGCGTGCCTCGTCGGCGAAAGGCACCTTCACACTCAGATCCGGTTTGCCATCAGCATCCAGCTTGACTCCTGGACACCGAATGCCCGAAATCATCAGCGTGATGTAGTGGAAGTCGGGCAGCAAGAACGCACGGACGGTGGAGCCATCGCGCACGTGCTCGATGATCGCCTTGATGGGCTTTCCTCCATAGATATCGACCAAATGGGCGGGGTTCTCGTGGGCCCACTTAATGTTGCGCACCTTGTCGGCGACAGATGCGTTGGACGACCACTTGCCGCGGCCCGCGGCTCGTGCCTGGTCCTCCAACTCGATGAGGGTCTGCTGCTCGGCCGTGGGGCGTCCCTCGCGGCGCACCGAAACCAGACCCTCGCGCACAATCGACTCGACCACATTCTCGCCAGTCTCCTTGTCCTTGCCGATCCACACGAAACCGTACTCCCGGTTCGAGTTGGCTGGCTTGTCAAACGTGAAGGTCACCTCAACGCCAATCAGCTTCTTGCGCAGGAACTCTCGCGACTCCCAGGCCCAGGGCTCGTCCTTGGTCTCGTCGCCACCAGCGCCGGGACGACGAGCCAGTTTCGGTGCCAGGACATGAGAGAAGGTGATTTGTTTCTCCGGAGGCGGGGCACCCTTGGTCGCGCGGATAACTACAGTGTCGCCGGAGAGAACCTGGAACAGTCCGAGTGAGGTTAAAATTCAATGCACGTGTGGGCTAGAGACTAGAGGTGGACGGATAACGATGGCCCTATCGCCACTTGGTCCAACGCGACCAATAGCACTATCGATATGTCGAGTATTTTTGTTAAAATCACGTGAAATTGGGAGTTATTTAGCGACTCAAATTTTACCCCGCAGAAAGCTAGGGAACCAGAACCAAAACTCGGCTTGTGCGTGAGCTGGGTGTGTAGTTAATTAAATAACAACATGTGCAGTTTCCTGCAGATAGCGCCTGCGCTATAAATCTTCCGCATATGTAGGACATATTGAAAATTCAAGTACCGGTCGCTCGTCGGATTTGGTAAAAAAAAATTCGATGAATCGACCCTAACAGAAAACAGGCCTTCAAACCGGTTTAGGGTGCAGAAAAGTAAGAGGCATCTCTTGTACGGGCATCTGCTCAAATATGTACTGGATGGGCTCCAGGAAAATGCGTAAATACTCCCATATCCATGGACAAATTCCAAATGACGAGAAGCAAGCGCACAGAGGGCAATATGTAAATGGGCAGGTACTAGGGCGTCGGCTATTACCTGAAAGATCAACAGGTTTTTCGAATGAGGGCGAGACGTCTTTCGGGATGTCGAGACTTTGTTTGCAGGGTGCCAACGTCACCAAGCCAGATTATGCCCGCCAAACTCTGCTCTTCGTACATAGTTGTTATCACTATCGCCATCGACGCGGACAAAAGTCCACGGAGCTGACTGAAGATGGCCATCGAACTCCGGCGGCTGGCAACAAAGCTGCCCAGAGGTGAAAGTATATGCTGCACTAAGCAGGCCCAGGGCCAATTACATTCATTAATAGCAGGAAAGTCCTCCTTCGCACTCGCCTGGGAGGTTAGAAACGAACCCATTCAGCGCATAAATTAGGTCTCGGAGGGTGAAAAAGTGTCAGCGCCGTAAAACAATTTCCGAGGCCCGGCCAATCATCCTCGATGGTGACGCGGAAGGTGACGGTCCACGGCAGCAGCAAGAACAACAACCGCCGCGAAGAAAATCTGCCAGCTTGGCACCTATAACTTTCATTTCTTTGGATCGGACGAGCGTGTGCAACGTGTCACACACACGCACCGAGTCTATACGCGTCTCACTCGCACTTGTCAGAGTTGCACTCGGCCGCTTTCCGCCGCCTTTGCCACGCTGATGAAAGATAGATAGTACATTTCACGTATTTTCTCACTGAGATTCGGGCCAGAAACCGTACTCCCAACACCCAATCCCACAAAACCCCACCACCCCGCCTTACCTGCTTCACAATGCCGGACAACGACTTGGCTGGCGCTGGCGGGGCGTCTTTTGCTGCTCCGGCAGCTGTCGCGCTGTTCGCTGCTGTTGCCATTTTTTCGTTCGAATGCGGGGGAGTTACTAGCAGAGGGCCGTGGCACTTGGCTTCAATAGCTGAATAGTGATTTGATTGCGTTTCGGGGCTAAACACCGCTTCCAACCTAATGAACTTATTTGAGCAAGAGAAGAAC
Organism: Drosophila lutescens; assembly: GCA_037075285.1. NCBI lineage: Eukaryota > Metazoa > Arthropoda > Insecta > Diptera > Drosophilidae > Drosophila > Drosophila lutescens. Next base: position 108,334 of record JBAMCF010000072.1, on the reverse strand, counting down.
CGCACACAATCTAAAAAATTTTCACTGAAATTGAAGTGACCGTGCTGGCTGGGGGTGGGCGAACCGTCCGCGATAGTATCGAGTACTCGGGCCTACCGCTATCGGGTCTTGTGTTCCGATAGCAAGTAACGAGTATCAAATCACTGATATCTTTTACATTTTCGTTAATAATATATGTCCGCGGATGTCAAAAGCTGCCACTACATATAACATACCACTCTGTTGGAAAAAACTTTTTAAACATTTTTTTTACTAATATCAGTAATAATTGGTAATGAGACGGGTTTGGTTATTTATTTATTGTTCATGTTGCACATTTTTATAAAATTCAGTATTAATTTGGCAGTGTTCCAGCCCTACTTGTCCACATACAATCAAATATATCGATACATCGAGTGTGCACTAGCATGAACTTATCGATATCGGACCGCCAGCTGTTCGGCGGCGCATTACGTGATTTCGTATTTATTAAATTTTGTTAAATCGTCAGAACTAAGGCAGAATGAATCAAGCCGATGTGACAAAGCTGATGTCACAGCTGCGCATCGCAGTCAGGCCCAATAGGCGCAACCTAAAGAATGCGGATGGACCGGAGGGGCGGCTGCTGAAGCTGCGTAAGACTGTAACGGCGTTGGTGAAGCACGAGCGCATTGAACTGTTCTACAACCGCGCTGATGAAGCTCGTGGCTACGCGGAACTGGTAAGGAGTCGTCACTGGCCGGTTGATTCAAATTCAAAGCGAAGGTCCAACAATACTTTCATCCTCCCGCAGCTCATTTCCAATGCTATCCGCCATGGGGACCGGCACACGGCCACCATGGAACTGGCCGACTATTGGCTGCTGGAGAAGCAACTGGTGCATAAGCTCTTCAAGGTGCTGGTGCCACGCTATGAGAACTACAATGTTTCCTACACTCGCATGTACAAGGCCCCTCGGGACTATCCCGGTATTTACTATAGGCAGTCTGTGCTGGAGCTCCGTGGCAATCCCTACCCGTCGCTTGTGGCGGATCACTCACAGAACCGAAATCTGCTGCACAACGTGCTGCTCGACGAGGCGAGGAAAGAGTTCAGACGTCAAAAGCTGTCCGAGTTAGTTAACTAATTAGTTTATTGAATTCCCTGGCTGCCTCTTAGTTTGGAGATTGGCACGCAGCTTGTCGCTTAGAATACAGTTAAGACTTAAAAGCCGTTTTATTATAAATGTTTGTATATACACAAATCGAATTGTTTGAACTTGTTTGTTCTGAATTCAGTTTATGGTGTGTAAGTCGAACGTATCCGAAAGGGCTAAAGCTTACTGACATTGCAGTGGCTGAAGTAATCCATTTTCCAATCTGCAGTTTAAAAGAATTAGCGCTTCAGCGACTATTTTTCACAACGGATCACTCACCCTTGCCCGTAAGGCAGGCATCCCGCAACATCTCACAGTGGCTGTAGAAAAATTGGTGCTCATTTGTCGACGCCGCACAGACTGGCAGGAATGGATCGCAACTACTAATAGTCTTACAGGCTGAGGCGTTACCAATCACTGGCAGCGATACAGACAGCGCAAAGAACATTATAAGGTCGGAGATCAGGAACCAAGCCAAATAAATATTCCGCTCGGAGGCACTCGATGAATTATACGTTACTAGCATCTTAAATGCCATCTTCTCCTCGAAATGATTGCACCATAGCAGCAAGAAATTAGGGAGCGGCTCTTAATTCTGTTCCCGATCGGAGTTCGATAAGAATTGTTTTACTTATATACATATATATAATTAATGATTTATATTTTTTAGAAATGCGACTTGTTAACGTTGCTATGTACCTTCCACTCAGTCACAGAATGTAGAAACCGAATTTGGCTGCCTACTCAAACAGCTATCCAACAACTGATAAGCACTGGGGTACCTACGCGCTGATGCATACTAATTCGCTCTTGTTCCTGAACCCCAAAAGTTGCCATGGAAACGAGCTCGGACCACTGGCCAAAGAATCAATGATAACTTCACCTCTACTTTTCACCGGAAGCTTTTGTTCGTTTACTCCCGGAATTCGGTATGAATGGGGTTGTTCAACTGACTGGAACACCGGCTTTGTTCGTAGTTTCGTTCACATTCAATCCAGACGGGCCAGATTTGTCCACTAGTTGAAGTTCGCATAAAATTGCAGATTCGGGTATGCACTTAAATGACTGTTTAATTAGTTCATTTTCACTGGGATTAAAATCGCACAGTATTTGATTTGCGGATCATTTGTCAACAGAAAAAGAGCCTTAAACAAAAACTGCGGATTTTAAATATTCCATTCGAATTTTTTACAAGCAGCGAGCGGTAAGTCGAGTTATAAATTTTACTCGCACTCATAGCTGTATTTACGAAAGCATGCTTTCGTTTAATATAATCCTTTTGTAGGGTTACTTGCTCATTTAAAAAATTATTATTGAATGATGACCGAATCATTAAAGCATAAGTGGAAGATATTCGCTTGCAGAAAATAATATAAAATAACACAAAAATCAAGCAATTTGAAACAAATTGGTTTGGCCTTCGTAAAGAAGTGTCAGGCTGCGTCATCAATTTCATTGTTTAAGGTGCGGCTGCAGAACAAAACGACAGCCTGACCACGTGCAGCCGGGTCAGGTGACTTAATTACATTTGCATTATTAAATTTTATGACAGCTGTTGGGCTCAATAACGCCTACATACTGACCCCAGGTTGTTGGTTACGAGGCGTTGCAGTGCCAATTAAACAGAGGCAACCCCGCACCACTAAGGGGAAAGGAAAGGAAAGCTGCCCTTATTTCTCTCCCCACAATGTCCGTTTTGTCACCTTTTCATCATTCCTACTTTAGAACTGTAGAAATTCCTTTATCTTGGCTCGAATTAAACGGGTTTTTTATATTTGGATTTTTTTTACAGGTGAGAAATTAATCAACAGGTGATTTTTAAGGGCTGATTGTATAAAACGGAGTTGACAATAAAATAAAACTTTAAAAAATACTCGATTATAGAGAATTACTGGGGTTGCAGACTTTAAAGCTGTACAAAATGCATGGAAATTGCCGAGACGTGGGTGGTGCATCGGTGTGCCATCAAAAGAACACACGACGACCAATCGACCACAAATCGCAATAGGGTGGGGCACAATGTCATTATGAGCCAATGGCCTCATTGATTATCCTTACAAAACAATAATGAGCATGCAAGCCATACCATTTTTGTACAGGTGCTAATTGGCATACAATTGTTTCCTAGATGTATGCTTGGAAATATACAAGCTTGGATGTCCTCGACCAGACTTTGACGCATTTATTTTTGCCTAGATAGTAGCCCAGAGGAGCCAGTTAAGGAACACAGAGTTCTGGATAAAAATAGAATGTAAAATATTTATGTGTAGAACATGCGCAGCTCATTGATAAAAGCCCAGGCTCCGGTGCGCACTCTCTCAGTACAAACGACCGAAATGGACATGGAGGCGACTCCAAACGAGAAAAAACGAGAGAAAGGGCTTCCTTATGAGCATAAAATCCTGCAGGATATTATACATGCCGTGGCCTTTTATGCTGCTGTCCTTATATCATTTCATTCAGTTTCGAAGAGTCGTGCAACGAGAGCAGTTTTGCCGTAAAAAGCTATTCTGCGCTGTGTCTGAGTCTGGAGTTGTTTTGTGTGTATAACTAACGGTTGGTCCTCAATTTTATCGGCTGTGAGCAAGAAAATGTTGAATAAAATGATGAATTCACAAAAAGGAAATAAAAATCAGAGCTAAATGAATTGAATAATCAGTGCCAATCATAAATGTTAAAACATTGCTCTATGCAATTGTGCTGTATGTGTGTATTGAAGCAAACGGACTTGGACTTGACAATTGCAATGTGAACGATTTAATTTGGTTTTATTAATCAGACCGATTTGGTCCTTTTTTCATTTAAAACATACATATCACACCTCATTATTTTTTGTATTATGCATACATTTTTCTTAGGGCTATTCCCGTATATGTATCTACAATCTCTTTTGTGTTAAGGAATGGGTTTTTCTTTTTTCGCAGTGGGCAGCAGCAGTAGAAGTCACACCATGAGAAATAATTGTAACGCGATTTTACTGGCATCGTTTGTGACATGGTCGGGGGTGTTGTGTAGCACAGTATGGGGCACCACAGAGGGCCAGGAAACACCTCTCGCACTTCCGGTGGCGGAGCAGACCCAGCCCACTACTGCCATACAGGGTGAGGTATGGGAGGAAGACGATCACGAAGTATTAATAAGAAACGAGCGTGGCACCAAGAGCGACGGTGAGTCAGGGGCGGTTATGCCTTTAATCAATACCACGAATCCCTGTGAGCGCTGCTGGTCCAGAATATGCAATAATTAACTTCGATACTCATTTTTTTAGGTTTGTCATGCCGATACGGCAAGAATCCGTGGACTGAGTGTGATACGAAAACTAATACGCGTTCTAGAACCTTGACATTAAAGAAGGGCGATCCAGCATGCGACCAAACGCGAACCATTCAGAAGAAATGTAAAAAAGGTAATAATTAAGGACTTTACGTGCTCCTCTTTAACTCGTGAACCACTTAGAAAAAGGGTACCCTGCGACCTACATGGAGTCAATAATTTTCTTCTTTTTTCAACAGCATGTCGGTATGAAAAGGGATCCTGGTCGGAATGCGCAACTGGACAAATGACTAGAGCTGATAAATTAAAAACGAGCAGTGATCCGTCCTGCGAAGCAACTCGGGTCATCAAGAAGAACTGCAAGCCCGGAAAGTCCAAGGACAAGAGTGCCAAGGAACAGCGTAAGAACAAAGATAAAGGTGAGTTAACTAGTTTACAATTTTACGTTCCCAAATATTTTCTTAAATACGAATCACTGTCATTAATATTTATTTAAATAAATACAAAATATTTAAGCAAATAAAGCATCACAGTACTTGAATATTTGTGCCTCCAAAAGGTAGAAATAGACAAGAAGTTATTAAACAGAAATGTAAAGTTTGTCATTTCTCAGAGATTTACTATTTACTTTAAAACCGTTCACAACCGTTATATCTTTGTCTTTCATTTCCATGCAGCTGCTCGCAAAGGACGCGTTTAAGTGATTTCATACTCGATAATTTTAATTGCCCCGTGTTAGTTTGTATCAATCCGATGCAAATAGTTTAAGTTTAACTTATTTTTTAAACATTCATAACAGAAAAATCGTATTGACATTAAGTGTCTGCTATGTATACCCGAAAAGCATTTTAATTAAATGCACATATTGATTAATGTTGTAGTTTGGTTTTCAAGCAAACGATAAACTTAATATAAACGACAGTATGTTTAACTGTAAAACGTAATAGCAACTTTGCGGAATTTAACATATTTATGCAATGCAGAATAAAAATATATTCATACAATACCACATACCTACATAAATACCAAATTATTTAGTTTACTTTAAAAAGAAAGTCATACGTACATCAAGGCCAACATCCACCAGTCTCTGAAATGGTTAAGATAAGGCAGTTGCCTTATCGGAATAAAGGATATTTCTTAAATGAAGCCTCTTAAATTGTGTGACTGTTTAAACACCTTCTTAAATTTAGCAGAGTTGTTCTTCAATTGAATTTAAATAATATTAACCGTAAATCTAAAACGAAAACAAAACAATTAATCTGATTATTGATGTAAAATTTTGGCGAGTATCAGCTTCTGTATCTCATCTCAAGGAAACAGAATGGTATTGCAAAAAAAGGAAAGTAAATACAGAAATCAATAAGATGGTAAAAAGTTTGTCATTCGCAGATATTAAATTAATAAAACACTTAGTGTAAATATTGTAAAAAATAAAAACCTACTATAGGAAGAAGAAAAACAAAAAGACAAAGAAGGCACGACGGTCTAAGACACAGATCCGTCGTAGTTGCAACGTAGGCAATTGGCATTTTAAAGTAGATTACAACTCACATTCACTGGGTACAATTAAAATATACATTTGGAAATACCATTCCCAAAATTAATATACAAGTCGAAATACAGACAAACATACTTACATTCATACATATTCTGATCAAAAATTGTACCATTTCAAAGACATGGTTTATCTTTTTAATAAACACATATATAAACTTAGAACGTTAACTACGACTTAATGTATTTTTCTGTAAGCAGTTTTACAACCATACCCGTACATTCATAGCTACAAAGACAAGAAGAACAGCTCACTCACAGCATGCAAATTCATAAATACATCATCCTTAGGGGCAGTATTTATCTGAGTCTTTTAATTCCATAAGGAAGAGCGTAGAAGCAACTCCCCCAAAGTAAAGTGAAATTTGTTTACGTACGTATACAACATAAGAAAAAAGTAACTGAACTTTAATAAATACAAATATTACGAAATAAAGCATTCAATAATTTGTATACAAGAATGTGATGGGTTAATAAAAGCTCTCTTTAGGATTGCAAAATAAATTGGGCTTGTGGTAAGGAGCCCATACCGCTTATATCTTTCGGGTAGTTTTTTATGCTGTGCTTTAAACACTTTGGAAGAGCGTTCATTGTTTGTCTGAGAAACGACCATGCGCACATCGATTTTCTTGGGATGAAAACTGTTAAATCCGGCTTATTTTAAAGTTGTTAAGCAATGGAGATAGCCAATCGACAGTGACAATTTGATGCTGGCTAATGAAGTGTCGAGTTGCATGTGAATTATATTTTTCTTTATAAATATTTTATTGTGGAGGGCAAAGGGATACAGATTGAGGGTGGGAACTTGAAAAAGTTGTATGTAAGTGGAAAATATGTGATCCTGGTCCATACATACATATGTGCATTGGTATGTCATAATTATTGGGGAAGCCGCTAAAATATTGGGTTTAGATTAAGAAGTTTAATATCATTGATTATGTTTAAAATAATTCAGGGAGTATTTGGCATTCGAAACCTTTCTGGGTTGCCTTTGAAGTTATTTAAGCCAGCATGCATATTTCTTTTTGTTCATTTTTCTTGTCTGCGCCCGCTCTTTGTTTTTTAACCAAACTAAATCTGACTCTCAGAGAAATCACTCAAAACATGTTTGGCTGAGCTCTCGGAAACAAAATGGAACTGGGAAAGAGATATGCCCGTATGTACTCAAACTGGCTCAAAACTGTATCTACTTGTATTTTGATATACATAATTGTAAAACTGCTCGAAGAACTCCAATCTGTTACACAATGCGTGGTCATTGTTTACATTTAGCTTACTTGTGTGTTTATATGCACCCATGCACATAGATAAAGGATGGCTTATCTTATCACTGGCAGAACAGCGGTGTATGCATTTTCTGTTTTTAGGTTTCTGTCCGTTGGCTTTGATTAAATAGTCCAATAACGAAAATCGAATAACTTCAATCTCATAAAACGGTGCTTTTCTGATATGAAAACAGATCAATCATAACAAAAGAATGAGCGCTATTTATAATTTTAGACATTATTGGATGTCCTGTTGCATAATACGGCGTCCTAGCCCTATAATACTCATAAAAGCTTTCATCTGCGATCGAAAATGCTTAGTTTTTTCCTGTTCAATACATACAAAATGCATGCATGCAATATACCATTGCCCTCTGCGGGTATTCGGTATGCAAGCCACTCATTATAGATGCTAAGAATGTGCATTTGTAACTGATAATATTGTTTATTTATAAAACCAGCTCGATTGGAAAAATTGTACAGTGTCAGACAACTTTATCAGAAAAATGAAAACAGCCAAATGAAATAAATGTACAAATAGAGTATAATAGACGTCGAGGGCATTAAACCTAAAGTGTGTACTTGATACAATATTTAAAAAATCTGCACGATTTGAATCTCTTTAGTCGGCATAAAGCATTCGAATCGAATGTAGGACCAATACTTTTTTCATCGCTGCATATAAATTCGTAGATGGTATAAGGAAGCATGTCTCAGTACTCTAGCTGCTGCTCTCACTGGGCTCTCTGGGGTTTGAGTAGTTTTCGAGCCTCTCGAGTTCATCGAGTTGTGGCGTTTCGCCCACTCAGTTTGGCTACAACTCTGAATGCGAGCGTGCCGATCGCAAGCCGCCGTCTTACAGTAAAGTGCATTTTCTCAAGATATTTCCTCGATTCATATTTTGTGGAACAACGGGCTGAAACTTGAATCTAATTTTCAAATGCCCGGATATTTTCTCACTAGGATTTGAGTGTGAGTTTCGAAATGTGATTTTTGCGAGTGCGCGTGTGCAGGCATCCCCTTCCTGTTGTCAGCCAGAGAGAATTCGCGTTGAGTGAAACAGTCATATAAGAGTTTCCGAGCAACCGATTTCAAAGGAATGTGGGGCTAACCATTCGGATGGGACTGTAAATGGGAGGATACAATATAGCTGGATCGAAATATATTTTTTAATATGTCAGCACTATGACAAAAACAGAGTATTCTTGAAAACATGTATAACAAATTGACTCTTTAAAAAGTCCACATGCTTGCCAGATGTCCAGCTGGAGTTCAACTGAAAAGACTTTAGTACTCGCTCGAAATTTTGTAATCCAAATGGTTTTACACTTGTATGGCCTGTGTTTTGAAACCGCAATAATGTTTTTCCTTTAGTTTCGTTAAACAAGCATTTCCTCGAATTTAATTTAGAAATCTAGTAACGGTTTATATAAAATGTCTTATATTCCATTGATTGATTAAGAAATCTTTTTCCATTTCTCGAAGTTTAATGACACTATTCCCCAGAGCAGTAGTTTCTATTACTTTGAGGGACTTTCCAAGGTACACGTCCTCATCAAACTTTTCCTGAATCATTTTCTTTCTTAATATACGTTTCTGCTGAATGTAGAATCTGAATTTGCTACTTTTGTCTGTGGGATAGGACAGAGCTGTGTACGTTCTTAACTTGCTACTCTTCCCTGTGGACTGGGACCCAAAAGGCATGCAAAAGCATGGACTATCTATGGATAAGTCACTACTGGAGCAACTGGACTCACTTTCCAATTCTTGGACTGTAAGTTCCTGTCCGAGCAAATTGCAAATGTCGGTCTCCGATTTCTCCTGATAGCTAGAATATTTGTTTGTCTTTATGTGGGTTTCACACTTTTCTTTTTCGATAAAATCGCTTAATTTTTGAAAATGCCGGTGATTTTTCCTGGACTCACTATCCTCCTTTTTTACCGGCGTCCGCAACAAAATGTGATATCCAGCAGTCGTCTCAAAAATATCAGAGAGCTCATTCATCCTTAGGCGCAAAACTTTTTTCTCGAAGCCGTAAGACGTTTGCGTAAGTTTAAAGGCGCCCAAGTCACCGCCATGTCGAGCGGAACAGCAGTCTGAGATCGCTCTAGCCAATTCAGCAAACCCTATTTTGCCGGTTGTTATTAGATCCCAGGCCTGCGAAATTTTTCCTAAGGCTTCTCCCTTAGTTCTATTCACCACCCGTTCGCGGTACGAGCTACATCTATCTGATTCACTGTGCTTCACCAATAAGTGGCTGCATCGAAGAGTGCATCGATAATTGCATTCACAGCAGTTTCCGGCAATGCCATTCCAGCCGACTCTCTCAGCTTCTCTGCTGTCCTTCGGAGGCAATGTGAAATATACCTTACGGGTACTTTTGTCATAGAAATAGCACTCCTTAGTTCTGGGTGCCATGCGTTCTATCCAGTTAACAGGTAACTTATTATACTTCCTAGGATAGCACATGATGCCAGTTTCGGACGATGACTCACTGCCACCATAGGGATCGCTATCAACTATATCACTCCAATCAAGACTTTTGCGGTCGCCTAAACAATCCCAAGATGTATCAGAAAAATCGCTATCTCCGTTTCCCACATCATCTATATTATACTTATCGAATCTTCCTGAAGGCCAGTCGGACAGCTCAGAATTTTCAGAACTCATGCTTTCACAAAATATAAAGTATAGGTATTTATATGATTTCCAACTCCTTAGTACTATAACGAGGTGATGAACTTGTATTACATTTAGAAGCACTAATCATTGCATTCTAGATTATTTTAACATTTGAAATTTCAAGCGATAAAACCAGTTCAAGGGCAGCATTTAGTGATTTATCTTCTTAACCTTTGCTTGTTGGTAGGATAAAAAAAATAATATTTTTATACCCGTTACTCGTAGAGTAAAAGGGTATATTGTATTCGCGAAAAAGTATGTAACAGCTAGAAGGAAGCGTTTCCGACCCTATAAAGTATATATATTCTTGATCAGGGTCACTAGCCGAGTCGATATAGCCATGCCCGTCTGTCTGTCCGTATGAACGCTGAGATCTCGGAAACTACAAAAGCTAGAAGGTTGAGATTTCACACACATATTCTTGGGCTTCCTACGCAGCGCAAGTTTATTTTAAAAAGGTGCCACGCCCCCTCTAACGCCCACAATCGCCCACTAACGATTTTAAAATGTGTCTGGCGCCCACACCTTTATTTGATTTCCGAGAAGTATAAATGCAATTTGGTTGTGTATATTTATACCTATCGAAATGTAGAAGACATTTTTTAAATCGGACCATTCATTAAAAAGTTATTCGCAATCAAAAAAATGTTATATATCCATCTCCCTCGCACTCCCTTTAGCTGAGTTACGGGTATTAGATAGACTCAAACCCGACTATAGCGATCTCTCTTGTTTTTTTTATATCTATTTACCGTTTTTTACAAGCCTAATTAGTTGTTATTATATTTTTCTTCTGTTAACGTTTTTTGTTGTTTTCAGATTTCCGAAGTAGCTATGAATCTCATACTAACGCTGACCACGGTTCTGCACTTAGTTTTGGTGGTATTGGCACGGATTCCGCCATCAATTGATGGCGAAAGCATTTCCGATGGCATACGCCTGGTCATGAAGAGGAGTTCCGGTGATGTAGTACACTTTCGTCCGGCTCGTGACGCTGTGGAGGATGAAGCAGTCACATCCACAACAAATGGTGACACTCACCGCTCCAGAAACAATCGGAAACCGAACAAGTCGCACGAGCATTCTCAGCAGGTTGGCGGGCACAAGTCTGGTTCAAGAAAACTAGTGGTTGCCGAAAATGGCAGTGTATCACAACCGAAGCACAAACAGGGCCACAAAATCGCTGATAAGCAACAACGCCAGGGACCCAAGCAGCAGCATGGACATGGCCAACACCACGGAGGAAAGAGAACCCAAGGACCCAAGGCAAAGACTTCAGAAAACGGTTCGAGTTCAAACAGATTAATTCAGAATTTAGATAACTTTTAATTGCTATTTCATATGTTTTATTGTTGACAGGGTCGACCTGCCGTTACGCGAAGAGCGCTTGGTCGAATTGCGATGACAAAACAAATACGCGCTCCCGTGTTTTATCTCTAAGGAAAGGAGAGCAAAATTGCTTGCCAACACGGACTATACAAAAGAAGTGCAAGAAAGGTGAGTGCCTTTAATATTCACATTATATCATCCACTGCATCCATATTCAGAGAGGAAACAAGCATTCTAGCTTTAGAATAATTATATACCAGATCGGTGGTGACATTGCCTTCTTTATAGGCCCAAAGGCTCCAATTAAATCACTCATGTTGACCTATATATATGTGCATCGTCTGTTCCTTCGAACTACGCCTTCCTCAGCACACGCCTCCTTGGCAGTGCTCCCAGTTTTACGGCATCAAAAAGTACGGGGTTTCCGTACCAACATTTTATATATTTTTTTTTTCATAAATACTGCATTTCCTGTTCCTAACAATAGAGTGAATGTCTCGTTCATTATAAGAATGCGAAACTCCTTTTCCAAGTAAATCTAATAAACGAATATGTAAATATTTTTTTAATATTTAAGTTGTAGAGTGTTGAGTGAAACCTAACTGGCTTTCACCCTTAGTGGGTGGTGGCACTCTATGCGTTTATGTCTAGAATGAGTCTCCCACTTGCGGACGTATCCAGTATTCAATTGTCTGATAGAGGCAATCTTTACAGTCTTCTTCTGTTTATAGGTCTGGATAGTGTGGGAGCAAGTCTGTCTGGGTGATGAGGCGTGTTGTTATGTAACGCGTGTCAGTGATATATATTTAAATTATATTTACTTTTGCGTAGGCTGCCGTTATGACAAGGGTACATGGTCGCAATGTACAGCTGGACAAATGACCAGGGAGGATAAGTTACAAGCTGAGGCAATTGGCGGCAGTGACCACAACTGCAATCCTGTGCGCACCGTCAACAAAAAGTGCAAGGCGAATGGCAATGCTGGAGGAGGCAAACAACATGGCCAAAATCGTGGCACAAAAGAACGAAAACAGAAGGACAAGGGTAAGAATAAGAAATTAAAAGCGTGAACGATTTAATAATTATTCACTAATTTACAGGTGCTGGACGCATTTCGCCTCACGATCAATGATTGTTTAAACTTAATAATTTTATGCAAACACTGCAAAAAGATTTATAGCATTTTATAAGCCATTTATTTAGATATTAGATCATACAGTTTTGTAAAAACATTCAAAATATGGGTTCCATCCAAGCCTTTTGTTTTCGTTTACTAAGTGTTTCCAATTTAAAATAGCCTTTGCAATGCCTGGCAGTTGCGGTGATCATCTGCACATATTGGAATAGGGTCTTCTAAATCAGCTCTAGTTGAACGGATATTTGCTACATCTTATTTGATGATATATTCTTATTATTCTTTAAAAGAAATAATTGCTTTAAAAAGGAAATGGTTTTAGAATGTCCATTTTTATTTAGGAATCAATTTTTGTCCAAATCCGAATAACCTATAGAAGAATAAAAAAAATACTGCTAGAAGTAAATTAAAATAAAGATGTTACCGAATTCGAAGCATTGATTGAATAGTTAGTTGGCTTTGGGCTTACTTGACATTTATTCGCAGTCGAAAAATATCCGTCCAATCGGCTGTCTGCGACAAAATTTCATTAAAATATTTCACACAGAAGAAAAAAATATACTGTCCCTCGGCTGGTTAATACAAAGATGTCAAATTTTATAGTGGCTTATTATTGAAGAGAAAACCCCTTCTAAAATCAATCAATACTTTCGACGCCGATTAAATCTTCAAGTTGCCAATGTCGTTAAGAGTCGTCGAACGCCTGTTTTGTGGATGGCCGCGGTTTGGCCGCAAGTTCATCAACACGTCGCGGGCGTTGACCTCTGGCTTGTGGCGAACAATGATTAAGAAGTCTGATGGCCCGGCAAAAACTGGTGAAAGGCACAGGACGGAGCTAGAATGCAACTTGTGCTTTGGATTCCTTCTGCACCGCTGCAATACGTCCTTGCTATACGTTGCGCGCCGTCGCTATTCGACCTATGAGAAGACGTCTACGCAAATCCTGTCAAAACTCTTTCCCCAAACCTCTGCGGAGCCCAACGACGAGGAGAGTAGAGAGCGGCGCAAGCGAGAGGAGGAGGAGGAGATGCGGGAAATGGAGCGGGCTTGGAAGCGGATGAAACTTGGCTTTGGACTTTTTGGTATAGGAGGTTTACTGTTCTCGTTTTGGGCCGTATACTACTTTGGGAAGCCATCGCTGGATGATCAGGGAAACGAAGTTATAGACGAGTTCAGTAAATTGCCACTAACGAAGCAGTATATGGCTCGAACATGGAAGTCGGTGAACCACTTCCAACGATTTATTCAGGAGCCGTCGAGTCAGAAGCTACTTCCCGACCCCCTTCAGGCTCCCTATGTGCAGCCGGCATATACCCTGGTACTTGAGATCAAGGACGTGTTGATACATCCCGACTGGACTTACGAAACGGGTTGGCGCTTCAAGAAGCGTCCCGGCGTTGACGTATTTTTGAAGGAATGCGCCAAGTACTTTGAGATCGTTGTTTACACGGCGGAGCAGGGAATTACGGTGTTTCCGCTGCTCGACGCCCTTGATCCAAACGGCTTTATTATGTATCGCCTGGTTCGTGACTCAACACACTTTGTTGGGGGCCATCACGTAAAGAATCTTGACAACCTGAACCGAGATCTAAAGCGGGTGGTGGTCGTGGACTGGGATAAAAACTCCACCAAGTTTCACCCCTCAAATTCGTTCTCAATTCCTCGGTGGACTGGAAACGACAATGATACCACCCTCTATGATCTCGCCTCGTTCCTTAGTGTTCTGGGCACAAGTGAAATTGATGATGTTCGGGAGGTGCTGCAGTACTACAATCAGTTTAGTGACTCTATATCTCAGTTCCGAGAAAATCAGCGAAAGCTCAGTGAGCAACTGCAGGCCGATGAGCTGGAAAGGAATAGCAAGTCTAAGCCGGTTGTTAAGAAGTGGACCCGTGGCTTTATAAAGCATTAACATGGTTGTGGTTTTGATGTGTCTTTTTTCTTTTTGTAATTGACCCGAATAATTTAATAAAAACCTTCGAAAACCGTAGAACAAAAAGGTAAAGTGAAAAGTTATTTGTATCTTGATATGTTAACGATGCAGTGCGCGATCTAATTCTATATTCGATGATCTATATTGTATTCGTTGGAAAGTACGTAACAGGTAGAAAAAAGAGTTTTTGACTCTATAAAGTATATACTTTCTTGGTCAGGATCACGAGATGAGTTCATCTAGCCATGTCCGTTCTGTCTTCCCCCGCGGGCATTATTATAAATGTATATTATTGTTTGAATAGTGAAGACTTTTAACAAATTGCAAAATCACTATAGTCTGGAGGTTTTTAATTACGAACTTTTTTATATCGATGATTTTATAAGAAATAGTGTTTTTTATGTTAATGAAATTTTATAAGTTTTTGAGTCTTATTTAATCTTAGAAAAAATAAGTAAATTAAATATGTAAATTAAATTATTAATTACCTCTTTATTTCATTCTATGTTTTTATAGATTGAGTGGCTGCAGCTGCTAGCTTCTGTCGGTGGGGGTGAAACAAGCTCAATTATGACCATCTCGCACATGTTCACGGCAATGGTTGTAGATTGATGTATTGTATTCCAACATGCCAGACTGTGAATTATTTGGCGTATCCTCTTCGTGTTCATTTGTCGCTGACAGTGACAGATTTGAGTTACATGCAAAACCCCTGGACCCATTCATTTTCTCAGTTTGTCTCCAAATAGTCTAGTCATATTCAGCAGAATTCGTTTTTTATTCGATATATAATAATTATTTAAAATAGTCAAAAAGAAACTGTGTTGAATTCCAGTCGGCTGGCAGTCTGTTTTTGTTTGCTAAACGCTATCAGTCAGCGTGGTTGGCATACAAGTACATACTCTGAGGTTGTCATGAAAAATGTTGTGCCAATATGCAATATAAATACAGGAATATTCAGCCACGACGAGGACTACAACGCAAGCTCATACCGTACCGTACAACCTCACAACATGTTGCTGTCATGTGACAGTGTGTGTGAACACGTGCTAAAATAAAGCGAATCGGGTACTTCTTTAAGGTAACTCCTACACATACTCTATATAGGAGTGTTTCCACAATCAACAATTACACACTTCACACCACTAGGTGAGTCATGCGCAGTATCGTTAGGGGAAGCGTAAAGCATATTGTCTTAAACAATATATTGCCTCATGTTTTCGAAGTGTGAGCACCGGCTATAGCTATGAAATCAATATAAAAACTTGATCCTTTCGTTTCAAAATACCTCATTTAAGATTTCACAAGGATATTACCGTGCGAGGCCTCAACAAAACTTTTTGCTCCTCATGTTCAGGAACACACCGAGTGCTCATAGTCCAATGCAATTGTGGCAGTGGAAGTATACTGCGGATATGCGTGGAAACGTCAAAATCAGGCTAATCAGGGCGCAGGCGTCGGGCTCGTTTGACAGGCTGCCTGGTTCTCTCTCCCTCGGATTCGGCATCCTTCAAAGGGAGGCTCAGCATCCTTGTGAGCCGTTTGTTGGAGCAATACTGGCGTGGGGCAACGGCAACTAAAAGGAAAGCAACATTCTCATTCACGAGCACAAGCTGCTGGAATCGCGAGCGCAGACAATTCAGTTGGGTTTTCACGTAACGGACGGAACGTTTGAATATCGCGTGCCGTCGTCTCAGTTGTACGGATGTAGTGCCACTGCATACAATAGGTCCCTTGAAGATACTACAAAACGCATGATTGTGTGTGTATACAAGGATAAATCGTTACGACAAAATATTGCGAATGTACCAGATAAACCATTTAATGAATTCTTCCGCCAGTGATTGCCCAAATGATTTCCATTACATTTTGACTCCCATAATGTAGATATGCCAATGCCAATCGAAACTTTACTCGCAAACAGTGTTTCAATATTTCCAGGAGCCTGTATTTTTGACACAAATTTTGAGCAGGTGCGTATGCAGGTTTTAACTAGTGAAATCCAAACAACCCCACCCAACCAGCACAGAATTTTCCTTTCGCGTACAAAAGTACTTTTGCATGTATGCATATGTTTGCCTCAAAACCTATGTCGAATTAGCCGAGAGGAAGGTTTAGATTTAATGCATTGACTACGCATCCTTCACTGCCACACCCTAAAATGGGAGTGCTTTCATTGACAGCGTAAAGTAACTTAATAATAACAGCACATGTGTAGAAACTAAAATATTTATTTTGTGCAATGACTGGATAACCGAAACATTTAAAGTGCTTAGCCCTCTAACACTAAAGAAAATAATAAAGTTGTTGTAAGTAAAACATTTCTTGTAATAGGGATACATTAATACAGCTTTTCATATAATGCGAAAACGAATCTGAAATTAAGAAAAATTCTTTCTAATCCAGAAAGTTTTTCTGTATTCTAAGTTTCCTAAAGCCCTAATCCCTGTCTCGGTGAACGGAGCTGTGAACAAATTATTAGCTTTACCAACAACTGCACATTTCATCTAAAGTTGGCTTCTCAATCGCAGCCAATTTCGTAGTTTTGTGCGAAGTCTTTAAACGATGACCACTGAAACCTATTCAGACTTGACATATGAGCGAGGGAAGGTGTCTAAGCGGTCGTTGCGGCCAAAGCTATTGAAATTGACAGATGTGACGATACCGCACCGCAGTCGGAAAAAGAACAAAGTTAAGGTGAATAATTTAAATCTGTTCAAAATCAGCAGCAAATTGAACTGCTATTTGTTTTTACTTTGTTTTTTTCAGGCAAAAGACCGCTCAGCTACATCAGTTCGCGAAAGGATCTACGATGATCCTGCCTACACCGAGGATATAAGCCACTTGGCCAATCCCATGCGTCGCAGTAGCACTTCTGGAAAACCCTTATTAGAGCACAAGGCGAGAGGCGATTCAGGCGGACAGCCCTCGTCCAGCACCCTGGTGGCAAAGAACCAGCTGACCAAGGAGCTGCATCAGCATGCGTCGGGAAAGCAGGGCAAGATCAAGGTACAGCACACTACCGCTGCAGCTTCCGGGACCTCCGCCATCAGCTTAAATTGCGAATGTGATTCGAGCAGCTCCGACAATGAGCCGCTGGATCCAATCAAAGGCGGCATGACTCGTCGGGTGCGCAGCCTTGAGCGCAGTCTGGCCGTCACGGCATCAGAGAGAGTGGAAAAGAAGGTGACGCAGAAGCGCAGCTCGAAGCAGAAGCGGAACCTCAGCCTAGACAACAGTCGCCATCTGCCCCCAGGTCATCCGCATCCGCAAAGGGAAGCGGGGACTGCGGGTAAGCACGGCCACGATGATGTCCGAGGTCGCAAGGAACGCAATCGGAAGAAATATAGCGAGGGCGCCCAAGAAGTTGTCCCTACGGAAGTAAGTGAGCTGGATGACGGGTACTCCGCCCGCAGCTCAGCTCAGGACTCAGCCGTCACAGTACCTGCAGACCCGGCCTCCGACGCGGCAAAGGTTGCTATTGGCAAACGGTTTCTGCGCGGCGAAATTGGAATTAAAAGCTTTAATTACTATCTGCTCAAGGAGGGTTTGAAGAGCTCAAAAAAACTTGTGGACAAACAGCGAAACACGGCTGGTGGTGGGGAGTCGCCTCTCAAGGCCGAGAAACGACATTCCCGCAGCGAAGAGAACATCTACGAGGAGATTTTCTTTAAGGAAACCGCCAGCACGGTGAACTTGTTGGCCACAGGCGCAGCTACTGGCATAGCAATGTCCATCGCCTCGGCGATAACAGACAAAGAGTCGCACAGCCATCACCTACAACAAGGTGGGGTTCAGCCGCATGGAATGAGCTCAACCAGTGACGGAAACGGAAGTGCCACTGACGCCTTTGCGGACTGCGAGTTCTGTATGGAGCAGTGCAGCAAAGACAACTGTGAGTACTGCTTGGCGCACCTCCGACAAGGTGAAAAGCCGAAGGCGGCACAGTCACAGCAAGAGCAGTACATCAGCCAAGGTCACCAGAAGAAGGTCGCCATGGAATCGCGGACATCGTCTAATGGTGGGCCGGGTGTCAGCTTGCCGGCCGCCCATATATTGGAGTTCCAGTCGTATAACCCCAATAATCCCGGCGTGTATAAAATTGAGACGACCCCGGTGGCTATAACCGGCGACTATAACCCGATACTCCAGTTCCAGCAGTCGTCAGCCACTACATCCACCTCAGCTACTACCACACCAAGTGAGCACCAACAGCTGCAGCAACAGATTTACGGTGGCTACTACCTTCCGCATCCGCAACAGCGGCCGTATCAGCCGCCCATTGTTGGCAATCCACTGCCAAGTCACTATGCCGTGGGTGGTAGTCTGCTGGCCGTCCAGGTTGCCGGAGCGGCGCACGGGAACGCCACACCTCCTCGAAGACCGCAGCACTACGTCGTGGGATACCAGAATGGAGGAGGGTCGGTGGCAGGAGCGAATTCTTTACAGCGGTTAAACACAAAGTCCTCCTCCTCCAGCGACTCGCTTCCCTATCACAAATACAATACCATGGCACGACTGGAGGCAAACGTGTTCGCAGAGCCGGCTACTGGAGACCTTTACTATGCCGTCAGTGGGACGCAGCCATTGCATCCGCTGATGTATGCAGCCAACCGACCCATTGGGGGATCCCAGATACTAGTGGATCCCTACGACCCCCAGATATACAAGAGCGACTCGAAGGCCTCTATTCTCAGCGAGTTCTCCCTTCGCAGCAGTGATAACTCGCAGCGCTACGCTCGACATCCTCATCGGCGTCATGGCGGACGCGTTAGTGATTCTAGTCTCTTTTCGGTGTACTCGAACTCTGGCCAAAGGCGGTACTTTGGGAGCTCAGAGAGCAGGTTTGGATTCGACTGCAGGCGCTGCAGCTTAGATGGGGTTATCGGGATGGGCTCTGCGGCCGGAGTGCCCACGACGGCACCCGACAAGTGCAGCTATTCCGATAACTGCCGGTATGAGTGTCGAAACTGCGATTGTTCGTCAAATTACTTTAGCTCAGACTTTGACGATGTGTACGGATCCATAGCTCGAGGTGGAAGCAGCGGCATACCGCGAAAGACCGCAGCAGGAACACTGCCCTCAAGTGCGCAAGATGAGCCCATAGAGCCTCGTCTGGAAACAGCACCACCACCAATGGAGCATCAGCAATACGCACCTCCTCTAGATCTAAAACAAAATAAATACGCCCAGGATTTTTTCAAACATGTTAACGACGTCAAACGTAGTATTTATCAGTCTGAAATGCAAAGAAACAATAGTTTGGAATCTACGAGGAGGGGTCCAAGAGCTAGCAGCAACATAAACAGCACTTCTAAGACGAGTCCTAAGCGGGCCGCTTCCCAGGATCCCAGACAAGAGCCCGTAGTCACCACCCTTCCATTAAGCAGGGGGCGACCGGCAGCAGGAGTGAAGCCCACACCGGCACCAAGAACCAGTCTGCAGGCGCAGATACCATTACCAGAGAGTTCCGTACCAAGTAAGTAAAACATTTAAGTCACAACTTCTTTAAAAGAATAATAGACGTATTTCTTCTAGGAGATCCCATGCCGAGCAAGCGCAAAAGTCAACCAACTGGCCGAAGAGAGTATCCTTCGTTGGACCGACTTGTAGCGTCTTCTACGGGTACTATTCCCAAAAGACAAAACAGGACCACGGTGGAGACGGATCTACAAAGCCCAAAGCTGACGCAAAAGACCAAATGCTCAGAGGCCCCTCGTGCTGAAAAAAATGTCAAAGAGGAAGAACAGTTTCCGCAACCTGTGACCAAACGCCACCATCGTACCAGCGGATCAAAAGCACATCAGAACATACCTGGTCCCACTCTCCGCCGGAAAGACATTCCGGCCCCTCCTCCGCCTTCTCCAGCTACGTATTCCGACCTACAGGAGCTGAAGGCCAATATGGAGGGTCTTCAAGACGATACCAAATCGCGAAGCCTGGAAGGCGAAACAAACCATTTAACGTCAGCCGAAAATTCGAATAAAACTGGAAAAAAGGTTTCAAGTGGTCCACCTGATAAAATTTCGGAGCTCTTAACTTGTGCGCCAGATGCAAGTGCAGCTGAGACAGATGACAACGACGTTTTTTATGATGCACGCAGTGAGGATTCTGGAGGTGGTATCCAGCCCTCGGAGGCCAGTGATATTTCAAAAAAGGTGAGTGTTTTTCTTGCGTTGTCACTATTGTTAGTTGATAATGGGCAGTCGATACCATTGGCTATATGTCTATGCCTATGTTAAGTTAGGAAACTTAAAGAGTTATTACCCGATATACTTCACCTCTTAACTACGTTTTCCTTTAACAAGCTTCTAGCTTATAGCTTCAACACGTGGTTTTGAGATATTTGAAGTTTGTGCGTCTGCCCAAAACGTATGGAGCAAAAAAGTAATTAAAGTGAAATAAATATAAAGGAAAAAAGAGCAACAATTAATGATGAAACTGCCATTATTATTGTCCAGCTAGTCAAGTCGAGTAGGGTTGTCATAATTAAATTGTGTCCATTGAAGACGAAAATGCATTGAGTGCAAATGAAGATGAAAAAGATTTTAATTAAATGATATTTTTACAGAGTCCGTCCCACATGACATTCACGCGGGCACTGGGGGACATGATTGCTAACGAGAATCGCAAGGCCGCAATTGACACCGAAGTAGCGCATTCGACCGAGGATGTCGATTCCCCGGCCCCAGCCGCCCCTTCGCCAGAGAAGCTGGAGGCATCCACCATCGCGGGCAGACCGGAAGGGAATGCCATCAATAATGGCAGCGAAAAAGCTGAGGCCCCCATTCGGGGGGTCGAGAGCCCGGCTAAAGCGGAGAGCCAACTGGACTCGGTCACACTCGGTCACTCCCCTTCCCCTCCCCGTCCCCGCCCTCGCCAACTGTCGCCCGAGTCCTCCACTGTGGACACTGTCGAGGCAAACGGCGAAAGGACAAGCAAAACAAAACACGACAAGAAGGCTCCACCGCACGCTGTTGCCCCCAGGCAACATGTCGGTCCGACATGTTCGGAGGGGCAACGCACCGGCGCAGTTGCTCGTGAAATCTCAACAACCACCAACGCTGGCAACTCGAGCGCCAGCAACAGCGTAGTCGAGCTGGAGCTCAGTTGCAAGACGGGCAACACGGACAGCGCAACGCCAGCGGTAGCGCACAGGTACGCGATTCGGGCTCAGTGCGCCAATCTATAATGATTAGCTTAAAGTGGCAGTAACTTGAACTTTTTTGTGACAAGAGGTGGAAATTGTGGAAGTGTAAATAGTGCACAGCGAACACTTGTTGTTTGTAGGTGCTGTCAGGACGGCTAATTCTCTTGTCCAGTGGGCATATGTCATGTCCCCTGTGATCCCCAAATCAAAGGGGCCTCGGCTGGCAAAAGTAAAACATTCAGTGAACTCAAATTTTAAATTGCCATTAACTAATGGTTCGATTTCAAAGTGCGTTAATTAGACTAGTGAAGCTATTTGCATTCCGCGAGAGGGCAACCGTGTGCGCAGCTCCTGAGAGTACTGCTTTGCGCCACATTTGGTATTACCTTGTGTTAGCCTCCCCCTTGAAACTTTATTTTTAATGCGGCTGGGCATCAGAGGTAAAAAGGGAAGCAGTGCCAGTGCTCCCACAATTGCAATTTCAACCGGATAAGCATTTTGCGACCCATCGATTGCCCACTGACTAGATCCAATTCGTCCGGAAGTGCAGTTAAGTTCGAGACCACAATCGTGACATTTGTGTATTTCTTGGCGTGCCAACCAAACAATTATCTAAGAGGCCTTAAACTGTGGTTGGTGCCATAAAGTCCATTCAAGGACTGAATGTACGGTTTTAAGAACAAGAACTGGGCTGGCGACCTCATTAAAGAACACTCTCCGTATGGATGGTTAACTGCCCCTACACTCTTGATGATTTGTGATTAATCGACGAGCGTGACCCAAGGCACCAAGGCCTTAAGATAATGTGAAATATCACTAGCTGGTGGAATTCAAACATTTTAATTGGCAAAATGACAATTCGCGGATGCAGAACCTTATGTTTCAGCGATGGACGATAGGATATTAATAATACCTGCAGACGATGCAAATTAGTGCACACCTTGCGCACTAACACCTGTTTGTAAATTTCCGGGGCACGGTGAATAGATATTAATCAACATAAGAGCGCCGCTGTACTGAAGTACCGATTGTAATGTAATCATCTATACAATATTTCCTACAATCTGATCATTTGATTAATTACTGCGTACGAACATGCATTACATTTATTAGATTGGTTTAATATGCCGCCCTGTGGTTACAATGCCCCCTAAATCTCTTACTTCTATAAAAATTCTGCAATCAATAATTTTCGCAAAAAGCATTGCCTGGCCCTTGCCAGTGTTCACGGAAAGCCCTAAATACGAGACCGGCCTACATAAATCAATTTTGTCCTTTATTTCCTTTTACTGTGTTGGTATTCAATCATTCACACATATACTTATATGTACACACCCGCACAACCGCAATTTTCTGAATTGTTTGTAGCTGGAAAACGGAGAAAATAATAATTTCATGTCATCCTGATGTTGCAGCCTCTTGTGTGAGTTACAATACATTTGTTATGTACACAACGTATTTTCACGTGCTATTTCGTAGGATAAATACTTTTTATACCGAGTCAGCACCCCATTGATTCGTTTTCAGCCCAAGTTGTAGGTAAAGTTTCAATCAAACGGGTGAATTTAAAGCGCTGCTAATTGAAAACAAGTTCAACTTGCAACGCAGTACAAGAAAGGCGAGGGAAGCAAACCAGGGCCAACGACAAATCAGAAACCGCCGGTCTCGTACTGCTACATTTTGGGCCAGTATTTTGCGAAATTGGGGACGACCTTCAAAACCTTCAGCCGAAAATAAAAAAGTTTGTTGGCATTTTGCAATTGAACTGCTGCAAATTGCATGCAGCCTACCCATTCGATAATTATGAGGCTGATCATTACGAACAAGGCGCTCGCAAATATGGTATAGAAAATGTGAAACTCGTTTCCTACGGCCGCAACTTCATTTGGTCATTGGCTTTAGTCAATGCCGCTGCAGCTCAGCCAACGTTACCACATCGTGAAGCGTCGAAGAAGCTGCTTCTGAGCTAGTAAAATGGCTAGTTGGCTATGGACGCAGTCGAAAGTGCAAGTTGACTAACAGGTATGCGAGATAATGCAATCGATTTACTAGTACCCGTCCTCGGCCTCGTCCTGCTCTGCACTGCTGAAGACAAGTGCAGCCTAACATGATTGAAAACCAGTTTTATGATGCATGCCGCAGATGCAAGCTCACTGTTTTGTGTTTTATTTACGATATCCAAACCGGCAATCATTGCCGCTCAATAGACAGCAAGTTTTGTCGAAGAAATGCACAAACATTTTTTAGTGGAAACTTTCGGTCTCTTCGAGAATAAAAGAAATGCAAAGACGGCTGCATTAGTATTAGTATAGGGGAATTCGAAAGCTCTCTTCAAATCATGATTCGTTTGATAAGAAAGTATGGAAAATTCTTTGTTCACTCTGGTGGATTGTTAGTCGTAATTGCTTTCGTTCACTTAACTTCCACTGAACAAGTCCATTGCCGCTCTTATGATTTAGCTTAAATCGCTAAACTAAAAGTGTACGACTGACTTAGAGAACAGAATTCAATGCTAACCTAAAATTGGTCTGCAATAAATAGCATTTGAGCATAGGTAAAAATATTACGATAATTTTGTATAAAAAGTCTGATTAGTTTGGATCACGATATAATGAAAGCGTGGTTGTTAAACTAATTGGAAATTAAAGACACACTCGCAGACATGCCTCTATGAATATTAAATGGCAAAATTATGAGTGTAGCATGGAGAAATGAAAGCCTAAAAGCAAGCAGAAATAAAAACTCGTCCCGGAACATGTGTTTGTGTGTGTGTGCGGAGATGTAATTAGAGGTACATTGCGGGCACTCAGATTGAGTGCTCCCACTTCCTGTTTACTCGAATGCATGCAATGTCCTTTTACTTTACATATTGGTAATTTCATAAAAAGCAATATGAAATATTTTAAGGTGAAGAGGTTTTCCTAAAAATACTTTTATGATAAAACATTTATTCAAGGTTTTTTTCCTGTAGATTCTGATGGATTACAATTTCTAATGGAATAAATAATGTGGCAAATTGATTAAGGTTTATAAAAAAAGTTCGTGGGCTGTCATATGCATTGCCCACGCACTGAAAGACTTCAGAACATTACCTTATAAGGGACAGCCAGGTACTTTTGAGAACTCAACCTAGCTTATACCTACATACTTTCCACTTGACGAACATAAATTTATAGGTATAAATAAGTAATATATACAAAAATGTCTATTATGAAGGGCTTCATGCAGACACAATATATTTAATTAAAAGAAGGTTGTCGGTCAAGCAACAGACGTGGGTCTTTAAATCCAATATAGGCCGACATTAGGTGGTATCTAACCAAATATTTGATTGCAAGACTAACCAGAAGAACTCAATGCTTTAGCGACTCTCTCGATTCAACATTCGACGAATACCAGCGGTTCCAAATTTGAACTAGGCGTTATAACGCCTACACAACCAAGAAAACTTGACAGACTGAGGCAACGAACCGAAGTTTTTAATGGTTGTTGGCTGTTGACCGTTTTGGAATGACAAGTTTTTAAATGATTATATTCGTATGCCAAAATTGGAGCGTTGGGGCTGAACCGATTTCTTTGGATTTGCCTTCTGAGCCTCTCGAGTTGTGCGCATCTTCCCCTTAGTGAATTCCAGCCTATGAGGCATCTAAGCCACTTAAAAATTCTAACACAGCATCAAAGATGCGTTGTCATCGCCAGCCAACCATAAAAGAGGAAGTGAATTGCCGGCGAAAGCTGTCAGAGCTTGAGGGATACACTTATTGGCACAAGTCTCATATAGAAAGTCCCTTCCGGAAATGCCCGTTCAAAGCCGTTTCAGAGAAAAAGCCTGTGTCCGCATCCCGTTTTATTAGTGCCTCGTGTGACGTGTAGGGATGCAGGCTGTCGCTCGCTGTCCTAATCAGGGAACTGTCACTGACACTTTCTCCTACATATGTTGGACAGACTAGTCACCCTAATTTGAAGTCAAGCTGTGTACCTTATCGTCAATGGGTGACACCCACCATGCACCTTGCAATCGCAGCACACGTCTTATAAATATGTCATAAATTTGTCTTTGCATATATGCGTGTTCTTCACGTCTGATTTTCCAACTGGCTTAGCAACATTTTCTCCCACTTACTGTTCAGTTCAGGGTCAAGTAAGATACATTTAGACAACTTTTCAATAGACGTGGACCTTACGCCTTAGACCTGGGTTACCAAAATTCTGGCTTTGGCTAGTTTAATTTTTTGCCAATGCCTGTGCCCGCAGCTCTTAGAAAGTGTCAGTACTTGGATTAATTTCCACCATGGCCCTGCAAAACGCTTCGTTGTCAGCCACCAGCAGTGGCAGCAACAAGGCAAAGCACTTACAGCTGGTGAAAGAGCACAGACTGCAGTGCCAGCGTTTACTGCTGCATCGGTAGCGTTGCAGATGTCAACGAGTTCAGGCGAGTGCTGAACCATGTTCCCGGACATTGAACCGTTGTTCGAACCCCGCACTCGGCCTGGCTCGTTTGTCCTAGCCATTAGGCCCGGCGGGCAGAATGTACTGTGCAGGGCATTACCGCTCGATCGGATAAGGGTTCCAAGTCAATCCACTCGCAACACTTGGTTACTTATTGCTACGGAACAGTTTTGTGGCGAATAATGATGGTATGTGAAACTGATAAACCTCTACGCGCACCTTTCTTACAGTAATCAGACACCCAATGTACCTGCTTGTGCGACAGCCAAGGAGATTCCAACGCATTCAAGAGCACTGACACGCCAGGACTACGCCTGCCTCGATTCCAGCGAGGCTCAATCGGACGATAGTCACCTGACACGCGATTCCATTACTCGAGAGTCCCAGAACGATGAGCTCTCCTCCTCGACCCTCGAGAAACTAGACGTTAGCACTCTACCGCTGCCCGCTCTCCCCAAGCGTCGCCGTACCCGCTCTCGCACTAGTCCCTCGAAGCATCGACAGCAGCAACAGCAGCAGCGTCATGAAGCCATTGAAGATGGCAGCGCGGTTGATGAATCGACCGGAGCAGCAGCCCAACAACCTCTTAAGCCCCGACAGCGAGCGGTCACTCCAGAGTCACAAAAGCCAGAAATAAGCGCGCTAAAAAGCAACGCAGCCGCCCAGCAGCAGAAGCGACAACATCCACATCAGCAGGAACAGCAGACACACCTCTCCGCCTTCCAGCAGTACGTCGCCAAGCGACGAGAGAGTCTCGAGGCATCCAATCGTTGTTTCAACGAGAAGCTGGAGGCGCGCAGAATGCACTACCATATAGGTGGCAGCGGCGCCAATGGAAACGCTGCCACCACCCATTTGACGGCTGGCTCCAACGGAGTGCCCACGTATCTTTTCGGCGAACATTTCCATGGGGTGCCCGGATCTGGCCGAAAGTCCGTATCGCCCGCCACCAACAAGGAGGAAATATTTTTGAACAAATCCGGCTGGGTCCAGGTCAACACAAAACGTGGGAGCAGCAACGATGACGCCACTGGGGGCTACCGCCGACTCAGCTATGGCCAACAGAATGGTGGATCCGTCTTTCCGGACAGTGGTCGCGGTCGAACTGCGGATAGGCCGATTCCTCCGGACCATGGACGTCGCTCAGATCTGGCACGGCAGTCGTTCATCCAGCAGCACCAGCAGCAGCAGTCCAATATTGGCATGACCGAGTCCAAGTTTATCGGCTCAAAGGTGGAAGAGCTAATTCAAAGAAATGAAGCGCGGCTAAGCGGCTACTCCTCACGGGACCCTGCCCTCCGTCCGGGCTATCGGATCATCGATCCTCAACTGGCGAACATCCTCAATGAAAGACCAGGCTTCTTGCCGGTAAGGAGCCCCAACGACCTGGACTCTCCCATCACTCCAATTCTCTCGCCACCACCCGCTTTCCAGGACAACAGCCGAAGTGCACGGCACCCGGAGCGCCGCAAGCCAGTTCGCCAGCAGGGTCCTCTGCCATTGCCTGTGCCGTTCCAGCCGCAGGCCCAGTTGGGCACTCAGCATCACACTAACGCACCCGCCAAGGGCATGGTGTTCTCTCGCAGTTTCGAGTACGACAACCGTCGTCCCACGCCCACCGACAACTATGTAGAGACCTTTTCCCGAAGCTTTGATGGAAACTTGTCAGAACGTCCGCTGAACCTGGCCGTTCTGGCGGGCCAGCGGGAAAGGTCGCCCAACTTCAGCACCCTGACAGGCAACTCACCCAACTATTTGACGAAACGGGAAAGTGGCGGTGGCAGCAGTGGGTCCCTTCGCAGCCGTGACAACTCACCCAAATTTCTGCATCCGCAGACGACAACGGCCTACTTGAATGCTGCTGTCAAAGAGGCGCCTCCTGTCTACAGTGTGGGCACCGGCAGTCAAGCCAAATACTCACCGCGCTCCCGCCACGAACGGACTGCTGAGCGGTCCAAGAGCCATGCCCTTGGACGTTCTCGCAAGTCGCAGTTCAGCCGCGTGGGCAGCGCAGGACCCCTGGCAACACATCCCAACTCACAAAACATGGGAGTGTCGCGTTTTAGAAGCTTCGATACGTCCAAGAGTCAGCGCCTCAATTCCTGCGACAGTGGTGCAAGATCAGGTTAGTAGAAACATTTTAATCACAAGTAACTAACTTTTCCAATGCCAAAGTTGGAAAGTAATAATTAGTTAAGTGAAAATACCCCATGAGAAAGGTCACCTGGTCCTTGTCCTTCCGCCTCAGTGACCCCGCTATTAAACCCGCCTTTCCTTCGGCAATAATGTGTCTCTATCCTGTCCATATGGGCGGTTCCAATTCCTTTTAGTGGTTAAGGCATTCGGACTAATGTCTGATGATTAGGCGAATTGCAAGGTCACATCACCCAAAGGGTTGTTAAATGTGACACAATTTCTCATCAGATTCTGTTGTCACTTGTCATCAAGTTTGAGGCCAGAAGTCCTAAGTTGTTCCCAGTCTAATTACAATTTATTTGACAGATCTTTCAAATGATGAGCTGGACAACGAAGATGGCGGCCTGAGCGAGTTTCTCTCTGCCGGCAGCCACAAGTTCCCCAAAGTCGGACCGAGCAGCGTCAGCATCTCACCATTCAAGGTACAGCGTCAACGCTCCCTTACACCAGATCGGAACGATTCCCATAGCTCGACCAGCAGTCTGCGGAAGCAAAGATCGCTGACCCCCGAATCCAGGTCCTTGACTCCTGAGGAGCGACGCAAAAAGGGGTCGCAGCTTTCCCTAAGCGGCTCTCGTCAGAATTCCAATTCCAGGAGCAACACTTTGGAGGCTCGTCAGCGGCACGAGGATAAAACGCCACCCAACATATCGCGAAGCTCCTCCAGCTCTAGTTACAGTGGCGGCGAATCCCATGAGCCAAAGGCCCCCAATGCAACCAACTCGACCGTAACAGCATCGGTCGCCGTTCCCGGAAATGGCACCACTAGTCATCGACGTGCAATGGCCGTTAAACAGGCGGAGCAGGAACACCGGATCCGACGTTCGAGGTGGGTAAATACCACTGCTAAGCATTAACACCAGACTTACTGGACATATTTCTAAACATTGGTACAGTAAGCGAATATAAAATGTAAAAAAATAAGTATAATCTGATTTGAATCTGCCTATTAACCAATAAGAAAGGTACATTTGGCATCCAAAGAAGAAAATGACTTGCATATAATAACTATAACCTTTTATAATATTGCACACAGTCCATAACACTTTTTCAAACTATTTCCCTTCCACTATACCAAATGTGACCTCAAGCCCAACACTTTCCTTACAGATCGTTGCAACTAACTGAACGCTCTCCAAATCGAACACACAAATCGATCGTTAATGTTGGTGCTGTGACCGGCCAGAAGCAGGCGGCCGGAGCTACTTATCAGCAGGCCCGCTTGACAAGTGGAGCCGTCTTCCCTTCCACTATCCGAGCCTCTCCAGCAGGAGCAAAGATCCATGTCAATCCGCCTGCGCAACCCACCAACTCCGTGAGAGGTCGGCAAAACGAGGTTGACAAAGCGCGTTCCTTCGATTTTGACTACAACAACTACAATCGCAGCGGAGGGGCGAAGGGATCAACACGGACCGCTCACACAAGTGGCAGCGGAGGAGACAGTGGAAGCAATCAGAATCTGCGCGTGGAGAGGGAGTCCCGCTCCTTCGACGAAGACTTTCGCGAAGCTGTGCTAAACAACAACAACGGCAGCAACGGAAGCGTAAGCGGTTTGCGTTTCCTACAGCCCGCCACCGATTCCGGACACGCGTCCATGGCCTCCACATCTTCGTCCCGTCTACGCAAGTCTAATTCCCCCGTTAACGCATCTGGAATGGAAGCATCACGATCGCCCCAGTCATCGGGATCCTCGTCTAACAACCTCCACCAGCCGACAAGGCAATCGGGTAGCCCTCAGAGCTACGGGACGCGTCTGTGCGACCACGAGCTAACCTACGAAATGCTGCGCAAGTCGCCAATAATGAACTTTCGCCGAGGAGAAAGCGGTGACTACGAACTGCCAGTAATGTTGCGGAATCGGGAAACCATCAACTCCGGGGGCAACAGCGAGCTCAACTTTATGAGCAACGAGACGCGAATCTACGAGCACCCGACAACTGTCCTGAAGCCGCAGCGCTCCCTCCGCCAAAGCCCGGGGTCACGGGATGACCTTAACCTTGAGGTTGCTGTCGGAGTGGGTGGCGACTATATTTACAGGCAGCCGGCCACCCAGCCGCGTAGCAGCAGGTACTAAAAAATCCATACAACTGACGCATTCATCATCCTTAGCAACAGCGAGAAAGCCTGCTAACTGTATAATAACATACTCCTCGAAATTAAGCAAAAGCCGAAGACCACAACTTGAACCAAATTTAATACCGCCTAAGGCACTAACACGACCAGAGAAGCACCCGTGCGCATGTGTTTAAGAGACTGCTTATGCATACTAACTAATCTATGTACTAACCGAATTTATGAACTGTGCGGTGGTAGAAGCCTTACTCCCTACATTATTTTTCACGGTTGGCGACATCCTTACAAAAATACACGTACTAACATAACTCAAATCTAAAATGAATAGAGGCATATTAGATATCCAAAGTAAGCGGTCCCACCACAAATTTCCTAGATCAGAGATTAAAAGCATTGAGCTCCTCTCATTAAGGAAGAGTTCTGGGTGAACTACAAAAGAAATCTTTTGTGCGTGGGTTTATGTATGTATCTCGTGTTATTTTATAGTAGAAACCCAGAGTACCCAACAACGGCAACCACCAAAAGCTGCAGCAAAACTCTGGATACCTGCGACTATTGGCCACGCTGTGCTGGCTGTCAGGAGAAGAGTGCTCCTGAAGAAATCAAGAAGAGCCAGTCCGTGTCCAGAGTATCTATTATTGAGCAGGAGCGTTTGCAGCCCCACGTCACAGTGACCGTTAACGAAGCCACCGCAGTCCTCGGCCCAAAGCAGCCATGGGTAGAAAAATCCAATCCGTCGTGGACCTTTTTGTGTAGCGGTATTGCCAGCATTTGCCAGCCCTTCGAGCAGTTAGAAGGCGAGGAGAAAACGTCCCCAGTGGCGGCAGAGGAGGATATTGTGCTCAGGTGAGTTCTTTTCGCCTTGCAACTTCTAAAGTGACAGATTGGAACCAAGTACCACTGCCCCTGCTAATGGCCTCAACTGGTCAAGCCATTAGCGATTGACAAGCTCTGGCAGGCAGGCTCAGAGCAGGGGTTCTAAGTACCATTAGACTTGACAGATAACAATGAAAATGAGTGGCGACAGCGGAATGAGATTGGATACTGTCAATAATGGATAATAGTCATCAATATGATATTTTTCCCTTTTCAGGAAGGGCGTGAACGACAAGTGCCGCCGGATGGGACGCAGTCGGTCTCTGTCAAGTCTGATGAT
Source organism: Drosophila lutescens (assembly GCA_037075285.1). Lineage (NCBI taxonomy): Eukaryota > Metazoa > Arthropoda > Insecta > Diptera > Drosophilidae > Drosophila > Drosophila lutescens. The sequence goes on along the minus strand of JBAMCF010000072.1, from coordinate 77,022 downwards.
TCGGCGACCTCAACTTGCCGGGTGAGACTCTTCTTTTTTTGTAATTTATTTTTGGATATTTCAATTAGCGCTTAGGGCGCTTGGTAAGCTCAGAAGCATCGCAATACTGTCACTGCTCATTAACCTTAAATAGATCGGTGTTCGATTATCCTCCCCACGTCAACAGCTTACGAGCGGTGCTCAATTGACCAGCTGCCAGGTGGGTGGCAGGCTATTAAATTCTCAATTGTGTTTTTATCGCCCAAACTCCGAGCAGTAGCGCGAATGTGCTACTGAAAATGCCTAGTGAAAAGGACCAACAAAAGTCTCCGCTTCCTCTTTATTGTCAAACAAATAAACAGCCGGTTGTGCCACAGCCTCTCATGTCGTGCCGCTGAGTTCAGCGACCTACTGCTCGACTATGCTATAGACACAGATTTGAACATCGTTCTTGGTCGGCCCTCCCATATCCATCTCCCCCAACCCACGACCCCACCACTCTCGGCCTGCGTCCTTTTACTTGGTCCGTAAATAAGCAATGATTCTGTCTGTGAGAAGCGGGCGTTCGTGCCGCCGGCATACAGCAATAGCTAAATAAAACCGGGAAGCAGTATTGACAGAGATGGCTTTTGTCACGGAAATTCTGCAAATTAGTAACTAAGTCTAACAGTCCAGCTAAAATTGTGCCTAGGAAGTGGTTTCACTTAAAAGGTATATGCAGACATTAAAGAGCAGACTTTAAAATGATAATTACACTGTGCAACATCAAAAATTTACCTTGATGGATGCTATTGGTTTGAATTCGTTCCGAATTCCCAAGTTAAACTGCGTTTTCTTTCGAACCCCATCCTCAGAATAAATGTAGGATTTTTTAAGGGAGAAATAAATTAGTTGCGACATAGCCATAAGCAAAGAAAAATTATCGTCTATGGGTGGCCTCGCACCTCGCAATCGCAACACACGTCTAATAAATGTGCCATAAATTTGTGTTTACATATGTGCGTGCTCTCCGCGTCTGATTTTCCAAATGGTTTAGCAACATTTTCTCCCACTTACTGTTTAATTTAAATTGAATTAATTAATTAATATTAATTTGAACTTTTAAGATAGTTTGACATCCTCGGTATGCTGGATGGGTCTAGCGCAGCCTCAAACCTCTTCGCCATCTATCTATATTTTCGCCGCAAATTTTCTAGAAAACTAAAAAAAAGGATACTTTTGGGCTGAAAAAAATGTTAAGTTAACATTCCGTTTTCTACGCGATTTTCTTAAAAATGTTAAGTTGACAGCGAGATTAATACTTAAAAAAAGTATACTTTTAGGAAATTCTCCAATTCGATGTCGAAAAATTCTCCAAAAATTAAATTTGGCGCAAAATTTAACGTTTTAAAAACACAAAGAAGTTTATGTTTTGGGGTAGTTTTATGTTTTCCCAGATTTTTATTTTAACTCTGTTAAAAATACTTTATTTAACAGCCTAGCCTCACCTTAATTGAAAATTGTTGGATATTTAGGTATGTAGTTAGGCAGCTACTATTACACGCTTAAATTACCCTTGCAAGGCATTTAAATTTGCGATTGTGTCAAATCTAAAATGTACAGTTTTTTATTTATATATTAAGAAACCTGGTGAGGGCTTTCGCTATCGTATGTTTTTCAAAGACACAATTTTGTTATTTTACGTTACGTTTGCTTACGTTTACTGACTCTACGTTCGGGACACTACGTTTTGACTGCACTACGTTTGCCCACGTTTTCCCTTACGGCCGCCCAAAAATTGCGCATACGCAATGGTCACACTGAAGCACGAACAAAAAAAAAACAATAGACGGCAGACGCGAATCGAAAAAATACACTTTTAACTTTCAACGGTGCGCGCTTCTTTCCGCCCGTCTACCGAACTCAGCTGCTCGGCTCACTGTTCGAGTCCACCTCCAAGCTGTGCAAACTAGGTAGTTTGGAGTAGAACTCGGTACCCAGTGTCAATTAAACATTCGAAATCCATGCAGTTGTGAGAAACGGCGCCTTGCCGGTCACCGAACAGACGTGGGCGTCCGCGTGTGTATCTGTGTGAATACGAGCTGCTGGCATTCTCAGGAACGCTTGGGCAGAAGCCAAAATGTGTGCCAACGCATAGGGAACGGAACAACGCAAATAGCGCATCTAAATAAGAACCATAAGCGAAAATCAATAACACCAAACCAAAGCGAGCAAAGTTTATTACGCAAAACGGCGAGAACACATGAGCGAAAATGTCTACAACGACAATAAGTTTGCCCCGGGCTGCGCAGGCAGAGGGCGCTGCAGTGTTTCAGGACTGCGACGAGGCAGCCGAAGCAACCGAGTGCGAGGACTTCGCCGAGGACGCCAAGGATACCAGGCCAACTGGCGCAGATAGTGGGCGTGCTTCGGCCACCGAGTTCGAGGAGACCGCCGTCGTGTCGGTGGAACTGAGGGATCGGGAGAGGGAACTCAACCCAACCAATCCGCACCCGAACGGCAATGAGGATGTTTACGCCAGCCGCGGCTCCCACACCACCTGGTATTTGCCCGTCGAGGACTCGCCCTCTCCGCCCACACAAGTATCGTCGAAGGAATGCAATGCGTTCAGTCCGACTACTGCTGGCGGTGTCCAGGAGGGGGACGTAGGTGCCGATTCGTCAACAAGCACTAGTGGCGAGTAAGTTGGTTCCTCATAGATACACGGATGGTACCATCGTAACATGGCAGAGATGTTTTTACCAAAATTTTCCCACAGAAGTTTAATGTTTTTCGACAATTTTGAATTTATTAAAACTGATAGGTTTAGTTTCTCTACACCAAAAAAATAATTTGTAGACTGTCTCTTTTTTAATCTTTCAATACACAATTAATTCAATACTAATTTTCTTATCTGCAAAAATAATTACGTAACTATTACTAATTCACTTTCAGACATTTAAAAACAAAGCTATTATTTGTAGAAAAAACAAATGATTTATTTACTGTTTTAAACAAATATTTTAGTTATTCCGCTTTTAAAAATTTTTTTTAACAAAAATTACTTCTTCATGTACCAGGAATTTATAAATGTTTTTTTAAGTAAATGCAAATATTTCGAATGAAAACGAAATTCGTCAGCTTTGATTAATTTTCTATTAGTCCCTCTCTTGTCTAAAAATTGTCTCTAATTTTGCGGCCCACTGACCAATTATTTTTTCAATTCCTGCTTTTTGACCGAGTGTCTATTGACTTTCCCATTCGCCTCCACCAGGGTGGTTAGTGTTTACCAAGTTAATCAGCCGTACGTAATCTGCGCTCGACCTGTTGAGGCCGATGCACACACGGACCGTTTAAGGATTTCCTTCACGTGCATCCCTTTATTTACTTAGTGTCTGCCCTGGCTGGCATATTTTATTCTGTTTGTGTGTGACAAACTGGCGACTCGACTAGCTCTTTCCGGATAGATGTTTCAGCAATCTCCGCAAGGCTTCTATTTTTAGTAATGTTTTTAGTTTTTCTGGCATTTTGGCTTTGGTGGTTTGCTTAATCAAGAGATTGCTGAAATGGAAATGAATGCCTGGCTCATGTTTGTTCTTACAAATATGTGTAACCGCTTCCAAGTCAGAAATCAAGCGTTGTGACGACTCCTTCTGCACATATGATGTGAGTCGCTCCGTTACGCCATGAACTGAACAAAAAAACTTGCCGTCAGCGCAGGCTTTGCCGCCAGATGCCTCTCCGAACGACATTCCAATCGGATTTTGGAGAGCCGCCGCTCCATTTATGGACGACGGGTATCAACGGGGAAATCCTTCGTTGTGATATAATAAGTAGCCGTTTTGGTATTAGTTGAACTTATGGTAGGTTAAGGAAAAAGTGAATTATTTTTATTTATATGACTATAAAGTAAATACTAGCTTTGAGGATAAAGGAATTCAAATCTAATTTAAGCCTTAAATATAAAAAAAATCTCACAAAAAGAACCGGACTACAAACAGAATCGAGAGTAAAATAAATACAGCCTAATCAGGGGCAAATGATTATTCACCAATATGCCTTGCAAACAATGATGACTACAATAAAAATTCGTTAGTGACCGTTGAATCCGACGGCCTATCGACTACAGAGGGAACACTCTGTAGTATTTACGAGATAAACACCCCGTCATTGTATTAGGTCATATGACCTAAATAGAGAAATTCTGAATTTCTACAACATTTTGCCTGGGACTAGCAATCGCTTCAAGACACGAAAATACATTCCAAGTTTTATTTTCAAAAAGTCCCACTCTCTGATTCATTGTACTAGCAAGCGTACAATCATATCGCAAAAAAGGCTAAGTATCAGTACCCAAGTTGCCCCGTGTGATTAAATGTATTTCATCTGATATCATTGTCGAGTGCATATTCATTTGTATCAAATAATTACTCGTTGCCCAACTCTTTTCCCATGTTGCGTAAATTTATGTTTGCAAAGGAGCGATAGCACTGACACTCCCTGCTAATATGGTAGCTAATATTAACACATATGTATGTATTACCACTCATTTCCACGGAGCACAGCCAAGTTTCACAATTGAGTGAAATGTTCAGCGCTCGTAAAATATATTGACAGCGCCATGGCTCGCAGTGGAAAGTCGTATTTTGGGCACGAAAGCATTTGGATAAAATAATGTTTAATTATGTTACATATAAGATTCCCGTAGCAGTGGAGGCCTGGGGAAAGTTATAGAGCTGAGGCAGCCACCACATCTGCTGACCATGCGTTGCTTTGATGCTGGGTGCGCTGGATTTTCATTCCGTTTCATTTCAGTGGCAGTGGCAGCCTGAAAATCAAAACAACAAAGTTATGCAGTCAAGTTCTCCTTGGGTAAATAAAACATTAAGGCTAAAAATGCATTGCAACGAACTTGCTTGCTGCCAGTGCCACGCCCTTCCCAGCCCTACTCCTAGCCTCGACAGGGCGGACGCGGTGCTCCTCCCGCTGGCAGTTGGAGAACTTGTTACCGGAGAAAAGCTGCCCTGACAGCTGACGGCGTATCTTGGTGTTGGTAGAAGTCAGATGCTCCACGAGCAGATCTTGCAGTGGCACATGGTAAATGCTCCTTGACATTTTCAGACCAAAGATGCATTTACATTGCGATGGCGTAAACACTTGGGCAGGGCCGAAAACTTAAATCGGTTAATGGGATAATAATTAATATTATTCCCGGCTGGAGAGTTGAATGGTCATTAGGAACATCTCTTAAGTTAATTAGTTACCTTCGCGTCCATCATTAATCAGCCACATCGGTGGATTCCTGCTTTTCATTATATTTTCCTATCTCAAGGTATTGTCCCTTCACACCCACAGAATCACGCTTTTACAAATTTTAGTACTTTTGTTAGCGGACTTTCTAGAGGTTGGCGTTTCCTCAGCCTGCAGAGAGCACTATGACAGCTTCTGCTATGCTCTTGGGCGGTAATTACCTGTTTTGTTTGGCTTAATGGAATTTGGTAGAGCGAAACCTTATCCCTGTCTGCGGAAATTAACAGAACTGAAAACATTGTCGAAACATTTTTAGCTGTGAAGCTACTGCCGAAATAGAAAATTATCAGATGACTTCATTTTTAATGCTGTCGAGTAAGAGTAAGTCATCCAAAGCTTTAAAGACCAGGTGCTTTTTGTGCTCACAGACCTGTTTACTTTATGTAGTTCCTCCCCAGTTGGACAGAAGACATTAAGTAATTAAAGTAAATTGTCTATCATTAGCAATTCTTGCTGTTAGGCTAGATTTCTCGATTTTGTCTTTGTAAGTGCAGCTCGCAGCATGGGGTGTACCCCGTTCGATGTAAGTTTTACGACCACCAATAATAAAATCGGAAATCTTTTCAAGTTCACATTAGTAGACAAGAAAATTACCGTTGCTAGGGTACAAAAAACTATGTTCAAAGAAAATACTTTCGCTTTTGCACTTTTCTTTGGTACTTTCGAGCTGGTTTAAAGCAGCGTGAAGCAATGTTTGAGTTATTGCCACATCACCCATCCATTCAGAAAATCTTTTCAAAGTTGACCTTAGCTCGTCGATTATAAACAAATCACGAAAAAGTAGCTCTAATGCAATAATGGATAGAAAAGAACGCAGTGGCAAAACTTTGCTTTCTCACTTAGAAAACCTTAGTAATCAGTCAAAATTGGTACCCACTAAGCGAGTACGTACATCAGTGCCTAGACCAAAACCAGATCTGTTCCTATTTCAAGCCAGTCTGAGCTGTCTGCCATGAATAAACAAACAAGTTGCCCATCTGCTGCGTCTGCCCCATCCTCAGCCAATGTGCATCTGCCATCACTTATTGTTTCTCGGCTCCGTTGCTATTTATGAAACGTTCAATTCCATCAGAAACACTCTTTTTTTCGGGCGTGGGTCTTGTGGTTAAAATACAATTACAAATGTGTACCTTGTTGCGACTGCGTTGATGATCTTCATTCTATTCTTTCCTACTTTGACTGAGGCGGTGTTGATACTTGAATGTTTTAGAGCTAGTTGCCTGCTACGTTTTCAGATGTACAAACATAAGCAGGTGAATGATCTTTCAGTTTACCTAGTCTTACTCCCTCCAAGTTATTTTTTTATACTCAAACTAAGTACTTACGTAATATAAGCTAAGCTTATTTAACGGCGTTGAATTTGAACGATGCGGAGATAAGAAAGTTGAGCTTTACAATTCCCAGTCCTTCAATTTTAATACCCTTGGAAAGGGGTATTGAAATTCACAACATAAGGTTGTAACGCTGAGAAGAAAAGATTTTCGACGTGTGTACATTCTTGAGCAGCATGATTAGCCAAGTTGGAATCCGATTGCTTCACAGACCATCTTTAAAATCCCCATAGTCCCAAGCTAAGCACAAATAGCCTTAATAAATTTAGTTTCAATTGTAAGGGTATATACACTTTGTCTTGACAAAGCTAACTTCCTATTTTGTTTATATTTAAAACAAAAAATTCTCTCCGCCGACCTTAACACTATCTGTGTATGTTTAATCAGACACCATTGCCATCCTATAATCTGCTTATCAGTGAACCTTTCTTTGGATTTTCTCATCATGAGTTTTCTGGTTGAATAGAACACTTGCGAATGTCATTAGTAAGCGAATTCATTTTATACTTTACTTTATTTAGTCTGAACTAACTATGACAACTATCAAATGACAAATAGTTAATGTTTTCGTTGCGCATTCCAAGGGACAAACTTTAATTTGTCCGCTTGGAAGTTTATTTGCTCCATCTTTTGCGTCTATTTTTACGTAATATGCAGCATAAGCTGCAATAACCGGGTCTCTTTTAATCGCAATGGAATTCGATATTTTTTTGTAATGCGGTAAAAAGCCCACAAAGTTAATCAAATCACAGCAAAACCCAGCCTCAAAAAGCGGAAACTGTTACCAATCTGGGTACATTGAATATCGATCTGTTATGTGAATAACCACAAATATTAAAATATTATTTCCTTTTCAGTTTAATATTTTATAATTCTTGAAAAAAATGCTGTATTTAGTAATCCTGTAATGTTGTAACACAGTCTTTAAAGCCTGCAAATTCTTTAATAAGCCAACCTACAAATTGCAGACCTTGTCGTGTGCAAGATAGAAAGTCGCGACTTCTGGGCCAAACCCCCTCTGTTCCTCGGCAAACAGTGCATGTCGGAGTTGGGAATTGCATGTGCACCTAAGTTCTCAAGCACATGCGTGCTTTCGCCGTGTTTATTTTACAGTTCTTCCTCTACCACTGACACCCCGTCTTTACGAGACTTCAACTATCACTCAACTATCTCTTCTGTCTCTTCGATTCGTTTTATTTTAATTATACATTCAAAATTCGTAACAAAAACCCAATTCAAAGTCATTATCATCGTCGGCTAGAATTTATGCTTTTTCGAGCTTTCTTAAAAGATTTCTTAAAAATTGTATGCACAGGATTTGTGCGCTGTTTTTATTTGGGGGCGTCTCTTATTCATAATGACAAGGAAAGAAAACCCAAACTTTAAAGACTTAAAAGTTGTCAATTTTAGAGATTAAATGTTAGGTGACGAATTGCTCTGCCGGAGACATTCAGATCTGATTCACTTTTAGGAATGAGAGGCACTTGCAGCTGTGCCTCCCTCACTCGGATTCATTATTTCTGAATAATTTCATCATGCGGGGCCGCTGGCCCTTTACTTCCATTTCTGTCGGCCCGTTTTCATTTGAAGTGGCATACAAGTTTCCTCCCACTGCAAGTCTTATGTTATAAATATGCACACGCAGATTACCTTCCTACTCGCATCCGTAATTCATTTCATTCGTGCGTTCGGAAACTCCCCATTTCTGTGTGGATGAGGCGGCTTCCATATGCTCACAGTGATTCTCTTTCTTAGTGACATTTGTTTTGTGAATACCTATTGCATGAATACCTAGTCAATGCTCAATTTACTCATTTTATGTGTTCTGCATATTGTATTCATGGAAATACTTCGCATGTCAAGAGTAATATCGCTCACCGTCCATCTATTTAAGCATTTAACCCCAACAAGAAACCTGTATTACATTCTTTGATATCCAGACAAAAATAACATCTCACTGCTGGCTGGATAAGAAAACAATGGCCTTTTTTACGGGGGTTCGTATGAATTCGTTTTCATTTTCCCGTTGCGCAGCGATTTCTTAAGAAGACTGCCTCTCCTTTTTATTGTCACTTGTCAAGCAACTGTTTGGCTGCATGTTTATAGTACTGTTAGCCCAATAATTTCAGAAGATCACGACGTGTGAGTTCTGCCTTGTGAATTGCGTAGATTGTCTTATGATGCGATACCCTCATAAAGAGATCCGAGGGGTTTTATCTCAAGGACTTGCCTTAGCCGCTTGATAAATAAATTTCAATAAGGTAATGTGGGCCGTTAAAACAACTTTTAATTACTTAGTAATTAATGGGTCTTGTCCGTTTAATACCACTTCAATGATACAAAAATTAATCAGATGTATATTGGATGCGGATACACTTACCAAACGGTTCTCTAAAAAGTGCAAGTGATAAGACAGCGTTCTACCGCCCAGATTGCTATTATCGGAAAACTATTCTGCGACACTTCTGCTCAGGTAGTGCCAATAAATGACCCAACTCATCGCTTGCAACGAACCTGCCTGCCTGTGCACAACATTCGCTAGTCCGACTCGCAGAAACCGGTTTGAATTTGAGTTGCAGTTCCAGTTGCTGCATCTGCCGGTGCCTTACACCTTGCATTTTGAGCAGCTACTCACTTAAAGCTCCCATTCAATGTGCAGGTTCCTCGCTGAACTATTTAATGGCCGTTCAGATCAGAATAGCAACCTTGAGATACATTGAAAAAAGGACGGGAACATGCAAATTTTCCCATTGAGAACATGTTTGAGTTGGCCTCCTCTTTTAGTCTCATCACCTGCTTCCTAATCAAAAAACAGAAGACCCTAAACACGCTGAGTTACAGAACTTCCTGTTTCTTTTCCCCTCAATCGTAGTTTCTTTTAAGAGGCGCCTGTTGTATTTCCGGTTCCATATCAGCTTTCAATATGCAAACGTTTCCACGTATAAGCAGTGGTGGTGGAAAATCTCAGACGGTTTGAAGAGAATACTCAATCTCAGCTTATTGTTTTTGGTTCAACAATACATTGATTTAATTCATAGTCTTGGCAAAATTATATTTTAAAGTTTCGTATGTGGGCATAATAAAGCGTACTTGTCAGAACAACTGTGCACAAGACCTTAGCAGGGCGATGATTCTCATAACCAGCTGATATATCACGTTTTCATAAAGTATTGTAAGCCACACGCCATAGAAGAATGGGATAGAATACAAAAGACGAGACGAAAGGACTCGAAACCGGTTTCATTCAGCGGCAGATGTTCCTTAATTCTTAGTTCTTTCTTCACTGAATCACCATTATCCTTTTGAGTGGACTTGCCACTTTTGAGCATTTTTTCTTATTTGGAGCAAGATCACAACAGCAGCTGAAAACGAGCCAATTTTTACACAAGAAAGTAAGCTAGGCTCGGCAAGCCGATGTATATATACCCTTGCAGTTAAAACTTCCGATAAACATCATCTGATTTTTATCAAACTTGCAACGTATAACGATTTGTAGTAGTTTGGTGTAGACCATATTTTGCATTCAATGTTACTTAAAATGGTGAAGACAATATTCCCTTTTACTCTACGATAAATGGATATACAAATGATGCTGTCCGTTTAGGGATGTACTTATAGGAAGCAGCTGTCGCTGTGAATGACTGATCTCAGCAGTACTGCTTAAACATCCACCACCACAACTGCATTCCTGCTATATACAGGCCAAACTCACTCAAAGTCCTTCCCTTAATTTATTTTGTAGGCTCAACAACTGCTTGTCTATAGAGCGAGGTTGAGTGCAACGAGCCACTGGTTAGTAAGAACGTGAGCGAGGATCAGTCTACCCCTGCAAAACGAACTGAGCGGTCACGCTCAGCAAAAGTCTTTTGACACTGCATCGGGAAAATTTAGAATGCTATTAAGCTAGTGAATTTCGCTATTCTTAAACAGTGCAAAAGTCTGATTATGGTTACATATCACGTGCGGTCAAGCTTAACTCAGTTTAGTGTGCCCCAGTTCACATCGCCTGGTGCGCCAACTCTTAAGCGCAGCAAAGTGACAAAAGTTGGCATCAAATCCAACATGAACATAAAAAACACTATGAAAAGTTACAGTGTGAGATCATCACAATATGGCATGGATGGTCGACGTTATACGACTTTGCAAAGGTGAGCTAGTTTGGCCAGAACGAGTTGGTACGAAACTAGAGCACTGTAGACAGTGATCAAAAAGGTTCAATCACTCTCCCTGAACTGCACATCAAAGGAAGTAAAACTTGATGGTGTTTACGGGGAGTTTTTCTTCACTATCTGACCGTCCGCTGCATTCCCTCACGCATCCCACATTTAATCCGTTTTTTGTTGCGAGCACGCAAAATGCCCATGGCCTGCTGTTGCTCTGCACCTCATTCGAAGGAACCTCGAGTAAGGAGCGGCCAAAAGGGAGGGGAAATCGGCTCTAAGTAATGGCAAAGAAAAAAGAAAAGACACCGCATGCGCAAACTATGCGCCCCTTACATTTCCCGCTTCCTTCGCCTTCTGCTCTCTCCGCGTGCGAGGGTGTCCTGTTGATTCTTAAATCCCCACCCCCGCAACATCGCTGGCCTTTCCTGGCCTTTTAGGGTCCTTCCTTAGCATGTTTGTTTTCTTTGTATAGAAGGAATTCCCAGAATTTATGGTGTTTGCTTACAATAAGCATACGGAAATGGAATTGGCTAAGTTTACTTTGCATTCGTTTCGCACTGCCTGCCGAGACTAACCTTCTCACGCAGTAAGAAAATCCTTTTCCAGCATTTTCCGAGCCACTTGCTTTTTGAGTTTTAAAATATACCTGCACCAACTACCGAGCGGCGTCGCAGCCACATTTTCACACGCAAAAGTAGTACCTATCCCAAGTGGCGTAATGTTAGGCCGCGGTGGAACCAGTTTTCCATGAAATCTTTAAATTGCTTTGCAAACTGAACCCCTTTGCTGCCGACTAATGAGCGAACATAAATCGTAGAAGACCTTCCGCAGGGCTGACCTACCTGATAGACTATAGTCATAGGCGCTACATTTTACATAATTTAACATCACTAAACATTATTTTATTTTGTATCATTTCAGAGTGCCAAAAACTGGAAACCCTGGAATAAGATCAAACAGTAGCTTCTCTGTGGGTCTGGTAAGTAGTATACTTTTAGATTTAGGGTAATGATTTCTAGGGAACCAATTTCTAGCAATTTCTCAACGTTGGTATATCACAAAACGTTTGTTAAACTTCTTGGGATATGCTAATATTGACATATGGGTGCATGTTTTCTACGAACCTATCCCGTGTATTTACGCTTACAAAAACTATCTGGATGATTTTGATAATATCGCGTTACGAGGACAGCTGCCGTTTTTCCTGCCCCGCATTATGGGCTCAGAATTAAAATTGATTTATTTCGGTCGACCGGTTTCGACAGCTGCTATGTGTATACAAATGTTTAGTTTTTGTCACACGCTGCTCTTGTACAAGAATCGAAGAAGAAGGCTGAGGTCATGAACATTTGCTTGGGATGAAGGCCAAGAACATTCTTGCGGGGGCGATGGGAATTCAGAGGGAGTCTGGGAACATGATGCACTCCAAATGCTTTTAGGGGTGGCAGAGTTTCAACTGCAGTTGAAGTTTATCACCATGTTCTCGGCGTCCTCAGTTATAAAGTAGCGAGGGGGCTGTAAACCTCCTCCATAAAACGTACGCAGTCTTTAATGATCTGCATCTGCTGAAACTTAGTCAATAGCGGCGAGCATTCAACTTGAACCCTTAAAAGTTTTACAGCCGAAGCTCAGTTAATTAAACTCAATTTTATGACTGGGTAAAGCTCGCATACAGGGCAGCAAAAGCAGTCCATGAGATCAAACTTTCTCTGGGATGCATTTGTGAGACCCTCCAGACCCCCGTGTCCAATACAGGCAGCAAGGTTGTAGAGAGTTCAATAGACTGATTACATTGCTCCCTAAGACGTTTATATGATTTTATGTAAGAAATTTTTCAATGACGCGGATCTCATTACAAACTATCAACATTGCAACCGCAAAACATTCAACCGTTCATAACGATAGGGACTTTCTTACTTCTTCCCCCAATCAATGAGCTGCCCACTCTGCTGCTGACAAGTCGTCCATGGCAACCGCATCCGAAGCGAGTTGGGTGTCGTGGTTGACTGGGCGCTACTGAAGCCCGTGAAGGATTATCAAACGCCGAGGAATACGAAATTTGATCTCAGCAACAGAGGGCATTGAGCGCTGTGACACGTTTGCCAATTTAATTTTGTGGCCACCAACTTGGAGGGATATTGCAACAGCAGTAAGACCACCTCAAGGACACTAAAACTGGGCTTCATGACAGCTCATTAAATGCATGGCATAATTAACGGTTGACGCGGGTAAAACACATGTTTCCGGCTAAGTCGGTTTTTCCAGTACTTTTAAATTTCCCAACATCGTTAGCCAACGTTAAGTCCTGTACGCTCAAGTCCCTAATGTTTTCCGTGTGCAAATGCCGTTGAAATGTGTTTTTAAATCAATTCAGCCTAGGGCTGGGCTAGTCGTCTAGTGCCGTCGAGTGTATCCGCATTAAAGGCTTATCCAAACCGTTTCCCTGTCTTCTGTTTACATTCACTCTTGTTCAGGTTCATTGCGCTCATAAATAAAACTTGAAATGTTTTTACGTTGAACGACTTGAGGTGAGGATTGGTATCACTGACATCATATTCAGTTCTTCCGAACGCAGTAAAACATAATTTAAAAATGTCGCTGTGGACTCACTGTTGAGATATGATGATTGAATAGGAATTACACAATAAAACATTGTTGATGGCTAAATGCCACCACCAACGCTATAGAATTTTTTTAATTACTCAAGAGCCCAGTTGATTAAGTTTCTCCGTTTAAGGTCTCCTAACATTTTGCTATCCAGGGCCTTTTTACCGTGTAGGAGAACTTGCGGCAAAAACTAATCACGCAAGACAAAACATTTCAACTGCAGATTGCCATTGGCCAAGGCATCAGGCTGTCGCGAGGTCGCAGACAATAAGTCGACCGAGCCACATGCAACAAAAGGCGGAGAGCAGATGCGCCAAGTGGCAGCGGCTCGTGCTATGACATCCCTGCGCTAATCTAATCAAACCACTTCAATCCAGACTGCTGACAATGAAGCGCGTAGATAGAGTTGATCTCAACGCCCTTTTGTCCCTTAATGGGCTATACCCCACTACAAGAGGTCGGTTGGCTGCCCACTCACGACCGGGCGACGACACCAGCACTCTCGTCAGTGCTCGCATTCACATTTGCAAGTCTCGCTGCCGGCAATTGCGGCCAATCAGTTATTAGTTATCGCTTCGGCCGGTTACACCTGCCAGCGCTGCTTGCGGAAGTCCCGCCGAACCGGTCCGCAGAACCGAGAGGGTGCTATGAAGAAGCTGATAATACCCACGCTCATGGACACCTATGGGCTGATTAAGTTCTGGGACTTCGACACGGGCGCCCCTGGAAGTGTGTCGCAATCCGCCAGGGGACGGGTGGATTTCGGCGTCCCACCCGCCGACGATATCATGCCCGGCGAGCGCCGATACAGATGGAAGCCTCGCCTTCTCCAGGTCATTATGTTATCACTGAGTGGTGCTTGCGATAGTGGTGCACTGATAAGTTTTGGTATTTTGGCCATGCCTCGCCAGCACACTCGCCCACGTCCGATCACAACCCCTGACACACGCTTTTATCAATTTTATTGCCAAACTAAAAGTAAAACCCGATAAAACTGGAGACATCTATAACATGCTCACATGTTTGTGTCTGTCTAAAAGACAGTTTATATTTTTGCTCAACTACCTTCCAAAAAGCCTCTTTAGATCTGGCAATAATGTCAGATGGAATTCTTCGTCACAGTTACATTAACGTGATCCCTTGACCGACCCATTCGCGTACCATATTCATTGAAAAATTATTCATACAGTTCCTAGCCGCAGACAGAGTCACGGCGATTGATGATTGTCGTATCATTGTTGATATATTTATAATCCGAGACCTGGCCGATACGCAGGCATAGACAAAGCTGCAAAATAATTGTGGTTTCTCGTGAGGAGCCGCGCACCGTTTAAGTCGAAGCACTACGAAAACGTTAGTTACACGGCTGCAGCTCTGGCGTGGGCAAGGGCCGTTTATCGATTAATATATGTAGATAATGATAGAAAATACAAATAGGTCAATAATGCAACTTCTTTCTCCCTTTCTTCCTGCCTTTCCCGCAGTCCCAGCAAATGAAGGCTGTCTCCAGTCCCACGCTGTCAGAACCGCTCTCAGAGCCGCCGCCACAGAAGCCAGTTGAAAGTACAGATGTGGCGGTTTCAGGCAATAGCGGCGGAAGCGGAGGCGTAGGCGTAGGCCTAGGCGTCTTACAGATATTCAAGCGCACTTTGAATAACTTCAACAGCAAGAATCAAATGCACATCTCTCCGCTGTCGCCGGCGGCAGCAGGCAGCAATCCGCCAAAGACTAAGACATCGCCAACAACACCGACTGTATCCATTACAGCTCCGGCGACGACGATACCAGCTAGCGAACCTGGAGCAGAGGGTGGAGACGCGAGCTCCGGAAAATACCGATTCGGGCCCCTCATCTGGCGCACATCCAAAGAGCGTCGTAAGACGAAGTACAACCGGCGCGACAAGTGCAATTCCGGCGACTCGGGCATTCAGATCGAGCTTGAGCAGGATGAGCAATACTCCCGTGCGCTGGCTGTGAGCGTCCAGAAAGAAGCGACCGCTCCTGATTCAACCAAGGGGTCGTCGAGTGTCGTTGACTCTAAGAAGCGAACAATACGTCGAACCAATTCGGCCAAGACAAGCAGCATCCTCGGACCTTTTATTGTGCGAACCAAAAACGCCAGGCATCTCAATATGGTAGAGTCTGATAAAGTTGAACGCGAAGCTCCAGAATCCCTGCCCACGCGATCTCTTAGCCAACCCAATGGCCTAGACTCATATGGCATGGGACGCCCAGATCTTGAGGATAGCGACAGTGACAGTGTAGCGTCAAACGAGGAAGGTAAGTTTATGGCTGGGATTGGAGACGACCCAATTTAATTGAATTGGCCTTTACTAATGCGGCTTCCCTTTGATCCACAGCTGTCAACTACTACCCGACCATCTATGCGGAAGTGCTTTACAACTTCACGGCCGGCGGTCCTCAAGAGCTGGGGCTAGAACGGGGAATGCTCATTGAAATATTGCGCAAGGAAGTTGGACCCTGGTGGTTCGGCCGCATTAAGAAGGAGGAAACAAATCTCGTGGAAGACATTTTGGACCCTGAGCTGGGCTGGTTCCCCAAGGAATTTGTGCGCATTATTCACTGTCCTGAGACGGATATTTTTTTTAACGAGCATAGGGCTGCCGTTGCTGAGGCTGAGGATGCAACAGCTCGTGCAGAGGAAGGGGGTATTCCTCTCCCTGTTGCTGCGTTCGCCGAGGACGCAGACGTTACTGTGACCACGGACCAAAGCAACGTCACCCTAATTGTAATTGAGTCGCCACCAACCCCACTAAATCTTCCTAGTTCCGATCCAATTGCCCAGCTTGACCACAACACGATCCTGCGTCGAAGTGCCGTTCGCGAACTGCTTGATACGGAGGTCAATTACGTCAAACTGCTGGCATCCATTTGTGATGGGTAAGAACCGAGTCCTGAAGGATAATAGTTAGCAGTTGTTTAATTTGTGGCCCTCTTTAGGTATCTGCCAGCCATGAGCAAGCGCATCGATATATTCTCGCCAAACAGTATTCGCCTGATATTTTCCAACATAATGGCCATTTACAAGTTCCAGCGAAAGTTTCTAGAGGCCTTGCGACGCGGAATCGAACAAAACCAGATTGCTAAGGTTTTTCTCAATATGGTAAGAAGACTTTGGTTTAAATACTTAGTAAATACCTTTTTATATAAATTAAATTTTTACAGCACAAGGGTTTTCTATGCTACTCCACCTACTGCAACGCCTACCCTCGAGCCCTAATTGAACTCGAGACTTACGACCGTGTAAAAGACGCCCGCACTATTTTAGAGAAGTGAGTAAATTTAAAAGCTTGAATCAAAATCTGGTACTAACTAAATATATTTCTAGCTGCCGCGAATCTGAGAACCTAGCCGAGCTTCCGCTCTCTGCGCACCTTCTGGCACCAGTGCAACGCATCTGCCGCTATCCCCTGCACCTCAACGAGATTATTAAGTCGGCATTGGAAAAAACGGATGAGGTAGATGGTGGCGTCAAGCCAGCGGCCGCTAAGTATGAACAACTTGATGTCTTTGAAGTGGATATACCTGACTCCCAACATACTGTCAATTTGGCGCTGGAGGCGATGCGCGGGATCACAGAGGCGGTCAATGAGGGAAAACGTCACAGCGAAACAATTGCGAGGCACCAGGCCAGCTTCCAGAACTTCAAGGGACCCCCGCTGCACTTGCACAGTGCTCGCTTCTTCCTGCAAGTAGATGCTACACGTCAAAAACAGAATCTTTGGAACAGCAGCTACACTCTGTTCCTATTTGATAATCAGCTGGTCTACTGCAAACGTGATATTATCAAGCGCAGTCACTTCATCTACAAGGGTCGAATTTTCTTGGACCGGTGTCGCGTGGTAAACGTGAGGGATGGAAAGATGTTTGGACACACCATCAAGAACTCACTACGCATCTATAGCGAGTCGCGAGACAAATGGTACGATTTCAGCTTCCGGTCGGCCAACCGGAAGCACCGCTTCCTTAGCACCCTAGCCCTAGAGCGTCAGTTTGGTGGTAAAGCCCTATATGTTTCGGAGATGACTGGTTTTGAGTACAATTACGAGGAACGCCCGGGTGATTGCTCGGACCAATCTGACTACGAGACACAAGACTATGAAATACCAGCGGGAGCCAACAGTGGTGAGAGCTCGGTTCCGGACTCACCGGCCAAATCTTCCTCCCGTTTGTGCGAGACGTTGCCCAAAAAATCTCAGTCCAGGGACGGCATATCCAGCGCAGACAACTCTCAACTGTCCACCACATCAACGGGCTCGCTAGGAAGACGTCATTTTGGCAATTGGTTCCGCAAGCCAAAGAGCGCCAACTGCACTCCAAGTCAATCGCCGACGCATAAGCCGGGCTTCGACGCGGACGCGACGCTTACGGAAGCCCGGGTGGCTGCCATGGAACTGGCAGAAGCCGCGGCTGCGTTAGTGCCAACGGACAGCTCCTCCACGTAAATACTGGACACAGTTAAGAATAGAATCGCAATAAAGCATACACACACCATACAACATACAAGATACAAGAAAATGTACTCGTAGTATAACGCATGGTATAAAATATTTGTTACAATAATATTAAATTGCCTTTAATCATAGAAAGATGATGTATTTGAATGAGTGCTACATTCTGATTGAGTTTTGTTAGTGTTACCTTTTGTTCAATATAAAATTGTTTGTTTTTCTTTTAAATCGTCGTTTAAATCTCTGAAAGTCTGTCAAAGGATTTGCAAACGACCTAACCATAATGCGGTAATAAGAATTTTAGATTTACAACAAAGAACAAATGCGGTTTTATATACAAATGTCGCCGACTGCTAGTCTAAAACCCTATTACCTGTCCATACTTGTAATTCTAGGTTACGTGATAAGTCGATAATAAACACCCGCAAATTATTTAAAATTTTTCTGTTTGTATACCTCGTTTGTTTAAAGAATTCCGGAAGCTGAATAGAAAACTACCCACAGAATCAATATGAAATACGTTTACGAAACATTGTTACTTCAAATATGGCAAATTTTGACCAGATTAAGTACTACTCTTTGCATTTAACGTGCAATGAAACATCCAACTACCCATGGTATTTGTTACTGTTTTTGTTAGGCCAATCCGCTATTGCATGTATTCAACGTTAAAAATGCAAAACTTACCTACAATCGGGTAACACTTATTAATAAAGGTAGTAACGAATCAATAAAGGAACAATATTATTGCATGTGAACAGTCATTTCGATATGAAACTATATTGTATTATACAGAAATTGGTTAATTGTCAATTTGAAGTTTTAAATATTAGAAAACGTTAACATTACAAAACACTACAAGCTAAATGCAAAATAACAATTGAGCGAATTTAATTGTTTCTAAAAAGAAACACGAATGTATCCCATTAGTATCTAAATTATTGCCCACTAAGTAGGCAAGAATTATTTTATTGTCTCTTAACAGTACCTATGAGTTGGTCAGGTCAGGAGATAAAAATTCATAAAGCAATTTTCTATTTAATAGACGTTGCCAACAAAAAAAAAAGTTTGGTTTTTGAATAAAATATTAAAGTTTTCGTGAACAATTTTTGAACCAATTCCCAGACACGATTCTGCGCTATTATAAAACACAAACCCTGATGATAAAAAAATAAAATTAAGAAAGGAAAGCAGAAATCAATTAGGAACAAACCAAGAATGCAAAGTCAGCTAATAATTTAAATAGCTCCAAACAACTCGACAATTTATTTACTATAGTTGTGCACTTCTCAATCGCACCAGTTTGTTAAGTTTTAACCAGGCAAACATGATGACAAAGATATTTGAAAACATGTAGAAACGAAAATGTATCGCCCAAAACCAATTGTACACAAATAAATGGCAAACGTAGCATATGAGCAATTTATATTTAAAGGCGTACATGTTTCAGAAAAATCACCCGTAACCATAACCGAAAATAGAAAATACAACCGTATAAACTTAGCAACCAGAAATATGCTCCATATGCCAAATAAATAAATATATATTTATCCATATTATTAATGTCTTAATTTTATTTGTATAATTTATAACCAGCATTGGGCAGTCCATATGTATGGTGTATTACTCATTACGATCGGACCATCACAGCAGATTTTCAGTTCTACCTGTATATATAGTAGTCGCCTTCGCACACTCTCCTGGTGCGCTTCGTCACTACGTGGACTGCCGTCCACAGTGATATTCATATGAACATTGTACTAAAGTACCTGATATACTTTTCATCAGTATAACTAGCCGAGTTGATAAAGCCACGACTGTCTACCTGTTTCCAATCCTATAACTAACTCATTTTAAAAGCTATCGATTTCGAACTTTTTATATAGCAGTCATGGGACCAATCTGTACAAATATGGCTACCTCTGCTGTTTTTATGAAATATGGCAATTTAATTCTAGATGAAGCTCTTTTCAAAAGTAGCAAAAAGCCTGGCAAAAATCATAGCAATAAGCCTGCAGAAAGCCTTGCAAGAAGCAGAGCCATGTGCCTAGCCACATGCCTTGCAAAACGCATAAAAAAAGCTTAGACAAAAAATCATAGGAATAAGATAAATGTCATACCTCTTGAGTTTTTTGACGCTGAGTTTTCAGCACGCTACGCTGGCGGCTCTCGTTTTTCGCCCAGCGTTGTCCTCGTTGTACTTTTTAATGAATTCCAGTCTACAATCTGACTCTCCTTGTCATTTCGGGCCAGACGTTTCTTAAGTTCCAGCTTTACGTTGTGCCGAGCATGGCGACTGAGGCTTGACTTTGTCATTGTCACAACCTGCATTTTCACTTCTCCTTCCATTAAGTAAAACGAACCGTTTGAAAAAAGCTGGAGTCCATGAACCGTTTTGAAGAAAGCTGGAGTCCATGCACGGGACTCGTCCCGAATCTTGTTGGATCGAAGGTCCTGCACTTGGCCCGTGAGCGCTGGCTTGTGTTTAATGTCAACATTCTTCGCCTGACGCTCAAAGGTGTTAATGGCTAGGACCATCCTTTGTGTGCTTGACCGCCGACTAATAACGCACGCGCGCTGGCATCAGTTGATGCTAACTGGGATCTCAGGTATTTTTTGTAAGCATTTTCGCTGACAAACACCACGTCCTGCGACTCCAAAGGAATAACATACTTAAGAAGAACCACGAGAGCTGTGTAGCGGTCGTCCGGTCGGCAGAGTGGCCGAAAACATGACCATCTGACGGGAGGACGGCAATCTGTACAGCTTTTCGTTAGGCTGCTCGCCGATGCCCGTCTCGAAAAACACCGCAAATTCTGTGAAACGAAAAACATTAGCACGGAATTTTTACGTCCAAGTATTGTAACCTCACCTACGGAATCAGCTTAATGTCCATTTCCACACACAAATGGAGAAACCGGCCTGGCCTGGCTACAATAACGTCGGGGCAGGTGTGTATCGCCGAGAACTGCGAGTCCATGGAGTCGCCACCACTTGTACGTTTGCACCGACAAAATAAGGGCACGGGAGCCCTTTGTGGGCTCATGCCGCTGCAGCTTTTCGATGAGGGGAATCAGGAAGCAGGCCGTTTTGCCGGAGCCCGTCTCGGCCATAGCCACCACATCGCGTCCCTCCAAGATCAAGGGAATCGTCTTTCGCTGGATGGGAGCTGGCACCTTGTAACCCCGCTTTGTAATTCCTTTGATCAGCTCAAAGCCAAGACCCATCGACTGGAATCCTCCGCTTTTCTTCGATTTGGGCTTGGACTTGAGAATGTCGTCGCCTCCAGATCCGCCCACGCTCTCCAGCGACGGGAACCCGTGTATTTCGTCCGCTATCATTTGCGCTGCCAATTTGAATTGAATTACTTTAATATTTATACATTTAGCAATTCGTGATTTGTTTGTTTTGCTTTCCAATGCATTTCACGAGGCGTCGATGTCCAAGCTATCGATGTGCGTGAGCGTAACTATCGATTACTTTTCTTCTTCTTTAAAATGCACTAGCGCCAAACTGTGCTATTTAATTATTTTGATTTATCTTTAAATTTAATTTCTTTGCAACTGTTTAGGCGTATGTCTTAAGAAACAACCAAACTTTGCTTCTGAAAAGTGATTTAACTTATATATATATGGTAGGTTATATGGTAGGTATTACCCGAATTCATTTTTTTTAAATGCCATCGTTCGACCCGCAGGTAACTTAAAAAGACATTTTATTGTATATCAATATGCTCATTTATTGTAGTGGCATTATTTAATAAATTGTAGAAATATTCATTTACATATTCAAATACTTGTAGCTAAAGTTTGCGTGCGAACTTAAATATTATACACGCAGGTATGTAATATTTCCAAAGTGCTGCTCACTTTTTTACAAACTCGAAATTGTTCACTTTCAGTGCCTAGCTATTTGTTTTAGTACTGTTTCGTATGCTTTGATTTCCCATCTTTATCGCAATAGCTTATAAGTATATTAAGTTAGAAAATTATTAGGATTTATTTTACTTTTTGTAATTGGTTTAATAGGCAAATACAAACAGAGTTGACGGCGATTTAAACTTTTCATTTATTTCTGTATGTACTCGTGGCATATTCTTGTTAAAATAATGTAAATTTGTTTGATAATTAAATTGATTGCCTTAAAGATTATATTGCTGTTTTTAAGCTGCAGCAAAGTGGCATTTAACCTTACACTTATGACTAAAAATTGGAATTAGACACTTTAACATATATACTCGTGAATTACAAAAGCGGCGGAGTAAAAAACTATGTAAGGATGAATAGATAAGCGTAGCAACCAAACAAGTTATCAAGATGTAAGCTTGGTTATTGAAAATGTGTATATATGTACAAATAGAAAATTATGAATTTCAAAATGGAATAACAGACTGACATTCGCGATCTCACTCAGACAAGCTAAAATTACATTCAAAACATTTACACTTCTTCCTTAAAAGCTAGACAACATACACATTATGCTAATTCAACAGTGCAAACGCATACAACGAACGATTTAAGCTACGATAACAGATTAGGTTTGGTACAATTTCATTCTTTTTGTTTTTTGTCGCTGATAATTACATATTATAATAATATACAATAATTCCTTTACAAAAAAGTCAGTCCATTGTTTTGGTTACCAGCTTGGCATTTTCAATCTGCTTATTATGATTACCCTCTTAGATCTTCATAAAAAACCGTTCTCACAATATGCCATTCGTATAGTACTGATAACCATCGTACAGTTTGGTTGACAGACTTTTCAACGAGTCCTGTACAAGCTGCTCAACTTTTCGTTCCATTTCTTGCTCGGTTAAATTCATATGAAAGCGTTTTCGGAGATTCTGTACGGTTCCGGAGCATCCATTTTTAAAGCATGGCAAATGGGCATCTGCGAAACAAATGATATTATAAAATAAATGGTAACATTATTGAGCCTTTTCTTTTCGGTACTTACTGCTGCGCATGATTTCCACAAAGTTTATAATGCGATCCATATGCTTTCGAGCAGACATCATCCCAACCAACAAGAGCCTATTAAATTCCCGCCAATGCTCAGAGCTGGTGCCACCCATGACTTCAACAAATTCTGGCGTAAGCTTAAAGGGCGATTGTTCGAAACCTGTAAAAGCCCAATCACAATTTAGAAATATGCTCGCCAAGTACGTCAAAATACATACCCAAGTTCTTTGGAGATATACTCAAAATAAATCCAAAGTCAATGTGTATAATGTGCCCATCCGAATGGAATAGTATGTTGCCATTATGCCTTAATATAATTGAAAATACGTTAGGGATAAAATGTTCAACGACAGAAAATAGTTAGTGCTACCTGTCCTTGACTTGAAGCAAATATGAAATTAGACAGTAAGCTGCACAGCTTTGCACGAAATTCTTCTGTGCGCGCCGAAAACTCTCTCCGGTTGGTGTGCCGTACTCATCGATAAAATAATCTTTCAATGATTTGTTAGAGTTCTTCTTAATTTGGTGGAGGGAGACAGTGTTGAGGATGGGCTCAATAAGACCACTATCATTCGAAAGGCAGACTATCTTGTACGGACGTACCCAAAGATCTACTTGTTCTTCTTGCCATATAATTTTAAACATCTGCAAAATATAACATGATTTTAGAGTTCGGACAAATATTTATTGGCCTATCCAAATTGGTCTTACCTGTAGCAGTTGGGTAGCCATAAGTTCCTGGCGTAAATCATCGCCACACTTGACAATGGCAGAAAGTAGCCGCCAATTCGATAGATGGCCGTAAGGCGAAGACTCCCGGATGAGCTTTTCCTTTTCGTGCCATGGTTCCTAGAGGATGCGATTATTATAAATATTGTGTTTAGTATAATCAGTAGCGTGCAATAGGTACAAACCTTTAAAGCTGCTGCCGAGGGATCTTCTGGGTCATTACTAAAAGATTTAGTATTCTCGCAGCTCAAGTTGCTGCAGTGGCGCAAGCGCACGTCGCCAATATTGAAGACGATTGGTGGTCCTGTTAAACAATACCAATGGATTGCTTAGAATCACTCTTACCATTGATTTTCATATGTAGCCTTACCTTGGTCCCGTGAATCGCATGAGTCTAGTGACATCTGTGAAATGGTGTCCCGCTCGCTTACTTTCCGCATATTAAGGTACTGAGCTGTAATCTCGTCCTCCTCCTGCGACCACACATCATCCTCTTGGAGCTGAAGTCCACCCAACGAATGAGCGTTGCCGCAACAGTTATGTGGGCCAGCGTCGCCGCAGCCGCCATCGCCTTCTCCGCCTTTTTTTCGTCGGCCACTTGTGCCCTGCTGACTACTGCTGCAGCTGGAAGTACGGCTGCAGCTGAGATGCTGGTGCGAGTTCAGGCAGGACCCCTCCAGGTGCTCCTCGCTCTTCGTGTGCCGCAGCGAAGGCATCATCTTGGGTATCAGAGGAGAAGTGTATATGTCAGGAATTTCGACCACTTCTACGTAGATGATGTAAGGAGTTTTGTCCTTCGAGTTGAGTACAGCAGTCTTTTCCTCCGTAATGCGAACGACATGGTGCGGAATGTCGGAGTAGAGAGGAAGCCAGACTCTTGCGGGTAGGTTCTTGTTGATTAGGTTGAGGGACATTCGCAGCGCTGAAGTCTTCTCCGCTTTAGAAGGCCATGAAGTTAGATTTTTACCCACATTCATCAATGCCTTCATAAACTCTTTCTGGGGCGCCGTCTTTGGAGCTCCACAGCTGCATAGCGTCCTCTGCCCCAGCAATCCATTTACTTGGCCTCGCACCGTCTCAAAGCAGGTGCAGCCGTTATCGAAGGCGTGTCCTGAGCTTAAGTCACCGAGGCACAGTTTAGCGGGTGTGGTGGGAAGAGTTTGCGTTGTATAGGGGGGCTGCTGGTACATACGGTGAGATATACTTAGTGTGTGAGGCGAGCGGGAGTCGGCTAGCAGCACAGTGGCATCCGACTGTGAGCGGTGGTGTGTCTTCTTTGCGAAGGCAACTATAGTCCTCGGTTCCCCGACGCCGCCGGTGCCTGCAGACTTCAGGTCGTTCTGGGCCAGCTTGTGCTCCTTTTTAGAGAATATTTCCTTCATGAGCGCCAGCTTTGATTTCCGGGAGCTGCTGTGCGAGTTCCCCAGCGAGTCTACTTGGTAGTTATAGGCCTCCAAGAGCCACAGACACTTGAGCGAAAAGTCCACTGACTTCCGACATCGAATGGTCAGATACGGATCCAGAACCTCGGCTAGTTCATCCATCTGAATGTACATGACTATCAGTTGCGGTATGTACAGATCGACCTCCTGGTCGGGAAAACTGAAGATTTTATTGCCGATAAAGCTCAGCACTCCTGGTTCCTTCGAGTAAAAGAGGTAATGCACAGCGAAATGTATGTTAAAAACTGGTGACTCAAAGAAACGCAAAAGGCCGCTCTGGCCTTTTTCTGGCTTCTGAAGCAAGTCCGACACGGGGGCTCTTTCACTGATGAAGTACTTCACGACACCGGGAACAGGGAGTTTTAGTTTGTGAAGCGAGTTGATGGATGAACACTTGGCAAGTTCTCCTTCACCTGCTTCACTATCTACACCTGGAAGGCGCAAGTTGAGCGTCCGCTCCTTTAACTTGAAGTCGGCAGATGGATCGGTAGGCTGTTGAAGTTTTGAATCCGACGATACCACTTGTGGTTCCGTGGGCGTGGCAACAGGTGTGTTGGCAGCAGAGCTTGCAGCAGCCGCAGCTGCAGCAGCGGCGGCCTTTTTGCTGGAACTCGAAGTTAGCAAGCTGAAAAATTCCTTCTTTTTAGAAATGTCCGTGGGTGACTTGATTTGGTCCTGAGGCGAAGTGCCACCTCCGCTTGGCGAACTTACTACGGCCACCGCCGTTGAGTGATCGGGCTGCTCCTTTTGCTTAGCTGCGTTCTTCTTCTCATGGTTTTCGATAATGCTTTGGGCTGTACGAAAGATGGCGTTCTTAGTGGCCCCAAAGAAATTTTTAAATAGCACTTGATCGTTCTTGGTACTCTCCGTTGGTGTGGGAGTTGCAATCGGCGTTGGGATTGCCGATGGAGTGGCTGGCGTCGTTGCTGCAGCGCAAGGTGTGGACAAGGAATCTGCATCCACGATGTGGCTAGATTCCCTATCGCAATCCAAAGGTTCGATTTCATTGGGAGCTGCGCCGAGTTCAACGTTGATAGCTGCCTGGGACATGTTCATAACGCGGTACCGAGTTCGGGCGTCGACGCCTGCATCCACAGTGTCATCATTATTGTGCTGGTTTTGGGACACCTCATTTGCCTGGTCCAGGGCCCGCTGTTGCTGGCGCTTCTGTTTGCGAGATGGACGCAGGGTGCGACAGTCCAAGTCGGTGGAAGCGGCGTGTGGGGGATAGAAGCAGAGATGGTCTGGTTGCATTAAGTTGTACTCCTCGTCGACAGACGTAGTCTCCATTAGGTCAACGCACTCCTCCTCTGCATCTGCTTCCGCTTCGGCGTCCGCATCCATCTCACCCGAATCGAGCGATTCATGTGAGTGACATATGCGATTCAGAGATATTTGGTCCGACTCTGAGCCACAGATGATGCCTGCAGGTGGGATTAGTGTAGGAATGAAGGGTTTCTCACATTACTATACAGAAAAGCAAAAGGCACGACTGATCGAAAAGTTCGATCGCATTTACCAGAGTCATCTGATCCGAGACTGGTGAGATCCTCCCGCTTCTTACTGCTGCCAGCGCTGCTGCAGCTGTTGTTACTGCTGCTACCGCCGTTGCCGGTGCTACTCACAATAGCCCCGATCATCTCCTGTCCATTGGCCGCAACCGATTCACTGGACTTGGGCCGCACCCTTAGCGTTGGGCAGGATTCCACTGCAACGAGAAAGGTGACTATCAGTAAATTACAGTCGACAGGTACAATAGGTGGATCTTACCGACGGCACTGGACCTGCAGGCGGATGCTAAACAAATCGATTGCTGATGCTTCGGCACTGGATGTTGCATGTTCCCCTTAGTGGCTACAATCGTGGGCGTGCACGCCGTTGTAGTCGGCACAGACATCAGGGCCGGTGTGGGCGTGGCTGGGGGGGACAGAGCTGCCGTTACACTCGCAGCTGTCGTGGCAATCTTCGAGCACATATTTGCACCGAGAATGGACGGGGAACAGAACGTATTTTCGCTCTCGGCATTTGGAGATGACACTTCGACCTGGATGGGAGATAACAGATTTTTTTAGATCACTTTATGGATAGCCATTGGCGGGGCTGAGGACAATGAAGCATTGTTATAGTTTCGAGCTGACATGGGCGGCTTTTTAGCTAGTCTCGATAACGACAAAAGTACACAAATATTTAGCACTAGGGTAAGTGCAAAAGTGAATAACAATGCCAGCAACGCAACGATAAAATATAAATAAACAGCTCGTCGCACACAGTCACACGCTTAGATAGAGACTTAGAAACTTTCCAGGTTTTACTGCTTTCACTGCGGGTGTGTGCTTTGAGTGTTCGTATGTGCATCCGCGGCCAACAAGGTTAACGCGGTGCAGGTGGGGGCTTCGCTCTCGGAAGAGCTAATTTCCTCGATTAGGCACTGGTACAACAACTCACCTCTGGAATGCGTTGCAGGGCACTGTCGAGGCTGCGATTGCGGTGGTGCTGCGTATGATTAATGCGAGTATTGGTCACCTGCGAGACGGGCGGCAGCAGTATGCCCATGGATCTGCAAGGAGAACAGAGAGAACACGGATTAGAATGTGAAAAAATCAATGCATCTGTTGCGGGAAAGAAAATATGCTTGGGAATGCCTGACACACACTGTTCACTCACTCGTTCACTACGTCGCAGTTATCATATCGCTCCGAGCGATTTGTCCGGACGATGAAACCTAGCTAGGCGGCGATTCCCTTCAAATTAAATTAGCCAGGAAAATACATACGGTTGAGAACAATGCGCGTGAAACATAAAGAAGCCCGAAAACACTGCGAAATGGATATAGATAGGGGGTGGCGGAGGGCCACAAACAGAGAGTCGACAGCGAAAAGCTATGCGAGTGCTCGGCCCACAATGGCTGACTAATCGAGCAGCTTTCGGGGGCCTTTGTTGACAGCTGGTCGCTGCCTAAGCTTGCGGGTTTGAGCCAAAGCTCGCGGCGACTCCGAGTACGAGACGTCGAGACGATGACGTAGTCGAAAGCTCCGGCGATCCGCCCCAAGTACTCAAAAGAGTGCGGTGCGAGGGTGGATACGAAAGTCAATATCTCAGCTTTATCAGGTATTTGCCAGGAAACCTTATCTCTGTCGGTACACCTATTACGCGAACAGCAATCAGGCCCGATAAGCGCTGAAGTATGATAACCGGCCCGGCCTGCCGTGCTCTCACGGGATTTCTGAAGGGACGGGGCCGCGACCTTCGGCGGGGAAATAGGTGCGCTTTGCACCCGTCAACCCACTTTTACCGCGGGTTCAACAATCTCTGACGGAAAACAACAGCAAACAGCCATTGGACTATCACTTTGGACGAACGAGAGGAATTTTAGTCGGATGCTTCCTGGTGCTGATAGGCGGACCACTGCCATTCTGTGGCCCTGCCGAACTCCTTATGCGATCGATTGGCTGGTGTCTTGCCAACACTCGCGCCATCTCATTTCGCATGCGGGTCGCCTGTCGTTCTCCCATCTGCCGGTGACGGCCACTTCGCTGACGGGCTGTCTGGCATGCGGCTGCGGTTCTAGGTGTCTCCGACGTTGTGAACTCCACTGTGTGCAAAGCAAATTCCAAGCATACCAAGCCACATTAGTTGTCTCGTTGTGTCAATTATTTACGCATTTGCATTAATTTGCCGAGCTTTCGACGCTCCCGCCGTTCGCCCAGAGGCTTGCCGCCGCATTGGGTGTTAATGGGCCCTGCCTGTTTAATGTCCGCACATCACGTATTGTGATTTACGTAAGTAGACTTCGAAACTCGGTTGAAGGCCGCTCGGAGGGAGCAGGGCTCCTACTTTTTTCCGTGACTGTAGGACAAACCCTTCACCGCTTTAAAAAAAATGCTGGTTGATTACGGATTGGGGAAACTATTCCCATCATATTGCTATCCACATGATGAGGTCGACGACTCGTACTCTAAACATTCGGATCCTGAGAGCAAATGCCTCGTTAAGTTTGTTGACCAAGCCCCTGTGTTTGCGCACCAGCTTTCTGGCCATTCATCACTGCTTGTTTGAATTAAGTGTTATCAATAGCACATTTTTCCAACGCTTTTCCTGTGCGGACTAAACGTTTCCATTTGCCATGCGAGTGCAATAGAACTTACTCCTTTTACCATCTATTTGACCAAAAAACTGCCCAAGACTTCCGCTAAAGTGTAGCAAAAGCCTTCCGCCTTCCGTGGTTCACTTTTTCATTTTCATTTGGTATTTGCTACTGGGTACTCCCCCTCGTTTTGCTTCTGAACTTGGAACAGAGGAAGCCCAAGTAGCTATCTCAGTACGGTGGGTAATAGTTTATAGTTGCAAAGAATAAGAATTTATGGGGGAAGGCTAAAGGAAAAGGAAAGCTAACGAAATTAAATAATGGTGGGGGGAAAAGCAGCAACCGCACAATTGGCGGCATGAGAGCGAGAGCGGCGAATGTTGCCCTAGGCAGGCGGAAGGGGGTGCCGCCTACGCAAGGTGCTACGGGGTGGGCAAGCTCCACATCCGTACAGCCGCACAGGAGCGTTTTGCCGGCGCACGCACTCAACAAAGACAGGGTGTGGCACGTCATCTGCAGGCACAACTCGTGTACATACACACAGCCCGCCAGCATACAGCAGCAATAGCTTTTCAACGGTTAAACTGGGTATTAGTCAACCAAATTTATGCCCTAAAGAGTGCTTTGGGTGACGGTGTTAACGCTGATCAAAATGGTTTGACAATCGCAAAGCTAATGTTACTTTAAACTAAATTATCCTAAGCGCTGACACTGCCGTGTTGCACACTCGATTTTTTCTGCCACTACATGTGTGCATAGCTGTCGACTTTTTTATGTACAGCGTTTAACATAGGAAAGAAAAAAGCGCTTGGCACACATTGCGGATTTTTTCGAGAAATCCGCATCTATGGGCCTCCACCAAAGCAACGCGACTCAAGTGCACGTTCTGCAGCCTGTAACGAAATTCCACAGGCAAAATGTATTATTTTAATGATTATTTACATGTTCATGCACTGTTTCTGTTTGTGTGCCATATTCGGCCTCTAGGAAGCGGACGCAGACCGACCCAAATAAATAAACGAACCAACGAAGCCACTAAAGTTCAATGGAAATCTGATGAAATTCTGTTGTATCCGACGAAGGTGAGCCAAGTGGCTCGACAAATCAAGGCAAATTAAAAGGTCCTTTCAGCGAAAAATTTCTGCCGAAGGAAGCAGTCAATTGGGAGAAGCTGAAGTGGAGACTTTTGATAGGTTTGCGTGAGGCATCCATTTCTGCCCTCAAACTGTTAAAAACGTTGCCATTTTTCCATGCCCATTTAGCCAGTTTAATAAAAGATATAGAACACTACAAACACTTTAATGTAGAGATTAAACCGAACTCACCTGAAATCCAAACTCAGGTTTCTTTGGTGCGTGGAAATACGTTTTGGGGGATTCGCAGTACTTCCCGTGGAAGAACATGGGACTCCGTCGCCCGACTGCGCGACACTAAGATTGGGCCGCCCGTGCACGGAGGGCATAGAGTGATTAAACACTCGGCTCAGACTGAGACGGGGCTTGGAGTAGCGCGAGTGCTTGGGCGTACTGGCGGCGGAGCTGGCCCCCGGCATCGCCGTTGTCGTGGGCATCTGGCCTCCAATGGGCAATGTGACCGGGGCGGCCATCAAGAAGGCGGGAATGTTATTTCCGTTTCCATTGCCCAAGTCTGATCCCAGCGAGGACAGCGTTGTGGTGGAGCTCGAGTGCGGCTCGCAGGTTATGGCGAGCGACGATTGGCTGTGAGGGCTACTCATCCCGCAGGTGGCAGACGAGGAGCTGTGCTGACTCATACTGGGACTTGGATGGCTGACCGATGCGGACACGGAAGCAGAGGTGCTCTCCGCTACCGTTGGACTGTGCACCACAGTGCTGTTGCTGTGTTCGCTCGAGCTACTGGTGCTGGTGCAGGCGGCTGTGGAGTGCTCGGAGATGTCTTCGTCGTCCGTCGTCGCAGTTGGCGGTGGGCAAGTCCAGGTGTCAGCCACCTCTAGGTTCGCGTTGTCGCCAATTGCTGTGGAAGGGCCCATGCCTCCGACGGCCTTTCCGTTCATGTTAAAATCGGAGAGCGTCTCGGCACTGGACAATCGTACCGTTGCCGGCAAGCAGTGGTCCACCACATCGACTCCGGTAGCCATTGTCGCCACCGGGGCAGTACCGGCTGGCCTGTCCTCCGCCACAACCACGACGGGAGAAAGCAGCTTGTTGGCAGTCTCGATCTCGCGTATGTGCCGCAAGTACTGGTAGCCACTGCTCTGCGCCACCGGTTTTTTCTTGGCCACGCCGCCGCCCACGCTGGCTATGCTGATGCCGACACCGACGATTCCTCCGCCGTGGTTCTGTTTGCTCTCCCCGGTGACAGTTCCATTTGCCGCGCTCGTGGGCGAATTGCAGCTCGCTGCGGTGTTCTTTTTTCCCTTAAATGCAGATATGACCGAGTTCATTTTGATTTTGTTGCGGGCAGGGTTAAACTTTTGGCTTCTTTCGGTTATTGAGTTGACTTAAATGGCTATATACGCAGTTCTTTGTGGCACAACCTTGGGATTGCTTTCGTGTTCCATTGCTCGGCTATTGGCTCTTGAGTAAAATATTTCTTTCTGAGTCATAGGTCGACTTCTCAGCTATCCGCCATGTCGCCTCCGCTCATTGTCGCGAAGCGTGTGGCCCTCATATCACCGCAGCCTTTGTTATTGTCGTAGCTGCAGGCGCTGCTCGCCTGTCGACGCGCTGGAAAGATAAACAAAAAATTGGTGTCAATTAGTAATTTTCGATCAATTAAATACCCTCGCATTCTTCGCTCATAGCCAACCACTATGCAATTTCGTGAAACTGTACGAAGTAAATTGTGCGTAGGCTCTTCCGAGCGCACCTATTTGCTTGTTTTTAACAAGAAAACTCCTTGGGTCATGAGCCCATAAAGAGGACTGAGAATAAAGGGTATTTGGTTGTTCTCCGAATAACAACTCGTGTCGGCGAGACCAAGTTCCACTTTATATTATTTAAAACATAGATATTTAGACATACATACGCATGCGACAATATATATTTTTGGCTGTCAAGAGCAGCTAGAAATAAAAACATGAATGATCAACATCGCAATCAGTCGGTATTTTACGGCATTGGGGAATTAAAATAAATGATGATTAAAAACCTATATATTATACGAGGGGGATGGGACATTGCCTTCCATAGTGAGTTTCCTCCCAACAGTTGTGGCCTGCCTTGACCTATTTAGTCAAGATGTCAAAAACAAACCAGGAGGTACCTTCTTTGGACTATTGACACTTAGCTCGGTTTCCCTTTCTTTTTGAGCTGTCCCAAAGTGGAAAATGGAACGTGGGAATAGTACATGTGTGCGGAACGGAAGAGCTGCACTTTGATTTTTCCGCGCATAAAATTCATGCCTTCTTTTCCGTTTTGCGCTGCTCCTCGGCTTTGCAGTCTTATCTTAGTCGGCCCCATCGCCCAGCATACTCGTTCGGATGTGCAGCTTTCATTGAGACATTTAAAATTCATGAGTTTGTGACCTGACCCCAATTACGTCTTAGCTTATATGCAGTGGACATTAGCCAACAATTAGTCCTCTGTGTTAAATGTTTGTTTCGTTCGTTTTGTCGCAGGTGATTCAAATGGGATCAGTGATCAAAAAAATACTTTTACATTAACGATTATATAGATTAAGATGATCAGTAACTGATTGGACAAATGCAACTGATTTGAATTTTTATTGATGTAATATCCTAGCGCTGCAAGCGTAAGCTTATTATTATTGCGCCAGTCCCTTTAGAGTCCCTTTTGATCTGTACACCTTTATCACCTGACTCCAATTAATTTAAGTGGAAATCGTGTTAGCCCAAAAAAGTAAGCGTTAACTGTACCGTGGCGTGTGTCATGAACTTAACAAAATACCCCTTAGACTGGGCCATTTGTTCGCAGCCTTTGGAAACGGTTTGGTAAAATTCCTTTTCGGAATAGGCACTCTCTTCTTGTTGCGCCTCTTATTCAGCTCGTGCGTCATTCTTTAAAGCAGCAGCACGTGCATAACCAACAGACACTCCTAGCTTTATGGCCAAGAGAACATTCTCGTAGTTGAAATATGGGTATTCCAGACAAGGGACTCAGAGGCCCAAATATTCCTAGGTCCCAAAATAATTAAAATTGTATAAGTTTGGCCACATAAATAAGCAGAAAATGGAAAAAAAGAATGTGGACGCTATTCAGATATTAACCCAACTTGACATAAGTTCCACTGATTTTTAGGAGGCCCGATAAGAATATTAATTTTTACATCCAATGCTTACGCCCTCTTAAGCCATAAAAAGAGGGATGAATACCGAGTAACCTTGTAAGGCGACTCCACTTGACACAGGGTGATCAAATTTCATACCGTCAACCGCACCCAAGTGTGGGAAATTATCGGCACAAGGATGGAAGTCCTTTAGCTTGTCTTGAATTAGAAACTACAGAAATGCATGCTGTAAGCTGATTCTTGTCCCTTAGCTCGTTTGATGGCAATCCGAAGACGATCAACAAACATTTTCAGCTGAAAACTGGTTTTATATAAGCTTTGACTTTTACTGTGGCATTGCACAGTCCTACTGGTCTGCGTTCAGCCTTCGTCGGTCGGCCACGTTCCGCTGTGTTGCCATGAAGCGGCCAATATGCTGTAGAGGCAGCCGTTCGACCTGAGCATTCCAGCTGGCACCTTTGGAATCACGCTCGTGTGACAGTGTTGAGACATTAACAAGCAGTTCATCGTTCAGAACAGAGTCTCGCGCACAAACTTTACAATCTCGGAATGTGCTCTTTCGAAGCTGGGAACTGTGGAGACTATAGTATTTTATTACATGCCGTTCAAAGTTTCTTGTGGAAAAACTTAAGAGAGATGACAGTCCACAGGTGACAGGTATACAAATTTTACTGATTTCGAAACAACTGAAAGGATAGTCGAGTCCATTTCCCCCTTATAAAACTATACGACCATTCAATGTTATATTTGGTGGAGGACACGCCCATGTGGAAAGCCAGGCAGACAGTCTGCCAACCATAGTCGGCAATCAATCAGAGCTCGCATCTCTTCATACGGGCCGGGGACAAACGAGTTTTCCACCATCTGGGGAAAGGGAAATAGCCACATTGGACTCCTGTGAATGCAGGAATTGTATACCTAGACACAATTCAGCGGCAACGGATCAATTATATGTGAAACAATAATTTGAAATTCAATTCTACATAGGCCTCTTGGAGGAGCTCTTGTTTGGCCGGAAGTAATGGTCACACTCGTAATAAACTGGTTTACAAAAGATTTGAAACAGCTACCTTGCAGGGAGCGAATTACCAGAAATTTTCTTTAGTGCCATGACTGGACAATTAAGTCGATTGAACGGTAAAATAAAAGTACCCACATCTTCACCTGCGAAAACAGCTCACAGAAGAAGATTCGTCCAATTTCTCGAACTAAATTAATGCACCGAGTGGAAGCGACAGTAGTGTTTTGGTGAAACGACATACAAGATGAAAGCTCACAAAGAAGATAACTGCTATCTAGCCTTGCGGCTCAATTACACACGGCTTTTCAACGAATATATTGTGCAGTAATGTGCTCGGTTTCCCCCAACTGTATCCCAGCCATTCCGTTCACCGACTCTGATTCCGGCTCCAGCTGCAGCATAGCGAAGCCCAGCAGCTGCGGCTTGCGCAAGCATCTGGAATCAGCTTCTCAGCGCACAGCTGTGCTGCTCCAGCGATTTGGCAGCTTTGCAAAACACGCCGAGTTTTCATTTGACGAACTTCAGATCACGGGACATCATAACTGAGAGAGCTGCCAACGAACTTAGGGGGCAACAGAAGACATTTCAATGCTCACGGCTGCACTGGTGCTTGAACTGCTAAATTAACAACTTTCAATTGCTGCAGCTGCAGCAGATCTTTTAAGTGGTTCGTTGGTTGGTTGCATTCTCAGCCTACTTATTCTGGGAGGCTGTATGTTTCGCTAGGAAAATTGTGCCACCCGGGAATTTCTGCAATTTAATGATCCAACGACGTGGCTCCGTTCTCTACAATTCGGAACCCTCCGCCGCGCAGTTCCACAAAACATGCAATTATTATTTCATGTTCTACATAGCTTGCAGTTCATCTTGGCAGCAGACGCACAGCAGGGATCTGCATACGAGAGTAGCACTTAAATTGCACGCCCACTTAACCCACAAGTCGCTGACTCCGCTTGTATAGAAATTAAATCTTATACCACATTTTCCCAAAAAATGACGCACCTACATCAAGTATTCTCCCCAAAACATTTGTTTAATGGAAGGCTTT
The DNA here is from genome assembly GCA_037075285.1 of Drosophila lutescens. NCBI lineage: Eukaryota > Metazoa > Arthropoda > Insecta > Diptera > Drosophilidae > Drosophila > Drosophila lutescens. The sequence goes on along the minus strand of JBAMCF010000072.1, from coordinate 41,666 downwards.
GTTTACATTTCAAATAGATACACGGACCAGTTTTAAAGACTGAAAACTCTCTTAAAGTTACAACCATTTCCTGGCTCCTGAGCTCAAAAGCGCAGGCGCAGGGCGTGGTCGCCTGCTGGGATACCAAATTTAAAATAAATGTTTTCAAGGCTAAAAATACGACAGAAAGAGGAATTTTTCAGGACTTTATTAATTGAATAATATCAATATTAAATAGCGGTAACATTTCACCTATCTGTTCCAATCATGGTTTGGAGTTAATTACCTTTAGGAAAAAGCTACCGTAATCGCTAAAAATGCAAGAAAACTTAATTGACGGAGCGGCATATGTTAGGCGGTGAGTAACTGTAAGTGCCCACTAATTTTGTCGAACTTCGAACCAGCGGTCAACTTTTAACACTTTCTCAAAGCGAAGGTCGTTTAGCCGATATGCAAATTGGCAGCCGAACAACTTGCACAAGTTTTGCAATATGGATTTGAATAGGCAAACAAGTCCGTGAGTTTTTGTTTGTGATTTACCAAATGTATGTCATATGTTTGCAAGAAGCCCGCGAATCCGATCATCAAGTGCAGCTTTGTGATACAGCATCCCGAATCACTCGCTGTTCTTAGCAAAAGAAAACCAGTTTTGGAAGTGGAAAAGTTTTGCGTAAAAATTAAATGCTGGTTTTTAGTTAAAAACAAGAGAGAACGCTATAGTCGGGTGCCCCGACAATCAGATACCCGTTACTCAGGTAAAGGGAGTGCGAGGGAGATGGAGATAGAAACTTTGAACACGCATAACTTTTTAACGAATGGTCCGATTTGAAAAATTTCTTCTACATTTCGATAGGTATTGATAAACACAATAAAACTGCATTTTTACTTTTCCGAAATATTGAAATTTTTAAAATCGTATATGCGTAGGAACTCCTAGAATCTGCATGCAAAATGCCAATCTTCTAGCTTTTATAGTTTCCGAGATCTCAGCGTTTATACAGACAGACAGACAGACGGACAGACGGACATGGCTAGATCGACTCGGCTAGTGATCCTGATCAAGAATATATATACTTTATGGGGTCGGAAACGCTTCCTTCTAGCTCTTACATACTTTTGCACGAATACAATATACCCTTTTACTCTACGAGTAACGGGTATAATAAGGTCTGTGCAATATTCGCTTCCTAAATCCTTCCCAAATCATTATATCCACCTCTCTCCATCTTCAACTGCAGAGGTCACTGGAAACCAAACCACATCATTGCCAGCAGCAACAGCCGTTAAGGAGATTACGCTCGGTTGCAATAGTGAATCTAAAGTTTCACATTCCGTTTCTGTGCGGTTAATAAACCGCAAACTGCGCGAGACATCGCAGTTAGACGCAGATATATACGCAGTTAGAGGTAGATATTTTTTCTACTGCCGAAGCAGACTCCCTCTGAAACCTATGATTTTTTGAACTTTGCTATCAAGGTCAGCACAATCAGACAGGCAAGACACTACACACACATGCTCGCACGTAACTTTTTCAAAATACATAGAATATGATCCAAGCGGCTGTAGAACCACACCGATCCAATACACCGAACACAAATTGAGTCGGCCAAGGCAACCAATTCCGTCGAGATTGAATGAATATTTAAAATTCCGGACTCTGTCAAAAATATCAGGGAGCTGAATTGAGTCCGTTTAACAGAGTTCACGTCCGTTCACCGGCCCCCAAGGTAAACATGGGACAAGTCTACGATCAGATACCAAATTTTTTCGTTGCAGATCGGACAATACTACAGTGATTGAAAATCTATTTACAGAAAATAATCTAATCTTTGGAGACACTAGTTCTCTATCTTCGCTTTTTATTAGCTAACAGAAACGAATTATTATGTGTTCACTTTAAGCGTAAGAGCGAGAGTATCTACAAACTGACAAACGAGCGCGGTCACCTTGTTGTGAACTTGTATTCATGTCTCCGAAATCGGTTAACTAAACTATCTAATTGAGCAAATCCACTTGCCCTGGCCCAAACTATGAATAATGTTATTTTGAACTGCAGCGAGGCGAGGCACAGTTGTAAGTCTCGGCGATTCCAAGCTGTCAGTGAACTCAAGCCCCAAATGGACTCCATTAAAATTGGACTCCAAAAGCAGCTGCAGCGAGGGTCCAGAAACAACCCGAATGCATTATGATCGGCATTGTCACACAACATTAACTTTGCGTCGCTTTAAGAAGTGACAGCGAGTCAGCCGGAGTGCATGAGGAAAAGCCTAATGGGAATTTCTCATCTTCGGCTGGGGGAAAGTTGAGTTACACAACGATTGGGTGGCTCAGAGGCGGAGGAAAAGCCGAGCTCGCATCGCCCATTCCATCGTTCCACTCTATTCCACATCAATTCCTTGCGTAGATATTTTTTCTGGTTGAAAATTGAAAGTAATTAAAGCCCTATGGCCACTTAATGCGTTACGACTAACGAAAGTTCTGCATTCAGAGAAAGTGATTTCCCATAATCGTAAAATTCATATCAACTTTAACCCAGCCACGGGGTTGCTTCAAATTGGAAGAGTTGCGTGACTACCGTTAACCCACACTAAATAGTGCAACTTTTGCACGCAGAAAAGTGGAAATGCGATGAATTAACTCAGACCCTAAAATTAAAAGTCCTGCAGAACAGATTTACTCATGACAATAGGATCTTGGACAGAAATAAATCATTGCCTCAATCAAAGCTATCCTATTAGATGTTTTTCTGTATTCTGTCATCATATTTAACTGTTCCTCTTGCTAAGTTAAGATGTGCACTCACTGCACGGACTTTGATCGGACGGATGCACAAAGTACCTTATCAGTGCCTCTCAAAGGCAGATCCCATTCGGTCGGGCATGAATAAATGATCGCTGCTGGCGAGGGCGACAGACACTGAAACAGAGAAGATGGAGGCAGTCGCGCCTCGGACTTTAAATACACAAGTCGTGATGAATTTGTGGGCGTCGTGAGCAGATAATGTGTCTATATAGGGGCGCAGCCATTTCAGTTTCAGTGTGGGTAACCGCCGAGATCTTTGTGATGAGATTGATAATTTGGCCTGCTCTGCTTCTGTTTGTTGGACGCCTGTACTTTTCACGAGGCACTACGTCAGGAAATAGGAATTCGCTAAGAAAAATTGAAGCAGCCTTAATTTCCCTAATCAACTCTCCCTACATCGGTCATGACAGAACAGTTGGGTTTACTGTTTTGGATATTTCTGTGTGATTGGTTTAAGAGGCCGTTTCTTCAGTTCATTCAAGCGCTCCTGGAACACGCTCTATGGTGCGTCCCAAGCCGAAAATGATCCGCGCCGCCGGGATTGTGGACGACCCGGGTCGGGTGGCACCGCTGCCCTACCTCAACTTCCTCCGCTACCTGAAGCGGAACGTCTTCCGCAGCTCCGATCTGCGCCGCTTACTCCAGGTGGGCCTCGTCCATTGGAACGCGTTGAGCGATGCCAAGAAAAAGTTGTTCGAGCCAGAAGTAAATACAGTGAACAAGACCTTATCTTTAGCTCACTTTCCTCCAATATTTCAGCGCATTTTAGCCCGTGTGGCTCGCATGCGAAGGACTAGTCGGCGGCGCAGATTGCTGCGCCGTAATCAGCATGGCCAAAAAGGACAGACTGCAGTGCGACGCCCGATCTACGATAAGCGTCCTCCGCCAAGCCGCCGCAGACCCAAATAGCGACTGTCCCGTTGGTTCTGAACACCTGGAAATTGTAACGTTCGTTCACCTGAAGCTTAGCTAAGGCACACTTTCAAATACGTCAAAGGCCCAACAGCTTTTCTTTTCTTTACAGTCCACACTTCTATCTTTCCCTTTCCGGTGGTATTGTGACCCAGTGACAGCGACTAACTACTAATAAGCTAGTCATATAAGCCGCCGTCTAAAGTGGAGAGGTCGACAAAGAATCCTACTTAACCTCTAGTAACCATCTTGCCTCGACAGATTGTCTTGCGTAATTAAGTCTCGGTCGCGTGGGTTCTGGAGACATGCAAACCAATACCCTGAAATCACTTTCACTTTTTCCACTGCCTTTGGACTCTCTAGCATTTCGCCTGTTGAAGAGGATTCACAGTCGGCAAGTACTTCCGGTTGTTACTGAGCATTTTACATTTTCTGTTCTCAATGTGTTTTAAGAATTTTTGGGGAGTTGTGGACTGGTCAATAAATATATATTTTAATTACAAATACAACAAAAAATAATTACGTCACCTTTAAACCAAAACAATAATCAGCATTCAGCTGCTGACTTCAGTGAAGGGGCGACCTTCCTTTGTCTCTGCCAAATCGCTAAAGCAATGTGAACTCAACAGAATTATATCGGATAAACTCAAGCAGTTTAATATAAAACATCCACCTTCGCTGATTAGCTACAATAAAGATCTGGATGATCCGAGCATGTGGACACAACGAGAAAGATAGTGGGAAAACACCATTATCCGAGCCTTCTCCCCAACAAGTCGCTCTTTGTTTGTCAATAAATTATTTATCAATTTTAATTTCCGCTTACCACACAAACTCAGCAGCCACGAAAGCAAGTGGAGAAGCAAAAATAGTGACACTAAATGCCTCGCTTCAGCCTCAACTAGTTTCAGCTTCAGTTTGCGCTGACGAACCTGAATGCCCGCAGTGTTTGCCATGATTAGTGATCGGAAACCTATCCAAACTGGTTGCCTTCTGCTCTGAAACGAATTCCCGTTTCGGATGTTTCCACTCGGACCCCTCTGCCTGCTGTGGTTAACTAACTCAACTATTTGGCAAGCGTCTGCCGACGCAACTTGCGGCAGCGGGCATGCGGCAGGTAAATTGACAGCGGCGGTTGCAGCGCTTATGTCACAGTTATCGCCACTCGAAAGAGTTATTACACCTTGATTGCCCTGTCCCGCTGGCCGCTCCTATCCCCCTGCTCCCCCGGACTGCTTTTAATAGTCGCTCCAAATAAAATCAGCTCCCGTTGGAAGCATCTCCGTTGGTTTTTGATGTAGGCGAGAAGTTATCTAAGGTATCTGCAGAACACCTTCTCAGTGCCGAAGCGAAACGAAAACGAGCGCAGTTCGGAGAGCACCGAGTCGAAGTCAAGCCCAGCTAGTGCGGCTCGCGGGAACGGTGCGGGGAGAAACAACGGGCTCCACTGTCTGCTCCACTCTTTGTTTCCGTTTGTTTTCCGAACTTGTTTACACTTTGGTATTCGCACTCGCTCTCGGCGTGGTTACGCACTGGCATTGGTTTGGCCCGCTGTTCTGCGAAGGGTTCAACGACTCAATTGCATTTAAGAGCATTGATGCAGAGTGCAGCTTAGTATCGCAATATAAGCTGGTCTAGGGGCTTATCGATGGGATTTGCGTACACTTCACCTCCTCAACTGCAAGTCAATGAACTGTCGAAAATGCCCATCAGAACAAACGACTCTAGCCAAATGCCAAGAGCACGGAAGTGCAGTTATTTAAATGGCATCGTGGGCAGCCGGTCGCCCTGCCTAAATGTCAGATTTCCGTGCACGCGTCTCCGAGCATTCCTTATTTCGCGGTTTGCTGCACCTAAAGTGCACCAAGACAGATTGAGACAGAGCCTTAGGAAGGCGGAAGAAAGATCGTGACCGGGAGCACAGTAAACAAACAACAAGGGCGGAGGTTTGTAGCCAGATACGACCGAAATGGTGATTAATGCTTTATCACGCGCTACGAACAGTATTCATTTCCATGTAATCCACTCCTAAAAAAGAAATACTCACAGTTCCTTGCTAGTAACTCGGCGATGGAGGGTAGCGATGTAATCCACTGGGTATCGAAGACTCGATGCCGATGCCAACTAGCGCAGATAAGTAGGGTCTGCCACTTTCACTTGTGGCTTTTCGCGTTGGAACACAAGCAGCGGCGAGTAGAAATTCCTATTATTATCCCCACTGTTCACTCAGTACGGTCTACGAGGTACGGGGTACAGGGTACCAGTTATGCCCAGCAATAAACAATTGAAATTTGTAGTTGCACAAGCACCAGCACTAGCACCAACACCAACATACAACCACCACTACAGGCGTACGCGACTTGCAAAATCTCGTTTTGCGTGTGTGCGAGTGTTTGCGAGCTCCACTGGCTGTGTGTGCGTGCGAAAATTCAACCGACGAGAAATCACAATTCGACGACACTTGTTTCAATATTTTACCAGCACTCTGCTACTGCTCGATTCCCCGCGAGTCTCGGGTTTTGAATCTTGAATACAAATAAGCTGTGCAATTACTTCGGCCGAGGGGCGAGACACAGACGCAGCGACGTCAGACACACACACACGAAGGAACAAAAAGAGACGCGCCCATAGTGTGTATACACTATCAACACACAAGGGAACTCGATGTAGCTGTAGCAGCGCCAGTTCGGCGTCTGTACACAACTTTACGCACTGCCGCGGCACTGGAAAATTAGTTTTCTTCTGCTTTCTTTGTATTCAACCACAAAACAAATTACGCGACGACACGACCGTACACACGTCCAAAGCGATCGAGTTTTTTTTTTTGAGTGGCGTTAGAGCTGGTATATAAATAGAGACAGTATATAAATACCGGAAAATCCCACGAAAAATCGTACTAATTTTTCCTTATTTTTAGATTTTTTCGCACACCGCCACATTTTAGTGTGACCATGCTAATTTATCGACAAATTTTTGAAAATGGGCGCCAAAAGTGGCAGTGATAGGCAACATAAATTTGAAAAAACCGTTTGACATACTTACATACCTTTAGAAAATTCTGTAAGCTTGGTAATCATTACAAATGAGAAATGGAAATGCAATTTTTATGGCCTGATCTAGTGAAATTGGGTTCCATGCGAAACACATATACATATAAATCCCACTCTGTAGAGCCGGCACTCCAACCGATTCGCTATCGTCTGCATCTGGAGGACGGCATAAATTGAAAAATGCGTTCTTAAGTGACGCTTAGACGCATTCTTAAGTAAATTGTGCAATTGTCTGAGCGGTCCAAATTAGACAACACAAGCACACATCACAGCAGACCCAGTTCTTTGGCGGCACACATCCATTCGCCAGATTGAGATCTCGAGGCGTAGATTAGACCCTTCGAACCGGACAGCCACAGCCGGGCTTGCGTGAGTTCAACAATCTCTAAATTGGTCGCTGCAGGTCGAAGTAAATGGTGCTGCGCTCAATTGGACCCTTCTCCGCCAGCGCCCTCCACATTTATTTTATTGCCTTTCCTAAGATATCATCCGCAGAAGACATCTGTCATCTAGGGAAAAACTTTCGAAAGGCTACAAAAAATTAAAAATTGATAGCCATTAACTTTTTAATAATATTTATATGTTAGTATAATTTCGCTGTATATTTAGACATATTTTTTAATTAGCTTGCAAAGCCAAAGTTACGTCATAATTGAGGAATTCCACCCGTGATGAAGACATACATACATACCTTAAGACAGTCTCGGTTATAATATGTTTCGCTCGATACATAGGATCAGTGTATCATAGCAATGTAGTACACAGATGAAGAGTGATCGAATAAATGAAAATTAAATGTTTGTATACACACGTTTTCAGTGAAGGTTGATCGGGAGCACGGAGCATTTCACACATTCCAAGCAATTTCGCGGCAAGCAAATGATTTCAGATTGTAAACATGCGCGCCTTTGCCTGTATGGACCCGCATCTATGACAAGTCAAGAGCTGAAACGGATGCCGGCACCAGCAGCACGCTTCAAGTGGCTGCAAAGTGAAAAAGAAATGCCTCTATAACAAATTGTTTTTGTCAGAGAAAAGACCAATTGAGAACATTTGTATTGGTCTCCGATTTTAAACTCAGACTCGGGTTTTCCAAGAAGAAAGATTCCAAAAAGCTGATTCAGTGGACCTACTCCGGATCAAGTACTTGGATCCCTCTCGGGACATAAATATGGGCGGGAATATATATAAATATGGTATATTTTAGGCACCCCTGCGAAAATTAAGTGGCAGATGCATTGGAGTTCCTGCACCACGCACATATGGCATTTAACACTTCGGTCCGCTCAGCAGTTTAAAAGACACCGACCGAATGCGCTGCAAGCCAGCACGAAAATAAAAACTGGCCCAGGGGGAATCCCACGGTAGTAGATGGGGACCATATGCTCTGACATAGTATTTTAGGAAAACTCGATCCCTTCGAGGTTCCTCAGCTCCGGGCGAACTCAAGTTGGTGTTCCACTTTGGTATACACATTTGTTTATGACAATTCTTCTTCACTTATGGTGGTTTCCCCTCTCTCGACGGCACCCCAAAGTCCCATATCAAATATGTCGCACTTCACGCATTTCATCGTGTATTTTTAAAAATACATTCTGTAAATCCTAAGTCCAGTGGGGGGACTGTCGAACCGACGGTCGCGTTGCAGTTACTACTGAACAAATATTTTGAGTGTTTCATTCCTGGAAGGCGATTTATAGTATTTTCCCATGAACAGCCAATTATATCTGTGGATAAAACAAAAATTAAATCAGTCGCGGCAGGAGTGGGCGTAAAGTAAATAAAAGCTGGATTTAGTGTGGAATCTTCTCTCAGACAGGACCTATTCTGGCACACGCAGTTTTGGCAAAATATGTCAAGTCATTTCTCCCGCATGGGTGATGGAAAAGGCAGACCAATTGATTCCTTATCAATAAATTTTAATAATCAATTACTCGACCATCTGCGGGCAGCAGCAGCAAAGCACTATTGCAATCGGTTCTTCATGGGTGGTGACTGCGCACAACACAGTTCGAGGATCTTTCCGAACTCAGAACAAGATGGATTAATGAAGGCAGTTCTTCTTATTTTTGGGTGTGCGCACGCAGCAGAACAAAGGTCTGCTCCTGGTGTGCAGAGTGTGGCTTAGGGCACGCAAGGGATGTGCGTGTCATCATACGCGGGAGCGCCCTATGCTGAGCCCGAAATCGAATAACTGGCCTGCACGTGGTAAACACACCCCGTAACACATCCTGGGGCACGCACACAGGTCAGACTCACTGTGCCATGTCCTATTTGGGTCATGTTTAAAACGAGAACAGTCAAATGGCGTAAGACCTATTCCATTTCACATGGGTCAATTATTTACACTGTACACCCGTATTAAAGGAGTATGTCAGACCTCTGACTTTTTAAATTCTATTTAACGCTTTAATAAATCAGTAATCAAGGGAGGAAAAACGCGTGCTTAAAAGGGTTCCGCATTTCCTGCTTTTCATGTCCAGTGTACATTTCATCCACTTGAAACGCTTCATAAATCTAAAAGAAAATGTGGAAATCGACAAATACCCAATATGTGTCTTGATACCCAAAATATGTCTTGACTTTGTCTTTCAATGCGGCAACCACCCGAAGTTGAACGGAAGCGACATTTCGAGAGAGCTCTAATGGCTTTGCTTGACAGACAAGGATCGGATCGGAAATCACTTCAGTGTATTTTTAATAGTTATTTACTGTTTTTTGCTGCCCCCTAAATTCACAAATAAACAAGACTCTTTTAGGGTTAGGCACGTAACAGTTTGTTTTAGAAAAGTTAATTAAAGGAAATGTTACGGCATAACGACATAACTGACTTTTTGCCTTAGCCTAGCCTATGCCACACTCCATTTAACCACAATTTCCACACAAAACCCAACCAAACTGCCTTAACGTTGTGCCATTCTACTAACCTTTGTGGAAACTCCTACTTCCGTTTCCTGGGCCCACCAGCTGATTGAGTTTTTGGACGCTGAGTTTTCCGCATACTACGCTTGCGGTTCTCGTTTTTCCGGTCCGCGTTGTCCTCGTTACGCTTTTTAATAAACTCCAGTCGCATGCGTGACTTAACAATCTGCTCGGGGCGCCGCATCTCCTTGTCGTTTCCGGTAAGACGTTTCTTAAGTTCCAGCTTTACGTTGTGCCGCGCATGGCGACTGACCGGATACCGCTGAGCATGGCTCAGAGGCTTGGCGTTGTCATCGTCACTGCCTGCATTTTCACGCTGAAGCTGGTCCTCAATCTTGGACTTCTCCTTCCATTCAGTATAACGACCCGTTTTAAAGGAAGCAGGAATCCAAGCACCGGACTCGGTACGAATCTTGTTGGCTCGAGGATCCTGCACTGAGACCATTTTTTTCTTGATACGGTCCCACTTCTTAAGCCCTGGCTTGTGTTTTATGTCCTGGGCAGAATTGCGGTCTGACACGGAGAACTCGGCATTCTGCGCCTGACGCTCAAAGGTGTTGATGGCCAGGCCATCCTCCGTATGCTTGTCCGCCGATTGATAAGGCACGTAGTGCTCCTCGTCCTTGCTGTTAATCTTCCGCTTCTTTTTCTTTGTCTTATCCTTGTAAAGTGCGTCCATATTTTGGAGCCTCTTGGGCGCAACGACTTTATTGAATGTACTGCTAATGGCTTCCTCGTCGGCAGTTGGCATCCTGGCTAAACTTGGACTTTGCTCCTCCGCCTTTTTCTTCGCCTCGTCGATGTCCTCGTCTGCGCGTTGCTGCCTGAACTTTTGAATCACTTCCGCGTGCTGATTACGTTTCTCCTTCATTACAATAAACTGAGTGGACTTTTGCGTGGTGTTAAGTTCAAAAACGGTCTGAAAACCCCACAATCGATTAAAAAAGTGCTGACATAAGAGCGGGGATAAACTTACACCACCTGGTCGGAAACTACGCATTTTGACCAGAATATCGTGCTTGTCCTCTTGCAACTTGCGCTCGTCTGCAGCCACCTTTGCCTGCGATTCTGCCAATTGTCCATTAACTTCAGCAGCCTGAGCCAGAGCGGGAGCAGCTGTAAAGAAATCCTCCAACGGTTTCAGCGCAAAGAACTTAATTTTCTTTACGCGCGCATTGGCATCAGTGGATGCAACTGGTCGGGAACTCAAGTATTTTTTGTACGCGTTTTCGCTGGTGCGCAATACTCCAGCCTGCAAACAGTTTATAAATATTTCTCAAATTATAGGAAATCGGCAGCTATTAGTTCGACTTACAATGTGGTGGCTCTTTTTAATATCTGTCACTGTGAGATGCTCTTCCTCGAGTAAATCTTGCGGAATAGTTCCCATTGACGCGCTGTCGTTTATATTGAATGGCCTGTTTAAGAACAAGTGCAGATCCAGTAGATGAGCTGTGTCGTCTGTGGAAAATATGGAGTACGCGGTCCCTGTGCGACCAGCTCTTGCGCAACGGCCCACCCGGTGCACAAACAGCTTCGGCTTACCCGGAAAATGGAGGTTCACAACAAAGTCTAAACTGGGAATGTCGATTCCGCGAGCCGCTACGTCTGTGACGATTAACACGGAAACCTTCTTGTTCACAAACTTGGCGGTGTTTATTTTTCGGGCAGCCGGGTCCAGGCTAGAGTAGACCGACGCATTAGAGATGCCAGCCTCAGTGAGGATGTACGAAATAAGTTCCACATGGTGCTGTGTGCCAGCAAACACCACGGTCTGCGACTCCACAGGAATTACGTACTTAAGAAGAACTACGAGAGCTGTGTAGCGGTCGTCCGGTCGGCAGTAAAGAAACTTTAGAGCCAGTGCGTCGGGGAGCTTGGACTCGACGTCCAAACGAATTAGGACTGGGTCGTTCAGGCCTGCGCGGGCAAAGTCCACCAAGAGCTTTGGCAGAGTGGCCGAAAACATGACCATCTGACGGGTGGACGGCAATCTGTGCAACGTTTCGTTAAGCTGCTCGCCGAAGCCCATCTCGAAAAGTCTATCGGCTTCATCAAACACCACATACTCTGTAAAACGAAAAACAGTAGTCCTTGTTTTTATGTCCTGGAACTTTGACCTCACCTATGGAGTTCAGCTTTAAGTCCATTTCCACACACAAATGGAGAAAACGTCCTGGAGTGGCTACAATAACGTCGGGGCAGGTGTGTATGGCCGAGAACTGCGAGTCCATGGAGTCGCCACCAAGAACCAGAATAGTCTTCAGCTCCATAAAGCGGCCCAGCTCCTTGATGAACTTGTAAGTTTGCACCGCCAGCTCGCGTGTTGGAGACAATATAAGGGCACGGGCGCCCTTTGTGGGCTCACGCCGCTGCAGCTTTTCGAAGAGGGGAATCAGGAAGCAGGCCGTTTTGCCGGAGCCCGTCTTGGCCATGGCCACCACATCGCGTCCCTCCAAGATCAAGGGAATCGTCTTCCGCTGGATGGGAGTCGGCACCTTGTAACCCCGCTTTGTAATTCCTTTGATAAGCTCAAAGCCAAGACCCATCGACTGGAATCCTCCGCTTTTCTTCGATTTGGGCTTGGACTTGAGAATGTCGTCGCCTCCAGATCCGCCCACGCTCTCCAGCGACGGGAACCCGGGTATTTCGTCCGCTGGCTTTTTGCCCTGGCAATTTACACAACTATTAATATTAATCCGAAGCACATTACCGATTCTTACCATTTTTTTTGTTTTGCCTGAACAAAACACGTGCAGATATCTTGTTTTTTTCTCGGTATTTGTTTTTGTTACTCTTTTCGGGGTAATACTAAAAATACTAAAAATTGATCTGCAGCTCTGCATATCGCCTCTGAGCTGGGTTGACGAGAAAATGAGTCGATTATCGATTATTTTCTTCTTTAAAACACACTAACGCCAAACTGTGGTACTGCTTGCTTTCCAGTTTCAAAGTATTTATTTATTCAAAAAACGCATAATTTTTTTAAAAGATTTATTTAAACTATGCAAAATTGGTTCTTAATAGTCAACTAAAAATGCATTTTAAGGTAGATAACTAACTGCCCAACCTCCAGTCAGCAGTTTGAATTTGTTGCAGTTACTTTTAACATTTGTGTTAATACGGCTCTGATATAAAATGTTATGAAATCCTCCGCTTACTGAGCGGTTAACGAATGCACTTAACGGTATATATGAATAACTTTTGTATAAACCTACCTTAACGTATGTACAATAATCCTATCTTAGCTCTAGTTAACCGTCGTCCCCTAATTCCATGTCCGCCTCAGACTCTCGAACCAGCACCATCTGCTCCAGGCGGTCGATGCGCCTCAGCATCTCCTCTTTTTCCCGCTGAAAGGAGTCTGCCCGCCGACGCAGTTCTTCGTTTTGGCGCCGCAGCTCATGCAGCTGACGACAAATCTCGGAAGACGTCAGGATTGGCATCACGTTCGGAGATTTTGCCGAGGTCAGCTTTGTCGCACTAACAAATGGTTTGCTGGGTGCCACCCCGTTGTTCGTTGGCACCTGTCCAGATCCTGCCGAAAGTGATGGTCGCAGCTGTATCGTTTGCACGGTGCCTACTTGTCCCCTGAGCGAACTACTGGACGCGGGATGGTTCGCAGGCAGTGTAGGTAGGGCCACGGCTTCATTCAGACCCTGTGACTCTTCTAATATTGTGGTGGGCTCCAAGGGTCTTTGCAGGGACGGGAGCTTCAACTAGAAGAAAAGAAAACGGAAACTGTATTCGAGTCTTTTACATTTTCTGAGATAAAAACTAGATGCCTATTAGGGAAAGCTATTCAAAAAACTAGGCATGTGAAGCGAGTACTACAAACCTGTCGAGCCTGCAGCTGGCGCATGTTGACTAGCTTTGTGCCATCGGGTAGCTGGCGTACCATTCCAGAGCTGTCGAGGGGAATAAGATTGTTAAGAAGTCGGAAAAAATAGTTTAAACCACCTACCTTGCCAACGATGCGGGTATTTTTTGTAGGGATTTTGTTTGATTGTCCGATCCGCAAAGCTTCTTGAAATCAGTCAACGAGATTATGCGTATATTCTGTTAACAATAATATAGAGATTTTATTGTATAAATGTGCGGGATAAAAAACCAAAATAAATACCTTGTTCTTGGTAACCCCCGCTGGAGACGGAAGATCTTTTTGCTTAATGACATTCATGCGAATCTTCTGGGGAGGAGAGTTATTGACATTTGGGCGTAGAGCCACAACAGAGGGTCTTGCATTTCCATTTACTGATTGCCTGCCGTTGACGCCCGCTTTTGTTTCATGCAGTAGCATGCGTCCACCTTCGGAAAGGACGAGCTGGCGTCCATTCTGCAACGCCGTGTTCAACATTTCTTTCGAGGCCTCGTCATCATTTTCCTGCATCATGTCTGCTATTCCGTGCGTCTTGAGCATGTTTAGCGCTGAGTTGCCAAGCACATTGGTATCTGCAAGGGATATCAGGTTTTCATACTTTTCATGTCTTCAAACTAATTAACTCACGCCCTCGCAGGTTCTCCAAGACATCCATTCGTTCTTCAACTGACATTTCTCGGTCATCAAGGTTTTTATTTTCTGGCTCATCCATTATTGAGTTGACAGCCTCACTGGTTTCTTTCTACGAATACATTTTGTAGGATAGTATAAGCAATTATTTACATATTTTCCGAGTTTAAAGTGCCAAATGTTAGAATTATCTAAAAACTTGAGTATTTTTTAGCAACCAAATACAGAATGGTTTGAAGTACATACTTTGCTCTTATGCGTTAGTCGCTGAAGTTCGATAAGCGCAGCGCAGCCAATGGCAGCAAGAAATCGTACATTAATAAATATGTATATGATTCAGCCATGAAAGTGTAACATCAACTTAATATTAGCCAATTAATTAGCGGACTTACCTCAGTTTCCTCGTTAAACTTTTTACTAGCCTGCGCCTGCCGCGCCGCTTCGAGCTCTGCCAGCACGTCCGCCTGTTCTGTGTAAACCGCCAGTCCGATCGGCGTCTTGCCGAACTTGGAAACCAGGGCGACATCTGCTTGGCACTTGAGCAGCAGGCGTACAATGCCCTTGTGCCTTTTTTCAACGGCCCAGTGGAGCGGCGTCATGCGAAGCTGGCACAGGGAGGAAGACTCGTTATTTGGGCCGTCAGGTGCAAAGCCACTTTCGTATATCCTTACCATGTCGCGGGAGTTGACGCTGCATTTGAGAGCTAGCAGCAAGCTGACCACCCGCTCGTGCCCATAGTAACAGGCCAGGTGCAGTGGCGTCCGGTCCACCTTGGTCTTGGCGTCCATGTTGATCCCCCCCTGCAGGAGGATCTCGCAGATCTCCAGCTGGTTGTTCATGGCGGCGAAATGCAGCGCCGACATACCGAGCCAGTCGGACGCAAAGGGCGCTCCATGTGCCAACGCCATCTTGACCCCAGACACATCGCTGTCCCTGGCGCACTGCAGAAGCTGCTTGCCCAAGTCTACGCATGTGGCGGGCCCCAGGAGGTTGCCCTTTTTTTGCTGCACTTCTCCTTCGGTGCGCTGAAAGAGAGGCACCCTGGGTTAGTTTGGCCTGCGAGCGGCGCTACCGAGAAACTCACAATCTCGTAGTGCATCAAATTGGAGTTTTCCATGGGATAGACGTGACCATCTGCCCGGAGAGTAGCAACAACTTTGCTAGCGCCGTGACTGTGCATCTTAGCAGGCGAACACTTTCAGCAGCGAGTGGAGGACTCTAGTCGGCATAACTGCAATTTGTTTATTGAGCAAAAGCCAAATGTAAATGCTTAAATATAATGTTTACGTTTTCTTTCTATTGGAAAACAGGGATGGTCAAAAATTGGCGATAGATATCGATAAATTAGCATGGTCTCACTAGAAAGAAAGCAACATTTTCGTCTGGCAACGCTGCTGCTGGCGCACCATTCTTTTTTTATTCGATACATGTCCGATAGGTTTGGCCAAATGACGCCTAAGAAAGAAAAGGAAATATCGTAACGGATCAATTTTTGTGCGAAATTCGCTAGTGGTTGTCTGATCTTCGGTAATTGGTTTCGCTATAATTGTGAGAGCAGAAAAAGAGCTGCGCAGTTCTTACGTGCGTGGTATCCGGTACTTTTTTAAAGCTAAAAAAACATTTCGAAAATCAAACGCTCAAAATAGCGACTTATTCGTCGGAAAAAGCGCATATTCTCGGAAACTTACATAAAATTGGTTAATAAATTGAAGCGGATCGAGTTTGGGTGAGTACTAAGAAATCTATCCTAAAAAAAGCGTAACATCTAGACTAAGTTATATACATAAACTAAAACGACTTCTATTCCAAGTACTCGCACATATAAATATATACATAAATATTTCCCGATTTTCAAATGAAATTGGGCACTAAGTACGCACACACATTTCCGTTTAATTTAAAGCCCGCCTTTTTTTTTTTGCTCCTTTTTGCGTTTCATTCGCTGGCATTTGTTCTTCTCTCAAAGCGTATAAAACGGTAAAGTGTTTTTTTTTTCTTTTTCGACCGTTTTCGTCAGAAGACTGCTGTTTTGAGTGGTAATCGAACAGTGGGGCGGCAATGAATAACTTTATTAAACTAAAAAAAAAGGGGACCTTACGACTGTGATAAAGTTAAAGAGACAACAATTAAATTATTTTTAAAGTTTAACGATTTTAAATTTAACTCCAATATCTTTTTTTCACATTTTCAAAAATATATATGCCGTAAATATGTATATTTTTTTAAAATATGTTCCTATATAATTGAAAAGTTTAAAAGTTTTATAAATGGGAACGCGTCCCACTGTACGAGTCGTTGGGAGAGGTAGAGAAAAATGAAGAAATGATAGCATGAAGAGAGCGCGAATTTTTAGAGGAAAGAGAGGGTATCATCGACTGCGACACACGGCGCCAATTTTTTTTGGGGCGCGTTTACACATGCTTAATTACATTTAAATATATGTATACAAGTATATATAGCAGTCTTTCCTGGAATTTATTGGAAATCGGACAGTGGGCGGCAATAAATAGCTGGATTAAAATAACATACAGAGGACCTTACGACTGTATTAAAATAAAAGCGACAACAAACAAATTATTTTTTGGTGAGCGTATTTTAAATTGCAATATCTTTTTGCCACATTTTAAAAATAAATAATTTGCAATAGTATACATTGTTTTAAATATGTATATAAATAAATATATATATATATATATATAATCTATATATTAGAAACATTTAATATACATATATAAATGGTTTGTTTGACAGCCTAGTGCATTCTTTTATAATTGAAGTGTTTAAAAATGTTTGTATTTTTTAAATTGTTATACATATAAAACTTGGCCTACGCGTCCCACTGTAGAGAGAGATAGAGAACCGAGAGCTAAAAAGAGATGGAATTGGCAGAGGAAAGAGAGCTAGATCATAAACTGCGACACGCACCGCAATTATTTTTTCATAATCATGTTAAATATATACTTGCATACACAAATATTTTTGGATTCACACCGAGATTTCCCTGCAAATATAAACCCACATTCCCGAATACCCGCCTTTTTTTTCTCCTTTTCGCGTTTCATTCGCTGGCATTTGTTCTTCTCTCAAACCGCATAAAACGGTAGTGTTTTTTTTTCTTTTCCGACCGTTTTAGTTAGAAAACTTTGCGGTTTTGAGTGGGAATCGGACAGTGGGGTGGCTATAAATAGCTTAAATGAAAAAAAGGCATTGAGAATCCTTACAACTAATAAAGCAGGCGACAAAAATTTAATTATTTTATTTCAAATTGGCAGATATGGGAAACAAATAAATATAGTTTTCTAAACAGCGCAGTGCATTCTTATATTATTTAAGTGTTTAAAAATGTTTTTATTTTTGGTTTTTTTTTTACATCTAAAACTTAGCCAACGCGTCCCACTGTACGAATGGCCGGGATACGTAGAGAGAGATAGAGAATCAAAAACCAGAAAAGAGAAGAGATGGAATTAGCAGAGGAAAGAGAGGTAGATCATACACTGCGACACGCACCGCAGTTATGTTTGCATAATCATGTTAAATATATACTTGCATACACAAATATTTTTGGATTCACAGCGAGATTGCTCTACGAAAATGAACACACATTCCCATATACAAAAGATCGCATATTTTTTGTATTACTTATTTTCGCGTTTTATTCGCTTTGTTCTGCTCTCAGAGCGCATCAAATTTTCATCAGAAGACTGCGGTTTTGAGTGCGACAAGTAGGTGACAAAAATTTAAATATTTTATTTAACAGCCTAGTGCATTCTTTTAAAATAAAAGTTAAAACATGTTTTTATTTTAAACATTTTTATACATCTAAAACTTAGCCTACGCGTCCCACTGTACGAGCTGTTGGGAGAGGTAGAGAGAGATGGAGAACTGATAGAGAGCAGAGAGAGAGGGAATTTGCATAGGAAAGAGAGGGGATCATTGTCTGCGAAACGCAGCGCACTTAATTTTAAGGCGCGTCGTGAGTGGTTGTTCTTCGGATCTCGCCAATTGAAATCGCAATTTTATTTGTGTTTTAAAACAACAGAAAAATTGTATAATTACAAACACTAAATTACGACCTAAAAGAGAGCTGCGCAGTGCATGCTAAACTTTTTTTTCTGTGTATGTGCGCGCGAATGCTTTGCATAAAGCTAAAAGAAGAACGGAAAACCAAATGCTAAAATTCATCTTCCGCCAACAACAACAGCAAAAGCGCATATTCGCGGAAAATAATTCAAAATTGGTTAATAAATTGAAGCGGATCGAGTTTGGGTGAGTATTAACAAATCTATACTAAGAAAATACATTACAACTAGACTAAGTTAACAATAACCCATTTGATATACATAAACAAACACGTCTTTTATTCCAACTGCACACATGTATAAGTTTTCCGATTTACCAATGAAATTGTCCATTAAATATGCACACAATCTTAAATACATACATACATATGTACATAAGACCCGCCTTTTTTTGCACCTTTTCGCTTTTCATTCGCTGGCATTTGTTCTGCGCTCAGAGCGCATCAAGCGGTTAATTGTTTGATTTTTCTTTTCCGACCGTTTTCGCCAGAAGACTTTGATGTTTTGAGTGGGAATCGGACAGTGGGGCAGCTATAAGTACATACCTGATTAAATAAGAATGCTTATTTTATATTTGTCATTATATTACAAATATGTTATAAATATAAATGGTTTGTTTATCAGCCTAAAGAATTAATTTTAAATTGGAATTTTTAAAAATGTTTTTGTTCTGACAATTGTTATATATCTTAAAACTTTGCCTACGCGTCCCACTGTATGAGTTGATGGGAGAGGTAGAGAGAGATGGAGAATTGCTGTCAAGCAGTGAGGGACGGAATTGGCAAAGAAAAGAGAGGGGATCATCGATTGCTACACGCAGCGCAATTGTTTTTGTGGGCGCGTGCACACATGCACAATCGCGTTTAAATATACATATACTTGTATATGTACTTAAATATTTCTCGATTCACCCTGAAATTGCCCAGAAAATATGCACACACATTCCCAAAGATATAAGGCCCGCCTTTTTCCTCGGCGGCATTAAACATCTTGATTAAAATAAAAGTCAGGACTTTCGACTGTAATAAAATAAAAACGACAATAAACAAATTATTTTTTAGATGGAACGATTTTAAATTTCACTGCAATATCTTTGCCACATTTTTGAAAATATATTCATGTTATAAAAGTATATATATTTTATTAAACTATGTACACATGCAAATTAAAATGCCTATTTTATATTTGTCTATATATAAGAAATAAAAATGGTTTGTTTAACAGCCCAGGGCATTCTTTTAAAGTTTGTGTTTAAAAATTGTATTATTTTGAAAATTGTTGTACATTTAAAACTTATCCTACGAGTCCCACTGTATGAGTTGGTGAGACAGGTAGAGGGAGATAGGGAATTGCTGGCGAGCAGAGAGAGACAATTTGCAGACATTTGTGGGCGCGTGTATACATGCATAATCGCGTTTAAATATATGCTTGTATACGTAAACATTTCACGATTTTCACTGATTCCAATTTTAGCTCCTAGAGAGCATCAAACGGTGAAGTTTATTTTTTTTCTACCGTTTTCGTCAGACTTCTTTGCTAGTTTTCAGTGGAAACCGCACAGTGGGCGGGAATAAATAGCTTGATTAAAACAAAAGACAAGGGTTCCTACGACTGTAATATAATCAAAGCGAAATCAGACAAATTATTTTTTAAATTGGACAATTTTAAAATAAGGATTAACAAATAAATATAAATGGTTTGATTAATTTAATTCTTTTAATATTAAAGTGTTTAAAATTGTATTATTTTAAATGTTGTTTTACATCTCAAACTTAGCCTTTGCGTCCCACTGTACGAGCTGTTGGGAGAGGTACATACAAATGGCGAAACGGTTGCGAACAGAGAGAGATGGGATAATCGACTGCGACACACAGCGCAATTGTTTTTGTGGGCGCGTGTACACATGCATAATCGCGTTTAAATATATGCTTGTATACGTAAACATTTCACGATTTACACTGATATTGCTTTCATTCGTTCAGCTCTTAGATCAGACAATGGGCGGCAATAAATATCTTGATTAAAATGAAAGATAGGGGGCATTACGAATGTAATAAAGTAAAAGCGACAACAAGCACATTATTCATCTAAAAATTAGCGTCCGCGTCCCACTGTATGAATTGCCGTTAAGAGTAGAGAGAGATAGAAAATCGGTAGCGAATCAACGCGCACCGCAATTATTTTTGTGAGCGCGTGTACACCTGTATAAACACATTTAAATATATGTAAACAAGTGTGTATATACAGCAGTCAGCAGCCTTTGTTGGATTTTATTGGAAATCGGACAGTGGGCGGCAATAAATAATAAATGGCAAAAAATCGATTCATAATTAAGCTACGAGTTTAACAAGGAATGACATTACATATTTGGGCTATTTTTTCCTTTGCTTCGGAAAAAAAACGGATATTTTAGGGTGGAAAATAATGATTCGAATTTTAGACAAAAAATACACTTTTTAATCCGTTTTTCAGTCGTTATTTGGACAAAACAAAGCCGACAGCTAAGCGACCGACTGTTTTTAGCAGCTAACAAGCTAAACTAACGATCCCCATCCATTTTGGGAAAATTAATTTTTTCACCAATTTTTGCATTTTTTATTAAGGGTACCATCATACTTTTTTGGAAAAAATGGCAAAAAAAATAAAAGGTCCAGATTTGAACGCAAATCGATTCAGAATTAAGCTACGAGTTTAACAAGGTATGACATTCCATATTTGGGCTATTATTTCCTTTGCTTCGGCAAAAAAACGGATACTTAAGGGTGGAAAATACGGATTCGAATTTTAGCTCCTAGAGAGCATCAAACGGTGAAGTTTATTTTTTTTCTACCGTTTTCGTCAGACTTCTTTGCTAGTTTTCAGTGGAAATCGCACAGTGGGCGGGAATAAATAGCTTGATTAAAACGAAAGACAAGGGTTCTTACGACTGTAATATAATAAAAGCGAAATCAGACAAATTATTTTTTAAATTGGACAATTTTAAAATAAGGATTAACAAATAAATATAAATGGTTTGATTAATTTAATTCTTTTAATATTAAAGTGTTTAAAATTGTATTATTTTAAATGTTGTTTTACATCTCAAACTTAGCCTTTGCGTCCCACTGTACGAGCTGTTGGGAGAGGTACATACAAATGGCGAAACGGTTGCGAACAGAGAGAGATGGGATAATTGACTGCGACACACAGCGCAATTGTTTTTGTGGGCGCGTGTACACATGCATAATCGCGTTTAAATATATGCTTGTATACGTAAACATTTCACGATTTACACTGATATTGCTTTCATTCGTTCAGCTCTTAGATCAGACAATGGGCGGCAATAAATATCTTGATTAAAGCGACAACAATCACATTCATCTTATAATAAGCGTCCGCGTCCCACTGTGTGAATTGCCGTTAAGAGTAGAGAGAGAGATAGAGAATCGGTAGCGAATCAACGCGCACCGCAATTATTTTTGTGAGCGCGTGTATACCTGTATAAACACATTTAAATATATGTAAACAAGTGTGTATATAAAGCAGTCAGCAGCCTTTGCTGGATTTTATTGGAAATCGGACAGTGGGCGGCAATAAATAATAAATGGCAAAAAATCGATTCATAAATAAGCTACGAGTTTAACAAGGACTGACATTACATATTTGGGCTATTTTTTCTTTTGCTTCGGCAAAAAAAACGGATATTTTAGGGTGGAAAATAAGGATTTGAATTTTAGACAAAAAATACACTTTTTAATCCGTTTTTCAGTCGTTATTTGGACAAAACAAAGCCGACAGCTAAGCGACCGACTGTTTTTAGCAGCTAACAAGCTAAACTAACGATCCCCATCCATTTTGGGAAAATTAAATTTTTCACCAATTTTTGCATTTTTTATAAAGGGTACCATCATACTTTTTTGGAAAAAATGGCAAAAAAAATAAAAGGTCCAGATTTGAACGCAAATCGATTCAGAATTAAGCTACGAGTTTAACAAGGTATGACATTCCATATTTGGGCTATTATTTCCTTTGCTTCGGCAAAAAAACGGATACTTAAGGGTGGAAAATACGGATTCGAATTTTAGCTCCTAGAGAGCATCAAACGGTGAAGTTTATTTTTTTTCTACCGTTTTCGTCAGACTTCTTTGCTAGTTTTCAGTGGAAATCGCACAGTGGGCGGGAATAAATAGCTTGATTAAAACAAAAGACAAGGGTTCTTGCGAAATCAGACAAATTATTTTTTAAATTGGACAATTTTAAAATAAGGATTAACAAATAAATATAAATGGTTTGATTAATTTAATTCTTTTAATATTAAAGTGTTTAAAATTGTATTATTTTAAATGTTGTTTTACATCTCAAACTTAGCCTTTGCGTCCCACTGTACGAGCTGTTGGGAGAGGTACATACAAATGGCGAAACGGTTGCGAACAGAGAGAGATGGGATAATTGACTGCGACACACAGCGCAATTGTTTTTGTGGGCGCGTGTACACATGCATAATCGCGTTTAAATATATGCTTGTATACGTAAACATTTCACGATTTACACTGATATTGCTTTCATTCGTTCAGCTCTTAGATCAGACAATGGGCGGCAATAAATATCTTGATTAAAGCGACAACAATCACATTCATCTTATAATAAGCGTCCGCGTCCAGTAAAAGCGACAACAAGCACATTCATTCATATAAAAATTAGCGTCCGCGTCCCACTGTGTGAATTGCCGTTAAGAGTAGAGAGAGAGATAGAGAATCGGTAGCGAATCAACGCGCACCGCAATTATTTTTGTGAGCGCGTGTATACCTGTATAAACACATTTAAATATATGTAAACAAGTGTGTATATAAAGCAGTCAGCAGCCTTTGCTGGATTTTATTGGAAATCGGACAGTGGGCGGCAATAAATAATAAATGGCAAAAAATCGATTCATAAATAAGCTACGAGTTTAACAAGGACTGACATTACATATTTGGGCTATTTTTTCTTTTGCTTCGGAAAAAAAACGGATATTTTAGGGTGGAAAATAAGGATTTGAATTTTAGACAAAAAATACACTTTTTTAATCCGTTTTTCAGTCGTTATTTGGACAAAACAAAGCCGACAGCTAAGCGACCGACTGTTTTTAGCAGCTAACAAGCTAAACTAACGATCCCCATCCATTTTGGGAAAATTAAATTTTTCACCAATTTTTGCATTTTTTATAAAGGGTACCATCATACTTTTTTGGAAAAAATGGCAAAAAAAATAAAAGGTCCAGATTTGAACGCAAATCGATTCAGAATTAAGCTACGAGTTTAACAAGGTATGACATTCCATATTTGGGCTATTATTTCCTTTGCTTCGGCAAAAAAACGGATACTTAAGGGTGGAAAATACGGATTCGAATTTTAGCTCCTAGAGAGCATCAAACGGTGAAGTTTATTTTTTTTCTACCGTTTTCGTCAGACTTCTTTGCTAGTTTTCAGTGGAAACCGCACAGTGGGCGGGAATAAATAGCTTGATTAAAACAAAAGACAAGGGTTCTTACGACTGTAATATAATAAAAGCGAAATCAGACAAATTATTTTTTAAATTGGACAATTTTAAAATAAGGATTAACAAATAAATATAAATGGTTTGATTAATTTAATTCTTTTAATATTAAAGTGTTTAAAATTGTATTATTTTAAATGTTGTTTTACATCTCAAACTTAGCCTTTGCGTCCCACTGTACGAGCTGTTGGGAGAGGTACATACAAATGGCGAAACGGTTGCGAACAGAGAGAGATGGGATAATTGACTGCGACACACAGCGCAATTGTTTTTGTGGGCGCGTGTACACATGCATAATCGCGTTTAAATATATGCTTGTATACGTAAACATTTCACGATTTACACTGATATTGCTTTCATTCGTTCAGCTCTTAGATCAGACAATGGGCGGCAATAAATATCTTGATTAAAATGAAAGATAGGGGGCATTACGAATGTAATAAAGTAAAAGCGACAACAAGCACATTATTCATCTAAAAATTAGCGTCCGCGTCCCACTGTATGAATTGCCGTTAAGAGTAGAGAGAGATAGAAAATCGGTAGCGAATCAACGCGCACCGCAATTATTTTTGTGAGCGCGTGTATACCTGTATAAACACATTTAAATATATGTAAACAAGTGTGTATATAAAGCAGTCAGCAGCCTTTGCTGGATTTTATTGGAAATCGGACAGTGGGCGGCAATAAATAATAAATGGCAAAAAATCGATTCATAAATAAGCTACGAGTTTAACAAGGACTGACATTACATATTTGGGCTATTTTTTCCTTTGCTTCGGAAAAAAAACGGATATTTTAGGGTGGAAAATAAGGATTCGAATTTTAGACAAAAAATACACTTTTTAATCCGTTTTTCAGTCGTTATTTGGACAAAACAAAGCCGACAGCTAAGCGACCGACTGTTTTTAGCAGCTAACAAGCTAAACTAACGATCCCCATCCATTTTGGGAAAATTAATTTTTTCACCAATTTTCGCATTTTTAATAAAGGTACCATCAAACTTTTTGGAAAAAATTGCAAAAAAATAAAAGGTCCAGATTTGAATGCAAATCGATTCAGAATTAAGCTACGAGTTTAACAAGGTATGACATTCCATACTTGGGCTATTATTTCCTTTGCTTCGGCAAAAAAACGGATACATTAGGGTGGAAAATACGGATTCGAATTTTAGAACAAAAAAAGTAAGTTTGTTTTATCACCGCTTTCTCAGTCTTCTTGTAATTTTCGTTAATCACATGTACATTACATTTAAATCTTATACATATGTATACTAGTATGTATATTTGCAATTTAAAAATTGATATTTTTTATATGACATCTATATATAAGAATTATCAAATACTTTTTTAACGGTTGACCAGTGCAATTCTTTTACAAATTAAGGTGTTTAAAAATTTTGTTATTTAGAAAATAGTTGCACTTTTAAAACTTATCCTACGCGTCCCACTGTACGAGTTGTATGGAAGACGTAGAGACAAATGGTTGAGAATTGTTCACGAGCAGAGAGAGATGGGATCATCGACTCCGACACGCAAGGCCATTGGTTTTGCGTAACATATACTTGTATACATAAATATTACTCGATTGCACTGATATTTGTCCTGACACACATACATAAACGCGTTTAAATATATGCTTGTATACGTAAACATTTCACGATTTACACTGATATTGCTTTCATTCGTTCAGCTCTTAGATCAGACAATGGGCGGCAATAAATATCTTGATTAAAATGAAAGATAGGGAGCATTACGAATGTAATAAAGTAAAAGCGACAACAAGCACATTATTCATCTAAAAATTAGCGTCCGCGTCCCACTGTGTGAATTGCCGTTAAGAGTAGAGAGAGAGATAGAGAATCGGTAGCGAATCAACGCGCACCGCAATTATTTTTGTGAGCGCGTGTATACCTGTATAAACACATTTAAATATATGTAAACAAGTGTGTATATAAAGCAGTCAGCAGCCTTTGCTGGATTTTATTGGAAATCGGACAGTGGGCGGCAATAAATAATAAATGGCAAAAAATCGATTCATAAATAAGCTACGAGTTTAACAAGGACTGACATTACATATTTGGGCTATTTTTTCCTTTGCTTCGGAAAAAAAACGGATATTTTAGGGTGGAAAATAAGGATTCGAATTTTAGACAAAAAATACACTTTTTTAATCCGTTTTTCAGTCGTTATTTGGACAAAACAAAGCCGACAGCTAAGCGACCGACTGTTTTTAGCAGCTAACAAGCTAAACTAACGATCCCCATCCATTTTGGGAAAATTAAATTTTTCACCAATTTTTGCATTTTTTATAAAGGGTACCATCATACTTTTTTGGAAAAAATGGCAAAAAAATAAAAGGTCCAGATTTGAACGCAAATCGATTCAGAATTAAGCTACGAGTTTAACAAGGTATGACATTCCATATTTGGGCTATTATTTCCTTTGCTTCGGCAAAAAAAACGGATACTTTAGGGTGGAAAATACGGATTCGAATTTTAGCTCCTAGAGAGCATCAAAAGGTGAAGTTTATTTTTTTTCTACCGTTTTCGTCAGACTTGCTAGTTTTCAGTGGAAACCGCACAGTGGGCGGGAATAAATAGCTTGATTAAAACGAAAGGCAAGGGTTCTTACGACTGTAATATAATAAAAGCGAAATCAGACAAATTATTTTTTAGATTGGACAATTTTAAATAAAGGATTAACAAATAAATATAAATGGTTTGATTAATTTAATTCTTTTTTTAAAGTGTTTAGAAATTTTATTATTTTATATGTTGTTTTACATCTCAAACTTAGCCTTTGCGTCCCACTGTACGAGCTGTTGGGAGAGGTACATACAAATGGCGAAACGGTTGCGAACAGAGAGAGATGGGATAATTGACTGCGACACACAGCGCAATTGTTTTTGTGGGCGCGTGTACACATGCATAATCGCGTTTAAATATATGCTTGTATACGTAAACATTTCACGATTTACACTGATATTGCTTTCATTCGTTCAGCTCTTAGATCAGACAATGGGCGGCAATAAATATCTTGATTAAAATGAAAGATAGGGGGCATTACGAATGTAATAAAGTAAAAGCGACAACAAGCACATTATTCATCTAAAAATTAGCGTCCGCGTCCCACTGTATGAATTGCCGTTAAGAGTAGAGAGAGATAGAAAATCGGTAGCGAATCAACGCGCACCGCAATTATTTTTGTGAGCGCGTGTACACCTGTATAAACACATTTAAATATATGTATACAAGTGTGTATATACAGCAGTCAGCAGCCTTTGTTGGATTTTATTGGAAATCGGACAGTGGGCGGCAATAAATAATAAATGGCAAAAAATCGATTCATAATTAAGCTACGAGTTTAACAAGGACTGACATTACATATTTGGGCTATTTTTTCCTTTGCTTCGGAAAAAAAACGGATATTTTAGGGTGGAAAATAAGGATTCGAATTTTAGACAAAAAATACACTTTTTTAATCCGTTTTTCAGTCGTTATTTGGACAAAACAAAGCCGACAGCTAAGCGACCGACTGTTTTTAGCAGCTAACAACCTAAACTAACGATCCCCATCCATTTTGGGAAAATTAATTTTTTCACCAATTTTCGCATTTTTAATAAAAAAAATGGAAAAAATTGCAAAAAAATAAAAGGTCCAGATTTGAATGCAAATCGATTCAGAATTAAGCTACGAGTTTAACAAGGTATGACATTCCATACTTGGGCTATTATTTCCTTTGCTTCGGCAAAAAAACGGATACTTTAGGGTGGAAAATACGGATTCGAATTTTAGACAAAAAATAATTGTTTATCAGCTTTTCAGTCGTAATTTGTACACATGTACATTACATTTAAATATACATATGTATACTAGTATGTATATTTGCAATTTAAAATTGATATTTTTTATATGTCTATATATAAGAATTATAAATACTTTTTTTAACAGGCCAGTGCATTCTTTTACAAATTAGGTGTTTAAAAATTTTGTTATTTAGAAAATAGTTGCACTTTTAAAACTTATCCTACGCGTCCCACTGTACGAGTTTATGGAAGACGTAGAGAGAGGTTGAGAATTGTTCACGAGCAGAGAGAGAGGGGATCATCGACTCCGACACGCAAGGCCATTGGTTTTGCGTATACATATACTTGTATACATAAATATTACTCGATTGCACTGATATTTGTCCTGGACACACATACATAAATACATTTGTACATAGGGCCCAAATTTTTCCTCATTTTCGCGCTTAGTCCGCTGTCATTGGTTCTGCTCTCAGAGCGCATCAAACGGTATATAATATTTTCCAGCAGTCTTTGCTGGTTTTTAGTGGTTCGATTTTCAGTGGGTGGCGATTTATTAAATTGGAAAAAAATACGTAAAATTTGAAAAAAAATCTCTCTTTTTAAAATATTGTATCTCCGGCTGTAGTGATTCAATTTACTTTGTGTATTTTGTATTTATTTCTCTGAAACCTTTTTTTAAATAAAATTTTAAAAAACACTAATTTTGTAATTACTTGAAAATAAAAACAAATTAAAAATAATTGAAAACATTTAAGGCATTGCCCCACAAAAAAAAATGTTTTTAGTGTTAATATATGCCCAAGTTAGTTGCAAATTTTTTTTATAAAAACACGTCGCAGCAAGTAGGTCTTCTCCTTTAATCATTTTGCATACTTATGGAGTTAATTTTTCCGCATTGTTTAACATTTTTTTAACAATTTATAAATTCCAAAAAGTTTAATTTAAAATCTTTTAACAATTTTTGAATGACATTTTTTTCATAAGGGGTTAACATCACGATATTTTTTTGAAATATGGCCAGGAATAAAAATAATCATGTTCGAGTGTTGTCCAACTGGAAATTTTATTACGGGCTAATTTGGTTTGGCATTCCATATTTTCACTATTTTTATGTATGTGTGTCCAGGACAATATCAGTGCAAATCGAGTAATATTTATGTATACAAGTATATGTATACGCAAAACCAATGGCCTTGCGTGTCGGAGTCGATGATTCCGTCTCTCTCTGCTCGTGAACAATTCTCAACCTCTCTCTACGTCTTCCATAAACTCGTACAGTGGGACGCGTAGGATAAGTTTTAAAAGTGCAACTATTTTCTAAATAACAAAATTTTTAAACACCTAATTTTTAAAAGAATGCACTGGCCTGTTAAAAAAAGTATTTATAATTCTTATATATAGACATATAAAAAATATCAATTTTAAATTGAAAATATACATACTAGTATACATATGTATATTTAAATGTAATGTACATGTGTACAAATTACGACTGAAAAGCTGATAAACAATTATTTTTTGTCTAAAATTCGAATCCGTATTTTCCACCCTAAAGTATCCGTTTTTTTGCCGAAGCAAAGGAAATAATAGCCCAAGTATGGAATGTCATACCTTGTTAAACTCGTAGCTTAATTCTGAATCGATTTGCATTCAAATCTGGACCTTTTATTTTTTTGCAATTTTTTCCATTTTTTTTATTAAAAATGCGAAAACTGGTGAAAAAATTAATTTTCCCAAAATGGATGGGGATCGTTAGTTTAGGTTGTTAGCTGCTAAAAACAGTCGGTCGCTTAGCTGTCGGCTTTGTTTTGTCCAAATAACGACTGAAAAACGGATTAAAAAAGTGTATTTTTTGTCTAAAATTCGAATCCTTATTTTCCACCCTAAAATATCCGTTTTTTTTCCGAAGCAAAAGAAAAAATAGCCCAAATATGTAATGTCAGTCCTTGTTAAACTCGTAGCTTATTTATGAATCGATTTTTTGCCATTTATTATTTATTGCCGCCCACTGTCCGATTTCGTCCATCTCTCTCTGTTCGCAACCGTTTCGCCATTTGTATGTACCTCTCCCAACAGCTCGTACAGTGGGACAAACTAACGGATTAAAAAAGTGTATTTTTTGTCTAAAATTCGAATCCTTATTTTCCACCCTAAAATATCCGTTTTTTTCCGAAGCAAAAGAAAAAATAGCCCAAATATGTAATGTCAGTCCTTGTTAAACTCGTAGCTTATTTATGAATCGATTTTTTGCCATTTATTATTTATTGCCGCCCACTGTCCGATTTCCAATAAAATCCAGCAAAGGCTGCTGACTGCTTTATATACACACTTGTTTACATATATTTAAATGTGTTTATACAGGTATACACGCGCTCACAAAAATAAGTGCGGTGCGCGTTGATTCGCTACCGATTTTCTATCTCTCTCTACTCTTAACGGCAATTCATACAGTGGGACGCGGACGCTAATTTTTATATGAATAATGTGCTTGTTGTCGCTTTTACTTTATTACATTCGTAATGCCCCCTATCTTTCATTTTAATCAAGATATTTATTGCCGCCCATTGTCTGATCTAAGAGCTGAACGAATGAAAGCAATATCAGTGTAAATCGTGAAATGTTTACGTATACAAGCATATATTTAAACGCGATTATGCATGTGTACACGCGCCCACAAAAACAATTGCGCTGTGTGTCGCAGTCGATTATCCCATCTCTCTCTGTTCGCAACCGTTTCGCCATTTGTATGTACCTCTCCCAACAGCTCGTACAGTGGGACGCAAAGGCTAAGTTCGAGATGTAAAACAACATTTAAAATAATACAATTTTAAACACTTTAATATTAAAAGAATTAAATTAATCAAACCATTTATATTTATTTGTTAATCCTTATTTTAAAATTGTCCAATTTAAAAAATAATTTGTCTGATTTCACTTTTATTATATTACAGTCGTAAGAACCCTTGTCTTTTGTTTTAATCAAGCTATTTATTCCCGCCCACTGTGCGGTTTCCACTGAAAACTAGCAAAGAAGTCTGACGAAAACGGAAAAAAAAAATAAACTTCACCGTTTGATGCTCTCTAGGAGCTAAAATTCGAATCCGTATTTTCCACCCTAAAGTATCCGTTTTTTTTGCCGAAGCAAAGGAAATAATAGCCCAAATATGGAATGTCATACCTTGTTAAACTCGTAGCTTAATTCTGAATCGATTTGCGTTCAAATCTGGACCTTTTATTTTTTTTTGCCATTTTTTCCAAAAAAGTATGATGGTACCCTTTATAAAAAATGCAAAAATTGGTGAAAAATTTAATTTTCCCAAAATGGATGGGGATCGTTAGTTTAGCTTGTTAGCTGCTAAAAACAGTCGGTCGCTTAGCTGTCGGCTTTGTTTTGTCCAAATAACGACTGAAAAACGGATTAAAAAAGTGTATTTTTTGTCTAAAATTCGAATCCTTATTTTCCACCCTAAAATATCCGTTTTTTTTGCCGAAGCAAAAGGAAAAAATAGCCCAAATATGTAATGTCAGTCCTTGTTAAACTCGTAGCTTATTTATGAATCGATTTTTTGCCATTTATTATTTATTGCCGCCCACTGTCCGATTTCCAATAAAATCCAGCAAAGGCTGCTGACTGCTTTATATACACACTTGTTTACATATATTTAAATGTGTTTATACAGGTATACACGCGCTCACAAAAATAATTGCGGTGCGCGTTGATTCGCTACCGATTCTCTATCTCTCTCTCTACTCTTAACGGCAATTCACACAGTGGGACGCGGACGCTAATTTTTAGATGAATAATGTGCTTGTTGTCGCTTTAATCAAGATATTTATTGCCGCCCATTGTCTGATCTAAGAGCTGAACGAATGAAAGCAATATCAGTGTAAATCGTGAAATGTTTACGTATACAAGCATATATTTAAACGCGTTTATGTATGTGTGTCCAGGACAAATATCAGTGCAATCGAGTAATATTTATGTATACAAGTATATGTATACGCAAAACCAATGGCCTTGCGTGTCGGAGTCGATGATCCCCTCTCTCTCTGCTCGTGAACAATTCTCAACCTCTCTACGTACGTCTTCCATAAACTCGTACAGTGGGACGCGTAGGATAAGTTTTAAAATGTGAAACAACTATTTTCTAAATAACAAAATTTTTAAACACCTTAATTTGTAAAAGAATGCACTGGCCTGTTAAAACAAAGTATTTATAATTCTTATATATAAGACATATAAAAAATATCAATTTTAAATTGCAAATATACATACTAGTATACATATGTATATTTAAATGTAATGTACATGTGTACAAATTACGACTGAAAAGCTGATAAACAATTATTTTTTGTCTAAAATTCGAATCCGTATTTTCCACCCTAATGTATCCGTTTTTTTGCCGAAGCAAAGGAAATAATAGCCCAAGTATGGAATGTCATACCTTGTTAAACTCGTAGCTTAATTCTGAATCGATTTGCATTCAAATCTGGACCTTTTATTTTTTTGCAATTTTTTCCATTTTTTTTATTAAAAATGCGAAAATTGGTGAAAAAATTAATTTTCCCAAAATGGATGGGGATCGTTAGTTTAGGTTGTTAGCTGCTAAAAACAGTCGGTCGCTTAGCTGTCGGCTTTGTTTTGTCCAAATAACGACTGAAAAACGGATTAAAAAGTGTATTTTTTGTCTAAAATTCGAATCCTTATTTTCCACCCTAAAATATCCGTTTTTTTTCCGAAGCAAAGGAAAAAATAGCCCAAATATGTAATGTCAGTCCTTGTTAAACTCGTAGCTTAATTATGAATCGATTTTTTGCCATTTATTATTTATTGCCGCCCACTGTCCGATTTCCAATAAAATCCAGCAAAGGCTGCTGACTGCTTTATATACACACTTGTTTACATATATTTAAATGTGTTTATACAGGTGTACACGCGCTCACAAAAATAATTGCGGTGCGCGTTGATTCGCTACCGATTCTCTATCTCTCTCTCTACTCTTAACGGCAATTCACTACAGTGGGACGCGGACGCTTATTTTAAGATGAATAATGTGCTTGTTGTCGCTTTTTTTTTTTTCCTCTTTCTAATCAAGATATTTATTGCCGCCCATTGTCTGATCTAAGAGCTGAACAAATGAAAGCAATATCAGTGTAAATCGTGAAATGTTTACGTATACAAGCATATATTTAAACGCGATTATGCATGTGTACACGCGCCCACAAAAACAATTGCGCTGTGTGTCGCAGTCGATTATCCCATCTCTCTCTGTTCGCAACCGTTTCGCCATTTGTATGTACCTCTCCCAACAGCTCGTACAGTGGGACGCAAAGGCTAAGTTTGAGATGTAAAACAACATTTAAAATAATACAATTTTAAACACTTTAATATTAAAAGAATTAAATTAATCAAACCATTTATATTTATTTGTTAATCCTTATTTTAAAATTGTCCAATTTAAAAAATAATTTGTCTGATTTCGCAAGAACCCTTGTCTTTTGTTTTAATCAAGCTATTTATTCCCGCCCACTGTGCGATTTCCACTGAAAACTAGCAAAGAAGTCTGACGAAAACGGTAGAAAAAAATAAACTTCACCGTTTGATGCTCTCTAGGAGCTAAAATTCGAATCCGTATTTTCCACCCTTAAGTATCCGTTTTTTTTGCCGAAGCAAAGGAAATAATAGCCCAAATATGGAATGTCATACCTTGTTAAACTCGTAGCTTAATTCTGAATCGATTTGCGTTCAAATCTGGACCTTTTATTTTTTTTGCCATTTTTTCCAAAAAAGTATGATGGTACCCTTTATAAAAAATGCAAAAATTGGTGAAAAATTTAATTTTCCCAAAATGGATGGGGATCGTTAGTTTAGCTTGTTAGCTGCTAAAAACAGTCGGTCGCTTAGCTGTCGGCTTTGTTTTTTCCAAATAACGACTGAAAAACGGATTA
The DNA here is from genome assembly GCA_037075285.1 of Drosophila lutescens. Taxonomy (NCBI): domain Eukaryota; kingdom Metazoa; phylum Arthropoda; class Insecta; order Diptera; family Drosophilidae; genus Drosophila; species Drosophila lutescens. The sequence goes on along the minus strand of JBAMCF010000072.1, from coordinate 8,142 downwards.
AAAAAGTGTATTTTTTGTCTAAAATTCGAATCCTTATTTTCCACCCTAAAATATCCGTTTTTTTCCGAAGCAAAAGAAAAAATAGCCCAAATATGTAATGTCAGTCCTTGTTAATTTATGAATCGATTTTTTGCCATTTATTATTTATTGCCGCCCACTGTCCGATTTCCAATAAAATCCAGCAAAGGCTGCTGACTGCTTTATATACACACTTGTTTACATATATTTAAATGTGTTTATACAGGTGTAAACGCGCTCACAAAAATAATTGCGGTGCGCGTTGATTCGCTACCGATTCTCTATCTCTCTCTCTACTCTTAACGGCAATTCACACAGTGGGACGCGGACGCTTATTTTAAGATGAATAATGTGATTGTTGTCGCTTTAATCAAGATATTTATTGCCGCCCATTGTCTGATCTAAGAGCTGAACGAATGAAAGCAATATCAGTGTAAATCGTGAAATGTTTACGTATACAAGCATATATTTAAACGCGATTATGCATGGTACACGCGCCCACAAAAACAATTGCGCTGTGTGTCGCAGTCGATTATCCCATCTCTCTCTGTTCGCAACCGTTTCGCCATTTGTATGTACCTCTCCCAACAGCTCGTACAGTGGGACGCAAAGGCTAAGTTTGAGATGTAAAACAACATTTAAAATAATACAATTTTAAACACTTTAATATTAAAAGAATTAAATTAATCAAACCATTTATATTTATTTGTTGATCCTTATTTTAAAATTGTCCAATTTAAAAAATAATTTGTCTGATTTCGCTTTTATTACATTACAGTCGAAAAACCCCTTGTCTTTTGTTTTAATCAAGCTATTTATTCCCGCCCACTGTGCGATTTCCACTGAAAACTAGCAAAGAAGTCTGACGAAATCGGTAGAAAAAAAATAAACTTCACCGTTTGATGCTCTCTAGGAGCTAAAATTCGAATCTGTATTTTCCACCCTTAAGTATCCGTTTTTTTTGCCGAAGCAAAGGAAATAATAGCCCAAATATGGAATGTCATACCTTGTTAAACTCGTAGCTTAATTCTGAATCGATTTGCGTTCAAATCTGGACCTTTTATTTTTTTTGCCATTTTTTCCAAAAAAGTATGATGGTACCCTTTATAAAAAATGCAAAAATTGGTGAAAAATTTAATTTTCCCAAAATGGATGGGGATCGTTAGTTTAGCTTGTTAGCTGCTAAAAACAGTCGGTCGCTTAGCTGTCGGCTTTGTTTTTTCCAAATAACGACTGAAAAACGGATTAAAAAAGTGTATTTTTTGTCTAAAATTCGAATCCTTATTTTCCACCCTAAAATATCCGTTTTTTTTCCGAAGCAAAAGAAAAAATAGCCCAAATATGTAATGTCAGTCCTTGTTAAACTCGTACTTATTTATGAATCGATTTTTTGCCATTTATTATTTATTGCCGCCCACTGTCCGATTTCCAATAAAATCCAGCAAAGGCTGCTGACTGCTTTATATACACACTTGTTTACATATATTTAAATGTGTTTATACAGGTGTAAACGCGCTCACAAAAATAATTGCGGTGCGCGTTGATTCGCTACCGATTCTCTATCTCTCTCTCTACTCTTAACGGCAATTCACACAGTGGGACGCGGACGCTTATTTTAAGATGAATAATGTGATTGTTGTCGCTTTAATCAAGATATTTATTGCCGCCCATTGTCTGATCTAAGAGCTGAACGAATGAAAGCAATATCAGTGTAAATCGTGAAATGTTTACGTATACAAGCATATATTTAAACGCGATTATGCATGGTACACGCGCCCACAAAAACAATTGCGCTGTGTGTCGCAGTCGATTATCCCATCTCTCTCTGTTCGCAACCGTTTCGCCATTTGTATGTACCTCTCCCAACAGCTCGTACAGTGGGACGCAAAGGCTAAGTTTGAGATGTAAAACAACATTTAAAATAATACAATTTTAAACACTTTAATATTAAAAGAATTAAATTAATCAAACCATTTATATTTATTTGTTGATCCTTATTTTAAAATTGTCCAATTTAAAAAATAATTTGTCTGATTTCGCTTTTATTACATTACAGTCGAAAAACCCCTTGTCTTTTGTTTTAATCAAGCTATTTATTCCCGCCCACTGTGCGATTTCCACTGAAAACTAGCAAAGAAGTCTGACGAAATCGGTAGAAAAAAAATAAACTTCACCGTTTGATGCTCTCTAGGAGCTAAAATTCGAATCTGTATTTTCCACCCTTAAGTATCCGTTTTTTTTGCCGAAGCAAAGGAAATAATAGCCCAAATATGGAATGTCATACCTTGTTAAACTCGTAGCTTAATTCTGAATCGATTTGCGTTCAAATCTGGACCTTTTATTTTTTTTGCCATTTTTTCCAAAAAAGTATGATGGTACCCTTTTTTAAAAAATGCAAAAATTGGTGAAAAATTTAATTTTCCCAAAATGGATGGGGATCGTTAGTTTAGCTTGTTAGCTGCTAAAAACAGTCGGTCGCTTAGCTGTCGGCTTTGTTTTGTCCAAATAACGACTGAAAAACGGATTAAAAAAGTGTATTTTTTGTCTAAAATTCGAATCCTTATTTTCCACCCTAAAATATCCGTTTTTTTTCCGAAGCAAAAGAAAAAATAGCCCAAATATGTAATGTCAGTCCTTGTTAAACTCGTAGCTTATTTATGAATCGATTTTTTGCCATTTATTATTTATTGCCGCCCACTGTCCGATTTCCAATAAAATCCAGCAAAGGCTGCTGACTGCTTTATATACACACTTGTTTACATATATTTAAATGTGTTTATACAGGTGTACACGCGCTCACAAAAATAATTGCGGTGCGCGTTGATTCGCTACCGATTCTCTATCTCTCTCTCTACTCTTAACGGCAATTCACACAGTGGGACGCGGACGCTTATTTTAAGATGAAGAATGTGATTGTTGTCGCTTTAATCAAGATATTTATTGCCGCCCATTGTCTGATCTAAGAGCTGAACGAATGAAAGCAATATCAGTGTAAATCGTGAAATGTTTACGTATACAAGCATATATTTAAACGCGATTATGCATGGTACACGCGCCCACAAAAACAATTGCGCTGTGTGTCGCAGTCGATTATCCCATCTCTCTCTGTTCGCAACCGTTTCGCCATTTGTATGTACCTCTCCCAACAGCTCGTACAGTGGGACGCAAAGGCTAAGTTTGAGATGTAAAACAACATTTAAAATAATACAATTTTAAACACTTTAATATTAAAAGAATTAAATTAATCAAACCATTTATATTTATTTGTTAATCCTTATTTTAAAATTGTCCAATTTAAAAAATAATTTGTCTGATTTCGCTTTTATTACATTACAGTCGAAAAAACCCTTGTCTTTTGTTTTAATCAAGCTATTTATTCCCGCCCACTGTGCGATTTCCACTGAAAACTAGCAAAGAAGTCTGACGAAAACGGTAGAAAAAAAATAAACTTCACCGTTTGATGCTCTCTAGGAGCTAAAATTCGAATCTGTATTTTCCACCCTTAAGTATCCGTTTTTTTTGCCGAAGCAAAGGAAATAATAGCCCAAATATGGAATGTCATACCTTGTTAAACTCGTAGCTTAATTCTGAATCGATTTGCGTTCAAATCTGGACCTTTTATTTTTTTGCCATTTTTTCCAAAAAAGTATGATGGTACCCTTTTTTAAAAAATGCAAAAATTGGTGAAAAATTTAATTTTCCCAAAATGGATGGGGATCGTTAGTTTAGCTTGTTAGCTGCTAAAAACAGTCGGTCGCTTAGCTGTCGGCTTTGTTTTTTCCAAATAACGACTGAAAAACGGATTAAAAAAGTGTATTTTTTGTCTAAAATTCGAATCCTTATTTTCCACCCTAAAATATCCGTTTTTTTTCCGAAGCAAAAGAAAAAATAGCCCAAATATGTAATGTCAGTCCTTGTTAAACTCGTAGCTTATTTATGAATCGATTTTTTGCCATTTATTATTTATTGCCGCCCACTGTCCGATTTCCAATAAAATCCAGCAAAGGCTGCTGACTGCTTTATATACACACTTGTTTACATATATTTAAATGTGTTTATACAGGTATACACGCGCTCACAAAACTAAGTGCGGTGCGCGTTGATTCGCTACCGATTTTCTATCTCTCTCTACTCTTAACGGCAATTCATACAGTGGGACGCGGACGCTAATTTTTATATGAATAATGTGCTTGTTGTCGCTATTACTTTATTACATTCGTAATGCCCCCTATCTTTCATTTTAATCAAGATATTTATTGCCGCCCATTGTCTGATCTAAGAGCTGAACGAATGAAAGCAATATCAGTGTAAATCGTGAAATGTTTACGTATACAAGCATATATTTAAACGCGATTATGCATGTGTACACGCGCCCACAAAAACAATTGCGCTGTGTGTCGCAGTCGATTATCCCATCTCTCTCTGTTCGCAACCGTTTCGCCATTTGTATGTACCTCTCCCAACAGCTCGTACAGTGGGACGCAAAGGCTAAGTTTGAGATGTAAAACAACATATAAAATAATAAAATTTCTAAACACTTTAAAAAAAGAATTAAATTAATCAAACCATTTATATTTATTTGTTAATCCTTTATTTAAAATTGTCCAATCTAAAAAATAATTTGTCTGATTTCGCTTTTATTATATTACAGTCGTAAGAACCCTTGTCTTTTGTTTTAATCAAGCTATTTATTCCCGCCCACTGTGCGGTTTCCACTGAAAACTAGCAAAGAAGTCTGACGAAAACGGTAGAAAAAAAATAAATTTCACCTTTTGATGCTCTCTAGGAGCTAAAATTCGAATCCGTATTTTCCACCCTAAAGTATCCGTTTTTTTGCCGAAGCAAAGGAAATAATAGCCCAAATATGGAATGTCATACCTTGTTAAACTCGTAGCTTAATTCTGAATCGATTTGCGTTCAAATCTGGACCTTTCATTTTTTTGCCATTTTTTCCAAAAAAGTACCATCACCCTTTATAAAAAATGCAAAAATTGGTGAAAAAATTAATTTTCCCAAAATGGATGGGGATCGTTAGTTTAGCTTGTTAGCTGCTAAAAACAGTCGGTCGCTTAGCTGTCGGCTTTGTTTTGTCCAAATAACGACTGAAAAACGGATTAAAAAAGTGTATTTTTTGTCTAAAATTCGAATCCTTATTTTCCACCCTAAAATATCCGTTTTTTTTCCGAAGCAAAAGAAAAAATAGCCCAAATATGTAATGTCAGTCCTTGTTAAACTCGTAGCTTATTTATGAATCGATTTTTTGCCATTTATTATTTATTGCCGCCCACTGTCCGGAAGCAAAAGAAAAAATAGCCCAAATATTAATGTCAGTCCTTGTTAAACTCGTAGCTTATTTATGAATCGATTTTTTGCCATTTATTATTTATTGCCGAACCCACTGTCCGATTTCCAATAAAATCCAGCAAAGGCTGCTGACTGCTTTATATACACACTTGTTTACATATATTTAAATGTGTTTATACAGGTATACACGCGCTCACAAAAATAAGTGCGGTGCGCGTTGATTCGCTACCGATTTTCTATCTCTCTCTACTCTTAACGGCAATTCATACAGTGGGACGCGGACGCTAATTTTTATATGAATAATGTGCTTGTTGTCGCTTTTACTTTATTACATTCGTAATGCCCCCTATCTTTCATTTTAATCAAGATATTTATTGCCGCCCATTGTCTGATCTAAGAGCTGAACGAATGAAAGCAATATCAGTGTAAATCGTGAAATGTTTACGTATACAAGCATATATTTAAACGCGATTATGCATGTGTACACGCGCCCACAAAAACAATTGCGCTGTGTGTCGCAGTCAATTATCCCATCTCTCTCTGTTCGCAACCGTTTCGCCATTTGTATGTACCTCTCCCAACAGCTCGTACAGTGGGACGCAAAGGCTAAGTTTGAGATGTAAAACAACATTTAAAATAATACAATTTTAAACACTTTAATATTAAAAGAATTAAATTAATCAAACCATTTATATTTATTTGTTAATCCTTATTTTAAAATTGTCCAATTTAAAAAATAATTTGTCTGATTTCGCTTTTATTATATTACAGTCGTAAGAACCCTTGTCTTTTGTTTTAATCAAGCTATTTATTCCCGCCCACTGTGCGGTTTCCACTGAAAACTAGCAAAGAAGTCTGACGAAAACGGTAGAAAAAAAATAAACTTCACCGTTTGATGCTCTCTAGGAGCTAAAATTCGAATCCGTATTTTCCACCCTAAAGTATCCGTTTTTTTGCCGAAGCAAAGGAAATAATAGCCCAAATATGGAATGTCATACCTTGTTAAACTCGTAGCTTAATTCTGAATCGATTTGCGTTCAAATCTGGACCTTTTATTTTTTTGCCATTTTTTCCAAAAAAGTATGATGGTACCCTTTATAAAAAATGCAAAAATTGGTGAAAAAATTAATTTTCCCAAAATGGATGGGGATCGTTAGTTTAGCTTGTTAGCTGCTAAAAACAGTCGGTCGCTTAGCTGTCGGCTTTGTTTTGTCCAAATAACGACTGAAAAACGGATTAAAAAAGTGTATTTTTTGTCTAAAATTCGAATCCTTATTTTCCACCCTAAAATATCCGTTTTTTTTCCGAAGCAAAAGAAAAAATAGCCCAAATATGTAATGTCAGTCCTTGTTAAACTCGTAGCTTATTTATGAATCGATTTTTTGCCATTTATTATTTATTGCCGCCCACTGTCCGATTTCCAATAAAATCCAGCAAAGGCTGCTGACTGCTTTATATACACACTTGTTTACATATATTTAAATGTGTTTATACAGGTATACACGCGCTCACAAAAATAAGTGCGGTGCGCGTTGATTCGCTACCGATTTTCTATCTCTCTCTACTCTTAACGGCAATTCATACAGTGGGACGCGGACGCTAATTTTTATATGAATAATGTGCTTGTTGTCGCTTTTACTTTATTACATTCGTAATGCCCCCTATCTTTCATTTTAATCAAGATATTTATTGCCGCCCATTGTCTGATCTAAGAGCTGAACGAATGAAAGCAATATCAGTGTAAATCGTGAAATGTTTACGTATACAAGCATATATTTAAACGCGATTATGCATGGTACACGCGCCCACAAAAACAATTGCGCTGTGTGTCGCAGTCGATTATCCCATCTCTCTCTGTTCGCAACCGTTTCGCCATTTGTATGTACCTCTCCCAACAGCTCGTACAGTGGGACGCAAAGGCTAAGTTTGAGATGTAAAACAACATTTAAAATAATACAATTTTAAACACTTTAATATTAAAAGAATTAAATTAATCAAACCATTTATATTTATTTGTTAATCCTTATTTTAAAATTGTCCAATTTAAAAAATAATTTGTCTGATTTCGCTTTTATTACATTACAGTCGAAAAAACCCTTGTCTTTTGTTTTAATCAAGCTATTTATTCCCGCCCACTGTGCGATTTCCACTGAAAACTAGCAAAGAAGTCTGACGAAATCGGTAGAAAAAAAATAAACTTCACCGTTTGATGCTCTCTAGGAGCTAAAATTCGAATCCGTATTTTCCACCCTTAAGTATCCGTTTTTTTGCCGAAGCAAAGGAAATAATAGCCCAAATATGGAATGTCATACCTTGTTAAACTCGTAGCTTAATTCTGAATCGATTTGCGTTCAAATCTGGACCTTTTATTTTTTTTGCCATTTTTTCCAAAAAAGTATGATGGTACCCTTTATAAAAAATGCAAAAATTGGTGAAAAAATTAATTTTCCCAAAATGGATGGGGATCGTTAGTTTAGCTTGTTAGCTGCTAAAAACAGTCGGTCGCTTAGCTGTCGGCTTTGTTTTGTCCAAATAACGACTGAAAAACGGATTAAAAAAGTGTATTTTTTGTCTAAAATTCGAATCCTTATTTTCCACCCTAAAATATCCGTTTTTTTTTCCGAAGCAAAGGAAAAAATAGCCCAAATATGTAATGTCAGTCCTTGTTAAACTCGTAGCTTATTTATGAATCGATTTTTTGCCATTTATTATTTATTGCCGCCCACTGTCCGATTTCCAATAAAATCCAGCAAAGGCTGCTGACTGCTTTATATACACACTTGTTTACATATATTTAAATGTGTTTATACAGGTATACAC